>JAUMIR010000003.1:337785755-338385755 GCA_030847615.1 Gambelia wislizenii
TTCCCTACTTTTCCCTCTCTTCCTTTTCCCCCTCACTACAGTCCAATTACCCTTTAAAAACGAGTTAATATCCCACCATTCTCCCAATGTAGGACCCATGGTGGCTTACATTATAGATTAAATCAAAGTGCAGTTAAGCGCAATCATTATAATAAAAAGTTAAAAGCCATCCCATTAAAACAGTACTAATTTAAAACAGCTTTAAATCTTTAAAGCACAACGATGAGAATAAAAGTACACATCCCATTAAAAGACTCTTTTGCAACAATAAGTTAATGGCCAAAAATCAGTCTAAATAAAAATGGCAGAAGGAGAGCAGAGAGGGGGCTAGGCTAGATTCCTGTGGGAAAGAGTTCCGCAGCCTGGGATCAGCCACCAGGAAGGCATGTGTCTGTGACAGTGCGTGGTTTTTGTTTTGTTTATTTCCTCCCCCCACCTGCCCACCCCCCCAGGCCTGCCATGTTGCCCCTTAGCCGCCTTGGAAAGGCCGGGGAAGGCGGTGGGCAGGCGAGAGTCTGCCTGGCCTCTCCCCAGCCTTCCTGAGGGGCTCCGAGGCTTTGAAGCCCCGGAGCCGCCTCGAAAAGGCCAGGAAAGGCAGAGGGTGGGTGGGAATCTGCCCGGCCTCTCCCTGGCCTTCCTGAGGGGGCTCCGAGGCTTCAAAGCCCCTGAAGAACCTTGGAAACACTGGGAAAGGTGGTGGGCAGGCTGGACTCTGCCCAGACTCTCCCTGGCCTTCCCGAGGGGGCTCCGAGGCTTCAAAGCCCCGGAGCTGCCTTGGGGAGGACAGGGAAGGCAGCAGGAGGAAGGGAGGGACTCTGCCTGGCCTCTCCCCGGCCTTCCCGAGGGAGCTCCAAGGCTTCGAACCCCTGGAGCTGCCTCAGAAAGGCCAGGGAAAGCGGCGGGCGGGTGGGAGGGCCTCTCCCCGGTCTTCCTGAGGGGGTTCCAAGGCTTTGAAGCCCCAGAGCTGCCTCAGAAAGGCTGGGGAATGCAGTGGGTGGGAGTCTCCGTGGCCTCTCCCCAGCCTTCCCGAGAGGGCTCCAGGGTTTCGAAGCCCCGGAGCTGCCTTGGAGAGGCCGGGAAAGGCGACAGGCAGGCAGGAGTCTCCCCACCCTCTCCCCGGCCTTGATGAGGGGGCTCCAAGGCTTCGAAGCCCTGGAGCCACCTCAGAAAGGCCAGGGAAGGCAGTGGGCAGGTGGGCAGGAGTCTCCCCAGCCTTCCCGAGGGGGCTCCAGGGCTTTGAAGCCCCGGAGCTGCCTCGGAAAGGCCGGGGAAGGCAGTGGGAGGGAGTCTGCCCAGCCTCTCCCTGGCCTTCCCAAGGGGGCTCCAGGGCTTTGAAACCCCAGAGCTGCCTCGGGAAGGCCGGAGAAGGCAACAGGAGGGCGGGAGGGAGCCTGGCCGGCCTCTCCCCCGGCTTCCCAAAGGGGCTCTGGGGATTGAGAGCCCCATATAGCCTCTTCAGGAAGGTTGGGAGGGTGGAGGGAGCGCGGCTTAGAGGCTTTTCAGCCACCCCCATTCTCCCAAAGCTGCAACAAGGCTTAGAAAGCTGAATAGTGCCTTTTGGAAGGGTGGAGGTGGGGACTAAAAAGCTCCTTTCTCACCAACTCCCCACTCTCCCGGGGCTTGGCTCTCCCCCCACCCCAAATGGAGCTAAGCTCCAGGAGAGCAGGGAGTTGGGCACCTGGCTTGCTCAGCAAGCACTCCGTTAAAATCAGCTGCTTTCCCTTGAGTGGGAGGGAGAGAAGCTGATTTAAATGGGGTGCTTGCTGAGCAAACCGCGAATAATCAAAACCGCGAGAGTGAAAGCTGTGAATGTGGAGGGGCAACTGTATACATTTATGTTATTTAAACAATAAATATCGTGAAATAATGTTTTTTCCTCAAAGTGACACACCACCTGAGTTATGCTCAGTTTTTTGGCGAAGTTTGTACACCAAGCTCAAAAGGTTGCCCATCACTGAGCGATCCAGTTAACTGCTGACTGGAATACAATAGAGACATCATATAACATGAGTCTTAAAAGAATGTTACTGTTTGTCCATACACTTCCAGTCTGATTTCAAGGTTCTTGTGATGATATTTAAAGCCCCAAGTTGCTTGGGACCTCAGTACTTGAGGGAGTGCCTCTCTATATATATGCTGAGTTCTGCCATGGGGGATCCTTTGTGTCCCACTTAGGGTGGCCAGATTGAAAACTGGAGATGATCCCTGTATGTTTAATGGCTATGGAGAAGATGGGATTTCAGCAGGTGTTGCCTGTCATACAACTAACAAGCAAAACCTGCTGAAATTTCCTCTTCTACACAACCATTAAAGGTGCAGGGGCTGTCTTCAGTTTTCACTCTGGCAACCCCAGTCCCACCAGTAAGGTCAAGACTGTGTGAAGAGATAGCTGTGAAACCCCAGTTGTGAAATGCCCTTCTCTTGGATGCTCGATTGACACCAATGCTAGCTTCATTTATGTAAAGGTTAATACAAATCTGTTTACTGATGCTTTGGGGCCTAACTGGTTTACTCCAAAATGTTTATGAATTTGGTTTTAAACTGTTTTAACCTTTCTAACCTGTTTTAACTTAGGAGATTTTCAGACGTCCTAAAAAATGCTTGACAGGGATAACAGGAGATCACCAAAGGGCTCTCTTTTCAGACGCCGCTGTACCTGTCTTGCCTTCCTCTCATGCTCCCTCCATTCCATCCGGGGGTTTTTTTATTGGTGGCTTAAGCCATCAATAGATCACCCGTTCCATTTCTGAGAGGGAATCACAGGCTTGATGCCAGCTATGGTTGGAGGTCCCTGCCAAAGACTTTCGGGTGCGATCGGGACATAAAGGTGACACCCTTTCCCCCACTCCCCGGGTTCCTTGTATTTTTTAAGCTTTGTTTTTGTGCTTGTGGTAACTTTTCTTTCTTTAATTTTTTTAAAAATTTCCCCTGTGCTTGTTCTCTCATGAGAATGGCCTGGGATTTCAAATAAGGAAGTGAATACAGCTCCATGTGAGATGTATTCACTTTCTGGACTGCTGGAGGGAGGGAGAGCCATTTCTGTCTCTCTTTTAAGGTAAGCCTGATTTTTTTTTAACAGGGACAGGAGTGGGATGGGAAATAGCTAGTGAGATGGGGATGCTATATATGGTCCCCATCTGAAAATCTCCTTGTTAATGCAACCAACATATTTTTTAGAATTTATTGTTTTAAATTGTTTTGTATATTGATCTTACTTGTAGGCCACCATGAGATTTTGTGATCTCATGATATAGGGTAGGATATAACTATTTAAATAAATAAATAAATGATTTTGAGGGCAACTAAAATGTATTGTTTTGCTGCACGAAGGTTAAGCAAACCGAGTCACGCCTCCTGGAGCAATATCTAGATTGGAACACAATTATTCTTCAGACTCTGAATTTTACAAGTCAGGTTTCAACTCCAGAAATGTACACAAAAAGTTAGGAGTTGCCTACAAAAACAAGTGTGAATTTGTGTTAATCTTTATGTGTTTTTTAAAAGATTCACAGACTGACGAGGAAATTGGACAGAAAAGACATATGACTGATTTGTCTGTTCCTAGTAGTAACAACACCTTTTAATGTGGTTCTGTCCATGGTGACTAGATGGCCTTGAATAGAGAAAGAGAAGATGAGTTGATAGTAAAGGCAAGCAGGCAGAAAAGAACAGTCATGAGGGAAGGAAAGAGCTCTACAGATTGTTGGCTGTATATAATACACATATTTTATGAGGACTAGGAACCATTTTTTTTAAAAAAATGAAGGCAATCATGATCTCTACAAATAGAGTGGCTAAAGGATATGCACATATCATTGGCAAATGTATAGTTTATTATTAATCCTTTGCTGAATGTATTCTCTCTCTGTGTGAGAGAGAAAGAGACAGCGGATAATTTAAGAATTACAAAATGACATTGTACGGGAATCTGAAACATTCTGCTTTTAAAATTATAGATTTAGTATGGGGGACTGCAGTACTATAAAACATTCAGTGAATTATGCCACTTTCATCTGGGTCAAAGAAAGACCCGTGAAAGGCTTTAGAATTATTTCTCTAGGTTAATGACAAAAGAGATGCATTAATGTCTCTATTCTTGGACTGGGCTACATCCTGAGAAAGTGCTGAATGGCAACAAATGTTTTAGATTTAGTAGTGCTAGAACTTTGCTTAACTCCTTCTAGATGCAATAATAGAATAAAATACTACACTTCCAAGACTATAAAGCACTAGTGGAGGTATGCATGCTTAAGGATGGACAACTCTGTCAATTTCATTTCTCTAAACTTTGATAATTTGTACAATCTTGAGAAATTTAAAATGCCATGCCATTTGTGTGTATATTTCTCCTAATTCAAGCATATCTGTATGCAGTTTTGAATAACAAATACACTTTACAGGCAATTTTCAAAGTTTCAAAGTTCAGCTTCACATATTGGTTCATAAGTACAAAATAAGTTAACTTTGCATTTAAAAAGAAGAGGGAATGATGGGCAGCCTTGATGTGCTCCTTTTGTAATTTCATATGGTTTTGTTTTTTCCACCAGTAATGATTATTTGTGCTTGTTGTGTCTGATATATAGCATCTATCCATTTATAAAAATGTTCACCGATCTACATTCTCCCCTCTATCTGCCTTTTAAAGGTTTTTTTTCCTTCCCACTGTTGGGTTCTTGTACTATTTGCCTTGTTGTCTGTATAACGTTTGGGCTATTACATATATCCAGCATTTGATGAACTCCTGCCCTCAGGAATACTGCCTCCCTATCCCACATAACTCAGTTTAAAGCCCTCCTGATCAGCTTTTTAAGACTCTTAACAAACATCTTCTACCAACTGCTGTGAGGTGCAACCCATCCATTGCTAGAAGTCCACCTCCTTGAAACTACACACTATGGTCCAGGAAGCCAAACCATTCCCAGTGGCACCTTCTATGGAGCCAGTTGTCCACCTCCATTATTTTTCTCTTCCCTCCTGGGCTGTGCCCTTTCATTGGAAGGACAGATGAAATGACTACCTGTGCATCCAAGTTCTTCAGCTTCCTGCCTAGAACCTCATAATCCTTCGTGATATTCTGAATGCTATGCCTTGCAGTATCATTGGTTCCCATGTGGACCAAAAGGGAGGGATCACGGTCAGTTGGCTTGACGAATTTTGTTAGTTTCTCTGTTACATCATGGATTTTTGCCCCAGGGAGACAGCTCATCTCTCTAGATACCTTATCAGGCAAACTACTGATTCTGTACCCCTCAGAATGGAGGACTGGCAGAGGCCAAAGGGATATCTGCACCAACATTCTATTAATATGCTAGCCAATCAGTTTCCCATGGAAAGCCAGTAGGACATGAGTGCAGTGGCACCCTTCATCTCACTGATGAGATGTGTAACTGATACAGAGAGGTGTACTCCCTTCTTCTGATGGGGGCGGGAAGGACAGACGTATTTATTTATTTATTTATTTATCTAGGTATTTATACCCTGCTCTCCAGCCACAAAGGCTCCCAGAGTGGCTTAAAAATTGTTAAACAACTTTACACATCTACACTGCATTAAGCAGTTTCCAATGTGTGTTAGCTAATTGCCCCCACAAGCCAGGTACTCATTTTACCAACCTACGAAAGGATGAAAGGCTGAGTGAACCTTGGAGACCTTGGGATCAAACTTGCAATGTTGTGGCTGCAGTACAGGCATTTAACCACTGCACCACCATATCACAGCTAATAGACACTGATGGCCCCATCTAGTAACACCTTCTGGCAGGGAGTTCCATTGTTTATCTATGTATGTGTACAGTTTAACAATGCACTTTTATCATTTAGCTTTCATGGATGACCCTGGGTTCAAGTATTATGAGAAAAGGCAAAAGGGTTCTCTTTCTCTTTTTTTGTCCTAAGCCCCCAATACTGTAACATTTCCTCAAAAGTCATTTGTCCCAGCCCTTTTCATTGTTTTGGTTACTTTTTATCTGCACCTTTCCCATCTCTAGAATATGAATATAAAGGTGTAGTGACCCTTTACTGCATATAGTATTCCAGAAGTGGCCGCACAATAGGTTTGTATAACAATAGTATGATATTGATGGGACTGGGGACTGCAGCACCAGCAAAATGGGTAGAACCACTTGTGGCTCGTGGGCTGGTGTGTTGCCTACTCCTGCTTTAAAGTATGAATATGACAAACATGTCAGTCATACAGGTGCACTGTATCAGGGAGCCATGACTAGATGAAGCTCCTCTTTTCTTAAGAACAGAATTTGATATCCTGAACACAGTTGTTGCTTCCAGTTGGATGGCTCCAACAGAAAAGTAGGTGAGGTGAGACCCTCAGTGTGATGAGCAGTTGATGGATGCTGCTGAGTGAATGGGAAGAGAGCATGAGGGAGCCAATCCTAGAGCAGGTCTGGGAGGGGTTTCCTAGAGTTTGAAAGATGCGTATGATGGTTGAGAGAGTCAGTTTAAGTGGGAGTTTATGTCTGTGTGCTCTTGAGTGCAGTTGAGTGATGACTGTGTGCAGTATGGTCTGTGCTTGAGAGTGTTGAGGCTGAATGGATTATATAGTGAGTCGAAATTAAGAGTATAAAAAAGAGTGATTGAGCCTGGCAGTTATCTAGTTTTATTATTAAGGGCTCAAAGAATATTATCTGAGCTTTTATATATAATGGTCACCACAGTGTGGGACAAAGAGATATTTAGCAATTAACAAAGTTGGAGGCACAGTGTTGAAGCATTGCTGTTACAAACATTCAGTTAATAAATCAATCTTTGTGTTTTGTTTATAAAGTTCAGACTTGTTGTGAATTATTTCCCTTGCTGACATCTATTAGGCACACTTACCAGTTGAGTCCACACAATCTCATATACTATCCACAGAAAGTCAGACCCCTGTCCAAAGAAGGGATAAGGAGAATCTGAAAGAAAGGTGGCAGTAGAAGTGGAGAGGAGGCCAGGCAGAAAAATTGGGTAAATTTGGCTGGTGCGTCCCCTGTTCTCCACACTCAGCCACCAGTAGGTTCCCTTCTACGTGTTTACCCATCTGTTGCTCTGTTTGCTCTTGACTTAGCTAGTAGTGAGGGCAGGGTATGGCAAGTCACTTGCCATTTTGATTTTCCAACAGTGCTCCACAGCAATTCTACATTGGTGCTCTTGATCACTCTGGGAAAATCAAAATGGCAGGAGTCTTCCAGTCACTTCAATCATATGACCACAGGAGTTGGGCAGACAGGTGGACCAAACAGTAGAACTAATAGCTTACTTGGATGAGTTCATCGAGATTCAAACCATGCCCTTTCTGAGTTATAGCTCACTCTGACAGCCACTATGTTACACCAGTGCTGCACAGAAGTTCCTCAACATTCCAGCTTCAATTTAATGAAAAATAAACTTTTAATCAATGAAAATTGGCTTATTTTAAAATTAACTGTTTATCTTTCTGTCTTGTGAAACAATGTTTCACTTGAGGCATCAGAATTTAAAACCCAATCCAAGGTTGTGGCTTTTTAAAAAAGACCAATAAATCAGCACAGAACACCATGATTCACGTTAATGAACAGAATGCACAAGTTTACTGTTATTCCATTTTTGATAGCAAAAATGATTTTTCTTCAACATCGCTGTTTAAACTGTGTGAAGGATTTCTCAAGGGTAACACAGTAAATAGAAATGTGCAAACCAGAATGAGTCCCCTTCTTTGTTGTCAGGAAATTGGTTTCCAATAATCTCCAGAGGTAAAGAGTATACATTAGAAGCACACATTCAAACATCCACCATGTGTCATGTTATGCAAAATAAATGATGCATGACTATCATTATGTGATTTGCAGAATGCACGGAAACATCTGGAATCAGTCAAGCACATCTTCTAAAAATGCAAAGGAGTGTGGTGATTTAAGAAAAAAGATGAAAAGATTAAGATAGATGCTTGCTTTTCAGTTGACACTAATATAAAAGGAGATAAAATTGTGGTTTAGAGGTAACTAGAATGAGCTGACCCTTTTGTCTGCCAGCTAGCAATATAGGCAAAACATTCTATGGCAACAAATAGAAATGTACCTACAGTGAAGATCCATGAATGCATAGGAAAACTGGAATAATTAAAAAAAAAATCAGAGGAATCAAAATTTACTTTTACAGTTGCAAAGCCTAAATATGTAAATATTTAAGCATTGAAAGAAATTAAATGCAAGTCTTCTTTTGTCAATAGTTTTCTTTGCGATAACAGAGAAATGTTGAACATCAATGTGCAGAAATAATTCAATAGCAAAAGTTTTTAAGGCAAAAATAATCTACACCTAGCAGGTGCTGCCTCTACTCAGTTGTAGATGGTAATCCATTAAACATTTTTTCAATTTACATAGTTTTTAAAACAGGAAGCATGTGCTTGCTAGACTTTTATTAGGCTGAGAAAATGAGTAGTTAATATATGGAGAACTGTCTCTGGCTCAGCCTTGCCTAGGAGTCACACTAGAAGTCCAGCCTGTTAATCCAACATTTGCAGGAGTAGGCTCTGTTGGACACTAACTGCTAATATGAAAGTTGTCTGTACATGTTCAGAAACATTTTTACCATCCAGTGACAAGGGCTACATGGAAAGTAGGTTCTGTAACTGAATCCTGATGAGTCCACTCTCAAAATAAGCTTCAGATAGTACAGCTATCAGAAACCAGTGGCTCCTTGTTATGCTAGTTTTTGCAGCAGACACAAAAGCTTAAATTTTCTGGCTGCAATCCCATTCACTGGTTGCATAACATAAAATTCTGGCAGCAAAGCTATGCTAGAATTACATAGGAACACAGCATTGTGCAAAAATTTGGCAGGTATTAGCACTGTGTAGATTGCTTGCTTGCACTTTGTGTGCACTTCTAAACACAGCAGATGTTTTTAATCAAGCAGGCTTTTAATTCATAGATGTACGCACAGGTTTTTTATTGGGATGTGTTATTATTATTTTATTTTTTATTTTTTAAAACGTTTATATTTTTTATATAGTTTTAAATTGCTATGCTTTTAATTGTCACATTTTAATTGTAGGTTTTTATCTGTTGTGAGATGCCTTGGGTCCCATTCTGGGAGAAAGATGGCATATAAATCAAATAATAAATAAATAAATAAATAAATAAATAAAATTCTGTAACGATAAAGCCAGTATATAAAAAATAGCAACTTTTCCAAGCTTTGTCACAGTTTCCAGACTGATTTTATAGCTGGTAAGAAAGAGTACCATTTGAGTTATCAGAATGCTGAGTCCAGTCTGTCTAATCTGTGATCAGTTGCCCTTGGCGTGCACTACATAAAATACCTAAAGAATTGCCAATTAATTGACTTAGGAAAGATTATCTTAGCTCAATGGGCTACATCTAAATCACATAAGTGGATTTCTGCACAGGCAAAGTGATTTTCCTTTTCCCTCTTCCCCACTGGAGCCCCCATGCAGTCCAAATATTATTCTCCACCCCTCCAGGTAAGCTTTGGAAGGGAGATACAGGAGGCTGTGGCCAGAGGCAGATGGGAATGGAACCCTATCTGCTGGCAGTGTCCATTTTGCCTACACACAAGTGTTGGACACAATATGACAGGATCAAAATTCAGAATGACCTGGATAGACTGGAGAGCTGGGCCAAAGCTAACAAAATGAAATTCAATACGGAGAAATGTAAAGTACTGCATTTAGGGCGGAAAAGTGAAATGCATAAATATAGGATGGGAAAGACCTGGCTGAATGAGACTACGTGCGAAAGGGATCTAGGAGTCCTAGTAGACCACAAGTTGAACATGAACCAACAGTGTGATGCGGCAGCTAATAAGGCCAATGCAATTTTGGGCTGTATCAATAGAAGTATAGTGTCTAGATCAAGGGAAGTAATAGTGCCACTCTATTCTGCCTTGGTCAGACCTCACTTAGAATACTGTGTCCAGTTCTGGGCACCACAATTCAGAAAGGATATTGGCAAATTTGAGCGTGTCCAGAGAAGGGCAACTAAAATGGTGAAAGGTCTGGAAACCATGCCTTATGAGGAGAGACTTAGGGAGCTGGGTATGTTTAGCCTGGAAAAAAGACGGTTAAGAGGCGATATGATAGCCCTGTTTAAGTATTTGAAGGGATGTCATGCTGAGGATGGAGCAGGCTTGTTTTCTGCTGCTCCAG
The DNA here is from genome assembly GCA_030847615.1 of Gambelia wislizenii. NCBI lineage: Eukaryota > Metazoa > Chordata > Lepidosauria > Squamata > Crotaphytidae > Gambelia > Gambelia wislizenii. The sequence goes on from JAUMIR010000003.1 coordinate 337,795,896, forward strand.
AGACTGGAACACGGAGCAATGGGTGCAAGCTCCAGGAACAGAGATTCCACTTCAACATGAGGAGGAACTTTTTGACAGTAAGAGCTGTTCGGCAGTGGAACACACTCCCTCGGAGTGTGGTGGGGTCTCCTTCCTTGGAGGTCTTTAAACAAAGGCTGGATTGCCATCTGTCGGGGATGCTTTGATCAAGATTTCCTGCGTGGCAGGGGGTTGGACTGGATGGCGCTCGTGGTCTCTTCCAACTCTGCAATTCTATGATTCTATGATTCTATGAAAGCGTGCATTTTGTTGTTGTTGTTGCTAGAACCCATTACTCAGGTCCCCAAGAAGGCTGTACAGTATATCCACTGAACTCAGCAGGGATTACTTCTAAGAAGCCATGCACAGGGTTGCACAGTATGTTTCACATGAAGAATGAAACAATTCACTCCGTATCATGAAATATGTTACAAGATAATATTTATGAAAGATTAGGTAAGGAAGAAATCTTCACAGATGCCCTGAAAGCCAAATCAAAACACATTTTATTACTAACACATATCAGTTCTAAACATCTTAACATTTAGGCTCTGTTTTGGGCATTACAACATCAGAAAACTGCAGGTGCACAAAAACGATATCATTGCTAATCCCCAGCCCCAGCTCCCTGATCGGCATTACTATAAATGGGCATTGGACCCTATATAAGCATCCCTCCAAACTCACACTGCCAATCAAGAACTAAGGACATATGTGGTGGATCTAAATGCTGACAGAGTATCCTGACAAATGATCACAGATTTTTTTAAAAAAAATTATTAGATAGCTGCAGGAATGCACATAGCCTATCTGCAGACATCATAGAACAGAATGCAGCATGCAATCAGAGTTTTGCTCTGCCTGTTAAACACTTTCTGTAATTTCTAGCAGGTTGCTTCAGTGAGAACTTTTGTAGAGATGATAAAGTTTTGAAAAGGAAGTTTCAAATAGGAAAACACATTGTAAATAAAAATCCTTTGCAAGTTCAATCAGAAATAAGTCCCATTTTATTTAGTGGGGCTCATTTCCAGGTAAGTGTGTTGTGTATAGAATAGCAGCCTGTCTTGAAAAGATAGCATTCAGTGCTAATATTTTGACACTGAAGAAGGAATGCTACTTCCCTATCAAAGTGTCCTTATAGTCTGTGTCCCTGCTTTCTGAGCTGATGCTTATATTAGAAACATAGAATCATAGAGTTGGAAGAGACCACAAGGGTCATCCAGTCCAACCCCCTGCCATGCAGGAATACACAACCAAAACATTCTCAACAGATGGCCATCCAGCCTCTGTTTAAAGACCTCCAAGGAAGGAGACTCCACTGTATCCCCAGGCAATGTATTCCACTGTTGAACAGCTCTTACTCTCAGGAAGTTCTTCCTAATGTTTAGGAGGAATCTCTTTTCCTGTAGTTTGAATCCATTGCTCCATGCCCTAGTATCTGGAGCAGCAGAAAACAAGCTTGTCCCCTCTTCAATTTTTCTAGTTATTATATTGTTCTAGCCTTTTTTTGCATGTTGATATGTTTTATTTTAAAAATTCTGTTGTGGTGTTTTATTTGTGCTTTGTGGGGCGGGGGGGGGTGATACCTAACATTACTTGAGCAGAAGGTCAGCTGGACAATACAAGCAGGAGACAAGAATTCAGTGGCCATTGGCTCCGATTTTGGAAGGTAGTGAGTCCTTTGGAAAGTAGCGAGGTTTTAGCTTTAAGTTTAAAGGAACTATCCACAATTCTGAACTCTATCCCCAAAACAGGTTCAGCACCTTGAATACATCCTTTAAAATTCAGGCTAATGCCCTCTTTCCCCACCCCTCATTGCTATCCCCCTGTGGATGAGATGGCCTTCTGCTTGTAAACTGGATACCACCCTTTATTTTGTTTTTGGAAACAGACCCAAAAGCTCTGTGAATAAAGGAATATAATATCTTGTAACCAAAGTAAAATAAATACAGATAATGATTTGGTCTGTTGCTTAATTTCTGGGCTTGTCTACACGGAGGAATACAATGCGAATAGCTGCAGGGTAATGCCAACTCACAGCAGCTTTGATTTGTCTCAATGGTCTATTTGTAAGATCGCAAGCATGCAAAGCAAACCGTGTTTGGTGTTCCCACGAGCATGCCAGCAAATCAAAATGGCAGGCATGAGTGAATCGCTTGCAATTTTATTTCCCTAGGTTGCCCCTGCTGAACATTTTTTTACACAAAATACAAGGTGTGAAAGAGTGACCTTCCGCTTTAGCAAACGTACAAGAAAGAAAGAAAGAAAAAGGCTGTTTCCTTGCTGTAGCACATGATCGTTACGGGAAAAAATCCAAGATGGTAGTTCAGGGTGTTTGCTTTGTTAGCAAGGTCTGCCCCTGCACATGTCTGACCAATCATCTCCTCATATTAAGAAAGTGAATCAATTTGGTTGCTTGTTCCAATGAGCAGGAATGTGCATTCCCCTCACTGTTTTTCAAAAAATATGGGGAAAGCCGTGAATCATAGAATCATAGAGTTGGAAGAGACCACAAGGACCATCCAGTCCAACCCCCTGCCATGCAGGAATATACAATCAAATCATTGCTGACAGATGGCCATCTAGCCTATGTTTTCTGACAGATGGCCATCTAGCCTATGTTTAAAAACCTCCAAAGAAGGAGACTCCACCTCACTCCAAGGCAGTGTATTTCACTTCTGAACAGTTCTTACTGTCAGGAAGGCTTTCCCCACATAGTATAAGGCATGTTTACCCCCTTTCACAATAGGGTGAATAGATGTGGGATCCCATTGGGAAAGATCATATTCTCCTCGCATTCTGTGAGGAGTATTTTCTCCATTTAGACAATCCCTCTGTTTAGATTTGGAAAAATCCAAAACATTCCAAAGCATAATGGGCTTGGGGGGGGCTCCCTTTTGATCTTAAGGTACAGGGAAAAGTGGCTCACTAAAGGATGTTTTTCTTTCCCTGATACTCTAGCTACATTTCCCTTTACATTTTATCCTGAAAGACAACAAAATATAGTTAATAGCACCTGACACCGTTTTAAATTGTTCCTGCCTCACTGCTATTTATAGCCTTCAAATGTTTATAGACAATCATTACGTTTGCTTCTCCCCCCATTTTTTTCAATTGGGACAAACATACAGTACTTGGTTCTCTTCATCTTTCTGTATAATGTAAGTTAATCCTTCCTGCTCCTTAATCAGTTCTGAAGCTCTTCTCTGAACTCTTTCCAATTTGATGGCATTTTGCTAGTAATGAGGAGCTCTGGGAGTGGGAGAAGGGAGAGGCACATCTATTATACTGCTTTCCATGAGCCAGTTAGAAGACAGATGCAAGGTGACAAGTCCTTAGGTGGGATATCGGTATGATTGTCCTCAGGATACACAGTGAAAGAGAACATTCACCCAAGCCACCCACTAAAGAATTCATGAGCTGTGATGCAAGCCATCATTGAGCCACTGTGGCTAGCATACCAAGGGCAATGTTCAAGGTTACGGACTGTTGCCAGTCAGCCAGAAACTCATAGCTGTTTAGCTGCATTTCTGAAGCATGTTCATGAGTTCAGTTTTTGGTTCGGTTCAAAAAGTTCCTTTTCCATTAACTGGTTTTCCAGCTTTATGGAAATAAAAGAAGCAGGGAAAGTAAAACTGCTGGAAAATCTGAATGGTCCTCACATTTATAAGGCTGGAACCAACTTTTCCTCTCCAGAAACTTGGAGAGCCATTTGGGCTGTGGGATTCTTGGAGTGGTAGTCTACAAAAGTAACTTTTACAAACTCTGCTCTCCCAACCCCACATGTATTTTCTGAAAATACCGTCTCCTGCGAAAAAAGTGGGATTTTTTCTATTTATTATTTTAAGGAATTGGCAATCTTATCCAACATTTTCAGAATGTACTGTACCCTACTCATCCTTATGAGCTTTAGATTTATTTCTACCTTTGTAGACCTTCTTTCTCAAGTCTTGTGTTGTTCTCAGAGGCACACCACTTCTGCAGCTCTTTGCTAGCTGCACCTTTTACAATGGCTTGGAATGAAGGCAATATAACACTGGATTTCTCCCAAGCATTCCAAGAACTAGGAATAGTGGGGAACTGTAGAAAAGGCCTCCTGCCACTTCTTATATGAGCTGCAGTTCCTGGAATGCTATTGGAGCGATGAGATTCGGCACCACTGGGAAAAGGAAAGAACTGCAGTTCCAGGGGTGATAGTTGCTCAGAGAGCAATTCCCAATAAACTGACAAAACACCTGAATGAAATTGCCAAAGATAAAAGGTCACAATAGCACAGTTACAAAAAGTGACAATACTTGGAACAGGACACATTATCTGACTTGGCTGGTTCTTAGATTCTTGGATAGAATCTGGATCATTTACAATCGAACACCTGGGGCTCATTTACTGGCAGTTTTCATCCTGGGGAGAAGCAAGATATCCTCATCCCAAGTTCGTCTCTTATTGTTTACATGATTTGTCCCGGGATGAACAATATCCCGGGATTGTTGTTTACATGTCAGCCTTTTGCATGACAAAAACAAGATCCCAAGACATAGTATCCCATGTTTTTGTTTGTTTGTTTGTTTACATGAGGAAAGTTTCTGGGATTTTTTTTTAGCTGTCAGTCAAGGATGCGATTACTTGTTTTTTATTTAATTTTTTAATTAGGTATTTATACCCTGCTCTTCAGCCACAAGGGCTATCAGAGCAGCTAACATATTGATAAGCAATAGCAATTTACGCATCTACACTGCATTAAGCAGTTTCCAATCTGTATTTGCTAACTGGCCCCACAAGCCGGGTACTCATTTTACCTACCAATGAAAGGATGGAAGGCTGAGTGAACCTTGGAGCCCTCTGGAATCAAACTTAATGTGGTGACTTGCAGTAGAGTATTGCCCCACCATCCTCTGACTCGCCATCTGCTGATTCAATTATCTGTGGTTGACAAAAGCGGCGGGGGGGAAGGAGGAGATGGCTCTGGTGGGGCTCATGGAGGTGGTGGCAGAGGCCTGGGAGGCCTCCGCAGCATGATAACAGCCACGTGGAAGAAGGGGAGGAGGACCCAGAAGTTGAGCGTGCACCCCACCCGCCCAGAGCGAGTGAGTGATTGAGTGTGCAAGCCAGCCAGCTAGCGAGGGAGACAGGCAGCCGCAGCCACACTGTGGAGCCCAGTGGCAGCAGGCAAGGAAAATGGGGGCAGGGGGTGACTCCTCTTCCTCTCCCTACCCCCGTTGTCCTCATCTGCCGCTGCCAGGCTCTGCATGGCTGCGGCTGCCCGTCTTCTCCCTCACTGGCTGGCTGGCTCGCTCACGTGCTCTGCCTCTGTCTCTCCTCCCTTTCTTCCATTCACAACCTTAGTGATGTATTTCCCGTGGAGTTTCCCACCACGAGCTATTGGCAGCAACAAATATTTGCTCAAGCTTCTGCATTGGTCAGTGAACATTTGCCAGGTTGATAGTGACTGCAATCCGCCATAACTTTTGTAGAGGTTTAATCATGGAAAGTTCAATAGCCTACTGTATGGCTATCACTGTCCTCATTCGAGGTACCATGAAAATGCTTGCCAGAAGGAGATGTCAGGAGCATGTCAGACTGTTACATCTCCTTCTTCTCATGCAACAGATGCGACAGTACTTCTCCACCTTAGGAAGTAGGCTGTTATGTGGAATAGATACAATTAACACACCAGTGCTGTATCAGTGCTTTCACCCTTTATGCATTAACATAGTATTATGTTAATGCACTAACATTATGCCTTAATATTATGCATTAACATAATGCATTATGTTATGCATTAACATAGCTATGATTTTTTAAAAACCTATTCTAGGTGTGAAAATATGTAAAATCGTAAAATAAAAAGTGTATTACGATTCTACTGTGATGTTTACTATTGAATTATGAAGTGTTTCAGCTGCTTGTACATGTTGTTTAGAAGGAGCACAGCTCATGTTCATAACTTTGAACCGATACAGTTTATGAACACCCAAGCAGCTACATTGTTGAATTGATGTTTATAATTTACAGAAAGGGGAATTTAACTGACCTAATTTTTTTTTTTTAATGGTTCCATGAGGCGGCAAAGTACAGGAAAGTAGTTATCTCCACCAGAACACCAATTGTTTACAAGACACGGATTTTTAAAATTTAAAAAGTTAATTTGTGGGATCCTATAGGTAAGGACAGAGTCTAATGGTCTTTACAAAAATATAAAAACTCGAGTTTCCACAAACTGCCTCATGGTGTTACATTGGCTGAGGGGGTTAGAAGATGTGATTGGGTTGTGCATTGCCTACTGGGGGACCCGTAGACCAACCTCCATCTGGAGAATTTCTCACAGCAGGTTGGTGCGCCAGACTGCCTCATGTGTTCCTCTAACTGGAGGAACAGCAACTTCTTTTTGGAGGCAGCACGGTTCCTCTGGGAAAGGGGCTTCATTAGGATGAGCCTCCAGTGCCGGTCCAAGTTCAAAAATTTGAAGGGCCAGTTCTATCAGGCACTGGAGGCCAATAATGGAAGCCCCCAGCATTTTTCAGCAGTCTGATCATGCCCCTTGCGCCTCATCTCCACAGCTCTTTTTTCAAAAAGTTCTATATTTCTGTGGCATTTTCTCAGCTACTCCTGTATCTTCTGTTCACCCCAAATAGCGAGCAAGTCTGTTGTCTCCGCTAGGAATGCCGTGTCCACCTTTCCTTGCTCATGTACTGTTTTTGGCATCCATACCACTGTCCTCTCAGGTGAAGGTGGAGGAAAACAATGGCTGCTGAGGTTGAACATTTAAGAATCATTTGAAAAAGGGTCACTGACCCCTCCTTCTCTGAACACTGTGCCCGCCCCTGCCCACCTCAATTTCCAGACATCACCTACGCCCGAGATATTTTGTCCTGACCTGTTCACATTTATGATTTTTTGCAACCATCCATGACTTTTTAAAAAAACATGGGACAAACTGTGGGACAGAAAGTCCCACTTCTTGAAGGTTTTAAGGTGGCCCCCCTTTTGAAAAGCACAAGATTGTCACGATGTACAGGTGAACAACTAGAGTTCATCCCAGGACATTTTTGCTATGTAAACGTTCCCCTGGTAGACTGCAAAGGAGTCATGTAGTACCTTGGAGGCTAACAGAGAGAAAGAAGTTGGTAGCATAAACTTTTGTAGACTTAAGTCTCTGAAAGCTTATACTACCAACTTCTTCCTCTAAATTAGCCTCCAAGATACTACAAGATCCCTTTGCAGTTTCAAAGGTTCTACAAGATCCATTTGCATACTGATCCAGAATAACATGACTATGTCTTTGTATTGTACCACTGGTAGGCTGTGAAACAGAGGTAATGGTTTTACTCATAAGGATGAGGGGAAAACAATATTTCCATAAGAAAATGAAAGATCACTTCTGGTTCAGGCCAAAGGTCAATCTAGTTTAGTATTCTCTTCATATAGTGGTTAAGCAGTTGCCTATGGGAAGCCCAGAAGTAGGACAGCAGTATAAGAGTACGGCTTATTTGTGTTTCCCAGCAACTGCGAATCCAGAAACATGCTGCCCCTGGTTCTGGAAGCACCATTTGCCATCCTGTCAAATTTCTGATCCCTTTTTAAAGTTCAAAGCAATCACTACATTTTGTGGCCCTGAATTCCACAGTTTAACTATGCACTGCATGAAGAACCATTTATTTTTTCTATCCTGAATTCTCTATAATTCAGCCTCATTCCTCCGTCCCCCCTTTTTTTGCAGGTGTTCATTTTGTCCTTACCCTGCGAAAGATTGAAAAGGGTTTTATAAAAGAACTTCTCAGTCCAGCGTTACTAATTTCATTTGTTTATTCTCAGAGAGAATTCCTGTGCAATTGTTACATTAAAAATTCTCAGGGTGGCATCCCATATAATTTCTGAAACAATATAAAATATTGGCTAGAATTCACAATCACAGTTATGAATGCCTAACCTAGTTATGTCTTCATCACTGGTTCATATTCACGATGCCTACCTATTCAATAGTGTAGGGAAAACATAAGGATCATGAAAGTCCCCCAGTCCTGATTTGCCAGCAGCAGCTGCTGTAAGCAACAGGGGTCTGTTTTCCTGTCAATCAAGACACAGCAGACTGATGTTTCCACCGCACTCCTGCCAGTGCTCCCTGGTCTGCTGTTGTTGTTGTGTGCCTTCAAGTCATTTCCAACTTATGGTGACCCTAGGGCAAACCTATCACAGGGTTTTGTTGGTAAGGTTTGTTCAGAGGAGGTTTGCCAGTGCCTTCCTCTGAGGTTGAGAGAGTGTGACTTGCCCAAGGCCACCCAGTGGGTTTTCTTGTCCAAGAGAGGATTCAAACCCTGGTCTCCACTGTTGTAGTCCAGTGCTCAAACCACTACACCATGCTGGCTCTTACCTGCTCTCCAGTATGAGGAAGAAATATAACAGGTATCTTGCTTCTGACTGTTGAACCAGAGATTGCTTGTGGGAGTGGAGTGGAAGCATCAGTCAACTGCATCTTGACAGGAGAACAGACTTCCACTGCTCACAGCAGCTGCTTTCTGGTAAGTCCAGATTGAGTGGGTTGGGCCGGAGACACTACTTGATTATATAACTATGGTAGTTACCTAGCTAAGCTGCTGATCTAGAATTGTCTTTAACAAAAAAAAAATAACTGTTTCAATTAATATTTGTAGTCTGCCATTCCAATGAAATACCAGCGAAAAACTGAGATACTAAAACAAACAAACAAGCAAACAAACAAACAAAAAACCCACCAGCAAATATGTCATTAAAATATCCCTGAAAGAAGATCATATGAAATGGTCCAGATTGTGTTTGCATTTTCATGTATATATTTGCAGTCCTGAGTGCGTGAAACCCCAAGTTCAAGCCTGCATTTTCATTACAGTCTTAACAGTAAAGATATGCTCTATGACCTGCAAGTAATTTGCAGTGTAAGATGGCTAGTGAGTTACAACTGAACAGGCTGTATCCTACCAGTCCAACAAGTGTAAACATTTTCCATCTATGGCAAAGTGGTAGAGAAGTTCAACATTCTCCCTTTGAAGACATCAAAGAAATCCAACGAATCAGCGATAAAATGTCTTCCTGTGAAAAGCAGGCTTTGACCTCATATCATCCGATGTTGACTACAAAGCACAGGCTGTCAAGCAAACTTTCTGTGGATATGTTAAATCAATAATAGTAACTTCATTTTGACTTTTAATCCTAACAGAATAGTAAAATTCTTTCTCTTTCATCTGAAAATACAGGGACTTCCCTGCCACAGCAAAAGAAACAGCCAAAGATTATGAGTGCAAACACTGTTACACATGTGAGATATTTATTGGTACATATCAGTAGGCTGGTATAAACATGCATTCCAGGTTAGCTGTTTGGGAGGTATGAATCATTCTACTGTATATCCAGTCCATGTCACTCTTGTAGTTCCCTAATTATGAATCCATTTTGTCCTGTTCCCATACCATACTGAGACATTTAAAACAGCAACAAAAATTCTATTATTATTTTATTTATCTATTATATACATTATTTCACATGCAGCTTTCCCTGTATATGAATTTTCTATAACATTTTTGAACCAAAACCTGCATCAGAAAATTAGGAATGCAAAAACTAAAGAATATCAGTGTCCCAATCTGGATATTAATTCAGGAAATATGAACTAGGTCAGTTCACTTTAAAACTTTCCTGTAGGGTTGCCAGGTGAAATGCTATTGGAGGTGAAATGCTTTTGCTACAGAAATGCAGAACCCTGTAAAGGAAAAATGTTATTCTGTGGCATTTTCCCCAAAAAGGCAATATTCATGAAACTTAAAGGGTTAATTCTGCCCCTACAACTCCTTGCAAGGTTCAGTAGTTTTGGTAACAGAACAATAGAGGGGTTCTTTTTAATCTAATTGAGTAGGTGAGTAATTTGTAGTCCTCTATACATTGTTAAATTAGAGCTCCCATAGACTCTAACTTACATAGCCAAGGGTGAGAGATGATGGGAGTTCCAATCCAACAACATCTGGAGGGCCACACTTTCTTCATCCCTGATTTTAAGTAGCTAGGCTAGAGGGAATTTTAGATGATGGAGTATGTATAAAATGAAGAAGAATCTGGATTTACTTGCACTTTGCTTTCCACTTTTCCTAGTGTCCTCCTCACCGGTTCTGGCCCCGTGTGCTTTCCGTTTTGTTTTATTCACGGGGAAAAGTCGTCAATAGATCTCCTGTTCCATTTCTGTAACAGAATCACGGGTATGTGAACCGGTTTGCTGTTATGCTGGCACAATGTTAAAACACATCCACATACGATCGTGACATCCAGGTGAGTGACAGCCTTTTCTGTACCCTCCCCATGTTGCTTTTAAAGCTTTAAAAGTGTTTTGGTGCTTTTTTTTGCTTTTTTTTAAATAGAAGTCTGCCTGTATTTCTATTTTTAAATCCGCCCCCCCCCCCCGGCTGCCTGCCTCTGTAAGGTCCTGGAAGGTAAGTAGAGAACACTTCTGGTGGCGATCTGGACATCCAGGTAACTGACAGACTTTTTCGTACCCTCCCCTGTTTACAGTTACCCCTCCACATTTGTGGCTTTAAGATTCATGGTTTTGACTATTTGTGGTTTTGGGAGTGCCCCCCATCCAAAAAACTGCAATGGTGTCACTGCTCCTGGGGGGGGAGGTGGGAGGGGTGGGAGGAAGCAGTGACAAGGCTTGGCAAGCCCCATCGCTGCTCCTGGGGGGGCGGGAGGGGGGAGGAAGCAGCGACAAGGCTTGCCAAGCCCTGTCACTGCTCCGGGAGGGAGACGGGAGGGGGGAGGAAGCAGTGACCAGGCTTGGCAAGCCCCATCACTGCCTCTGGGGGGCGGTGGGGTGGTAGGGTGACCTAGTTTTTATTCACTTTTTTTCACATTCGCGACACTAACCCCCGCGAATGTGGAGGGACAACTGTACTTTCTTTGAAAGTCTGTTTAGGTGATTGCTTTAATTTTTTGATCTCTGGATTTTGTTTTGTTTTTTAATTCCTTGCGCAATGCAGGGCTCCCTGTAAGGTCCTGGGAGGTCCCTGCAAAACACTTCTTACTTCGATTGGGACAAAGAGGTCAGTGACAGACTTTTTTGTTCCCTCCCCGGGCAACTTGGGTTTTTTTAAGGGTGCTTGGTGCACTTCTTTGAGATTTGGGGGATTTTTTATTTTTAAATTCCCCACGCGATTTGGCCTCCAGGAAGGGGAGGAGGCTCTGTGAGAGCTCCATTCCCTTCCTGGACAGCCGGAGGAGGGGGGAGCAGTTTCTGTCCCAGGATTAAGGTACGTGAATGAACATTTTTTTTTTATTCAGTTACAGGGACAGGAGGAGGGTGGGTGGGTGGGTAATGGAACAGGAACGGGTTTTAAGGGCCCATCTGATAAAGTCTTTAGACTGTTCATTTATTTCTTTATAAATGTATGATTGTATCCATGGTCCTCATAATAGCAAGGGGCAGGAAGGCTTGAGCTCCCCCAACACTATGCTAGGGAGGATGATCCCCCCCCCATTCCCAAATTGATCTGGTAAAACTGGAGCACCAAGTCTCCTATGTAGCTGAGCCTCCACAGGAATTATCAGTTAGAGATGCAGTAAGTAACTGAATGCAAAGAAATATTAAAGCAGCTGTTGTTGTTAGTACAGCTCCCCCAACATCCAGTTTGTTTCTGGGCACAATTCAAAATGCTGGCTGTGACCTATAAAGCTCTATATAGATTAGGTACAGGCTATCTGACAGACTGTGGACATTTTCAGACATGCCAAAATCCCTGTTTGCCGCGCGAGCAGCCTCCCGAAACTGCTGCGCGGCAAGGGTCTTCTTCGGACGACGCTGTGCCTCTGGCGAAACTGTCCGTGTCACTTCCGTGAAGCTTGGGATGGCTCCGCGCAATATTTCAAGCACGGGCAGCCTCCGTGATTGAAATATTGCGCGGAGCCGTCCCAAGCTTCACGGAAGTGACACGGACGGTTTCGCCAGAGGCACAGCGTCGTCCGAAGAAGACCCTTGCCGCGCAGCAGTTTCGGGAGGCTGCTCGCGCGGCAAACAGGGATTTTGGCATGTCTGAAAATGTCCTGAATCTCCCAATATAGGCCTGACTGGACCCTGAGATCCACAGGAGAGGCCCTTTTCTTGGTTCCACCACCTTCACAGGTATTACTTGGAGAGAGGGCCTTCACAGTGGCTTTGGAACTCCCTCTCCAGGGAGGCTAGAATGGCCTCCCCCTTACTGTTCCATTGTTGTGCACTCAGAATCAGGGCCAGTTTAACTGTACCGCCAAATCGGCATTGGCAGGGGCCCCCAGCCACAGGGGCCCCATCCTAACAGTCTCTGACCATCTCCTTCTTCCTTTCCTCCCTCTGCCCCCACCAAACAGGAGAAGCTGCTGGGGGGAGAGCGTCAGCGGCTGCAGGAGGCTGCGGAGGCGGCAGCAGCAGCAGCGCCTGGGCTCAGGCTGAGCTGCTCCAAGCCTAGGGCCAGGCTGAGCGAGAGTGGGAAGTGCTGCACTAGGAGCTGGCGTGCTTGGAGCAAGTGGGTGCCCAGAGCCTAGAGCTGTGCTGCTGCCACCACCACCTGGAGCCCAAGCTGCGGGGTCAGCTGGAGAGCCTCCACATGGACTGCACCGCCCTGGAAGTGGAGCACCTGGGGGGTGAGCACCGGTGGCTGCAGGAGGAGAGGCGGTGGAGGCGTCAGCAGCAGCAGTGCCTGGGCTGGGCCCCACGGCCAGCATTGCTGCCTTCACCTCAGTGAGAGAAGCCCCGGCCCACACGCTGGTGTTAAGCTGGAGCTATGAACGGAGCCTGGAGCACTACAAGGCCAAGCTGTGGGCACTGTATGAGCTCCAAGGGTGCCTTGGCAGCCTGGGGGAGCTGGAGCAGCTACACATCCGCAACCAGCAGAGCCACTGGCAGCTGGAGGAGCTCCTCTGCTGCTGGAGGGAGCTGGGCGCCCTGGCCAAGTGACTGGAGGAGGAGCGGGCAGTGCAGTAGGAGTGCCAGGATGCTCAGCTGGACCAGCTCCAGGTGAGACGGGCAGGCGGGTGGACAGGAGGACCGGGCCACCATCCAAGACCAGTTGAAGGAATTTCTCTCCCCCCCCACAAACCTTTAATTTGGGGGGCCCATATGTTTCTCTCAGAACCTAACCCATTCACAGTAGAAGATATTCAAATTACAGTAGGACCCTTGTATCCACTATTTCATTATCCACTGATTCAATTATCCACGGAACACAAAACAGCAAAGCTACCATAGAGTCTTCCTAGAAAGTGTGTCCTCTCCAGCCATTTTCTAGGTCCTCCAAGGCAACTCTAGGGTATTTTACACTGGAAGTCCCATCATTTTCAAGGGTGTTCAGTATTATCCATGGTTTTAGGTATCCACGGGGTCCTCCAGAACCAATCCCCAGAGGATACGGGGGTCCTACTGTATTACTAATAATCGTTTTGCAGGAGGGTTATGATGGGCCCCCCTACAATGATGGGCCCCCCTGTGGCTGCAGGTGCTGCAGGGCCCTTAAACCGGCCCTACCACCCTCACCTGGTAGACTCCGCAGGGCTTCCCAACCAGCGGTCCCTGGAAGCCTCGGGTTCCTTCAAGAGATTGCCAGGGGTTCCTCAAGAGATGGTGGGGATGTCCACATGGTGAAAATGCCCCTCACAGCACGGCTGGTTTAAGTTTAAGGGCCCTGCAGCACCTGTAGCCGCAGGGCCCCCCGTCATGGTGGTGGTGGTGGTAAGTTGTAACCCTCCTTCTGCAAAAAACATTATTACCGTATATTCCAGCGTATAAGACGACTTTTGAGCACTCAAAAGTGCCCTCCAAAATTGACAGTCGTCCTATACGCCGGATACACTTTGCTTCGCCCACCTGCCTATCTCCTGCCTCTTCGCAAACGGAGCGAAGAGGCAGGAGATGGGGCAGGGGGGTGAAGCAAAGTGTTTTGAAGATCATTCGCCCCCATCCTCTGCCTTCTCCCCCTTTGGGGAGCAACGGAAGACAGAGGAGGGGGGCAAACATTGCGGTTTACCGCAGCCGCCGCTCGATCGCTTCTGCAGCGGCCGAGGCAAACCCGCAATTCGCCCCCTCTCCCCACCTTCGGGCGAACGTGCCCCGTTTGGCCGCACAGCCTCCAGATCCCCCTCCTGCGCTCCCTCCTGGAAGGGAGCGCAGGAGGGGCATGCGGAGGCTGCGCGGCCAAACCCGCGATTCGCCCCCTCTCCCCACCTTCCTGGAAGGTGGGGAGAAGGGGCGAACGTGTCCCGTTTGGCCGCACAGCCTCCAGATCCCCCTCCTGCACTTCCTCCTGGAAGGGAGCGCAGGAGGGGCACGCAGAGGCTGCGCAGCCAAACCCGCGATTCGCCCCTTCTCCCCACCTTCCAGGAAGGTGGGGAGAAGGGGCGAACGTGCCCCGTTTGGCCGCGCAGCCTCCGGATCCCCCTCCTGCGCTCCCTCCTGGAAGGGAGCGCAGGAGGAGCATGCGGAGGCTGTGCGGCCAAACCCGCGATTCGCCCCTTCTCCCCACCTTCCTGGAAGGTGGGGAGAAGGGGCGAACGTGCCCCGTTTGGCCGCACAGCCTGCGGATCCCCCTCTTGCGCTCCCTCCTGGAAGGGAGCGCAGGAGGGGGATCCGGAGGCTATGCGGCCAAACCCGCAATTCGCCCCTTCTCCCCACCTTCCAGGAAGGTGGGGAGAAGGGGCAAACGTGCCCCTTTTGGGCGCACAGCCTCCGCATCCTCCTCCTGCGCTCCCTCCTGGAAGGGAGCGCAGGAGGGGCATGCGGGGGCTATGCGTTGGAAGAGGGGGATCATCTTATAGGGCGAATATATCACAAACTCTGCATTTTACCTTAAAAATTGGGGGGGGGGTCTTATACGCCCGGTCATCTTATACGCCGGAATATACGGTAGTAGTAGTCTGAATATCCTGTACAGTTTCCCTCCATATTCACGGATTTAAGTATTCATGGCTTGAAAATATTCTTTAAAAAATAATCCCAAAAGCAAACCTTGATTTTGCCATCTTCTTTAAGGGACACCATATTGCTGTGCCCTTGGATATAATGGGACTTGAGTATTCACAGATGTTGGTATCCATGGGGGGTCCTGGAACCAGTGAATATGAAGGGACAACTGTACTGTGAATAGGTTAGGTTAGGTTACACTGACCTGAGATAAACACATGGGCCCCCCAAAATAAAGTGTTGCAGGGGGGCCCAAAATTCCTTAAACCGGCCCTGCTCAGAATTACTTTTATTAGGGCCAGAGATTCAAGAGTAACAACAGATTCGGGAGCTCCCCTCTCCAACTCATGGACCAGGTATTTCAGAGAAGTGCAACCCTACCTGAAATAGGCTCTCTCTCCTATCCTACATTGACAATTCTCAATTTAATTCTGCCTTGTCTGGATGAAACCTCATCTTACTAACTCAAATTCTATCCCTCACTATCCTAGAAACTGGTCCACTGTCTTCTTTGCTCTATTTGGTAAGGAAAGGAAAGGAAAGAAAAGACTTGATGGGATCAGCATACTGAAGATACTCTGTCAATCAAACTATGGACGACTTTGCCCACTGATTTCACATAGATGCTAAACAGTCATGGAGGAGGGACAGAACAGAACCCTGAGAGAGTCCAGATACCACTGGTCAAGGGAACAAACAACAGCCACCCAATTCTACTTGTGGGAACATTCAAACATAAAACAGTGTCTTCAACCCTCATACTAGCTAAAATCCCAAGAAGAATACTAAGGTCAATGGTACAAAAGCTGGCGAGAGGTCCAACACTAATGTAGTAGGACCATTAGGAAGTCCCTCCCTCAGTCTAGTTCATGAGATGTATCATCAATCAAAACAGTTTCAGAACCCAACTCAGCTTGAAACCAAATTGGAAAGGATCTGAATAACCAACCACATTGAAGAAAACCTGGAGTTGGAATTGCTACCCCTGTTCTCCCTTTA
Organism: Gambelia wislizenii; assembly: GCA_030847615.1. Classification (NCBI taxonomy): domain Eukaryota; kingdom Metazoa; phylum Chordata; class Lepidosauria; order Squamata; family Crotaphytidae; genus Gambelia; species Gambelia wislizenii. The sequence continues at coordinate 337,811,857 of JAUMIR010000003.1, forward strand.
CTGAGCACTGTATTTCAGTAGACTGTTTAAATTTGTTTCCGTTGCAATTTTCAATTTATTGTCCTTGTGAGTACCTCAGTTTTGCCCACAAGGGTGTCATTCTGAACTCTAGACTGATGGTTATGGGACAATATTGTAGCTTTTCTATCATAACTCATTTAAAAAAAAAAAAAAACCCTTCCAGAATCTCCAGGGTCACCATGACCTAACACAAATTGAACTGTAAATAAACCAAAGGTAAAATTTGCTTTTTAAATCTGGAAAAAAATCTTTCTTTAAACTACCAAGAGCTAGATTGCTAACATAATCAACTAGAGTAAAGAAGGATAATTAAGTAAGTTCAATAAATGACTTGATTAAATAAACTTATGTGAAGGCCCTGAAGAACAGCCAAACAAACTTCACTTCAGAAGCTAGAGTACAAATAATGGAATTTGGAAAAAAAATGGGTTATGAAGGCATGTAATTTACTTGGATTTGCATAAAGCTATTGAGAAGGTCACACACAGGGGAGTATTAATGAAAACAAGTAATTTTACACTGAAATAGAGAAACCTCTCGTGGATTAAAAACTGAGAAAAGAAGCACCAGGGGGGATTAAATGGTCTTTTGCCATGATGAAAGAAGCAAAGACGTGGGTGCTCTGAATATTAGTGTTGGCCAATGAAACTCAAGCATAAAATAGGAGAGAATGGGGTAAAATATGCTGATGACACAGAAATAATTTAGGTCAGAGAATGCTACTGAGGACTGAGGAATTCCAGAAGGACCTAATCAGACAGGGTGTTTGGCAATAAGATGGCAGAGATAAATTTTAATGAAGGTGAGGTACAAGGCATATGCTTACTAGGAGAAATAGCTTCAGTTTCAGCTGTTCAAAGAGACTGATTAGCCAGCATATCTCGGCAGAAGAGCTCAGGTTGGTTGCCCCACAAACTTTGACAACAAAAGAACTGATTTTTTTAAACAAAATCTCCCAACCAAAGATCTGTACTTTCTGTATGTTTTAGTTATTAGCTTAGCATAACAAACTAAATAGGCCGTCATAATTTTGAAACCAAATCTGAAAAATAAGGAAGATCATGAACGAGAGAGAGAGAGAGAGAGAGAGAGAGAGAATCAGCTACAATGGAAAAGAATGATGTAGAGAAAGTAGTTAAAGAAAGATTTTTCTTCCTCTCTCATTGTACTGTAATCTGGGATCATCCAGTGAAACACACAGGTCTAAATCAGGGGTGGGTTCATGCAGTCCTCCAGATGCTGTGGGACTGCAGCTCCTAGAATTCCTCACCATTGGCTGTGTTGACTAGGGCTGCTGGGGCTTGGACTCCAACAACAGACATTATCAGACTAGCATCTAAAAATGCTGTAATTCCACAAATGAGGAAAGTGGAAACATAGTGGCATTATTACACTTATTATCACATGTCACTGTAATCTCGCGAAAGAACTGCCACAGAATTATAGCATGACCACCACTAACACTTTAAGAATGGGAATTTACATCCATGATTTAGCATGGGCAAGATTTCAGTGGTTCTCACAAGAAGACATGAGCACACTTAAAAACAGCAAAAACCTCTTAATTTACAAAGTAAATGAACAAACTCTTAAACAAACCTAAAAACATGGAAACAAATCAGGAGAGTTCATAAAAGAGTGTTCTGTCCATAATTTTCACATTGCCACCTGGGGCATTGCTAGCAACAGGGACGGGGCAAAGAGGACTGCCCATTCATGCTGTATGTAGTCTCGCAATTACAGCAGGGCATGTTTTTGCATGGTCTTCAATACCAATAAAAAAGTGATATTGAGAGCTATGGATGGCTTCTTCCATTAATAGAAAGTGACGCCTTATTTGCGGCTGGAGCACAGATTGAATACGCGAGCATGAGAACATCATGAGATAACAGGGCCCGTTCATGCTATTGTGGCATCGTTGTCATGCAATTTTTGCCGCATCTAATGAAGTCCAACATCTGAAGGGCTGTGTGAGTCTGAACCCAGTCTAAATCCAGCTGCTAGTCCTATTTGGCAGAGTTGCGTGCAGCATATGTGTTAATTACACATATTTAGTAGCCCAGATTTAAGTCGCTGAGAATAAACATTCTTCTGTGTAAAGCAAATTTCCGTTGCTTAATTAACAAAGATTTGCTGTCAGCAACAGCAATATTGATTTGTCCTCTGCTACAAAATTAGTATCCCCTATTCACACAACTTCTCACATTTGATTAAATACATCATGGTATTTATCAGGTTTTGTTGTGAATATCCCTACTGACATGCAAAAGTCTGACAACAGTGTAGGTGGTTTCATAAACCAAGACCAGACAAATTCTGCTAGGAATATCAATAGCTATTAATTACAAAGAGAACTGAGTCCAAGTCCACAGTCTCTTGTTATATTCCTCCCTAATAATTAAACTGTGAGAAAATGAAAGCAATCAACAGGCATTAAAGACTCCTGGTAAACAGGAGCAGGCTGTTGTACTCATTTCTCATTTTATTACCTTTTATTGCCTTTCTCATCAACTATAGCAGGCAGCATAACCAATACATTTTAGAAACAAAAAACACATTAACAAATAGATCTGCTTCCAAACAGATGGGGATATACTATTTTTTTATTACTATTTTCATAACTCCCTCTCTCTCTGGCTTTTCTTCACAAACGAAGATTTAGGAAGGACTCATCCCACGCTTTCTGCAAGCACGCTGATGACTAAAAAGGCCAATCCGAGATAAACAAGTCCGGTTGCAGAAAGCACAGCAGAAGGTCTCCTTGGGTGATGTTTCTGGGTTGTGATTCTTTCTGCGTTGTCGTTTCTCTTCAAGACATGTTCGGCGTGAGTTCTCAAATAAGGCTGCAGCATTGTGGATAGTGCGTCTCCATGCCTCCCGATGTGAGGCCAGGGCGGACTATTGTTGGTGATCAATTTGGCCGAGCCTGAGATGTTGTTTCAGGGAGTCCTTGGATTGTTTTTTTGGAGCGCCCCTCTTATGCTGACCCATGTTGAATTCACCATAGAGTAGTATTTTTGGGAGGCGATGGTCCTCCATCCTAGAAACGTGCCCTGCCCAGTGCAGCTGTGTTTTCAATATCATGGCCTCAATCCTGGTGATCCCTGCTTGCTCAAGGACACCAACATTCGTCACATAGTCAGTCCAGTGTATATTTAGGATATACACTGGACTTTAGGATATACTAAATTTAAAAAATGGTAAGAAAAAAATCTTGAAGGTAAAAGTTGTTCAACAGTGGAAGAGAGCCCACTTGGAGGGTGGTGGGCTCACCTTTGTCAGTCTTTAAACTGAGGTTTAAAGGTGTGCTTTAGTTGTGTATTACTGCATGGCAGAGGATTGTCTTAGGTGGCTCTTGCGGAGCCTTCTAACTCTATGGTTTTATTAAGAGATTGTTTGGTTTTTTGAGCTACAATTGGGAATAAGGAGAGATATAAATAAATAAAAGGAGGAGGAGAAGGAGGCATATCTCAGCTCTCATACCTTATTACTGAGTCTTCCATGGAAAGTGCCTTCCATGAAAGAAGACATACTGAAAAGTCTTAGCAATAAGAAATGCTCTGATTTCAGATTTCTTTTTCTGACCCTCCATCCACAATCTTGCAAAATTTAGTACAAATCTGAGAAAAATGCAAGTGAAGAACAAGTTTGGGAAGAGTAGGTTTTACAACCAGTCTTCTTGCTGGCTGAAAAATGGACAGCACAACTCTACATACCATATGTTTACTGAGAAGTAATTCTAATACAGTGGGCCCTTGATATCCACTGGGGGCTGGTTCCAGGACCATCCGTGGATACCAAAATCTGTGGGTGCTCAAGTCCCATTATGTACAATGGAATAGTAAAATGGTGTCCCTTATATAAAATGGCAAAATCAAGGTTTATTTCTTGGATTTTTTTAAAAAAAATCAAGCTGTGGATGGTGGAATCTGTGGGTGCCAAATCCATTGATGCAGAGGGCCAACTGCATTCACATTTATTGATACAGAGGGCCTCACTTGGTTGTAAGACTTAAGCTACATAATTTAGGGTGTACCTGTCATTAGCTTTAACGTAAGCATTCAGGGATCCAATCCAAATTGGGACCACTGTGCATGATGAGAGGAGAATTAAACCTTTTTGTTTCTAAGTGCCCTTGTCACAAAATGTGCAATCCATCCCTCATATAGTTGGGGGTTTTTTTTAATAAAAAAGAGAAGGTTTGATTGATCTGGCAAGTCCAATCTGAGTGAAGCCCCCATGTGCTTACTTTAGAGAAGTAATTTTCAATCTTTCTTGTTCCAGATGTGTTAGATTTCAAGTGTAGCACTGCTACACAATAATAGTGGTTTGATATCACTGCAATTGCCATGGCTCCATCCTACAGATGTCTCAGACGTATAGTCTGGTAAGAAACTTACAGTTCTCTAGTGCACCCTGCTGAACTACAGTTATAGAACTCTCTCTGGCAGAGACATCTAAGGCCAAATCATTACTATACAAATAATACAATTTGAAACTGGATTATTTGCCATGGCTCCTTCCTATGGAATCCTGGGATTAGTTGTTTGGTGAGGCACCTGCTTCTTTGGCAGAGAAGGCTAAAGACCATATAAAACTACAAATCCCAGGATCCCATAGAAAGGAACCATGTCAAATAATCCAGTTTCAAACTGGATTATTTGTGTGGTGTGGATTTGGCCTGAGTATTACATGAAACTATACATCTCAAGATTTGATAGCATAGAACTATTTCACTAGTGTGCTATATTTACCCAAGGAGACCTTCCGCTGTCCTTTCTGCAACTGGACTTGTTTATCTCGGATTGGCCTTTTTAGTCATCAGTGCACTTGCAGAAAGCGCGGGATGAGTCCTTCCTAAATCTTCGTTTGCGAAGAAAAGCCAGAGAGATTTACATAATGCACATATTACCTTCACCTTCTAGAATCCCCAGACAGCAGGGCCAATGATCAGGGATTCTGGGGGTGGAAGTACAAAACATTGGGAGGACGAAGGATTGAGAACCACTGTTGTAGAGTAAAAAAGCAGAGAGGGCCTGCTTCATACTACATATTTCATAGTAGTTTGACCATGGGTTCCACTGAAGATACCATTATTTCTCTAACTTTGGGGTAAATGATGGATAGGAACGGACTGTTAATTAAGATTTTACCAATGATAGTGCCTGTGGCGTTACTAAGGCCAGTGTCACCCCTCCCTCCAGCAGTGTTACCTGGTGCAGTTTGGCCTCTCTATACCACCACCCCAGCGCCATCACTGAATACAGTAGTTTAATTTTGTGTTCACTGATCCTCACTAGTTAACTCAGCTCTTACTATATAACTGTCAGCTACAGTAGTACTTAACATTTATTTACCATATTTACATTTTGAAGTGTTTACAAAATAAGGTTTCATACTGGCGAAGTAAAACTGGATTATGTTAGCACAATTGTAGGCAGAATTTTAAACAGATCAAATCAGGGGAAGACGATTAAAGCTTTCCGAAACATATACTTCCTAATGAATATATACACACCACTTACATTTCTTCAGTTGATTTTTTTTCTTCCTGTCTGCAGAAGCATTTTCAAACATTAATGAAAATAAAGGCACAACATAAAAAAGAGTATATATTAGAATCCCAAGTAGTTCATGCATAAAAACTCTATCCAAAGCAGTAGCTGCTGTCATTATTTTAGTCTCTTATTCTTAGCTCAGAAGCACTGTGCTGCTGTGTGAGCTCTCCTGGCCCTTTGTAAGAATTTTCTTCCCAGTTGAACATGTAACTAGGAAGTAATCTTCCTAGCAACCTGTATATAAACATACTGCACAGAAGAAAACAATCATTACTAGGCAAGCAAACTTGGTTAAGCCAGGAAGAAACCTGTGAACAAATACAGTTGTCCCTCCACATTTGCTGTTCTGCCTATTTGCGGAACCTCGGCTCCCCACCCCACAGGGAAGCGTTTCGGTGGTGGAGCCAACCCCAAGGAAAGCTGAGTAAGCACCCCACTTTACTCAGCTTTCACCCATCTCATGAAAGGGGCAAAAGCCGAGTGAAGCGGGGCACTCAGCCAGCAAACTGAAGGGGGTTTGGTGAGTGAGCACCTCACTTCAATCGGCTTTCCGTGTGAGGGGTGAAAGCCAATTGAAGCAAGGACTCACTCACCAAACAGATGCCAGTTTGCTGGCTGAGTGACCCACTTTACTCAGCTTTCACCCCTCACACGCAAGGGATGAAAGCCGAGTAAAGTGGGCCGCTCAGCCAGCAAACTGAAGGGGGTTTGGTGAGTGAGCGCCTCGCTTCAACCAACTTTTGCCCCTTCCATGTGAGGGGTGAAAGCCGATTGAAGCGAGGCACTTACTCACCAAACCGCTGCTGGTTTGCTGGCTGAGCGCCCCACTTTACTCATCTTTCGCCCCTCTCCCGAAAGGGGCAAAAGCCAAGTGAAGTGGGGTGCTCAGCCAGCAAACCAAAGGGGGTTTGGTGAGTGAGTGCCTCACTTCAACCAACTTTTGCCCCTTCCATGTGAGGAGCAAAAGCTGGTTGAAGCAAGGCACTCACTCATCAAACCACTGCCGGTGTGCTGGCTGAGCGCCCCACTTTACTCAGCTTTCGCCCCTCACACAAAAGGGGCAAAAGCCGGTTGAAGTGGGGCACTCAGCCTCCCCGCTGCTCACCTGCCACCCCCTGGCCCTTCCCTTGAGGCAGATGGGCTTTTCAGCTCCTTCGCCGCTTGCCCGCTATCCCCCCATCCCTTCCCAAGCAGCGATGGGGCTTTTTGTGCCCCATCGCCGCTTTGGGAGGGCAGGGGGGTGGCTGAAAAGCGTCCCTGCTGCCTGCCCACCACCCCCTTGCCCTTCCCAAAGCCCTTCTCCTTTTTGAGCCCCGTCGCAGCTTTGGGAGGGCGAGAGGTGGCTGAGAAGCGTCTACGAGGCTTCAAAAGCCCTGTAGCCACTTTGGAGGGGCAGGCGGGGGGTTGCAGGTGGGGGGAGGTGTATTTTTATTTGTGTTTTTTTCACATTTGTGGGGGTCTTGTGCCCCTAACCCCCATGAATGTGGAGAGACGACTGTATATAGAAAGGAAATTGAATGAATAAAATTGCTAGACAGATCTCTTCTCTAAAATGGGCCTTTACAGAACTCACAAAATCATGGACAGGGCAATGGGAAGTGTTACGTACCCTGATAGCCCGCATCTTGGAATATCAAATAATTGGCAATATTTAATAACTTGGCTTAATGTGGCCTTCCATGTGGTTTGCAAGTAAACCAAGGGCCCTCAAATACCAAGGTTGGAGTTACGCATGACCAAGGGAAGGGACTTTGGAAACTCCCCAAACATACACTCAGGTCAGTGATTAAGACCTGGAGGTTAGTCTTTCACTGATCTACTCAATGACAGCAGAGTTCTTGATGCTTGTAAAACGGGTCCTTCCTTTCCTCGTCTCCTGCCAACAATAAACCTTGCCTGCTCCCATTCAATTCTAAAAGCATTGTCCATTATCAATAGTTAACTCTTCCAGAGTACCCTTTGTTTAGTCCTGGGAAACTCCAAGAGACATTGTATTCCACTCAAAATCCCATCCCTTCAGGGGAATTATCAGATATAACTACCACCCTAAAATACCACCAAAATGTTTACAGTTCCTCCTCCTACATCCATGCTGCTGGTTTGCTGTGAGACCCTCAGAACGCATCTCTGAGAATCTTCTGCTGCATGAATCTCTGCTCCTCTGAGAGGTGTTGTATCAGCCATCATCCCTTCACTCTATTCCTCTATCCAAATACATCTTACTTTCTTTGTTAGCCTTGTGTGATTGCTTGAAGCCTGAGTGTTTGTGTGGATGCTGTTTAGATTGATTTCCAATAAAGATAATTTAGATTGTAATTGTAATTGTGCATTCTGGCTTGGAGTCTTCCCCATACATAGGTCAAAAAATCCTGCCATTGTTCAGCCTCTTGCTGCCATGTTGAGCTAATAAAATATTCCCCATATTAATATTCAGACACTAATGGAATCCTCATGGACCCCACACAATCCAGGTAACAACTGTAGTTCAGCCTTTATTTTTACCCTGGAGGAAACCTTGAAATAATTTTCAAGTCTCAAGGACACACTGTGTATAAATAGTTGTATCTGCAGTTCAAAAATAAATAAATAAATAAATAAATGCTTTCTCCCTCCCCACCATCACCATCTCTTGAGCAACCCTGGTTGAGAAACCCTACTGTAGATTGTCACCATCCTGACATATATTCAGTGCAAGCACCTATAGGTCTAAATCCAATGGGTAGTCTAAACTGAACGAGACCCACTGAATCAGCAGGACTTATGTGTCAGCTTACCCAGTACCCATTGTTTGAGTGGGCTGACTCTACTTGAGACTAACAGTTGGATTTAAATCACAGTATCTATGGAGATTTTCACACGGGGCAATTATTCCCCTGAGAGATTGGGAGAGAAATGGGGCTCTTCCGGGAGCAGAGCTCTGTTTCGCACGCCCCTTTCCTTCTCCCGATCTGACGTCGTCCTCACTCTGTGCTGCTTCCATTTCTCTGCCAGTATCTTCCGTCATTTTTTAATAATGAAAGTTCTTCGTTCTTAAAAAATGACGGAAGATACTGGCAGAGAAATGGAAGCAGCACAGAGTGAGGACAATGTCAGATCGGGAGAAGGAAAGGGGCGTGCGAAACGGAGCTCTGCTCCCGGAAGAGCCCCATTTCTCTCCCGATCTCTCAGGGGAATAATTTCCCTGTGTGAAAATCTCCTATGTGGTAGATTAAGGGAAACTGGCTTTCTAGCACATGCACTCATTGCTAGGGAAGGGTGAATGTTTTCTTTGGTTTGCTTTTTGAAAAGAATGTTGCAAAATCCACACATTTTTTGATAAACTCAACAGAAAGAACTTCATAGGAGAAACTTTGGGTGCTTAATTATTTAATGACTGTTTCTAATTCCTAGGCATTCAGCCATTTTGTGGGTGATATCAGGAAAGAGGAAATTTAGGCTCAAGGGCTATTAATGTGTTGCTTAGTGTACATTGGCTACATACCAAGGGTAAAGGTTATAATGGTGTTGACCACAGGGGAAAAGAGGTGGTGAGCATGTGCAGGATTGTAACTAATCAAGAACTGCTAATTTGGCATTAAGGGACCAATCAGACAGTGGCACTGTGTTAGCTGGGAGCTTTAAATATGTATTGTAAAATCTGAAGTGTGTGCTTGCTTTGCAAATGATTGCCAAGTACCTATTTCTGTGCAGAACGCGAATAAAAGGTTGTTGTACCCTTCATCCTTGTGTGCTTCATTGGCTAAGGCACACCAGTCAACAGACCCAATACCCTTTTGGGGGACATAAGGGAACTGAAATTATTGCTGTTACTAGGCTTATTGAAACTCAGGATCTGTCCCTGAGTGTTCAGTTTTCAGGGGTCGTCTCCAGGCAAGAGACAAGGGTGCAAATGCTCCAGTTTTGGTGAGCTCAGCTCTAGGCAAGAGGAAAAGTCTATGTGCAAATCTCCAGCTCAGTTAGTAGAGCAGCAGGTTGCTACAAATGTTCAAGGCTTAAGTGACTGAGGACTTTTTCAGACCATTAATGTTTCTTTCCGACCATATTTTTATGTGTAATTGTCCTGGCAAAATAACCCTTTCTATCAGAACTTACCTTCTCTAGCATGAAAAGGCAGCCCCAGCATTGATGGGGCATGAACGGAACTCTGTTTACTTCTGCATTCATTATCTCGCTGAGTCTCGCAAGAAGACACAAGCACAGTGAAATATATATATATATATATATATATATATATATATACCAAAAGAAAGACAAAAAACTTATACAAAAGCACAGAAACATACTTTAAAACTTAAAAGTAAACTGGAGAGGTTGCACGTTTTTAGGTTTCAGTGCTTATGTGTTCATTTACTTTCATAATTAAGGGGATTTGGGAGTTAAGCATGCCCGTGTCTTCTCATGAGAACCGGGGAAATCTCGCCCATGCCAAATTGTGGAAGTAAATTCCTGTTCTTGAAGTGCTAGTGGTCATTATGCAATAATTCTGTGGTGTTTCTTTTGCGTGATTACAGCTACATGCGATAATCAGTGTTATAATGCCACAATGTTCCTGCTATCTTCATTTGTGGAATCACAGTGTTTTTAGATGCTAGTCTGATCATGTCCATTGATTGTCTGTGCTTCCTCATTTTTTACTTTTGCCATATTGACTACACTGATGTTCCTTGGCCATATGTGCCCCAGTTAACGTCTGTGAAATGTTGGAGGCCATGCAGTCTTTAAGAATGCTAATCTATTGGTGAAAGGCATTATTAAAATTGGTGCTTTCCACGAAGAGTATATTACCATTTTCACTGGATATGCATGATAACCCAGGCAGAACACCTGTTTAGTGAATAAGGAATCGTCTTCTCCTGTGTTATTACTGCTAAGCTGCCATCAGCCATTACAGCCATGCCTCATGGCAACATCCTATCATCAGATCTTCACATGAAGTTGCAACAGTAAAAATAATTAGATCTCTTGTAATGTGAACATCTTTTACAGGCATTTACTTGATTACAATCAGTGCCTACTGATTATAAGGATAACACTGGAAAATAGGCATATGTAGAAGAAAGGGCTCTTTGCAACCTGTCCTGTAGCATTCCTTCTAATAGCAAACTGAAGTGGTGAGAGTCAGAAGACAAGGGCCAAATCAGAGCCATTAGGAAAAAAGAAGGCTACTGCTTGGGGGAACTCTGAGATTTGTGGAAGCACAAAAGCAAACCCTCCAACTGTCTGGATTTGGCATGGGCAATCCCAATTAAAACTCTACCATCCCAATTTTCAGCTGCTTTTAAAGGGCCCACTTTCTCTCTCGTTCTCCCACTTTCTCTTTTTTGTTCTGAGCTTACTTCAATTGCTGCAAACTGAGTGCAAAAGTGGTTTGCACTCAATTAATTCAGCTGGGGAGGGGGTGAGAGGAGAGAAGAGGAAGATTCTTGCCCTTCCCAGTAGACTCAGGCAAAAGTAAACTGCTGCAGTCTTTCCTAGCTTGTGTGCTTTTCCTGATTAATAACTTTGCTATCTTGACCACATTCTGATATTGTTTGGTCACACGTGTCTCAGGTTTCATATGTGAAATGTTGGAAAGTGTGAAAAAGACCATTAATAGAGAAGAAAACCGTAAAAGGAACAGCACACCAAATCCACTCAGTGAGAACTATGCATGTTTAGCAGCCATGGGATGTTCTGTGTCAGTTGGAAAAGAAACAGACTATTGTTGAATGTGAAGTCAAAGGCTTTCACGGCCGGCATCCATATATTTTCCTTGGTTTTTTTCCGGGCTGTGAGACTGTGTTCTGGAATAGTTTCTTTCTGACGTTTCACCTACATCTGTGGGTGGCATCTTCAGAGAATGGTTGGGTAGGAGTGTATGTGGACTTATATATGCTGTGACCCCCTGTTGGGGAGTATATGTAAATTTGTGTAATTGAAAGGTTAGTTTCTGGGTATAGAATGCAAGGCTCGTTAGTGTCTGTTTGGCTAATGGTTGGTTGATGGGCCATTAACTGCTGCTGGAAATCCATTCTCTAAAGATGCCAGCCACAGATGCATTCTCTGAGGATGCCAGCCACAGATGCAGGTGAAATGTCAGAAAGAAACTATTCCAGAACTATTACAGTCTCAGAGCCTGGAAAAAACCCCAAGGAAAATCTACAGACTATTGTTGGTTTGGACTACTGTTGCCATCAACCGCTACCAACCTAAGAGTAATGGGAGTTGTCATTCAAAATATCTGGAAGGTGACAGGTTGGGGAAGGCTAAGAGTTATACTCTGTGTGTGTGCATGGGGGGGGGGATTTCTGAGAATGTGGGAAGGATAAATTTCACAAGGTTCTAAAGCCCACTCACAGAAATAAAATCAATATTAAAATTGCCAAAAGCAATATACAGATGTCCCTCCACATTCGCGGGGGTTAGGTTCTTGAGACCCCTGCGAATGTGGAAAAACTGTGAATAACAGATGCTGCTCCCGCGCCTCCCCCAGAGGGAGGGAGGCAGTGGGAGGGTTCTGGCCAGCCTGGCTGACCTCTCCCCGGCCTTTCTGAGGGGATTTCAGGCCTTAGAAGCCCCGGAGCCCGCTGGGGAAGGCAGCATGTGGGCGGGGAGGAGGCTGCGCTGCCTTTCCCCACTCTTTCTCAGTGGACTCCGGGGTTTTGGAGCCCTGGACCCCACTGAGAAAGGCCAGGGAAGGCAGCGTGTGGGTGGGGAGGAGGCTGCGCTGCCTCTCCCCAGCCTTTCTGAGGGGACTTCAGGCCTTAGAAGCCCCGGAGCCCGCAGAGGAAGGCTGGGGAAGGCAGTGTGTGGGTGGGGAGGAGGCTGTGCTGCCTCTCCCTGGCCTTTCTGAGGGGACTTCAGGTCTTAGAAGCCCCGGAGCCCGCTGAGGAAGGCTGGGGAAGGCAGCGTGTGGGTGGGGAGGAGGCTGCGCTGCCTCTCCCCGGCCTTTCTCAGCGGGCTCTGGGGCTTTGGAGCCCCGGCGCCTGCTTCGGAAGGCCGGGGACAGCAGCGGGCGGGCAAGCAGGCGGGCAGGAGGAGGCTGCGCTGCCTCCCTCCAGCCTTCCGAAGTGGGCGCCGGGGCTTTGGAGCCCTGGCGCCCACTTCGGAAGGCCGGGGACAGCAGCGGGCGGGCGGGTGAGCGGGTGGGCAGGCGGGTGGGAGGAGGCTGTACTGCGTCTCCCCGGCCTTTCTCAGAGGGCTCTGGGGCTCCAAAGCCCCGGACCCTGCTGAGAAAGACTGGGGAAGGCAGCGTGTGGGTGGGGAGGAGGCTGCGTGTGGGTGGGGAGCAGGCGGGTGGGCGGGGAGGAGGCTGCACTGCCTCTCTCCGGCCCTCCGAAGTGGGTGCCACAGCTTTGGAGCCCCGGCGCCCGCTTCGGAAGGCTGGGGACAGCAGTGGGCGGCAGGTGAGCGGGCGGGCGGGCGGGTGGGGAGGAGGCTGCGCTGCCTCTCTCCAGCCTTCCAAAGCAGCCGCTGGGGCTTTGGAGCCCCAGAGCCCGCTTTAAAAGGCTGGGGAAGGCAGCGGGCAGGCGGCTGTCTTCCTCTCCCTGGCCTTCGTGAGTGGACTCCGGGGCTTAGAAGCCTCAGAGTCCCCTCAGGAAGGCTGGGGAAGGCAGTGGGCGGGCGGGAAGGAGGCTTTCTGGGTGGACTCCGGGGCTTTGGAGCCCCGGAGCCCGCTTAGGAAGACCGGGGAAGGCAGCAGGTGGGCGGGAGGGAAGCTGCCCGGCCTCTCCCCGGCCTTCCTGAGGGGTCTTAGAAGCCTCGGAGTCCCCTTAGGAAGGCCAGGAAGGGCGGAGGGAGGGAGGCTGCCCGCCCCACCCCCCAGCCTTCCTGAGCAGTCTCCCGAGCTTTGAAGACCCGGAGCCGCCTCTGGAAGGCCGGAGAAGTTGCAGGCAGGAGGTTGCCCCGCCTCTCGGCAGCCTTCCCTAAGGGGCTGGGGCTAAACCACGAATAATCAAAACTGCGAGTGTGAAAGCCGCGAATGTCGATGGGCAACTGTACGTACTTCAAGAACAGTTGCTGTAATTATTTCTGATGTCTGAGAATAATGATAAGAAATGTCATTAACTGAAGACACTTAGCACTCACTTTTCTTCCACCTCAAGGATTTGTGCCTTTGACATGCTCAGCTAGCACAGAGTCACAGTTAACTCTTTATAACAATAATCAGAGGGAGCTGGTAGAGACACAGGCATTCCTATTGTTGTTTGTTGCTTATTGTCAATTTTTTTAAAGCCTGCTTTTTCTCCCCAAACAGGTGGTTGGCCTTCAACATGGTTGACCAAAGACAAAAATAATCTAGAGCAAAATCTCTTCTATAATGCAAGAGACAGTGAGAAGAGGTAATAGAGCAGAAGAGCCAATAAATAAGCAAATTAACTGAGTTTGCCTATTGGCGACTAGGGAGTTCAGGGAGTTGTTATCCAAAAGAGGAACTTCTCTGAGCTCCAAAAATCACATACTCTTGTGAAGTCTGAACACTAGGGTACTACACTTAGGGCTGTAAAAATGGATAAAAATCCATTTTTATGCTGGCAAAAAAACACACTCCCTGCCCTTACCTTCTCTCTCAACAGAAGGCTTCTCTGGCAATGAAAAGGAAGCGAATGAAGCCCCGTTCACTTCCTCATTCAAAATCCCATGAGACTTCATTGTGTGGGAAATGTAAAAATAAAACAAAAAATAAAGCATAAAAAGTTACACCAAGCACCTAAACACACTTTTAAAGTCCCAAGTAACCCAGGGAGGGCCATAAAAAGAGCAAAACCTACCTGGATGTCCTAATCTCACCTGGAAGTGTTGACACTGGACTGGCCATTGATGCTGCATTCATGTGAAGTTAAATGGCCCAAGGTTTTACATGCCAGCAATGCTGGCACAAAAGCGCCATGGGGGATCAATTGATGGCTTAAGCCATCAATTAAGAAGTATGGGTTTAGGGCAGAATATAACTGTGAAAGGGCAACATTATCTGATCTGCATGCCCTTTTGTGGTTATGTGGCATGTCATGATGCCATATTTTATGAGTCTGATAAAGTCCTAGGACACAGAGCAATGGACTCAAACCACAGGAAAAGAGATTACACACAAACATTAGGAAGAATGTACTGATGGTAAGAGCTGTTTGACAGTGGAATGCAATGCCCCTTCTTTGGAGGTTTTTAAACAGAGGCTGGATGGCCATCTGTGAGGAGTGCTTTGATTGTGTATTTCTGCATGGCAGAGGTTGGACTGCATGACCCTTGTGGTCTCTCCCAACTCTATGATTCTATGGACTTTTTCAGACAAGGCTTACCACACAACATGCTTGCAGGAGAGGTACGGTGCTGTCGTGTGGCAGGGGTCTGTTTCGGACGACACCATCCCTCTCTCGGAATCGTTTGTGTCACTTCCGTGTATGACTGAAGGCAGCAGCGCCATATTTTACTCACGGACAACTTCCTTGAGTAAAATATGGCACGGCTGCCTTCATTGTACACGGAAGTGACACGGACAATTCTGAGAGAGGGACGGCGGCATCTGAAATGGACCCCCTGCCACACAACAGCGCCGTACCTCTCCCACAAGCTTGTTGCGTGGTAAGCCTTGTCTGAAAAAGTCCAGTGTTTCTAATCAAAAGTAAGCCCAAATATGGATGACACAAGCCAGTGAATGTTATCTTCTTTTCTGTTACATTCTTTGTAATTTTCATATAGAAGCAACAGTTTTCTGTTTTAAAAATACTACCAACACACTGCTTTCTTGACATTTTTTTTCAGTTACCACAAATATTAACAAAATATGCCAATTCTCAAAACCTTCAAGTAAAATTTACATTTAACAAAGTATTTTGCCTCAACATTAGAAAATGTATTTGTAGCTTAATCTGGTGACCATGAAAAAGAAACAGGTAAAAACATGTTCCCATAGATTGTGCTCATATATATCAAAGGCAAACACAGAGAGCACAAGTTCTTTTAAAGCAATAAGCTTTTCTTAACCTCCACTTTTCCTGTTGTGGGAACTGCCAGTAACTCAATAATAAGACTATAACTGGGTCAATAAAAATGGGGTCATCCTTTGCTACTAAGCCTCACAAAATAAATGGTGAAGAGATTACTGCTACTTTGAGATGGGATTCAATTTAGTTTAAGATTATGATCATAACTCAAGAGTGTTTTATTTGTTTTCTTTTCTGCCAAATGAAAGACTTGTCATGTGCAGGGGGAAAAAAATTACATTTCCTGAAATTCAGATGACAGGATAATATCAGTGATGTTTTCTCCCATAATACTTTAATAATATAGATATACAACCACCACCATGAAATTTTCTAAGGACCATTATATTCAACCAAATAATGCCAGCATAATTACTGAACACCCCTGGTGTTATATAACTGTAGGCAACACAGTGACTCTAGCTAGTGTAACAACAGCAATCACTGTTTTCAGGCAAGACAAAGTAATAGCACTGATACCTTTGCAGTATAGTTACTTCACACTTCCAACACATTCACGAAAGTTGCTGGCTTAGAAGAAAATTGTACTACTAGCTAGAGGATGGGATGTTAGTAAAGAAGGCTTACATGCTCTCCGACATTTTACAGATGAAAACCAGGACATATGGTATGTGGCCACAGAACATTGGAGTGTAATCAAGATGGCAAAAGTTATAAATAAGGAAGAACACACAAGCTAGGAGAAGCTGCAGCATGTTGTTTTTGCCTGGGTCTGCAGGGAAAGGCAAGCTTTTGCCCTGTCTTCTGCTCTCCCACCTGCTAAATTAATTGAGTGCAAATTATGTTTGCCCTTCAAACTTAATTTGCAGACATTAAAACTTAATTTGCAGACATTAAAATAAGGAGAAAGTGAGAAAAGAGAGAAACTGGGACAGTTTGAAAGCAACTGAAAAAATGGAACAACAGAGGATTAATTAAGACGGTCTCTGCCAAATCAGGGTGGTGGGAGGGTTTGAACCTGGGGCAAGAGCCTAAACCCCAATTCTGTTTAGAACTTTATCAGACTAATGTCTTAAAATGCTAAAATTCCACTATTGAGGAAAGCAGAAACATAGTGGCATGATTACAGTAATTATCACACACTGCAATCGTGCAATACTACATCATAACTGTGCAACACTACTATCAAAGAATCATCGCTAGTAGTTTAAGAATGGGATTTTACTTCTGTGATTTTGTATGGACGAGATTTCAGCTGTTCTCACGAGAAAACGTGACTTTGTTTAAACATACGAAAAACACATAAATAATGAAAGAAATTAACAAATAAATACTTAAACATTAAGTATAAACATTAATACTTAAACACCCCAAGAAAAGGTGACAGTTAATTAAAAGAGCATCATGTGTTCTCATTGGGAAAGGCGGGGGGGGGGGGGAAGACCGCCCATTCATGCTGTAAGCGCATGATTACAGCGGGACGTGATTTTGCACATTCATCAATACTATGAAAAAAGCCATATTGAGAGCTATTCATGGATTTTCTCATCAATTAAAAGTGACAAGCAATTAACAGGTGGACCACACATTGACCATGGGAGGACAATGACTTCATGTGATAACAGAAACCCATTTATGGTAATGTAGCACTGTAATTCTGCAATTATAGCTGCATCTGATAAAGTCCTCAGGCTACCAGATTCTGAGACATCATCACTTTTGCTGCTGCCTGTAGTAATGCTCTCTGGAGCACAGGCCCATGCAGGGCCCTACCTTAGAGTGAGGCCCTATGGGTGAGGTGCCTCAGAGTCTGCCTCCTCAATCCAGATTTGCTGCAATGATTATAAACACTTTTTGAAGTTTTTTCAATGATATTAAAAAAAAAATTATACAGCATTAAAATGAAGGTGATGCTTTTGACCCCAATGCAAGAGGTAGGGACAGAAATAGCACCATCACCTTACCTATAGTGCCTTGTTTCCAAGAAAGATCTTATCTACAGAGCAACTGAATTGATGGTGAAGTAGCCTTAGAAACTATGGTGCACTGACACAAATACCAGTAAGAAATCCTCAAAGACTACAAAAAGGAGTAGGTCCAAGAAGGTGGAGGAGGTAATGACTTACCTCAGGAAGAACAATGGCTTTTTCCAGCCCTGAGGGCTACACAATATAACCAGAGCTCAGAAAATCAGTTTTTAAAAACTGCAACTCCTCCCACAAAAGTAACTCTTCTAAACTCTGCAAAATACCCAAGTCAACCTGAATACAAACCATGCACATGCAGCAGAAACTCATTGTGCATTCTGAGATGGAGAAGAATTTATATAGGGTGAAACAAAGCACCATAATCTGGACAAATTCATATTCTGAATTAGGTAATTAAAAAATTGGGCAACATCTCTACTGACAAGTGTATTTCATTTGAGAAACTGAAGCTAACTACAGAGCCCTGTAAATGGCCCCCAACTAGGGCAGAAAATGGAAGAATCTATTATTCTCTCTGCTGTACTGCAATTAAGGGGAAATATTTTTTAATATTGTGCAGTTCATGCTGAGAAGCTTCTCCTTTAACCTTCTATCTCTGAAGGTTTTAACTAGCACATTTTCTAGAATTAAAGGGTACAGCCTTTCTTTAGCATTCAACTGTAGTCTGACAAGAAGTTATGCCTTGTTAACATAGATAATCTGGCCATACAACTCCTAATTAAGAACAATGAGTTGATAGTCACCATAGTTTAAAGAAAATGTAGATCAAAGACAGCCATGTGTATGAATGAATATTTCAGGACCTTGCCTCTACTAACCAGAAGTCTGGGAGGCCAAATGTCAAAGCTCTTGCAAATGTGCTTCAAGGTAGAAGTTCAAAAAGTCAAAATAAACAGGCATCTGTTTTGCAAAATGAAAAGATGAAGAAAAAGAAGAAATGCATGGGAGGCCTGTTGCGGATAAACAACAAAGCCATCTACTTGATAAAGTGCACTGTGCGAGCAAGTGTCAGAGAGGCCTGATATTATAAACTAGGTTCACATGCAGAATTAGTGTAGCCTGTTCAGGAAGACAGGATTGGTGAGCATGTCAGTCTAGGCTAAGTGAAAATCAGGGGTGACCCTCCTTACTCGTTATCAGCTTCCCATTTTTCATACTTTTATGTCCAAACCCTGCTCTCCATATATAGATTGTCCTTGCTGACTTCACTTATCTGGACAGCTGACTTGTTATACGGACTCCTGGACCGGCTGATGACCACCCTTTTGTTATACCCTTCATCTTGTTGGATAACCTGTGACTGACCTGAACTGAATTAATTACTTGACAGCTCTTGCACCACAACTACTTGGTTCCTGGCACACATGCTGACTGGTGAATAGGACATAGACTAGGGGCTTGTCTAGATGGGCTATCTACCCTGTCTTACCCCATACAATGCAGGGCTCTGGGGCCATTTTCCCCCCAGGAAGTCCACATAATGCCCAAGGAAAAGATGAGGAAGACAGGGGAAACCCCTTTACAACGTTTTACTAAAATACCTGGGGAAACCCGTGTCATTTTTAAAAAACCTGTATCAGGCTGTTCAGGAATGCAGGAGTCCATACTATCATGCTGGTCCATATCTGAAGCAACTGTCACCACCACTGGTGTCTCTCTGAAGCCAGGAAGGAGGCCCCCAGCATGTGATTAAGGCCCCTTGCATGTGACCAGCCTTGATCACATGCTGCAAGCCTCCTTCCTGGCTTCAGAGGAAGCAACACATGACAGTGGGGGAGGTGGCCACCAGTAAGGGCTTGCATGTCCATGGAGACTCCATCCTGTTTTGTGTAAGTAATGGGGGGGGGCGAGGGGGAATTGGCCTGATCCAAGGCCAGAATATGCTAGTGGGAAGCTGGCATATTCTGGAAGGTCTGGACAAGCCCTAGGGTCACCTTACATTTGTTACCATACCATTTACCTGGACAGGTCCTCTTTTTCACAGCTAAAATTTCTGTCCAGGCAGAATTAAATACATTATTTAAATTCAGTGAAGGTTAGTAAGTAGCAATTATCACAATATATATTGTAGGGGTATTTAAAGTGAGAGTTGTCATTGTGATCAATGGTTTGGAGGAGTCAGTCAGTAAATGTGTCCTCTTCCTTGCTTTTCAAAATATGGTAACTCTTAATATAAACAGCAGTAGAAAACTAACATCAATACCTTTCCAAATGCTGCCAATGCTCTGGCTTAACTTGATTTAAAATATATGAGCACCAGTGCTTCTCAGTGTTTTGAAAGCAGAAATCTAGGCATAATATGATTTTGAGTTTTGTGCTATCCTGTAAAGAAACAAAATGTTTTACTTTTAAGTGTACTCTCTCTTTCTCTGTATATACAAGGACAATAAAATTCATCTGAAGTTACTAACAATACTGGCTACATATAGATCCAGGCTATCTGAGGACCACATTTTCTGTATGAGCCTGCCTTGCCTTGTTTTCAGATCTTTAGGGTGCATATCCTCCAAGTGTCATGGATTAGCCAGGACAGCCATGATTAATCCTCTGCTTTCCCAGTTTCTCAGTGGATGGTAAAATGTCCTGCTTCCCCCTCCTCAGAAAGAGTGTGACCTCTTGCCTCCCAGGAGCATGCCGTCTTGCCACCAAGGGAAGGTAATAACAAAGTGGGTTGCATACATTGTGATTTTATTTTTAAAAATGTGCACAAAAGTCCTAAAATAGGGGACATCTCTTGGCAGTTAGCCGTTTTTTTCAACAGGGTATCTTGAGATGTTGAGACACCCTTTCTTGTAAAGGATGAGAACATTTGTGCATATTCTTTACATCCCTATCATACAAATCAACTTTATGAATTTTGGATCATGAAAACTTAAAATGCAGAACTTGAAATTCTAATGTGGGCAGTAACCATCCCCCTTTCCCCCTTGAATTAAGCTTCTGGAGATTTTTCCATTGACAAGGAATGCGCTGCCACTTCTACAATCTGCCCCAAAGCTACTTCTACACAACTACTGTACATAAAAACACTAAGGATGTAATCAAGCTCTTTTGAAATCAATGCAGTCTTTGCAGCTGACTTCAAAGGGAATGGATTGCACTTTTCCACCCCATAATACGTATTAAACTGATGTGGGGGGGGGGGAAATGGAAATATATTCACTGGCACTTTGCAGATCATTCATGCAGATGTTTTAACTCAGAGCATGTGAACCTTTTCATTAGTTGCACCAGATATTGTAAACATAATTAAAGTTAAACACAAGTATATTAAAAGATAATAGTCCAACTAAGGGGGAAACCAAACCATTATTAAAGAAATGTTGCCAGCAACTAATACACCAGGTACTTAAGTTCAAGATATGGTCCCTTATTTCTCAGGGGACATCAGGTTTTGGCATTTATTTTTACAGAGTAGCAGCTGGCGATTTCCATGTCAACAGGGCAACAAATCTGCTCTGGGATTTAGTCTGAACTTAAAAGGCACTATCCACAAACTGGAACCCTATTCTCAATTGTATTACTGATGGTTGTTCTAATACAAATATTCAGAATAAGGATAGCCAATGAACAAAGGGAGCAGAATAGCCCTCCCTCCCTCCATTACTGCTGTCTTCATTTGGAGAGCAATAATCTAAAGAGGACATATCCTCAATATATCATGGCCCTCCATACAAGGTAGAACCCTGAAAAATCAGGATGCACATTTTTTGTTTAGTGCCATACAGCCTACTTCAACTTCAGGTGACCCTATGAATGAAACTTCTCCAAGATTTCCTGTTATTAGCAGCCCTGCTCAGGTCTTGCAGACTCAGGGTTGTGTCTTCCTTTATTAAGTCAATTGACCTGTAATATGGTCTTCCCCTTTTCCTCCTACTTTCAACTTTCCCAGCATGATCATCTTTTCCAGTGAGTCATGTCTTCTCACGATATGTCCAAAGTATGATCGCCTCAGTCATTTTGGCTTCTAGTGAGAATTCAGGCTTAATTTGTTCTTTGCTTCATTTATTTGTCATTTTGGTAGCCTGTGGTATTCATAAAACTCTCATCCTGCACCATATTTCAAATGACTTGATCTTCTTCCTGTCAACTTTCTTCAATGTTCAGCTTCCACATCCTTACATAGAAATATTATGGTATGGATGACCATGACTTTTTTATTCAAGATATATCTTTACACTTGAGGATCTTATTTAGTTCCTTCATAGTTGCCCTTCCAATTCTTGGTCGTCTTCTGATTTCTTGGCTGCCATTTTGATTTATGACTTGTTTTGATGCTTTTATAATCAATTTTTAAATTATGTAAATCTTTTGTTGCCATTATTTTTGTATTCTTAATATTCAGCTGTAATCCTGATTTTGTATTTTCTTCCTTAACTTTCAACAGTAGTTGTTCAAGTCTTTGCTGTTTTCTGCTGGCGATATGGAGTCATCTGGATATCTTAAATGGTTGATGTTTCTTCCTCCAGTTTTCACACCTTCTTCCTCTGTGTCTAATTTTACTTTCTGTATGATATGTATACATATAAATTATAAACAGATAGAGTGATAAAATTCAGCCTTGTCTGTGACACACCCATTTTGTTTATAGTGTTTTATAGTTTTCTAAAATCTATAAAGTACAGGCTGATTTTCTTCTGAAATTCTTTGGTACATTCCATTAGCCAATATATGTTTGCAATTTCTCTAGTATTTTTTCCTTTCCCAATTCCCACTTGAACATTTGGAATTTGTCTCTCCATATATATGTTAAAAGTCTTTGTTGTAAACTCTTGAGCATCCTTTTGCTACCTTGGAAGATTGATGTTACAGTCTGAAGTTACCATAAGCTTGGAATTTGCATGTTTCCTTCCAAATATTCAGAATACTGGTACATCCTTCACAATAGAAATGGTGTGTGTGTCTGTGTGTCAGGAGGGCATGTTAACACATAATAGTAAGGTAGGGGTAGAGAAAGTTTGGCTGTGAAAATTTTTCGAGTTGCAGCTCCCATGATCTCTTATAACTGTTCAGCCTCCTGCTCTCTCTCTAACACAAACACAGATTGCAAGTCTCTCCAGAACAAAAAAAAAAAAAAAAAAAAAGATGGTTGCCTTCTAGTTTTTGATGGACCCCATTTGAGCATTATGTTTGAAACTGAAATTATGGTTAATTCAAACCACAGTTTAACCATGGTTTGAAGTTGGTTTCATAAACAACAGCTTTATAGATACAATATCAAGATGTAGTTAATAAAAAATAAGAGCTACAGATTTCAAACTCCTTTTGCTGGCAGGCAAGACCTTTTTGTTTAAACAGGCTTTTATTGTATAACTACTTGCAGGAAAGATTCTTATGGAGGGAGTGCTTTACTTTTAACTTTTGCATGCCGTTTAGTGGTTTTATACTGTTTTAATATGATGATTTCAATTGTGTTTTTTTTTTAAATGTATTGTTAGGTTTTAGGTGAACTGCCTTGGGTCCCACTCCAGGAGCAAGGTAGCATATAAATGAAATGAAAAGAAATAAACACATAATTCCCTTTGACTGTGCTGGATTAGTGGAAGAGAGGAGAGAATAGTTGAATCCGAGGTTCAAATAAACTCCTTTTCATTATGTTAAACCATGGACTGGCATTTATAAGTGAATGTAGCCACAGGTGAAGAGGTGCACTGTTATCATTGTAAGTCAGCATAAACAAAGCAACAATCCAAATACAGGATTTTTTTTAATAAAAAAAGTAATCATGAGAAATCAATTTTATATAGCCAATGTAATTCAATATTTACTTATTTGCCTATATGTCTGTATGTGTTAAAATCTATGAAGACTTTACCAGTCTTCCAACTCTTTATCTACTGAAATTGGGTACTGTATCATTTGTGCAGTTTTCATTATAGCCTACAGAGATATAATGAAAAATGTGCAAGTGATATGCTATCCAATTGCTCAGTAAGAAACAAACCTGATCCAACCTGCTGTTATTTGGCCACAAATATATTGGAATGATTTGTAAGGTCTTGACAATATGTATATCTATGTATGTTCAAATTATATTGATTAAACAAAATGTATGTCATAAATAATACCATTAAACCTCAAGTTACCTGTTACTTTGCCCACCCAACCCCCTTTTTAAGACAACCTGACTTTCTTTTTTAGAAATTAAAGAGCAAGGAATTCATGCAGAGAACTTCCACTAATGCTGTGTGACACCTTTGAATTAATATGGAAGTTGAGTCCTGCTGGACCAAACCAAAGATCCATCTAATCCACATCCTCTCTTCCACAGTGTGAGCCAGATACCTTCAGGAATCCTATATAGCTGCTCAGGAAGGCAATAGCCCTATCCTGCTGTTGTCCCCCCGCAACTGATATTCACAGCAACTGTCAACATTACAAAGTTATGGCATCCAGACTCCCCCAGCCCACACTACCAACGTTCTGGAAGGTTTCAGTATGCAGTACTGAAGTTCAATATACTTTCAAGATTCTCCATTCCTCCCCTACCTCAGGTTTTGTGTTTGTGTCCCCTCCATTAGTCAGGCAGCATTCCATGTCCACAGGGAATGCTCACTTCTCATTAACATATTTTCAGGATTCTTACTCCCTCCTGATTTATTTTCCTCTAAAGATGTTATAATTTGGGAAAGCTTAGGGCTCATCCAAGCCTGCTGATATTCCCCCACTATCTATGAATGGTGCTGTTTTAAGCTACATAAAATCAGGCACTTGGAGAACTGAGATCATTACTCATACAGGTCACACACCCCTGTATCTGCAGAATCAATATCAATGATTTCAGTTATCTGATGGACACAAAATAGGGGACACATACCACAGAGTTGCATTGGAAAATGCCTAGAGAGGTGTCCTCCTGCTAGGTCCTCCAATGCAACTCTATGGTATGTTTGTACAGGAAGGCCTTTATTTTAATTGTCATGGTCAGCCAGGACTCTGAGGACTCAGAAGGCGAGGAGGCTGAGCCAGTAGCAGAAGAGCTGGCTGAGTCTGAGTCTAGCCCTGAAGAACCCAGGGCTCAGCAGCCTAGCCCTCTCCCAGCTCAGGATCCAAGCCTGGGAGACATAGTAGAGCAAGAGCAAGAGGTAGAAGAGCAGGTACCTACCTTTAGCCAAAGGAGAGCAGAGAGGGCATGGCTGCGTCATTCCCGGAGATTAAGAGGGAGAAGCTCATCAATCACCCTGCAGCTGGGAGTGGGAGCTGGGCCAACATAAGCAGCTGGGGGATGCTGAGTTCCTTGTTTCAGGCAGTCTGCGTTTCCTGGAGGAAGCCTCTGCCTGTGACTCTCCTGCTTCTTGGAACCTTGCTATCTTGAGACTTCAGATATCTTGATCTTGGACTGCCTTTGTTGACCCACCTGCTGGAATCCTTTTGACCTCGGACTGCCTCTTCGTTCTTCGCTCTCTCTCTCTGTGTGTACTTCTGACCCTATAGGACTGCTACTGACAACACCAGGTACTGTGCTTTTCAACTGAGTTGTTGCCGAGCCGGGCGATCTTATCGGCTATTTAAGTTGGCTTCTCGACATTAATAGGGTTTGCTATTTTCCATACTTTCACTTATACACATTAAGTCCAGGAACGTATCCCCTGCAGATATGGAGGTGGGAGGGGGCGGGTTGTATATATCAGAGATGGGAATTATGCTCAGATGCAACCCAGGGTGTTCCCTAGGGTAACCAACTTTCAGCCATGAATTTAAGGGAGATTTAGTCATGGCAAATTTTGTGCATTTTTAGCTGTGTGGCATCACACCAGCAAATGTTCATTAGTATAGGACTAATCTTTAATGGTCAGCTATATTGTTTAATATTTTGAGTGGCTTTGTATGTTTGTGCATGTATGCACTATCCAGGGAACTTAAACAGCAAAAACAAGAACAACAATCAAAACTATTCTAAAAAGATCCCAAACACCATAGAATCATAGAATCATAGGATTGGAAGAGACCACAAGGGCCATCCAGTCCAACCCCCTGCCATACAGGAATACACAATCAAAGCATTCCTGACAGATGGCCATCCAGTCTCTGGTTAAAAATCTCCAAAGGAGAGTCCACCATACTCAGAGACAGTGCATTCTACTGCTGAACAGCTCTTACTATCAGGAAGTTCTTCCTAACGTGGAATCTCTTTTCCTGTAGTTTGAACCCACTGTTCTGTGTCCTAGTCTCTGGAGCAGCAGGAAACAAGCTTGCTCCATCCTCAGTATGGCATCCCTTCAAATATTTAAACATGGCTAACATGCCACCTTTTAACCTTCTCTTCTCCAGGCTAAACAAACCCAGCTCCTTAAGCTGCTCCTCATAAGGCATGGCTTCCAGACCTTCCACCATTTTGGTCACCCTCCTCTGGACACGTTCCAGCTTCTCCATATCCTCCTGGAATTGTGGTGGCCAGAACTGGACACAGTATTCAAGGTGAGGTCTGACTAAAGTGAAATAGAGTGGCACTATTACTTCCCTTGATCTAGACACTATACTCCTATTGATGCATCCTAGAATTGCATTGGCTTTTTTAGCTGCCACATCACACTTGTTTGATATACACTTATTTTTCTGTCACTTGGGTTTACTGTGGTTGTTGTTATTAATTGTAATTATCCTTGTTTTAATTGATTTTTATTATTTTGTCTATTGTTTTACTTAGATTGTACGCCTTCGGCAGGTTTCATTCTGTTTTATCCTTGATTGTCTTTGTACAGCGCTGTGTACACTGACAGCGCTATAGAAATAAACTTTAATCATCATCATCATCACACTGCTGACTCATGTTCAGCTTGTGGTCCACTATGACTCTTAGATCCCTTTCACATGTACTGCCATCAAGTCAGGAGTCACCCATCCTATATCTGTGCTTTTTATTTTTACTGCCCAAGTGTAGTATCCTACATTTCTTCCTGTTGAAAATCATTTTGTTAGTTTTGGCCCCGCTTTCTAATCTGTTAAGGTCATTTTGAATTCTGATCCTGTCCTCTGGGGTATTAGCTACCCCTCCTAATTTGGTGTCATCTGCAAACATGATAAGCATAACCTCTATTCCCTCATCCAAGTCATTGATAAAGATGTTGAATAGCACTGGGTCCAGGACAGAACCCTGTGGCACCCCACTAGTCACTTCTCTCGAGGATGAAGAGACTCTCTAGGATGAGTAGACCACTACTAACTTTAAAGAAAACTGAAAGAAGTGTTACAGATATCTTATCAAAACAGACACACAAGACACACACTCTCCCACACACAAATAAAAGATCTTCTTTTGTATACAGTGATGCAAAAGCACACACATACCCCATACTCCCCCCTTACAGGGACCTGCAAACATACACTTCTCTTTCTCACATGTACATAGATGCAACAACACACACATACCTCTGTCTCCCCCCCCTCTCTCTCTCTCTCTCACACACACCCTCTCTGACATAAAGCCCGTTCTTTTGCCGGCATAACTTTGACATTTTTATGCCAGCAAAATAACTCCCCATGCCACACTTACCTCCTATCCCAGGAAAAGGCTTCCCAGCAATGAACAAGGCATGAATGGAGCTCTGTTCACTTCCTTGTTTGAAATCCTGCGTATTCTTGTGAGAATATATAGCGTGGGAAATTCAAAAATAGAAACAAAAATAACAGAGAAAAAGTCCCAAGTAAACTGGGGGGGGGGGCATAAAAAGTGAGTCACCTACCTACATGTTGTGATCTGACCTGGAAGTGTTCTCGCTAGACCAGCTATTGACACTGCATTCACATATGTACAATGGTGCAAAGTTTCAAACGCTGGCAATGCTGGTACACTGCCACAGGGATTAATTGACAGCTTAAGCCATCAATAAAAAAGTACGTTTTTGGACAGGACATGATTGCGAAAGAGTGACATCATGTGGTACACGTGCCCTTTCACGATCATTAGGCATGAATACCTTATTATCCTTGTCTGATAACATCCATGATGGCTGTGATCCTACATCACAGTCTATGTTTTGTAACTGCAAATCTGTAGCGGGACTGCAGAAATGCAACAAAACCCGGTTAGCGAATTGCAAAGATACATATCGAGCATGTCTGATGTACATGGGGTGTTCCTTTGGTACTCTTGGAGTTCTTGGCTGGTGTCCTGATGTATGTTAGGGTGTGTGCCAATGTGCATCAGTGCACATTATGCACTGGGCTGGGGTGCATCAATTACTGCACTAGCTACTGCTGTGCAATGGATGCCCGTACATTGTAATGTCACAGCAGACCGTACATGAATACGGACATAGCAAAACTACTCAATTCAATTTTGCACACAGATATGGCCATTTACGAAGACACAACAGTATCCAGTATCTGAATATGAAACTTGCATATAGGCAACATAACTGATAGGTGGTAGCTGCTCATTAACCCAGCGGAAGCCGGTGGTCTCCGTGTTAATGGAGTGTGAGTCCCATTCTGGGTTTTACTTTGAAGTTTTAAAGGAACTGTGCAAAGTGCTCGACCTATTCTGAGGATATGGGTCAGCATCTTGGATAGGTCCTTTATAATTCTGAGTAAAACCTCAAGTTTACTGCCCCATTGACATGGAAGCCCTCAGTTGCCACTGGATAACCCTATGCTCTGTGAATCGGTATAAACTTGTTTTAAAACTTTCTAAGCCCATCCTGGCATCTTTCAGCAGCGATATTCATATATTAATTATGCATTTCATATATATGTAAAAATCACTTCTGTTTGCCTGCCTTTAACTCACTGTCAATCAATTTCATTGCATGATCCCAAGGTCTGATATAATCAGAAAAAGACAGAGCAAGAGAACTTCTATTAAAGACTGATGTTCCTTTTCAGATAAGAACTTTACTGACAAGATTTTTCCTTTGCAGATAAAAACTGATGTTTTGTTACAGATAACAAGATAGAAAGTGTAAACGGGACTATGTTTTCAGATATGTTTTATTAAATGCATAGTGCAGGATAACAGATTTAAGTTCATGGACTGTCTGGCTTCCTGGCTCCTTCCAGGTCAAGAAAACCCCTCTAGCTCCCTGAAAATGCTACACAGAGAGTTAGGACACCTCTCTGTATGGGTGAACTGTAACACTGTGAGGAGCAGTAATCTCTGAAAATCACACAGAGGCACCTTCTCTGAGCAGAACCCCTCCATGCATAGAAAGATTATGCCAGAGCTCATGCCATTATTTATTCAAATTATTGCCACCTTAGGCTAAAGCACCAAGCACATACCCTCCAACATTTCACAGATGAAAACTCGGACATATATGGCCAAGCAACATCAGAGTGTGGCCAAGATGGCAAAAATTATGAGTGAGGAAAAACAGACAAGGTAGGAGAGGCTGCAGCAGTTTGCTTTTGCCTGAGTCAAGATTCTGCACCTCCTCCCCTCCAGCCCCCACTGAGTTGAGTGCAAACTACTTTTGCACTTTGACCTCAGTTTGTAGCAAGCTGAGGACAGGGAGAGGAGAAGAGAGAAATTGGGGCATTTGAAAAATGGCTGGAAAAGCAGAACAACTGAGGATTAACTGGGTGGTGGTCTATATGGGGAAAATATGGCTCATAGAATTCAATGAGAATATGATTTGTCTAAATGAGATCCCACATCAATCCACCATAGTTGGAAGGAGGGGGACCAAAACACCAAATACTCCCGTGGGAAAAACCTTTGTGGCTTTACCTTTATTAAAAAAAAAAACCTCCGAAGGAAATGCACATTTCCACTCGTTGGGACAACCGATTCAGATTGATGTGCAAGAGTGGAAGTGGAAAGCTGGTTGATCAGATCTGCAGAGGGTGCAGAGCTTGCTGGCAAGGCAAGTACCCAGAACCAACATGTTTGATTTTTCACCATAGTGATCATGTGCTGAGGTGATGATACAGCCTTTTTTCTTCTTTTCTTTTGTTTATTTAAGTGGAATATTGCACTTCCACACCTTGAATTTGCTTTTTTTTAAAAAAACAGTGTTTAGCAGCAGCAACTGTTGGGACTAAAAACATGAATAATTCACTCACGCCCACTGTTTTGATTCACAGGCATGCCCGTTTGAACAACACACATGGATAGCTTTGCATGCCTGCAATCTTGCCAAAAATCATGGAGACAAATGAAAGCTGCTACAAATTGGTAGTAGTGTGCACTAATCTGCCTTAGGACTTTTTCGAATGAAGAAAAATAACGCAAGCAGCCTCTCCAGCTTGCGAGGCTGCTGCGCTGCAAAGCGCCCCTTTCGTATGACGCTCACCCCTGCTGGTACTGTTGCGGTACCGCAGGGAGAGCTGAGCGTCATATTTAATTGATTTTTTACTCACGAAAGTTGATCGTGAGTAAAAATCAACGAAATATGACACTCAGCTCTCCCTGCGGTACCGCAACAGGGGCGAGCATCATATGAAAGGGGCGCTTTGCAGCACAGCAGCCTTGCAAACTGGAGAGGCTGCTTGCGTTATTTTTCTTCGTCCAAAAAAGTCCTTAGTAGTAATCCACATATAGACATGCCCTGGGACTGTCCTTGCTAAACTGGTACTATTGGAGGGTATGCAAGCAGATTTAGTTGGAAGTAAGTGTAACTGGAGTCAGTGAGCCTTATTTCCAAATACTGGGTTTAGAAGGCCAGGGGTGGGGGTATGGAATTGTCAGGGAAAATAGATATTGTAATTAGAAGTTTGTCTCCCCCCCTTTGGGTAATTTTATTCACCAAGGCATTGAAGACGCCAGCTTGTCTACTAGAACTTATAAATCTGTCTCTTGTTATGTTTTTCTTTTCTGTCCTTCGGAGTTTGAGAGCGAGAAATGAAAGTTTCTTGTTTGCTTCTCAGAAGGATTGAATGTTTTGGAAAGGTATATAACTGGGAGGGGATTTTAGAGTTTGTGTGTGTGCCTCCTGCATTTTGGGGGCTCTTTTCATTTCTTTTAGCTCCTGAGGAACCTTGGAACATACAAAAGCATGGATGAATGCCTTCTGCTGTTTATTTTATTTTCCTTTACCTTTTAATAAAGTCATAAAAATTTTTTAATATAGTCTTTTTTTTTGCACCAGAGGTGTGCATGGCTTTGCCCAAAAGCCCATGCTACTTCGCTGCATGCATCTCTGCTCGGATGGGCAGAGAGTGAACGCACTCTGCATATTTTATAACAGGTTATGGCTGGCCCAGAATGGCTGGCTCAGGATTTTATGAGCCGTGAAGCTTTTATGGCCGCAGATTGTTTGAGTCTAAGTTGAGAGGGGCTCTTAACAAGCGGCAAACTGGGCAACTTGTCCCTCTGGTGTGAATCTTTTCTTTTGAGCTGCAGATTTTGGAGGCTGTTTGAACCTGTTGGAGCTTTCTTTTGTCTGCGCCTGGCAAAAGCTGACAAGCCCAGCACAGAGGGGATCTGGAATTTGAGAACGACTGTGAAGAGCTTCTGAGACAGAACCATTTACAATGCCCGGCTGGTAAGCTACCCGTGCTAGGGAAGCAGATATTGAGCTGAGAGGGGCTAGAAAGTTTATGGACAATGGCTCAGAGTGTGGCAGTGTTTCCCTTCCAAAAGCTAAATGATAAGAACTATCATTTGTGGGCTGTAAAGATGGAAGCTTATTTGCATTAAGAATTGATACATACCCCTATTGTAGCTACTCCTGCTCAGGGTGGTGCTCTTGCACAGATTCAAGCTGAAGAAAGAGCAAAAGCGTCGCTCATTTTGGCAATTAAGGACAGTTAGTTGATTTATGTGTGAGGTTGTGCCATGGCCCAGGACATTTGGCAGGCACTGTGGTAAGTCTATGTCCATTCTGGGACTGGTTAACAGCTTATGTTAACAAGAAAGCTGTATAGACTAAAGCTGCTGCCAGATGGCGATGTGGCAACACACATTTCAGCTTTAAGACAGTACTTTGACCAGCTTCAGGAAGTTAATGTGAACTTTAGAGAACAGGATAAGTGTCATATTATCCTCTCTAGCCTGCCAGAAAAATTTGATTCCTTAGTATTTTCTTTCAAAAATTTGCCTGCAGCAAATTTGACCATTAATTTCATTACTGGTTGTTTGTTGGAAGAAGAGGCAAAATGGCTGGAAAGAAAGCAGACTTCCCCGTTTCCAAAGGCTTCACAGCCAAAGACCCACAATTCTACAAATGGCCCAGTAGATGGCTCCAAAGACTCCAGTAAGGGTGAAGTTCCTGCTTTTGATGTGAAGGTCAGAAATTGCTGGAACTGTGGAAAGGAGGGGCACTTTTCAAAGGATTGCAAGGCTAAGAAAAGTAAGACTTCTAAGGCCAAGAAATCTACTTCCAGTATGACTGTTTCTGCAGTTGTTTTGCAAGCTGCAAAGGAACAAAAGGCACTTTTAACCTGGATAGCGGATGTAACGAAAATATTTCTAATAATAAAGAACTTTTTCAGGACTTTAAATAGACTGGCCCCTCAAGTGTGAGTTTGGCTGATGGATCCAAGTCAGAATGTTTGGGTAAAGGTACATGTTTTGTACAATGTTTGAACATGGATGTAAAAAATGTCCAGTATGTTCCTGGTTTGAAAATGTGTTTGCTCTCTGTTGCCAAGTTGACACAGGAGGGCTATGAAGTACATTTTGAAGGGAACAAATGTTTTATTTTGAAGGATGGTGCCATTTTGGCTGAAGATGTTTTCCATGACCAATTGTATTATATGTATGATTGTGTACAGGAGCCTCAAACTGGTACTGTGATGGCAAATTCTCCCATGCATGATAATTGTGTGCATTTGATGCATCAGAGGTTTGGCCATGCTAGCTTTAAGGTTCTCAGGCAGATGCCTGAGATGGTGGATGTGTTGAATTTGAGGGCGTGTCAGAAGTACCTGGATTGCCAGATTTGCAAGAGGTCCAAATCGAAAGTCCATCCTTTTCCCAAGCATAGTGACAGAAAGTCAAAAAGAATTCTTGAGCTGATCCATATGGACCTGTCTGGCCCCTATCCAGCATCCTTGGGAGGAGCCAAGTACATTTTGGTCCTAGTGGATGATCACAGCTGTATTTGTTTTATATTCTTACTGAAGAGTAAGGATGAGACTTTTCAGACCTTTAAAAATTGTGTGGCTTATGTTGAGAGACATTTCTCTCAGAAGCTGTCATATCTCCAGTCAGATAGGGGAGGGGAATTCATGTCAAATGAGTTCCAGAACTGGCTAAAGCAGAAAGGAATTTTCCACGGGTTGTTGGCCCTCTTTTCTCCCTGCCAGAACGGCATAGCTGAGAGAAAAATTGGCGTTTTGCAAACAATCAAAGATAGCCTGATGTTTGATGCAAATATTGAACAGAAGTATTGGGGAGAGGCCATGTTGACAGCTGCTTATTTGAGTAACTGCGTGCCAAGTTCTGTGGTCGGAAATACACCCTTTTCATGTTTTATGGCAAGAAGCCATCTGTGAAGCATATTAAGACTTTTGGGTCCTATGCATGGGTAAATATCCCTAAACCAAACAGAAAAAAGGGGAAGCCTAAGGCCAGGAGGCTGAGATTCCTAGGGTATGAACAATCTTCCAAGGCCTGGTGTTTTGCCGTAAAAGATGGAAGAGTTTTGATTTCCCAGAGTGCTGAGTTTGAGGAGCAATCTAATTGGCATCACATTCACTCCAATCCAGATGTGATTTTGCCTTCATTTGTAGGTGAAAATCAGCCTGATCAACAGCAGCAGCAAGCTGCTGAGTCAGGCACTGACACTTCCCCAGATTTGGGAGGGGAGGGTTGAAAGCATGAATTCTTTGATGTAGAGAGTGATTCAAATGCAGATTCTGATAATGATCAGGCCCAGCCTGTCATTCCCTGTCACTCTAATAGAGAGACGAAGGGGGTGACTCCTCTAAGATTTACAGCACAGAATGTAAAGGTTTGTCAGGTGACTTTTGAGCCTGATAGCTTTACTGATGTTTTGAAGTTGCCTGACGATGAGCAACAGAAGTGGCAGCAGGCAATGGAAAATGAAATGGAATCCATCAAAAGTCATGATGTTTTTCATATTGTGGCATTGCCACAAGGAGAAAAGGCTGTAGGTTGTCATTGGGTGTATAAAAAGAAGCAGGTGCAGGATGGGAGTGTTAAATATAAAGCACGCTTGGTGGCAAAGGGGTATTCACAGATAAAGTATCAGAATTATGACCAAGTTTTTGCCCCCACTGCTAAAACGCAAAGTATTAAAATTGCTTTGTCTATTGCAAGTCTGAACCAACTCAAAGTTAATCACTTTGATATAGAGACTGCTTATTTGAATGTCCCACTGGATGAGTGTATATATATGGAACAAGCCCCTGGGTTTCATAGTGGGGGACCAAACCATGTATATAGGCTTGATAAAGCTTTATATGGTCTGAAACAGAGTGGGCGATGTTGGTACCTTTGTTTGGATGAACAGCTGAAAAATGTTGGTTTTCAGAACAGCATTGCTGATCCATGTTTGTATACAAGGGGTGTCAATCAGAATTATGAAATTCTTCTCACTTTTGTCGATGATCTCTGTCTGACTACACAAACTGATGCTCAGGTGCAAAGGTTTAAACAGGAATTGGATTTAAAGCACAAATTGAAGGACCTTGGTCAAATCAAAAACTATTTGGGAGTGGATTTCCAAAGGTTTGAAAATGGCGATTTTAAGATGAGTCAAGTTCAGAAAATTTAAAAAGGTTTTAGATCTTTGTAACATGTCTCAATGTAAACCTGCACGAACTCCTATGTGTTCTGATTTCATAAATATTGTAGATACTAAGCTGTTTGAATGTCCTGAACTTTTTCATTCTGTAATTGGAAGTTTATTGTATATTGCAAGATGGTCACGCCCAGATATTCAATACACTGTTAATGTTATGTCTACAAAGGTGTCAAAGCCAACTCAACATGATTGGCAAGGTTTAAAGAGAGTGTTGCGATATTTACATGGAACCATAAATTATGGTGTAAAAATCAGTTCACAAGGTTGCCATGAGTTGAGAGCCTTTGTTGATGCCAATTTTGCCAATGAAATTTCAAATAGAAGATCTGATTCAGGGATGATAATTTTTTATGCTGATACTGCTATACGTTGGGGATCAAAAAAGCAATCCACCATTGCTTTAAGTTATGCAGAGGCGGAATTTGCAGCCCTGTCGAGCCTGGTGACTGAATTGGTCTATTTGAAGCAGATTTTCAGTGATTTGGGTATGCCAATTTCAGGAGCTATTAAAGTTTTTGAAGATTCCCAAGCATGTCTAACAATGGCAACAGCAAAAGGTGTGAAAAATAGAACAAAGCATGTTGCTGTAAAATTTCAGAATGTCAGAGAAGCTGTTCAAGATGGTTTGATTGATCTGGTGTATTGTCCCAGTGAAGAAAATGTAGCAGATTTGTTTACCAAAGCATTGGGTCAAATTAAGCATGACCTTTTGTGTGACAAGCTGGGTATGATATTTGAAGTGTGAAATATATTTGCCTGGGTGAAAAAATTAGAGGGGTGTCAGGGAAAATAGATATTGTAATTAGAAGTTTGTCTCCACCCTTTGGGTAATTTTATTCACCAAGGCATTGAAGACGCCAGCTTGTCTACTAGAACTTATAAATCTGTCTCTTGTTGTTATGTTTTTCTTTTCTGTCCTTTGGAGTTTGAGAGCGAGAAATGAAACTAAGGGTCCAGTTTCTTGTTTGCTTCTCAGAAGGATTGAATGTTTTGGAAAGGTATATAACTGGGAGGGGATTTTAGAGTTTGTGTGTGTGCCTCCTGCATTTTGGGGGCTCTTTTCATTTCTTTTAGCTCCTGAGGAACCTTGGAACATACAGAAGCATGGATGAATGTCTTCTGCTGTTTATTTTATTTTCCTTTACCTTTTAATAAAGCCATAAAAGAAAATTAATATAGTCTTTTTTTTTGCACCAGAGGTGTGCATGGCTTTGCCCAAAAGCCCACGCTACTTCGCTGCATGCATCTCTGCTCAGATGGGCAGAGAGTGAACGCACTCTGCATATTTTATAACAGGAATGTGGTAATATTTGATGTAAAAAGAAACCTGTTTTCAGTTGTTTCCATTCTTTCCATTTGGATTTATGTATTGTCTTAACCTT
The DNA here is from genome assembly GCA_030847615.1 of Gambelia wislizenii. Classification (NCBI taxonomy): domain Eukaryota; kingdom Metazoa; phylum Chordata; class Lepidosauria; order Squamata; family Crotaphytidae; genus Gambelia; species Gambelia wislizenii. Next base: position 337,847,378 of record JAUMIR010000003.1, read on the forward strand.
TCCTAGTACACAGATATATTACAAATATAATTTGCAACTCAAGAAATCCATGTCTCTTGAAGGTTGACCTTTAAAATTATTTTATCCAATAATACAATAGTTGTTGGAAATAAATAAGAAATCCGAGAAAGAGAAAAGTTGTTTATGGACAAGTTTATGAACCAGATTTTCTTCTAATTCAAGCTAGGCTCAATCTGAATACTTTCACATTCTAAAGGTGTACTGTATTTTTTAAATTAGAAGTTGAAACAATTAATATATCAGAAATCAAATTATTTGAATGCATAATTTTGACTGAGGGTTATGGGACAAAATGCACTCACACACCAGGGGACAGTATTTTGCTACAAAATCATTAGCTCCCAGTAGTACATTTCATCCTAAAGGAAACTGTAGAAAAGGCTAAATTCAAACAAGAATGAAATGAGGAATGAACCATAAGAGCCTGTGTACTGAGGGTCACAACGAACAACAACAGCTGATGCATACAAAAATATGGTTTCAGCAACAGCTACCATTTGGTGATGTTTGCCATTCCCTTACCCAACCACCTTGGAATTATGGCATTCTGGGAGATCTAAAATGGCAAGTCATCAACCCACCATTGCTGTGACAACGTCCCACCATTTAAATTATACCCACTTGTGCCTGAAATTCCATTTCAGCTCCCTGGAAATACAAAAAAGAAGGGTAGTTTACCCCTCTCTTTTATTGTTAGTTGATGTAAAGCAGCTACATATGTCCACATTTTCTAAATATCACTCAGTAATTACTTTTGGCATCCAGACTCCTTCCTTACCTGGCTGTGTTGCAAAGAGCAAGGGAAATCAACAACATGGTGCCAGTGGTAACTAATCAGCCAGGGAACAACTTACACTGCTCTTCACCTGTGGTTAGAGAAGTTGTCACAAGGCCAAGATTAATTTGAAAGAAAAACGGCATCATGGAATATTCTGTCATTGATTAGCATTGTTTATTACGACCCTAAAATAAGTCTTTTATCTCATTAGGAATTGTTTATTCTTTGGACCTGAGGTTATATTTATTATATATTCAGAGCTGGTTGGAAAATACTCAAAAATGAATAAAAATATTTTACCTTATGTTCACTGAATGTAGTTTTGTTGGATAATTTGAGTACAGGCACATCCTGAGTTATGGAAGCCCAGAGAGATAGTTTTGTGTCATGCATGATCTTGGGCTGACTCAAAGTGTTTTGCTGCCTAGGGCAAAGGACAAGATGGTACTCACTCACTTTGGGATATGGGTGTATCAGTTCATCTTCTCTGGGTTGCAAAATACAGTATTTCTCAGGGTGTTGTGCTTGAGCAAGATCAGCAGAGGGTATAATTATTTGGCTTCTCAACCATTATATACGTTTTTTATAAAATATAATCATATATATATATATATATATATATATATATATATATGAGGCCTGGGTATGTACAATAGGCCTGGGTATGTTTCCAATTCTTGGATATGTTTCCTCTCCCAGTGTGTTGATTGGCTGCTCAGGAAACACACCCAACCAACCACCACTCACATGCATATTCCATCTCCACCTCACAATCCACTCCTGGTACTCAATCTGCACCTACACCCGCATCCTCACAAAGGCCCCTCCCTCCAGTCACGGGCTGCAACGGGACCCAGGCAGTGAACTAGCGGCGTTGGTGGGATGCTGCTGCCACTGTGATGGGACCCAGACAAGTCAACTGCTGCCACCACGACAGGACCCAAGCAGTCAACTGGCAGTGGTGGCAGGGCAACAGAGTGAGTCACCCTTAGGAATTCTGGGAAAAGTGTGGAATGCTGAGAATACATACCCTCCAACACTATGCTCAACACTATGTTATGATTTATAAGGAGGAGGAATTTAAATCCACCCACCTACCTTACAAGGTTATTGTGATGTTTACTGAATGTTTCTTAGCGAGGTTTTTAATAGTGTATGGTACATATATATATATATATATATATATATATATATTAACTTGCTTTAAGTTCTTTATACAAGTGAACCACAGGCCTATTTTACTCTACTTGAGTTGTGTATGCTCCTTATAGAGAGGAGGAGGAGGAGGACATGTGCATAGTGTAGTGCTTTTTAAGCTATCTGATGTGTGGGACAGGCAGGGTTTTCCCTCCATGTGCTAGGATCAGCACCACATTTGTGCCCATTAATCATAATTGTTTGTTTATTTCCTGGAGATTTGCCACAGACCCAGTAGCTGATATCAGTCTATGGACCACCACTTTGAGTAGCACTGATACAGTACTTTTGAGCATTCAAAGTGCTTCATGTGACTCATTTCATCTTAATCTTTATGATATTATAATATCCATCATATTGCTGATAGGAAGACCAAGACTGTAAAGAGAAGCTTTTACCTGAGGCCATCAAATATGTTTGTGGCAGAGGTGAGATTTCAACCAGGGTGGTCCTGTTTTGTAGCTCAGTCTCTCAGGACAGAGATTATACCATGTACCCTCCAACACTTAACAGATGAAAACCGGTACACATGTGTGGCCAAGCAATATCAGAATGTGGCCAAGATGGCAGACGTTATTAATGAGGAAGAACAGACAAGCTTGGAGAGAGTGTAACATTTTACTTTTGCCTGAATCTACAGGGAAGTGCGAGATTCTGCCCCTTCCTCTCCTTTCCCCCCTCTTGAATTAACTGAGTGCAAACTACTTTTTCACTTTGAACTCATTTTGCAGCAACTGAAGTATGCTGAGGACAGAAGGGGAAGTGGAGGGGGGAAGAGAAAGAAATTGAACATTTTAAAACATGATACCAGCTCACCAAATATAGGCCCAATGTGAATGGTTAACAGGCATCCATTAAAACCAAAGTTGTCATTCCCATTCATTGGACAGTTTTAGGGGCAATTTTAAAAACCTAAAAAGTGGACAGATTCCTTTGAAGTACACAAAAGAAACTCGCTTTTCAAAGGAAAATGACATTGCACTTAGCTTTATGCACTGAACAGTAACTGCTGTTAGGTTGGTTTTACTTTTTTCTAGACAAGCTCCTTTATATAGTAAGATATTATCATTGATTTGCTTGGGGCCTTTTTTTTGCTGCATTTAATACAAAAAGGCTGTGTAGGGAATAGGACATATATGTGTCATAGGCCTTTTACTTTGTGAATAAGGAATGCTACTATTGTTTCTTTGTTCGCCTTTGCAACAGGCTTATAATTTCTATGCAGAAAATGATGTTTTCTGCACAGAAAATACCATTTTGCATGTAAATAACTCCACATGTCCCCCCCCCAACACACAAACCCTGATTTGTGCATAGTTTTTGAAAACTGAAGAATTTTCAAGGACTTTCTCTTAGTGTGGAGAAAAATGGTAACATTATTTATTCTTGCCTATGAGATTAAAATTTATTAATATCTTCATCACTATGTACAAAGGACCACAATTTTGCTATGAAATAATTTTCTTAGTCTGTTTTTCTAGCCAAGCATCTGCCTGTCTAGTGGCAGTTACCATTCTTAAAAATATGCCAGATATTCACATAATGGTCGCAAATATGAAAAACTGTTTAGAATGCTGGTGGGTTTTGTTTGTTTGTTTTTTGGATGGTCAGAAAGTAGCATTTCTTTTCTATTGCTATCTCCTTAGTGAAGTATATAATATGCAAATGCCTTCTCAGACAGATAAATATGCTACAAAAGCCTTAGATAAGAACTCATTATAGTGGCAAAAGGTCTAAGGAAGAGAACCAAGATTTTACCACACTACACTGTTATAGTGCTATTATTCCACTTTAACTGCTATGGCTGCCTCATTTGGAATTCTGGGGTTTATAGTGTAGTGAGGCCTAAGAGCTCTTTGGCTGCAAGTTCTAAATGCCCCTCCCTAAACTGCAAATCCCAGGATTCCACAGGAAGCAGCAATATCAGTTAAAGTAGAATATTAGCACTATAACAGTATAGTGTGATAATCTCCTCCGTCACAATATTGCAAAAAGATCAATTCTCTAAAGCAGGAGTTGGCAGCTTGCATCCATCAAGATGTTGGTAGGCTCCTATTAATTTCTAATGCTAGGGCAGGTGGGAGGTGCAGTCCAACAAAATCTGGAAGACCATAAATTGTCCACCTCTGTTCCAAATGAAATAATCTACACATATCTAGTCTTTAGTGGTATGACTGTTGTTTCCCACAGTTCTCTGCAGGCTTACCATCAGCAGCTCCCAGAAGATGTGATTTTACTTCCATGGAATTATAATTACAAGAGTGAAGGAAGAGAGAGAAGGAAACAAATAATGCCAACAAGAAACACAGTTCTGAAAGTGGCTGTATTTCATGCCCTCCAACTGTCCCAATTTGGCAGATACAGTCTTGATTAATCCTCTGTAACCCCACTTTTTCTACTGCTTTTAAGAGGCACAATTTCTCTCTCTCCTCCACTTTTCCGTCTTTGTCCTTGGCTTACTTCAGTTGCTACACAATGAGTTAGTTGAAAGTGCAAAATTAGTTTGCACTCATTTAATGGGCAGGGAGGAGAGAAGAGGAGAGGGCAGAATTTTGCCCTACCTTGTGGACTCAGGTGAAAGCAACCTGCTGCTACATCTATTAGTTCGTATGTTGTTCCTCATGTGTAACTTTTTCCATCTTGACCACACTCATGCTTGGCCACATGTGTGCCTGTTTTCATCTGTGAAATGCTGGAGGGTCTGATATTGTTTAAAATGTTGAACCCATTCCTTCATCAGGGGCAGAATGTAAATAGAGATAAAATACATTTTAAACAGATTACATTTAAATCTATTTAATGAGATCTGTTTAACTAAATAAATACACAAATCTAACTAGATTATTCTAGTTATCTATTGTAAATGCACTCTATTTACCATCTGCTCTTAATGACAGAATTATATACTTTCCCAAACACATTAGACATTTAAATAAATACAACATTTTGAGAATGGGTTTCCTCTCTTGGAATTGTTTTTATTGCAACAATGGCCACCTGGTTACTATGTTTGAAACTATGGCCACCATTGTCGGCTGCTTTTGCTTTCTCTGGTGAGCCCCACCTGCCTTTCATGTCCAGCAGGAAGAAATACAGAGGTAGCAACTAATTAATTAAAATCAATTCAGTTATCATTGAGAAATTTTCTAACAAAGAGGAGCAACTTAATTAAATGTATTTTTTTTAACATACTTGATTGATGTAAGTTGGACTTTCAGCATTAATGTAATTCCAGAATTTATTAGAGAGCCAATTGGGAAATGTAAAATTGGTTGGCTTCTCATTGAATTAATTAATATTTTAATTATTTAACCTAATTGTAGAACAAAGTTATTAATTAAATCATTAATTAATTCAACAAAAAGCCAACAATATTACATTTTTAACTGTTTTTTTTAAAAAAATAAATGTACATGGCCATAGGGATTTTTGTTGTTTTCAGGATTATGGCATGATAGTTTATTTAATTCCAAGGCTAAAAGTTTTTAAACCAACAAGTACACAATCAAAGCATTTCTGATAGCTGGCCATCCAGCCTCTGTTATAAACCTCCAATTAGGAAGAACTTTCTGACAGTAAGAGTTATTCAGCAGTATAGGTAGAATGAACTGCCTCAGAGTGTGGTGAAGTCTCTCTTTTTTTGGAGGTTTTTATACACAGAGGCTGGATGGCCAACTATCAGAAATGCTTTGATTGTGTATTCCTGCAAGACAAAGGGGTTGGAATAGATGGCCCTTGTCTCTTCCAACTCTATGATTCTATGAAGTAGTGATAGCTGTTTTAAAAGGATGGTCTTTGCACCCACTTAGTCCTCCTATGTTCTACACCCAGCACTATACAGATATTCCTCATCTGTCCCAGGAAACTGAATGCTGAAACTTAACCCTAGGACTTTTCCTGAGATCCAACTGGGAATCAATACAATGAAAAAGTCAGGAGGATAAGGCAATGATATCGTAAGTGACACTGCAGAGAGGGAAAGAAAGAGAGGAGTATTTGATTGAGCAGATGTTAAACCTCTTCCCTAAAGCTTGAAACAGACATGTAGAGGCGGAAAGATAAATCATTGATGGCAAATTACAGCTTTATTCTGGTAAGGCTTTTAATGCAGTCATCTAACTTAAACTTGCATAGAAACGTTACTGTAGTTTGCCTTCAAGTAATTTCTGACTTATAGTGATCTCAAGGTGAACCTATCACAGGGTTTTCTTGGCAAGATTTGTTCAGAGGAGGCTTGCCTTTGCCTTCTTCTGAGGCTGAGAGTGTGTGACTTGCCCAAGGTCAACCAGTGGGTTTCCATGGGTGAATGGAGATTTGAACCCTGGTCTCCAGAGGTCCAATGCTTAAACCACTATACCACCCTGGCTTTCCACACAGAAACTTACTAGTCAATTATTCCACTTCTAACTTAAATTCATTTGCATTACATTTTTAAAAGCATTAACTAAATGCATTAACGGTTTCCACTAAAATACAACAAAATATAAAATCCAAAAAAAGCAATGTCTTTATTGGCTAACCAAAATGCAGAAAATACAACATGCAAGCTTTCAAAGCTTCACTGGCTTCTTCAGCAGACAAAGATGTTAAAAACCTTACAGGAAGAGAAAGGTAATGATGTTAGTCACAGGCCTACATTTTGTTTCAGAAGTTGTTCTGTTTTCTATTAGGATGGTTTAGAGAGATATCAGTGCAGACAGAACCCACTCCCTTTCTTGGCAGTGTGAGGCAATAAAAATAAAATTTCAACTCCATTGGCAACAGAAAAGTCACTTCCTTTGAAATTCAGTTGTCTCTATCCTGTGTGAAACTAATGGCTCCCTTCTTAGGCAGAGAACATTGAATTTTTCGAGAAGTTCTCAAGAATTTACATCTGGAAAAATGTTTAAGTGTTATATATGTAAAACTTGCCAATTGTAGTCTAAATGAAAAAGTTTTACCTCAAAGAGTTAAGTCCCAGTCCATTAGTTCCCATTTTTAAACATTTCCACTGCTATAGCAAAATTCAATATAGCATTTTCAAATCCAGGAAGCATATTCAGGGGTAGCTGTCTTGGCCATGCTGCAAAATACAACAAAATCTAAAATCCACAATACAACGATACCTATATTGGCCAAACTCTTCTGTTTTCTGCTAATGGAATTGAAATTTTATTATCTGTCTATTATTGCCCTTTGTCCCTGGTCCCCACATGTCCAAGAAGGGGAGAAACCTCTGCCTGCACTGAGATCCTTCTAGACCAGGGTTGGTGAACCTTTGGCCTTCTAGATGTTTTGGGCTTCAACTCCCACAAGTCATAGCTAACATGGCCAGTGGCGTGGAATTATGGGAATTGTAGTCCAAAATCTAGAAGGCCAAAGGTTCCCCACCGTTGTGCTTGACCATCTTAACTGACAACAGAATATCATCTCAGACAAAATGTAATCCTGTGACTAACATTATGACTTTTATTCTCCTGTATGCTTTTTAACATCTTTGCCTGATGAAGAAGATAGTGAAGCTTTGAAAGCATGATGCATTTTCTACATTTTGATTGGCTAATAAAGGTATCCCTATTTTGTGGCTTTTGTATTTTGTTGCACAGTCAACACAGCTTTCCTATTTTCCATTGTTTACTGTCTCTGAAGAAACAGGAAGAGTACTGTACAACATTGTGGCGAGGAGGTGTCACCCACCAACCTGGGCAGGGGACCCATCATGCTGACACACACACACACACACACACACACACACACAACTTGAAGCTGGCCTTACCTTCCTTCTATTGGATGTCATGGAAGATAACATTCAAAAAAAGGAAAAGTAGAAAAAGATGAATGTTGTGACTATCTTTTATATCTTTCCTTTCCAACATGGCAACCTTTAGGTTTCTGAACTAAAGTTCCCTCAGCCCCAGCCTCCATAGCCAATGTTTAGTTATAACCAAAGTCATGGGCCTTAATCCAGTTGCTAGTCCCAACTATAGTCAATCCATTGAATCAAGGGGATTTATATAGATTTTGACTTCACTTTCAACAATTGATTCAAGTGGGACTACTCTGTTGGGATTAGCAACTGGATTTAGGCCATAGGCCAAAAAGCCATAGTTCATAGTCCACTGATCTATGCTGATATAGAAGGGGCAGCTATGTGGAAATAACAACCACAGCAAACAACTAACCTGTTCTTCACTATACCCTATGTTTCATGTCTAGTGAGGCCTACTGTGATAGGGCCTTCCTTTCAGAGCAACTCCTGTAGCCCAGGTATTAGTAAGGGTGGTACAACAGCAATTGAAAGAGGCTATGTAAGATACTTTTGATCAAAGCAATATCAAAATAATATACTCCAATTTTTATAAAAAATATCTTGCTATCATTTTGTTTAAATCTGTTCATAATAATACTTATAAATCTTTAGCAGAAGATGGATTTATTCAGGAATAGGTATCTTTCTTTCTTTTGTTCATTCACTTTTCACTGTATCTCAAGAGAATTGGTACATTACTAAAAGTACATTGACATGTCCCACTTTTTCCCCATCACTGTAAGCTAAATTTCTACAGTCAGCACACAATGGAGAACAGGTGCTCTTTTACTACTATTACAGCATCATGATTTCCCTTTTATTGCCATGGCTGCTTCCTATGGAATCCTAGGATTTGTAGTTTCCACAGGCGCTAGAAATCTCTGGTTGAGAATTCTATAGGCCCCTCCCTAAATTGCAAATCCCAGGATTCCATAGGATGGAACCCTGGCAGTTAAAGTGGAATCATAGTGGCAGTGTGAGAGAGCCCCTGATCTGAAGTATGAAGAGTATAAATATATAGTGAACAGATATAACACACTTGCCTGCAAGAAAGAATCATTTGCGGGATGAGCAGAGGTAGACCACTGCCAAATTTTGCTGGCATCGTAGCAGGCTGCCATATGCCTATAAACCAAGGCTAAGAATCATGTGATTCTCCAGCTTTGCTGGATTGCAGTTTTGAGCAGGCCTAGCCAGCATGGCCAATGGTGAGGAATGCTGGGAGCTGCAATACAACAATATCTGGAGGACCACATCATTCCCATCCCATTTTAAACAAGGTGTAGATGGAGCATGCATCATCTCCTCAGATGCCAAGATTGACAAAGAGATCGATCACAGATTAGCAAAGGCATATAGCACAGTTTTACAAAAGAGTCTGGAGCAATAAACACCTGAGGCAAAGCACAAAAATCAATGTGTATAGAGCCATTGTACTGTCTATTCTCCTTTATGAATCTGAAACATGGGTCACCTATCGCCACCACCTACGACTCCTCGAACGCTTTCATCAGCGCTGTATACGCACAATCCTAAATATACACTGGACTGACTATGTGATGAATGTTGCTGTCCTTGAGCTAGCAGGGATCACCAGCATTGAGGCCATGATATTGAGAACACAGCTGCGCTGGGCAGGGCACGTTTCTAGGATGGAGGACCATTGCCTCCCAAAAATAGTACTCTACAGTGAACTTGCCATGGATCAGAGTAAGAGGGGTGCTCCAAAAAAGTGATACAAAGACTCTCTGAAACAACATCTCAGGCTCGGCCAAATTGATCACCAACAATGGTCCGCCCTGGCCTCACATCAGGAGGCATGGAGATGCACTATCCACAATGCTGCAGCCTTATTTGAGAACTCATGCCGAACAAGTCTTGAAGAGAAACGACAATGCAGAAAGAATTACAACCCGAAAACATCACCCAAGGAGACCTTCTGCTGTGCTTTCTGCAACTGAACTTGTTTATCTCAGATTAGCCTTTTTAGTCATCAGTGTGCTTGCAGAAAGTGCGGGATGAGTCCTTCCTGAATCTTTGTTTGTGAAGAAAAGCCAGAGGAGATGGATCATGCACCTTGTTTACAAGCTGATCAGTATAGTATTTCTGGGAGTCTTTTTAGAGGCGTTCAGAATAATTATATTACTACTCCACATTCATCTTGTTTTCAGTTTGAGAGGATTGGTATTTGTTTTGTTTTCAGTTTCCAAGTAAACAAGACTCCAGAAAGAACATAATTTTGGTTAGGAACTGTGGCATACCTTAGGGACTCTTAAAATTCCTTAGATACATGGCCTTTATACATAATATACTCAGGCAACACTGGAACTGTCAAGAGGAAGGATAGTTTACCAAAAGGCACTTCAAGCATCTAGAAAGAATTTTTCAGACTCACTAAAAATGTAGGCAAATCCTTTCATAGGAAAGCACATTTAATCAAACTATAAATAGCACTGCCCACTTCCCTGCTAGTACAGGGTCTCTGTGTAGTATTGTTGACGCCAGACAAAACTTTAAGTAACAGATAAGCAGCTTACATAAAAAATAATTATTACAAAAGAGCAACAACAAACTAGGAACCTCATTACTTTCTAGAGGAGAGTAAAAGGAAGGGAATTACATCTCCTGAGGAAAGAAGGTTTTGTCCTTGCTGTGAAGAAAACTGAGCTGCTGCATATCCACTTTTCTTCAGCAGGGTGCAGTGTACAAATTAATGCTTGTGGTGTTTGTTATTAATCCATTGCTGGAGGGCCTAACCAATAAACTAAAGTGATGCTGATCTCTCATTTTTAGAAAGGATACATGTAGTGTGCAGTTTTAATACTAGCTAACAGCAATATCTGAGAGTTCATAGGAGAACTGATTCTTCTTCAATAGGTTATGAAAGGAAGACTCAATTATATTTCCAATATCTTCCATTCATCTTTTCAAGATCTATTGCAAGTGCTGACAGCTATTTGTTATTGTTATGGGCTGTTAAGTTCAACTTATGGTGACCCTATGAATGAGAGACCTCCAAGATCCTTGGACATCAACTGCCCTGCTCAGGTCCTGCAAACTCAGGGCTGTTGCTTCCTTGTTTGAGTCAGTCCACCTGTAGTTCAGTCTTTCCCTTTTCCTCCTTCCTTCAACTTTACTGAGCATTATTGTCTTTTCCACTGAGTGATGCCATCTCATGATAGGAGGTCTGTCTATTAAATAATGAGACTGATACAATAACTCATCTTTATCTATATTTCTAATGCTTGTCCCCTTCAATATACTCCCTGTTCACACCCACACACCGATGCAGTCTTGTTTTCCACTGGTTGAAGGCATGGAGCAGATCAGTTTCTCTCAGCTGTTTCAACACATCTGCCATTTTCTTCTTTACTGCATCAATAGACTCAAAACATGTTTCTTTAAGAACCAATTTCACTTTAGGGAAAAGAAAAAATCACATGGTGCCAAATCTGGTGAATATGGAGAATGTTCAAGTGTAGTAATGCATTTATCGGCCAAAAATTGCTTCATAGAAAGTGCTGTGTGAGCAGGCGCATTGTCTTGATGAAGAATGAAACCATTGTTCCACAGTTCTGGCCTTTTTCTTCCTGACTCTTTCTCTCAACTTTGTCAAAACTTTCTTATAATAATGTTGGTTCACTGTTCTGCCTTCTGGAACCCATTCTGCCAAAATTACTCCCTTGATGTAAAAAAAACCAACAACAACAAAAAAACCCACAATGAGCATGAGCAGGGCTGGTTTAAGGCACCAGCAGCATCAGCATCCGCAGGGGGACCCATCATTGTGGGGCCCATGTAGTAACCCTCCTCCTGCAAAAACATTATTAGTTAATAATTTGAATATCCTGTACTGTGAATAGCTTAGGTTGAGTTAGGTTACATTGACCTGAGATAAACATATGCCCCCCCCCAAAAAAATAAAGCATTGCGGGGTGGGGGGCAAAATTCCTTAAACTGGTTCTAACAATGAGCATGGCTTTGAATGTGGATTTGCTTTGATGTGCTTTTTTCATTCTTGGTAATGATGGTGTTTTCCAGTGTGTTGACTGTCATTTTGTCTCAGGATCATAGTGGAAAATCCAAGTTTAATTACAAGTGATGCTTTTTTGAAAAGGTTTGTGTTCACGTCAATTTGCTGCAGAATTTCATGCTGCTTGATTTCTTTTTAGCATTTTTCTGGCACACAACAGACAACACAGCTGATTTAGACAACGACTGACACTTAACAGAATGGCCAAGAGTGCTGATGTTTGTCATGCAGGTTCAGACATGTTCAAAGTCACCACTCAAGTGTTCACAATCAGTTCTCCCTGATTTGTCTGAAAGGTAGAAACACAGTCTCGTTATTTTATAGACTGACCTCATATGTCCAAAGTATGACAGCCTCAGTTTAGTCATTTCACTTCTGACAAGAGTTCAGGCTTGATTTACTCTAAGAACCATTCATTCATCTGGTAGAAACATAGTCCTGTTATTTTATAGACAGACCTCGTACATCCAAAGTATGTCAGCCTCAGTTTAGTCATTTCACTTCTGACGAGAGTTCAGGCTTGATTTGCTCTAAGAACCATTCATTCATCTTTTTAGTAGCCAATAGTATCCACAGAACTTTTCTCTATCACCATATGACATTTGCACAATAGAAATGTGGTTCTTTGTTCCACATGTGTTTAGATATTAACTTGTAATCAGTTGCTGTTACTTGTGTAACAGAATGATGAAAACAAGTAATTTGTACCCTTACTTGTTGTATTGCTCATTACTGTCCCATTACTTTTCTCCTTTTCCCAGCAACCCCCCACCTTAGTAATGGAATAAAATTTGAACAATTCCTGTGAGTATGCCTATAATGTCCATTAAAAATAACATTTGAAAGTCACCAGAAGTCATTGCTTGTTATTCTAACAAAGTAACTTTGGTCCTACTCATTACATTACTTTTGAAATGTGACTTTCTTGCACCTTTCTTACCTCTCTCCATAACTGTGCTACCTGTAACTCATTACATCCAGACTCTATCCAAAATATTTTGCTGCCTGGGGAACAGCAGCAATTGGCATCTCTCACAACCCAAGATATTTTGTACTGGCCTCCCTTTTCCCCATATCCATGAGGGATACATTCCTAAACTTACTGTTTATAAGTGAAACTGTGGATAATATCAAACCCTATTAAAATAAAAGACTTCCTGTACAAACATACCATAGAGTTGCATTGGAGGACCTTGTGATTCCTAGAGTATATGCCTCTCTGTGTTATGCCCTGCCTCCCGATGGACAATGATGTTGAAAGTGAAGGAGAGCCTTAAAGCCCAGAGAGCTTGCCAGGGCCAGAACCAGAAGGAGAGAGTGTCCAGCAGCCACAACCCTCTGAGGAACAGAGTATCCAGCAGCCACAGCCCTGCAAGGAAAGTGCAGACTTACCGATCCTCACCCAAACCAAGTGTCAACAGGAAAGGGAAGCTTGCAGGTGGTTGGAGCATTTATTTAGAAAGCATGCGGCAATTAGAGAACACCTGTGGGATTTGGCTGGAAAACCCAGCATCTCCTCCAGAAGAGCATAGTCAACAACCATCCTTCTTGGTAGACGCTACACTGGTGCTGTGTTCTGTGAAAGTTTGACTGTTGCCCTGGATTCTGCTTTCATCTCCTGACCTTGCTTTTGGATTTTCCTTTGGACTGCTTGTTTGGACTGCTTGGCCAAACATGTATGACCTACGAGATTTTCAGACAACGTTGTTATAGTGTTACTATTCCACTTTATTTGCTATGGTTGCCTCCTGTTGAATCCTGGGATTTGCAGTTTAGGGAGGGGCATTTACAACTCTCAGCCAGAGAGATCTTAAGCCTCACTAAACTATAAATCCCAGAATTCCACAGCAGGAAGCCTGAGCAGTTAAAGTGGAATAGTAACACTATAACAGTGTAGTCTGAAAATCTCCCAAATTGGACTGGAACGGATTACCTCTACACTTCTGGTGAGTTTTACTTATTCCCTGCCTCTCCCTGGAACTTTGAACTCACAGAGAATCTGAGCTGCTGCCAGGAGCAGAACAGGACACTCTAGGAATCCCCAGCACAACTCTATGTATGTGTCCCTCTTTTTTTACAGCTGTGGATAACTGAACAGTGGATTTTGGTTCTGCAAATATGGGGGATAACCTGTACCAGCCATATTATACTGGTACAGAAAGCAGTACATCTTGGAAGTGTTTCTCTGCCTCCTGGCAGGGCCGGTTTAAGGCACTGGCGGCGTCAGCATCTGCAGGGGGATTGCGGATTGTGGGGGCTCCTGTAGTAACCCTCCTGCAAAAACATTATTAGTAATAATCTGAATAACTTGTACTGTGAATAGCTTAGGCTGAGTTAGGTTACACTGACCTGAGATAAACATATGGGCCCCCCAAAATAAAGCATTGCAGGGCCCCCCAAAATTCCTTAAACCGGTCCTGCCTCCTGGAATTAAAAATACAATAATAATGCATTAAATAACTGCTAATTTGCTGCCTTTTCATGATACCCAAAATCTATTGCCTTAGGCAGCTACCTTAATCTATCTAATGGTAGGGCCAGTGCTAGATTCAATCCATGTCAAACATACCAACAGTGGCAGCTGTCAGATTCCACATCAGTGGGCTGGTGAATCCACTCCAGGTTTTAGTTTGAACTTCAATGGTGCTATCCAAGTTGCTGAAACCTGTCCCCAAATAGGTGCCACATGCTGTACAGCTCCTTTCAAGTTTGAAATAAAAACCCAGAGCAAGTTCACCATGCCACTGATATGGAAGGCACCAGTCACCACTCCTTAAGTTAATATTTTGTGTCCATGACAGCTGACAGTACTTTTCTGTAAATCCCAATTTACAATTGTATAGGCACTGGGGGATTGAGTTATGTAAAATGGGAAATTTGCATATGTTTCATATTATTCCTCCCCTTTTTTTTTGTTCCATTTGCAAGTTGAGGAACTGTCTCTTAAAAAGGCACACAGAAAGAATCACACTGTGCAAATTATAAATCTCCAAGTCTGTTCACCCCATGCAGTCTGGGTTAATTTTCTCATTCTGGCATATAAAGAAAATGGGGTCATGTTTTGATTTGGATTTTCAAACAAGCCTAAGTGCTGCAAAATTCCCTTCTAATGATACTGACACCACAGGTATGCCTCAAGGCGAATGATGTAGAAGGCAGGTTTGCCAAAAAAAAAAAGACCTAAAAAAACTCATCAAGGCATCCAAGGGAGCTGAGCAAAATGGTTGTTAACAATGAAAGGTGGTATACTCTTGTAGCTTTCTCTTGTGGTACATCCCCACATTTCCTGATAAGTGCCACCCAGGAGGAAAATTATATGCAATTTCTATCCCACTGTAGTCCATTTTGTACTTGTCAGTGGGCTTGGTGATGTCATTTTCCTATCACTTTGAGATTAAGACCCCCACTAAATGGAGACCCTGAAAATCAAAAGTCCCAATGCCCTGTGCTAAAACCTCACAAGCAGCTACATGTTTATGACAACATGCAGCCTGGGATGAGTCTCCAGAGACCGTCACACAGCAAGCCTGAAGGTGTAATTGTTTAAGCAGCCTTCTCTCAATTTTCCATTCACAGCTAACTGACTTGTGGCAGTCTGTTTCCATTTTAGTGCCATTGCCTCAAGACCACCTGGAGAGCTTACAGAGCTGACCTAAATTTTATCTCACTCAGGCCAAAGATGCAAAATTCTCATGGGTGAGAGATCTCAACTCACTCCATTATTTGGGAAGCATCTTGCGCCTATCTCTCAACAATATTTTTATCTGTGGTTTCTGAATATAAAGTCATAAAGGGATCAAAGATTAGTGCTGCTCTACAGTTTTTCTCCCACCTGCCCTCTGCGACTTATTAATGCATACCTATGCTAATTTATTTCTCCTCTCCCCATCTGACAGGACTTTCTGAGGAGGAGACATTCTGCAAATGCAGGGGCACTCACTGTATGAACATTGTTCAAATAATCACCATTTCTTTCTGTTCATTGTCCTTTCTTTATGCTGCCAGAATATAAGATGTAACTAATCAGTTTTGCACAGTAAAAGGCATAGTGCCTAGTGACTGCAAGATTATACAGCCTCAGCAGTAAGACACATGTACTATATGTATGGTCTGGCCTTTTTAGTTATTTCAGTTATTAACCCCAAACCAAAGTCATTTGATTTCTACAGAAGCAAAATTTAAGGAAAGACTGGCAGTGGGAGTGAGGGAGCTCTGTTCTGTGAATTTCAGATTAAATTTGGCAATAATTTGGCAATAAATTTGGCAATAAATTTGACAGTTCTTTCCCAGCTGGCCTTTGTCAAGTTCTATCCATTGCTTGGAAAAGTTACTTTTTTGAATTGCCAGAATCCACCCGCTAACACAGTCACTGCTCATGCTGGCTGGGACATTTTTGAAGTTGTAATTTGTTTTTAAAAAGGTAACCTTTCCAAGAGATTGTAGGAGTTGTGGTTAAAAAACAAACAAACAAACAAAAAAAACCTTTTTGAACCCTAGTTCTTCCCTCCAAAATCAGATAACCACTGATTATTTTCCTGACAGAATTCAAAGCACAGAAAAATTGCAACCCCATCAGCCCACCCTGTCCACTGCTCTCTTCTCTCTTCCTCCTCTGGCAAGTAGTGATGAGGGGGAGCAGCACACAGAGAAGAGAAAGGAATGATGTATATACCTCCCTCCCTTTTTGTTACCCTGTGATGCTGAACAGCAGTGCACCATCATGCAAGTTGAGGGGGGGTTACCATTGGGAGGCAACGTCCTTGCAAAGGCTACCTAGATGTCTCTCTCTGGCCTTTCTTCACAAATGAAGATTCAGGAAGCAGGGCCGGTTTAACCTGTCTGCCAGATCCGCATTGGCGGGGGGCCTCGGGGGTTAAGGGGGCCCCCTGGTGAGTGTTGCCCTTATCTGATGAAGGAGACAGCCAGGAGCCAGCAGCCGGCTCCTCCGCTCCTTTGGAGCCCCTTCCCCCTCCCTCCTCAGGCAGGGCATGGCAATAGCACTGAGCTAGTGCGGGAGATAGAGAAAGGGTTTGCTCTTGGGAAGTTGTAATTTGGAGACAGTCCCTGGCTGCATTGCTGTGAAGGAGGAAAGGCAGAGCAGCTGGTCGTGTGAGTGAGGGACTGTCTTCAGGGGGCCGCGGGGATCTTGGGGGGGGGGCTGCCATGCACAGTGGGGTGGTTATTTTACTTTTTAACTTGTTGCTGGAGTCAAGACAGATGGCTATCCAGCCTCTGTTTAAAAACCTCTAAAGAAGGAGACTCTACCACATTCCCGCCCTCCTCCAAAAAAATGTCTCCAAAACTAAAGAGAAAGTGAAAGAACAGCAGCCCTCTGTGGCAGAAGCTGGAGGGAGTTTGCTGCTACTGCGGAGACGGTGAGTGTGTGTTTATGAGAGAGACAGGGAATTTGAGGGTTGTCTCGGAAAGGGCTCCTTTCTTTCTTTCTTTCCCTTCCCTTCCCTTCCCTTCCCTTCCCTTCCCTTCCCTTCCCTTCCCTTGCCAACTGAGTTCAGCCTGCATTTGTGTGTGTTTGCCTATGTGCCTTCAAGTCATTTCTGGCTAAGGCAAACCTACCATGGGGTTTTCTAGGCAAGGTTTGTTCAAAGGCTGTGTGCCTTTGCCTTCCTTTGAGGCTGAGAGAGTGTGACTTGCCCAAGGTCAGCCAGTGGGGTATTCATGGCTGAGTAAGGATTCAAACCCTGGTCTCCATAGTCATAGTGCAATGCTGAAACTTTTACAACACTCTTAACTCTTTTAACAGAAGAATACTGTATAAAGAATATAAATTAAAATTTGGAGTAATATTACTGGGAACAATGGTTTTATTGTTGTCACTAAAACACCAATATCCAGTAGTGTTATGTGAGAGGCATTGGCCTAGAGCAGTGGATCTTAACCTTTTCTTTACCAGGGACCCCCTTTAAATATCTTTTGTTGCCCCAAGACTTAACTCAAGATTTAAAACCCTAATAATAATAGCTAACAACAACAACAATACAATTACACCATCCATTAAACTTTCCCTCAGAGACACTCTTGCTTCTTCCTGCAAGTTTGTGGCTGGAGTGGATTGAATGGCAATGTGCAGGCCAAGCCAGCCAGACTTTGCCTTGGGTCCTGTCACATGGCTACTCCACTACAGGGAGGAGGTGGGCCAAGCAGTCTTCAAGCCTTTGTGGACCCCCTGTGAGGACATTGCGGACCCCAAGTTAAGAACCACTGGGCTAGAGAATGCTGGAAAAGGAACAATGCAACCAGATCTTGAGAAGGGTGCTGGCAGGGGGATTCTGGGAGGTGTAATCCAAGAGTAACTTTCCCAGGCTCTGAATGCAGCCTAGAATCATAGGGCTGGAAGGGACCCCAACAGCCATCCCATCCGATTGGCTTCTGCCCTGCAGGAACACACAATCCAAGCATTCCTGACAAATGTCCATCCAACCTCTCCTTAAAAACCTCCAAAGAAGGTGAGTGCACCACACTCCCAGGCAGCAGAGTATTCCACTGCCTTACAGCTCTTACTGTCAGGAACTTCTTCCTAATGTTTAGGTAGAATCTCTTTTCCTATAGTTTGAGTCCATTGCTCCGTGTCCTAGTCTCTGGAGCAGCAGAAAACAAGCTTGCTCCTTCCTCAGTATGACACCCCTTCAAATATTTAAACATGGC
Source organism: Gambelia wislizenii (assembly GCA_030847615.1). Classification (NCBI taxonomy): domain Eukaryota; kingdom Metazoa; phylum Chordata; class Lepidosauria; order Squamata; family Crotaphytidae; genus Gambelia; species Gambelia wislizenii. The sequence goes on from JAUMIR010000003.1 coordinate 337,865,858, forward strand.
TATCATGTCCCCTCCTAACTTTCTCTTCTCTGGGCTAAACATGCCCAGCTCCCTAAGCCGTTCCTCATAGGGCATAATGGCTTCCAGACCTCCCAACATCCTTCTCGGTATCTTTCTTGAATTGTTGTGCCCAGAACTGGAAACAATATTCCAGGTGAGGTCTGACCAAAGCAGAATGGAGTGATACTATTACTTCCCTTGATCTAGACACTATTAATGCAGCCTAGAATTGCATTGGCATTTTTTGCTGCTGCATCACACTGCTAACTCATGTTTAGCTTGTAGTCCACTCTTTCTTTTCTTTGAGGAAATCTGCATCATTACATTAATTGCTAATAAACTAAAAATATTATGTTAGTGCCTATAATATAGTTTTTAAACTAAATTATTGGTGTCAAATTATGTAATACAGTAGGCCCCTCTTATCCACTGGGGATTGGTTCGGGGGGGGGTGGATTCTGAAAACCATGAATAATAGTGAACACCATTGAAAAAAATGGTACTTCTGGTTTAAAATACCATAGAGTTGCCTTGGAGGGCCTAGAAAACCACTAGGGAGGACACATTTACTAGGAAGACTCTAAGGTAGGTGTGCTGTTCTGTGTCCCATGGATAATGAATCCATGGATACGGGGGCCCTACTGTGATCTGAACATCCTGTACGGTGAATAGGTTAGGTTACATTGACCTGAGATAAACATATGGGGGCCCCAAAATAAAGCACTGCAGGGGGCCCCAAAATTCCTTAAACCGGCCCTGTCAGGAAGGACTCATCCTGCGCTTTCTACAAGCGCGCTGATGACTAAAAAGGCCAATCCGAGATAAACAAGTCCGGTTGCAGAAAGCACGGCAGAGGATCTCCTTGGGTGATGTTTCTGGGTTGTGATTCTTTCTGCATTGTCATTTCTCTTCAACACTTGTTCGGCGTGAGTTCTCAAATAAGGCTGCAGCATTGTGGATAGTGTGTCTCCATGCCTCCCAATGTGAAGCCAGGGCAGACCATTGTTAGTGATCAATTTGGCCAAGCCTGAGATGTTGTTTCAGGGAGTCCTTGTATCGCTTTTTTGGAGCGCCCCTCTTATGCTGACCCATGGCAAGTTCACCGCAGAGTACTATTTTTGAGAGGCGATGGTCCTCCATCCTAGAAACATGCCCTGCCCAGCACAGCTGTGTTCTCAATATCATGGCCTCAATGCTGGTGATGTACACGCTATACAATTATAGCAACTTGATACCATTTGAACTGTCATGGTTCCTTCCTGTGGAATCATGGGATTTTGTAAATTCATAGATAGAATTCTCAACCAGAGAGTTTTAATTCTGTAGCTCAGGGGAATACAGTAGGACCACCATATCCACTGGGGATTGGTACTGGGGGGCCCTGTGGATACTGAAAACCATGGATAATAGCAAACACCATTGAAAATAATGGGACTTCTGGTTTAAAATACCATAGAGTTGCCTTGGAGGACCTAGAAAATGGCTAGAGAGGATACATTTTCTAGGAAGACTCTATGTTAGGTGTGCTGACTTGTGTTCTGGGGATTATTGAATCATTGAATAATGAATCAGTGGATACAGGGGTCCTACTGTACTTTAGAATAGTGCTCCTCAAACATTGGTCTTGCAGATATTTGGGATGTAAACTCCCAGAATTCCTAACTATTGGTAATGCTTGCTTGGATTTCTGGAAGTTGAAGTCCAAAACATACAGAGGACTAAAGATTGAGAAGCACTGTACTAGGGAATTATAGGGAATTTTAAATAAGTATGTTGTTTTAAGGTGCCTTGTGTGCTGTAACTTGACTCCAACTTATGGTGATTCTATCACAGAGGTTTTATGACACAATTTTTTCAGAGGAGGTTTCCCTTTGCCTTCCTCTGAAGCTGAGAGAGCATGACTTCCCCAAGGTCTTCCAGTGGGGTTTCATGGCCACGTGGGTATTTGAACCCTGGTCTCCAGAGTCGTAGTCCAATGTTCTAACCACTACACCATGCTGGCTCTTAACAGAAACACATGTTGTTTTGTTATTTGCATGAGATAAAAGAAACTCCACCAAGATACTGCAGCTATTAGGGTCCAGAGGGACACTGATGAGGTGATATTGTCAGTTGCTTGATCTGATGGGAGGGGAGCTCCTAGACATTTGTACACAGTTCTCACTTCCTGCCTTCCAGCAGCTTGTTCCTAGCTGCTAGCAGAGGGAGTAACCCAGTGGAGTCTCCTATGAAAAGAGCTTTGTTGTTGTTACTTCTTACCATCAAGTTGGCTTCATCTTATGCTGACCCTATGACACCCTATTATTAACAGCCTGTTCAGGCCCTGCACACTCATGGCTTCCTTGATTTAGTCCATCCACCTGTCAGGGATGATGGGAGTTGTAGCTCTTCACTTCTGGCTCAAACTCACCACCTTGTTATGCAGCAGAGCCAACCAGCTTAGATCAGTAGTTAATGCTTTCCTCCAAAGCAGCAGAGTTTCAGAGAATAGGCTGAAGATCCTGACAAACTCTCCAAGCCTTCTCACTCTTCTCCAGGTGTCTCCAAAACGTCTCCAGGATTCACTCAGGCAACTCAGTAGTTTTATATAAAACCTACTTTATTCTTCTATATAAATATACTATATGGTCAACAAATCACAATCTCTACTCACTACTCCACAATATCTCCAAACTACTCCACCTCTACTCAACAAAAATATATTGGCAAACATTGCAATTTTATAGCCATTGTTTATCACCACCCACTAGTTAGTTTCCACCCAGTGCGTGTGTACTACCATTCTGATTGGTCCACATAGTTCCACCCATGCTTAAGACCAACCCATGTATTTCAACATTTCACCTTGTACACTTAATGATTCTCAGGTGTTTCCAATCTGCATTCAGTACCTCTGTCCTTGGCTCTCAGGCCTTCTAGATTACATTAGCAGTTTCACCTGTGTAGCCCCATAATTGCTCTTGCTTAGTCATTGTGACTTTCACATACATATTTTATTTCTTTCACTGTATGTCCCATGTTGCATTTTCCTTAACAATGTGATCTTTCTCTTTTCCTACTGCCTTTTGCTTTACTAAGCATTGTACTCTTTTCTAATGAGCCACATTGCCTCATGAAACAGTCAAAGTACAATAGCCTCTGAACTGGCTTCATTTTGTCTTTAAGGAGAATTCAGGCTTGATTTGCAATGATGCCCAGAGAACTCTCCTCCAGTACCATGTTTCAAATAAGTTGGTTCTGTTCTTGTCAGCTTTCTTCACCGTCTAGCTTTTGCAGTCCAAAATGAAACAAGGGAAGAACTTCCCACCCTGCAATATGCCACAACAGACTCAAACCAGGCAGCAGTGATGACCTTCCTCAAAATAGCTGCTAGTGCCTAGTGAAACTGTGAATATTTCATTCGTGGCTTTGACATTCACCGTCTTGACTATTTGTGGTTTCCAACGCCCGCTGTTGCCCCAGTCCCACTGAACCCCCCAGGAACCACTGCATTCAATGAGAGTCGTTCAATGGGATTCGGGTGGGAAAGGCAAGCCCCAAGAACTGTTGACTCCAGACGATCTTGAGGCTTGGATTTCTCACCCCATTCACTTTAAACTGGCTCCTGGGGGTTCAAAACAAGTGGGGGGATAAGAAGCCAAGCCCAAGATCAGCTGGATCAGGGCAAAAACCTCTCAATCCAGCCGATCTTGAGGCTTGGAATTCTCACCCCATTCCCTTCAAACTGGCTCCTGGAGGTTCAAAGCAAGTGGGTTGATATGAAGCCAAGCCCAAGATCAGCTGTATCAGGGCAAAACCCTCTCAATCCAGCCAATCTTGAGGCTTGGAATTCTCACCCCATTTGCTTCAAACTGGCTCCAGGGCAAAAACTGTCGAATCCAGCCGAACTTGGGGCTTGGGAATGCCACAACCAACAAAAGCTGTGGGAAAACCGAGGAGGCCTTTCCATCAGTTGGGATGGCTTTTTCTGGCTTTTGTTGGCTGGGCGGGAGAGAGGCTATGGTGGGAAAAAGGTGCCCCTTCAATGCAAAGCCCATACCCCCCCCCATACAGCCAATGACAGCTGGAAAAATCCACACATTCTCCCTCCCTTCCTCCTCTAGGCTTTAGTTCTGCAGCCCCCCCCCATCTTTGCATAAAATTTTATTTGTGGTTTTTTCACATTCGCGGGTGTCTTGCGCACCTAACCCCCATGAATGTGAAGGGATGACTGTAGTTACTTTGGGGAGAACTACAAGGTTGTAACAAAGCCACATTTCAAAAATGACACAATGAGTAAGATCAAAATTACTTCATTGGTGAAAAAAAGTAATGGTTTCTACTCAGTAGAAATGTAATGGCTTCTACACTAGGGGGTGCGGAGAAGTTGAACAGCATCAGGTGACACCATCAGGGGAAGGAGTGACACCACCCTTAGCAATGCCTGTTTCTACTTACTTTCAAATGTTACTTTTAATGAATGGCAACAACATGCTAACATTGTAATGAGAAATAGAATGAATTACTTTTAAAAAATAACCTTCCAAGCTCTAACTACAGCTGAGGGGAACAGTTGCAGAGCACATGAGGAATAGCTGGGAGGCTTCCCTCACTGGACTTTTTCAAACAGGGTAAAAACAAACAAACAAAAACAAAAAATCAAGGAGGTTGGGAGAAGAACCGGGATGTTGCACTTATAGAGCCCCATTTCAGACAGCCCCGTCCTCCTCCCAACCATCCCCCATCCTTCGCCATGCTGCCCACGTGAGAAATGTGCCGCTTTTATTCACGGAAAACCCTTGTCAATAAAAAGCAGCACCCGCAGCATGGTGGAAGGATGGGAGGAGGATGGGGCTATCTGAAACAGGGCTCTGTAAGTGCGACTGTCCTGTTCTTCTCCCAACCTCCTCGGGGTTTTTTTTACCCCATTTGAAAAAGTCCACTGTCTGCCATCTGAGGCCATCACATCATTCTGCTGAATGGTAGGACTGGTCCTGCTAATGTCACATGTGGCATTAGCTTGAGTCAGCAGAGTTGGACTAGAAACTACCCAGTTTATATCTTCACAGGGGAGTGCAGACAAGAATTCACTGTGTAATAAACTAAGGAGTTGTCTTAATGGTCAAAATAATCCTCATAGAATTCGCTTGAGGGTTCTTTAGATGATGAAAAAAAAACCCTCAAAGAATGTGGGCAAAATATCTTTTGTCCAGATGAGCTCCTGCCATTTGGAAGGAGGGGGGCTGAAAATTCCAAGTAGTTCACAATTACAGCTTTTTCTGTTTCTTGCAATCTTTGTTAAAAAGTACACAAAAATGCACATAACAGCCTGTTTGAGGAACTAATTCGAATTAGGGCACATCTAGGAAGTCAAAACATGATTTGTTGGATGTGCACAGAGGCAGGCTTGTCAGTGACAAAGCAACCGGAGCCACCGGTTTTTGTTTGTTTGTTTGTTTGTTTGTTTGTTTGTTTTTTGGAAACAATCATGCACTTTTTTAAAACGGCAAAGCAAAAAAAAAATGCTTTTAAGTTGAAGATTGCTCTTCCACATCTCTCATTAATACGGCAAAAAAAAAGGGGGGGAGGGGAATGGAGGGAGCTTTGGGGGAATAATAAGGCAGGTAATTCACTCACAGCCACCATCTTTTCTCACAGGCACGCTCTGTGTAAACTTCACACTCAGATAGCTTTCCATGCCACTGATCTTGCGCATGATTCATAGAGACAAATGGACATTGCTGTGATAGTGAGGTAATGCGCTATTTTCCACAATAAATTTGCCCATCTGACTGAGCCCTTGGAATTCTACCTGTCCTAATGGCATTCCACATCAGATGGCAGTATTTGGCAGGAGGGGGGCCAGATCCACCATAAACTCTGCCAGGAAAGCCATCACTGCTTTCTCTGTATTTTTAGAAAAGCTCCATAGAGAATGCAAATTTGCACTCATTTGGACAATCAGATTCGCATTCATTCGCATTTGCGATAAAAACAGAAGTGGAAGCTGATTGGTTGGACATGGGCAAGCACAGGGAACCGCCATCTTGGATTTTCACTTTAGTGAGCAAGCGATCATGTGAAAAAACAACTTTTTTCTTTTCTTTTTTTATTTATTTAGGCGGAATATTGCACTTTCGCACCTTAGATATACTTCTTTAAAAAATTGTTCGGTTGTGGTAATTGGCAACAATAAAAGCATAAGTAATCCACTCGCACCCACCATCTTGATTCATAGGCATATCTGTTAGGACAGAAAAAGCAAATAGTTTCACATGCCTGCGATTTTGCCAGAAGACTGCTAAGACAAATAGAAGCTGCTTCGAATGTGTGTTAATGTGCATCAATCCACATTTCCCCCCCTCATATAGACAGGTCCTTAGTGTGCTCATGTATCTTTTTACCTGTACTTACTTGCCTGCACAGTTGCATTACAGTGTTATATTCAGATCCAAATGTTTCAGCAGATAGGATACAACCAGATACAAAATTGAAGCCTTCTGAAAATATATAGTATCAAGTACCCCATGCAAAAATAATAATTAAAAAAAAACAAGTTCTGAGATTCATTAATTACACTATTAGATATTTGCACTCTACAACAGTGTTACCTTCCTTTGGAAACTGCAATTGCCTTACATTTTTCCCAATTATGAAAATCATACTTGCATGAAAAGCAATATTATTAACAGTTTGTTTCCTTCCACAACAATGCATTTAAACATTTACTTCAGGCTATAATTCTACAGGGCTGCATAATTGGATACGCAATATTGGCTGTCTCTATCACAATGCTTCCGGAGGAGGCATAGATTTGGCATAAGAAGTTCATGTGTGGATCAACTGCTATTCCTCGGGCAATATCTGTTATTCCATCTGACTTGTGGGTGGGTGGGGGAGGGTGCAGGGAGGAAACAGAACCATAAGATGCAAATGAATTTAGGATCCTATAAAAATCTGGACAGGACACTCTATCTCATCTACCAAGAGAGTTATTTATCAAAAATGTATCTTGTTGTCATTAACTGCCACCTCCAAGTTTAGCCATCTCGGCTTCAGTTTAGATTACCAAATTGGATAAAGTGAAGGGAAAGAGAAGCCACTATCTGTTCCCATTGTGCCTCTCACTTCCAAAGTATCCAATTTATGGAATGGCCTGCCGAATGAGATCCGTCAGTTGACAAGCTTGAGTAGCTTTAAAAAAGCACTAAAGATGGATCTCTTTTGCCAGGCCTTTCCTGATTAGATCCCGGCCTCAGGAGCTTAGTCTCCTGGCTTTTTAAAATTATGTATATATTTGTTTTAATGTGTTTTTAGTTAGAAGGTTTTAATTTTATAGTGTTTAATGTCTTTTTATGGGTGTGGGTGGGTGTGGGTGGTGTTTTTAGTCTTTATTATAATGTTTTAATTGTTGGAAGCCACCCCGATTGTTTTTAGCAGAGGGGCGGGGTATAAATAAATATTATTATTATTATTATTATTATTCTCCCACCGCCCCAGAAATGATCGGAAATGCCAGCAAACTTGATCTATTATCTAAGAATATGTATAACCCTTTAAAAAAAGCCATCTAAAACTACTAGCCATCTCTTATAAACTGGGATTCTTTATGTTAGGATGGTGTACCTGTGGTCCCCTGAGATTGTTGGATGCCAAGCCCTATCTGCCCCAGCCAGAGTGACCAGTGGTCACAGAATCATCGAGTTGTTAAAGAACATGAGGGCCATACAGCCCAACCTCCTGCCCTGCAGGAATACACAATCAAAGCACTCCTGATAGATGGCCATCCAGCCTCTGTTTAAAAACCTCCAAAGAATGAGTCCACCACACTCCGAAGCAGTGAATTCCATTGCTGAACAGCTCTTACTGTCAGAAAGTTCTTTCTAAAGCCTGGGTAGAATCTTGTTTTCTATAGTTTGAGTCCATTGCTCTGTGTCCTAGTTTCTGGAGCAGCAGAAAACAAGCTTGCTCCCTCTTCATTTTATTGTAGTCCAATAACATCTGAAAGCTGTAGGTTTCCCACCCATTTTATGAGAAGAACTGAAAGTCAGTTTCATTGGATGCCCCTGATTACTACAAATGAAACAGAAAAATTTCACCTCTCTACCACATTCAGAATTTTTGAAATTGTTTAAACATTATTTACCACTTATGTTGGAATGTGCCACTTCTGCAAGTCCAAGAGCCTAGCATTCACCCCCAAGAACTCTGTGGGATACATATGGATGCTGCTGTTGACTCTGCTGTGATACAGACCTTTTTTCTTTTCTTTTTAAAACAGATGCCTGAGATGTATGCACTTTGCTTCCCAGGTTAATGCTGCTCCTAGAAGCCTCCTAGAAGTCCTACTAACTTTCTAAACCAGGTTCATGTTCCCTGTGCATCTTGCTTCCGATTACAATTTCCAAGAGTGGTGAAAGGGCTGAGATGGGGGATTCTGTACTGCTAGGGGCTGGATATATTACAACCCTATATTTCTATATCAGTAGTGATCCCAGAAGCAATACTCCAAATACTTGGTAGGAAAAGCTTTTACAGGTTTCCCTGGCTTTTTTAAAAACTCCAAAGGAAATGCACAATGTGCTTTGCTGCACTTTCCCGATAAGAGCAGAAGTCGAAAGCTTATTGGTCGGACATGTGCAGGGCGGAGCTTGCCAGAAAGACAGCACCCAGAACTGCCATGTTGGATTTTTGCTTTAGCAACCGTGTGCTGAGGTGACAAACAGCCTCCCCCCCACCCCTGTTTATTTAAGCAGAAGATTTCACTTCCGCATATTGGATTTTCTTTTTTTTTAAAACAAACAAACAAATAATTCACTCACACCCACCATCTTGATTCACAGGCATGCCTGTTTGAACAACAAATGCGTATGGCTTCCCATGCCATATATTGGGGGGGGGGGAATGGGGACAAATGAAACCTGCTGCAGATTGGTGTTACTGTGCATCAATCCACATTTTATTGCCTTGTATAGACAAGCCCTCAGCTGCCTTAAGACTGAGATCTTCTGGGAGGATTCTCGTGTCCCACTGGTGGGATCAATGCACTCTCGTGAAGGTGTAGGAACAGGGCCTTCTCTTCTGTGATGCCAGGCTGTGGAATGCCCCCCTCTAGGAGACCAAATACACTGACCTCACTCTGGTACCAAGTTAAAATATGGCTTCTTAATAAAACCTTTGGGACCTAATGATCTTACCCAAATTTGTGAATGTACATGGGTTTTGACATGTTAAATTAATTAAGATGTTCAAAGACTTACTAAATCATTTTAACATTTTACTATTAAATTATTTAACATTATTTAAATTAATTTTGTTTGTAAGTAGCCCTGATATCTTCTGATATAAGGTGGAATATAATATTTAAACAAACAAAATGCAATTAATTATCTATCAGCTTTAAAAAAACACATTGCCATTAATAAAAGTGCACTTGGGGCATCTTTTTAAAAATTAAAACAGTGTGGTACATTATTATCTTTTCTTAGAAACATTTCACAAAAGCCTGTCAGAAACCACAAAGAAAAAAGTCTGCACTTACTAATGGAAAGGCTACAAAGAGGGATTTGCTTTAGCCTCCCTACAAAGACAGCTCCAGAGCCTGGGAGCAGCCACTGAGAAGGTCTTCTCCCATGTTCCAACCAGATGTGTCTTTGAAGTTGGAAGAAGGACCTCCTCAAAAGATCTCAAAGCCTGAACACTTTTGGATGTGAGGATGTGGACCTTCAGATAGCCTGGACCCAAGCTGTGTCATTAGATCCAAGCCATTATTGTTGTTTGTTTGGTTGTTGTTGTGTGCCTTCAAGATGCTTCTGACTTATGGTGTCCCTACAGCAAAACTATCATGGGGTTTTCTTGTCAAGATTTGTTCAGAAGAGGTTTGGCTTTGCCATTCTCTGGGGCTGAGAGAAAGTGACTTGCCCAAGGTGATTCAGTGGGTTTCCATGGTTGAGTGGGGTTCAAACCCTGGTCTCCAGAGTCCTAGTCCAAAGCTCAAACCACTCCCCGATGCTGGGTCTGTACTTTTCAAAGCTAAAAAGCTGCAAACACTTTTCCTTACATATGGTCCAACTCTGTGATCATTTGGGGTCACCTTTTAAAAATAATGTAACCACTAACTCATGCTCACACACATTAGGGCCTGTGGTATATTGCCTATTTAAGAAGCAAGCAAGCCATGTGGGAGGAACAGAAAGGAAAGCTTTCACTTTAGAGATTGTCACACAAGATTGGTATTTCAGAATTACAACAAGATATTAGTACTCATCGCACAACGTCATCTCTATCCCGTTGCTGCTTTTCACTGAATTCAGTTTGGTAGCACACTTTATCATTGATGGGAAAAACCTGTCAATAGTTCCCAATATTACTGCTATGCCAGTATTCCCCCTGCTGTGATAGATCCCATCCATGGCAATAATGATATGACGGCAGTCATGTGGCATGAACTGCCTTGAGTCCCAGCCTTGAGTCCCATCTTGGAGAAATGCGGGGTATAAATCTAATAAATTATTCTTCTCCTCTCCCATCTCTTCCTTCTATTCCCAAGCAGGGTGGGGTTGTTTTTTCTCCATGCATTTTTTAATTTTAATTTTTTGTTGTGATTGCATAATTATGATGAAATAATAATATAAAAATAATTTTTACCCTTTCTCCATAATTACACAATAGCAGCAAAAAAAAAATTTTTTTTTAAAAAGCACACATACACTGAGAAGGGCAGGTGGGTAGGGTTACGTACCTGGTGTGGAAGGACAGTAGATTACCAAACCAGCATGCTCACATCACACTTGAGCCACGGCAGAAAGAATGTGATAGTGAGTGTTTTCAAACCGATATGTTCCTGTTTGTTTCACTACCATGATTGCAGTGAGAAAATAGGCTGGTGTGATAATCTCCTTTGTTGTAGCTACCAACACGAACAGCTGGAGCTTGTAGTACCAAGTGAGAGGCTAGGAATAACTTGATCCTGGATGGTTGTACCAGTAACAAAAGGGCAGTTAATCAGTGAAGTGTTTATGCCTATTTAAAGGTCAGAGATTTTTTGTTTTGTACTCCAGTAGGGCATAATAAATAACAATTGATTTTGAAGATATCTGGTGTATAGTGTTGTTTCTCACATTTAAAATGCATCATTGAGTCATGTATTGTTCCAATCCAAAGGCTGATTAATAATTTGCCATAGAGAGACACAGGTGAAAGAATCCATCTGCAGATGACAAATTACTTTCAAGTTAGCATGGGTGGTCTCTGGTGTGAAAAGGATGATTGCATCCCATCTTTCGTATGTATTGATGATTTGTGTAAGATGAGATCCTTATTTTGTAAAAGCCAAAGATGGTTGTTGAGGAAATGAGATCATAGAATTATAGAAACAGATGGAACTGTAAGGGCTATCTAGTCAAACTCCCTGCCATGCAGGAATACACAACTAAAGCACTCCCAAAAGATACCCATCAAACCTCTCTTTAAAGGCTGCCAAAGAAGGAGAGCCCCCTCACCCTCCAAGGCAGTCTATTCCACTGTCAAATAGCTTTTACAATGTTTAAGTTCTTCCTAATGTTTAGGTAGAGTTCTCTCTTTTGTAATTTGAATCAATTGGTTCATGTTTTAGTTTCCGGAGCAGCAGAAAACAAGCTTGCTCCATCTTCTATATGACATCCCTTCAAGGTATTTAACTATGACTTTCTTATCACCTCTCACCAGGCTGCATTGCTGGATGCTGCTACTGTCAAAGTCACTGTGCAGCCAGGAAGGAGACCATCAGCATATCATCAAGGACCCCTGCATGTGACCAGCCTTGATTACATGCTGAGGGCCTCCTTCCTGGCTTCAGAGAGTGCAACACAAGGCAGTGGGGGAGGCGCCTGCCAATAGCAGCCAGTGTGTGAGTGTGGACTTCCACCCATTTCATCATGGTAATGGAGGGGAGGGGGGGAATGAACCAGCTCCAGGTCTAGAATACACTGGCTGGAAGGCAGCGTATTCTGTTCGGTTTAGACAAGCCCTGAGTCTTCTCTTCTCCAAGCTAAACATACCCAGTTCCCTCATAAGGCTTGGTTTCCAGATCTTTTACCAACCTGGGCCCCCTCCTCTCTGAACACATTCCACCTTACCTTGACACTGTATTCCAGGTGAGGTTTGACCACATCATACTATTCACTCATGTTTAGCTTTGGCCTACTAAGACTCTTAGATCCTTTTCACATGTTATCAAACTAGGTGCCATCTATCCTATATGTGTGTGTTTTATTTTTCATCAGTTGGAAAGTGGGGAATGGGAAGTACCCCACACTTTCCTTATTTTATTTTTTATTTTTATTTATTTATTTATTTATTTATTTATACCCTGCTTTTCAGCCACGAGGCTATCAGAGCAGCTTACAAATTGTTTTTAAGCAATAGCTATTTACACATCTAACTGCATTAAACAGCTTCCAATGTAGGCATTTTAGCTTCTACATGTATCCAGCTCCACGTTTTTAATTTAGTGCTGTGTCAAAATATTCAGCTCAGCGATCTTTTATAAATGTTTGGGAAGAAATGAAAAGCCCTATCCACAATTAGATTACCTTTTGGGAGTAGGCAAATTTGAAGAATTTTAAACTTGCTTGAAATACATTGTGGCTGAGGATGAGGGAAGAAGATTTTGGTTCAGTTTGTTGTTGATAAAGAGTTACTCAAACACTTCACGTTTCTTCACATGGGAAGAACTTCAGATTTAAAAATCTTGACTGTTGGAGAAACTGATACTGACAGACTTTCCCACCCAAGCAGATGGGTTTCAGTAATTAAGAAGTCTTTGGATCCCTATGTATTAAACTTTGTTAGTAATGAATCAGTGTTGTCATCTCTTCCCCCCCCCTCAATATTATACCTTCATCACTCTAAAACCCCCAAACTTTCCCATGGTGTGAGGGGAGATCTGCAGAGGCTTCTGTTCATGTTTGTTTGGATATGAGTAGAACCTTCAGTGGTATCAGGAACCTGCATAAAGAAGGGTTTCTGCTGAAAGCTTCTGTTCACATTCAAGTGAGTGTGAGTACAAAACCTCCTGCATATTGCTCCATTCAACATAGGGAGGTCAGAGACTGAGGACTTTATCAGACGCTGCAAAAATCTCAGGATTATGACGTCATGGTAACATGACACAGCTATCACAGCTATCACACATGGTAACATGACACAGCTATCACAGGATGTCGTCATCATCATCTCATGGTTACCCCCATGCCCCAGCCACAAATAAGGACTTCCTTTTAATTGATGGGATAAGATGTCAATAGATTGCCAATATCACTTTTTCATGGTATTGAGGGCATGCAAAAACATGTCCCATTGTAACCACAAGATTACAGCATGAATGGGCGGTCCTTAGAGAGCAAACTTCCAGGTGAGAGTGAGAAAACGAAGCCCAGGACTCTCGTTTTATGAACTGTCCCATATAGTTTTCATGTTTCTAGGTTTGTTTCAGTGCTTCTGTGTTCATTTACTTTGTCAATTTGTTTTTTTTTTTCCTTCTAGTTTTAAGCATACTCGCATCTTCTTGCAAGAGCAGCTAAAATCTTGCCCATGCAAAATCCAGGAAGTAAACTCCCATTTTTAAAGTGCTAATGGTGGTCATGCAATAATTAAGTGGTGTTTCTTTTGTGTGATTACAGCTACGTGAGATAATAAATGTTGTAATGCATGGTGTTCCTGCTATCTTCATTCACGGGATTACAGCATTTTTAGCTACTAGTCTGATAAAATCCTGAGAATGGGTCTGGTACATGTGAGGAAGTTTGGGCAGGGTCAATGCACAGAAGTCTCTGTACCCTATTCAGATATAAATCTGAGAGAAGAGAAAGGTGGCATATAAATCCAATTTTTAATTATTGTATGTTTTTAATCCTTCATAATTTAATATTATTTTAAGGGGTGGGTGGGCTGGGGTATTGTGATTATGGAATTTTTATATTGTAAGCCTCCCCGATTGCGTTGCAGAGGGGTGGGATAGAAATAAAATTTTATTATTATATTATTATAATAAATAAGTAAACAAATAAATAAATAAATCTGAAAAGGGCTTCTGCCAGAATTTCACTGAAGTAGAGGAATATAAATTCAACAGGAAGGAGCATTACCCATTTTGCTGGTTCAGTAGCACATAGAATATTCATAGTTGAATTTCCACAAAGCATGGGGAGCAGAAGTCAAGGTGAGTGACAACATCTCTAGAAAGGTTATTTCAGAAAAATAGATAAATAAATACTTAATTTACTTTAAAACTTTTTCCAGTGCCTTACTCTCCAAGTTATTTTGTATGATAAAAAAATCTTTTAAATGTTTCTGTTCACCTAACATGCCAATGTAGCATACTGTCATTTATGTACAGGTATATATGAATATACACAAGTTACATAATGACCAGTACTCAGACAGAGCAAAAATATCAAGGATGTATGGCAAGTCTTCCAGGAAAGTAATTTAGGTGCCCTGAAAATGTTTCTCACAGTTCTTTGACATACTGATGTTCAGAAAATCAGTCTACTAGCAGTGAGGTGAGATAAAAGTACAGTCTCTAGGGACACAAGAACTGCCAACATCTATTTGGCAGGTAAGCAGGAAAACTCCTTCAAGTATTAGAATCACAAGTGTGCAAGAAGGATTCTTTATGTAGGAACAGAAGGCCTGACTTCAATAAGATGCTAGGGACCTGAGATGGAAAACTTACCTAGGTAGAGTCCTGTGTGGCTGATGTCTTGTTTAAGAAAAAGAAAACATGTTGTCAGGGAATCTCTTGGGTGGGCCAGTGTTAACATTCTACATGTACTGTCTGAAGGCTTTGGTTAATAAACATCTTTTAGAATAGTGCTGAGATGTTGTCAGTCTTTTTCTAAAACCACCTGAGACACTTTGTAATAACTGAAATAAACAAAAATTAAAACATAACAATACATGTGATATAAAATTATACCTCCACCTCCTCAGGCAAGCAATAAATTGTAGGGATAATGAATTTGCATCATGATGATATTTAGACATTGATCAGTTGCACCCCAACAAATGTCTGGAACTGGAGACTGAATGCCCCTTGCTTGGAGGGGCATTTAACGGACTGGGGTGGGGTGGCATTTTTGGTTTCCCCCTCCCTGGTCACAACCTTCTGAGACTCTATGAGCCCAAGTCAAGATGTTAGTACAGTTGGCCCTCCATATCCATGGATTCTGCATCCACGGATTCAACTATCCATGGCATGAAAAAAAAAATTAAAAACTGAAAAGCAAACCTTGATTTTGCCCTTTTATGTAAGGGACATCTTTTTACTATGCCACTGTATATAATGGGACTTGAGCATCCATGGATTTTGGTATCCATGGGATGGGGGGAATCTTGGAACCAAACCCGAGAAGATACCATGGGCCTATTGTATTAGTATGCAAAACCCTTAAATGCTCAGGATCTAGGTACTTAAAGGACAAGCTGATTGAATACCAGCCCATTTGGGATTAAAAATCAGCCAAAGAAGAGATATTTCAGGTTACATGGAGTACTGTGGCTGCTACTATACACAGCAGAGCTTTCTCAGTGCTGGCACCCTAATTATGGAATTCTGTTCCTTCAGAGATCTTGTTATTTTTCCATGCTTTTGTCTTTCAGGCACCAGTTAAAAGCATAACTATTTGTACAAACTTTGGGGGGAAAAGAAAGTGTTTCAGTTTGTCAGAGGATGATAGGACACTCAATCCTCGGCAGAAAACTATCTCAGCAGACATAGGAGATTTTCAGACTACACGTTATAGTACTACTATTCCACTTTAACTGTTCTGGCTGCCTCTTGTGGAATTCTGGGGTTTGTAGTTTAGTGAGGACTCCGTAAAGTGCAAATCCCAGGATTCAAGAGGAGGCAGCCATAGCAAATAAAGTGGAATAGTAACACTATAACAGTGTTGTCTGAAAATCTCCTTAGTAGCAACCCATTCCCAAGAATACTCACACACAAGAGTGTTTGATGTCCAAATAAGCAGGAGGTACTTTTATCTTTAAAGTCAAGCAGTTGCAATATGTACAAATATTTACAATTGAAGGACAAACTGCTTCGGCAGACATCAGCGTTCACAAGAAGAGAATGAATTCTGAACTGAGCGCTCTTATATACACATCTACAGGCATTGGCTTACTCAACCACATGGGTGCATTACATCAGATCTTGCACTCCAGAAGCTATACCCTCTAGTAACCCTATTCAGCAGCTGTGGCTACATGACTAGCATGACTTGGCAGTTCCTTGGCTTCAGCCATCATGACTCAGCATGATTCAGCAGTTGTTTGGCCATTTTCAATGAAGTTCAGTTTCCAACTCCTGACATTTTGGTGCAGCTGTAGGAATTAATTTTATTGTGTTTTTTCCAGATACATTTAATGTGTGATTTTAGATATCTGTAATTTTTAATTTTAGGTATTGGTAACAGATTATTTTAACTGTGTGTTTTTGTGCAAGATTGTTAGTCTCTCTGATCAGTTATGCAGATAAGGAGGGTTAACATCAAATCCATCATTGTCCATAATCACCACCACTATTCCAGGGGACAGTGCAGATTCATTCAGGATGCTGAATGGGGTGAGTAATTGGAAAGAACATTTGTGAGGTTCTAGTAGCTGCCACATCTTTGAGACACCGAGCATGTGCCAATGAAAACATTCCCAAGTTTGCTCCCCTCTGAGAGGTTTTGCACATTATGAGAGGTTTTACACAATTCTGAGTTTTCTTTTTTGGCATTCTGAGACCTTTCTGTGAATATTTTACTTGTGTATAAAACACAAGCCAACTAATTTCACATGGATTAAATCCACATCCACTGCATTTCCAGAGTCCAAGATTATTGGTTGTATACATCCTGCCCGTTCTTCGAGACATCAGACAGGCATCATTTTCAAGGCATCATCTGTCATACTTTATATTGAGATCCTTGATGAATTTTCTTTCGTTTATGGTTATGTTGCTGGGTGGTGGTTTTGCCTTCCTCAGGATCCTAGCTGTTTCTCCTCTTATGCTGAGGAAGAGACAGAAGAGATAAGAGGAGAAACAGCTAGGATTCTGAGGAAGGCAAAACCACCGCCCAGCAACATAACCATAAAAGAAAGAAAAGCCATCAAGGATCTCAATGCCAAACCAGAAATCATTATTCTCCCAGCAGACAAAGACAATGCCACAGTAATTGTGGAAACTGAAAAATACAAACAGAAAATAAGGGCACTCTTGGATAAAACTCAAGCAAGACCTGACCAACAAAATCACCAAAAAAACAAATGCCTTGATCAAGAACTCATCAATTCAGCTAATCATACACCAGAATCTATGCAGATCAGAGGCTCTCCCACCAAGACTGTTTTGGACTTCTCAAGATCCACAAGGATTCCATTCCACTCCGACCTATAGTGAATGCCATTGGATCCCGCACATATGATTTCGCCAAGTTTCTGGCCACACAATTACAAACTCACATAGGACAACCCCCACCCCCACTACATCAAAGACTCAGCTCACTTCATAGGAAAAAAATCAACAACATTGAACTGAAACCTGGAGACAGACTGATCAGTTTTGATGTGGTCTCCTTGTTCACCAAAGTCGCCGTAACGGACACCATGGCACTTATCCAACAAATATTTCCAGAGGACATCACAGCCCTGTTCAAACATTGCCTCACCACAAGCTACTTCCAGTGGGATAATGAATTCTACAAACAGATAGATGAGGTTGCCATGGGCAGTCCTCTGAGCCCTGTGATAGCAAACTTTTACATGGAACATTTTGAAAAGCAAGCCCTGGATGGTTCTGATATGTGGACGACACTTATACCATTTGGAGCCACGAAGAAGATTTGGCCGCATTTCTGAACCACCGGAATAACATCCACCCGAACACCGAATTCACGATGGAAAAAGAAAAGGAAATAATATTGCCATTCTTGGATGTCCTAGTCATCTGCAAACCAAACCAACGGTTGGGTGACAAGGTATATAGAAAATCCCCACACATGGACTACATGCGAAAGGGATCTAGGCGGTCCTAGTAGACCACAAGTTGAACATGAGTCAACAGTGTGATGCGGCAGCTAAAAAGGCCAATGCGATTTTGGGCTGCATCAATAGAAGTATAGTGTCCAGATCAAGGGAGGTAATAGTGCCGCTCTATTCTGCCTTGGTCAGAACTCACCTAGAATACTGTGTCCAGTTCTGGGCACCACAATTCAAAAAGGATATGGACAAATTGGAGCGTGTCCAAAGAAGGGCGACTAAAATGGTGAAAGGTCTGGAAACCATGCCTTATGAGGAGAGACTTAGGGAGCTGGATATGTTTAGCCTGGAAAAAAGACAGTTAAGAGGCAATATGACAACCCTGTTTAAGTATTTGAAGGGGTGTCACATTGAGGATGGAGCAAGCTTGTTTTCTGCTGCTCCAAAGACTGGAACACGGAGCAATGGATGCAAGCTCCAGGAACAGAGATTCCACCTCAACATTAGGAGGAACTTTTTGACAGTAAGAGCTGTTCAGCAGTGGAACACACTCCCTCGGAGCGTGGTGGGGTCTCCTTCCTTGGAGGTCTTTAAACAGAGGCTGGATGGCCATCTGTCGGGGATGCTTTGATTGTGATTTCCTGCGTGGCAGGGGGTTGGACTGGATGCCCCTCATGGCCTCTTCCAACTCTGCAATTCTATGATTCTATGATTCTATGGACAGATACCTACACAACAACTCTAATCATCACCCAGGACAAAAAAGAAGCACAATAAAAACACTGGTAGACCACCCAAAAAGGATCTGTGAACCCCACTACCTGAATGATGAACTGAAGCACCTAAACTGGGCTCTACAGGCTAATGGTTACTCCGGATCAGACATCACAAGATCATCCAGACCCAGAAAAAAACACAGGATTTAAGAAAAACCGCTACCCAAAGGGAAGGTATTTTTACCATACATCAGAGGAATCACTGACAGAATAGGGAAACTGATGAGGAAACACAACCTCCAAACAACCAACGAAGAAAATCCAAGAAATGCTACGCTCAGCGAAGGACAAAAGAGACCCTCTCACAGCCACAGGAGTTTACCGCACACCATGCAGCTGTGGACAAGTTTACATAAGGACCACTAAATGCAGTGTGCAAACACGAATCAAGGAACATGAGAGACACTGCAGACTGGCCCAGCCAGAAAAATCAGCAGTAGCAGAACATGTTATAAACCAACCTGGACACAAAACGTTATTTAAAAACACCAAAATTCTGGACCAGGCCAATAACAATTATGTCAGAATGCACAGAAAAGCTATTGAAACCCACAAACTCCTGAACAACTTCAACATGAAAGAAAAAACCCTTAAAGTAAACAAAGTTTGGCTACCAGTCTTGAAAAACACCAAAATCAAAACTCAACACATACATATGAACTTCACCCAGGGACAGGGAGATTCCCAGCAGACAATGGACCATTAGCCAAACAGACACTAATCCTCCTTGCATATCCTCCCACCCTAGGAACTAGCCATTCAAATACACAAATTTACATATCCTCTCTAACAGGGACTCATAGTGTATAAGCCCTACACATTCCTCTGCCACCATTCTCTGAAGATACCAGCCACAGATGCAGGTGAAACATCAGGAATAAACTATTCCAGAACACAGCCTCATAGCCCGGGAAAAAACCCATGAAAAACTAATAAATAAAATTATCTCAAGCAAGGAAAGGACATTTATTTTCCTAATGGTGATAATGAAAGCAAGTGGTTTCAAAGTACAAGGCTACATGTTTCAGAATTTTTATTTTGAAGGAAAAGCAGGTGGGGGACACATCTGGGACACACTCCTGAGCATAGCTTGCAAAAGTTACTTTTTTACATAACTCCCAGGATCCTCCAGCTAGCATGGTATGGTGTCTGTTCCCAACTACAACTAGAGCTACTGGCTTGGGAATTATGAGAGTTGTAGTCCAAGAAATCCAAAACCCTGAGTTTGCAAGACAGTGATGAATGGGGTTCTTGGAGGTCTCTCCTTCATAGAGCTGCCATATGTCAAAGTTGAAGTAATAGTAAACAGCAACAAATAACAAATCCAGAAAGGAGAGTTTCCACGTTTGCTTCTGAGTCAGATGGGCCTATGCCAATTTTATGTCTGTACATGAAACTGGCACAGGACCTGATTCAGGTCAGGTGCACCAAAACACTGCTAGGATGTCCCCCTCCAGAGAGAAGTGGCCCATTTAAGCATGCTTTTGATTTTGTTTTGAGTGTGAATAACATATTGTGTAGTCTGATTAAAAAAAAAATTCTAGCAATTGGCAAGGGATAGAAAACAAGAAGACATCTGCAGAGCAAAAGCTTCCTGAGAAAATTGGCAAAAGCTTTTTGTTCACTGGCCATTTTTTTAATTAAAAGCAAGGCAGCATAAAATAGAAAGCACAATAATCCATCAAATGTACACAATGCAACTATAAAAATGAGGTTCATACCTTAAAGGGTCAAAGCAATATAACTCAAAATATAATTACAGCCTAAAGTCACAGCCTAAGTAGCTATGTAATCCTATACATTTCTGCTCAGAGTTAAGTTTCACTGTGCTTACAGGGGCATACTGCCAGGCAGGTGGGTGTAGGATGGTAGCCTAAAAGTACCATGCAGAAAGAAAGCCTTTCTTCTGCCCATAGAACAATTTCATGTCAAAGGAAAACCTTCTGATTCTGATAAAGGATGTATTCAGTTGCAGCACTTGGAAAAGTAACTTTTTTTTATGAACGTTTGGAACTTGGTAAACGTATCTTTTTTGGCACAGAACTTGGGAAAGTTACTTAACATTACATTTTGGTGCGGAACCTGGAAATGTGATTGTTTGGGATCAAAACCCCCAGAATCCCCCAGAAATGGTAGTCCCCAAAAGTAACCTTTTTCAAGCACTGGCTGGGAGAATCATCTGTAGATGACTATAGACTTTATGTGATGATGCAGTCCTGTCCCTGCCTCACCTGGTAGTAATCCCCACTTAATTCTGTGGACATATTTCTGATTAGACATGTTTCAGATTACACTGTAAGTGATGGTACAGACAGCTTAAGCCTCTCTGGCAAGTCTTTACTAATGACACTATTGTCGTAACACTAGCTTGTCCCCACTTTCATGCCATTTTTACCACTTCCTGGGTGGCTTCTCTGGTGCATGGTGAAGTACATTTCCCTTTAATAACATTTTTTCCCCACCATCAAGAGCTTGATTGCTCTTCCATCTGTTTATAACAGGGGTAGGCAAAAGACAGACTATGGGCCGCATGCTGCCTTTGGGACCCCTAGGTTTGGCCACAAAGCTCCCACACTAAAAAAACACAAAAACAAATTAAAAAAAATTGGGCTGATTTTTGTGTATTTTTTTGCCTGAAAACCACCCAAAATGTGTCCAAACCACAGCAGCTTGCTTCCATTGACATTTCAAAGCCCCTCGAACCTCCCAAAACACCAAATACATTTCAAAAATTGCCCAAAAATTGCCCAAAATGGCAGCTGGAAGTGATGCTATGTCACTTTGGGTGTACCAAAACACACCGGTTCAGCCCACCAGGTGGACACAGGGTGGAACAAAGGCCCCCACCACATGCATGATTGTCCACTCCTGACTTAGAGGGTTGGTCTGAAATATTTAATTCACACAATATAGCGGTTTTCTAAAAGACTCACCACACTCTGCTTAGAAAGAAAGTGCTTTGCAGCTGAAAATGGAGGACAATTTTATTGCATTTCTTTTATTGTATTTGTTCCCTGCCATCTCACAAATTAGTAAGATTATTGTATTTCCCCCCCGCCATCTCACAAACTAGAATAGCAGCTGGTGGCTCCTATATTCAAGGGGACAGTGAATGTACTCCAGGTTTTAGGTAACTTTAAAGAAACAGTCCAAGGTCCCTATTGGAGGGAAGTGGACAGCAAATTGGATAGCTTCTTCAAGGTTTGGAATAAAACCTGAAGGGGATTCATTGCCTAAATAACATGGGAGCCTCCAGTTGCCACTGCCTTACTGTCTGTGTACCTCTATATCACCCAGTGGTGGCACTAAGGAGGTGTGGAGAGGCCAAACCTCACCAGGTAACACCATCGAGGAAGGGGTGACACCACCTTAGTGATGCCACAGATATCACCTCAACTATCACCTTTCCTTGCCTCCAGTAACAAACCTTTTTTACAAGTGAGGATGGTCTGCCACCTAGTGACTGAAGTTGGTGTTGCATGTTTCAAATACATTTAAATCAATTAATGCATTAAAAAAACCAGTAACAGAAATCTCTTCTTCCTGGTTAGCCTAAAAAATTTCCAGTATAAGTTTTCATGGACTAGAGTCCACTTCATGGGATGTATCTGATGCTACTTAAGATTATACTGGATTTCTTTTATGTCTTTTTATGTTTAAACAGTGCTAACTCTTTTAATATTCCCCATGCATGATTTTTTTGACTATTTTTGTCTGACAAAGAAGTCAGTGGGCCTCAAAAGCTAGCATTATTAATTGTATGACTTTTGGTTGGCACAGAAATATCACCACAATGTGCACTTTGGATTGCATCTTATGGTCAGCATGTTTTTTTATTTAAAAAATGCAGTGCCCCTGCATATTTTTAAAAAATTGAAACTACATTGAATCTACATTGAAATATATTTCCCTCTCTTCAAAGCTTTTCCTGTTCTTTGTACCACGTGGAACAGTGTATTGTGATAGTGCCACAAGGGTTTCAGTATATATTGATATTTCAGTGCCGCTCGAAGAAACCACATGGTTCTGCAATACAAGCACAAGGAAGTCCTTGGGATTGGTAGTGGCCTATATTTTTGTTTTGTTTTATTTATTGTCATCCATTTAAAATTAACATAAACACTAAAAGATTTAGGGCTCAACGGCATCCAAATGCCTCTGGCATTTTATGCAAGCTGGCACCTTCAATCTGAACCACTTCAAGAGTGATAACAGTTGCTTTGAAATTGACACGGTTCATGCAGAAACTGGTCTTCAAAGAGATGAACTGGCATTAAAAACAACAACCACAACAATCCCCGCCTGTCTTTTGAATCCACAGCAGTAACCACTCCACGAGGAATGCACTCTGTGTTGTGAGATCATTTTGTACTTAATAAAATTAACATTAGCTACAGAAAATAGGATTTGAGGTGGCATTCCAGCCAAGGATTCTTTGCTGCTGCAGAAAAGGACACTCAGAGTGTACATGTGCACAAATCCCAAAACTCTGATCCTATTTTAAATCCATAGCATGATTTTATTAGCTTCCTAAACTGTGCTTGGCTCTGGCTACGTTGAAGAGATAAACAGATCAAGAGCAAATGTGAAAGAATAGGCTGCTCATTTCACATAATCTTTTCCTGAAGTGTCTGTATTTTATGATTGCAGTGTGCTGATGCAGGGCATCTCATTGTGCTTATTTACTTACATCAGCTTCGAAAAGGGATAATTCATCAAGCAGGTAAAAAGGACAAGAGGGGGAAACACAGAACTGCATGAAATGCATATTCTTCAAGCAACCTGGGGAGTAAAACCAGATCTGAGCAATTTTTCATAAGAAATTATTCATCCATCATTATTTCACAAAATTCAAACGTAGGCAGCGAGGATGCTGCACCCACAGAAATGGGAACTGAGAGAAAGAGACCTTTAACAACTTCATCATCAGGATTAAATTGCCATTTTTTTAATCCTCTTTATGGGTCCACTCCCTCTCTAGTGGATGGAATTCATTTCTGGGAGGAGAATAATGCCATCTGACTTACGGTTGGTGGTTCTGCTTGGATCACTCTGGACGCTGTCATTCGATTGGTTGCTTGAGATTGAGGAGACACTTGAGCTCCTGACAAAACCAAAGGCTGCCAGTTTAGCGGCTGGCAACCGTGAATAACCAGGAGGACGGAGTCCAGATGGGAACGGTTTGGGAAGATTTGATTTTGTAGCATTTGTACTGGGCCCCTTTTTAAGATCAACTGCAAAAAAATAATAAAAAAGGTCATATGACAACTTGAAAAATGTAGGTATGTCACAGGAGGACAAAATATAAATTGCATTTAAGCACAGTCTTCTTGGGAAGGAGGAAGAAGCAATCATTAGACATTACGTATCTCGGTCTCTTTTTTACCATTTAAAAGTTAGTTTTTAACATTTGTAAACCAGCTTGGGTAAGCCAGGAAAAATGAGGGCATAAAAATATAATAGATAGATAGATAGATAGATAGATATAATCATAGAAACATAGAATTGTAGAGTTGGAAGAGACCACGAGGGCCATCCAGTCCAACCCCCCTGCCACGCAGGAAATCTTGATTAAAGCATCCCCGACAGATGGCCATCCAGCCTCTGTTTAAAGACCTCCAAGGAAGGAGACCCCACCACGCTCCAAGGGAGTGTGTTCCACTGCTGAACAGCTCTTACTGTCAAAAAGTTCCTCCTAATGTTGAGATGGAATCTCTGTTCCTGGAGCTTGCATCCATTGCTCCGTGTTCCAATCTCTGGAGCAGCAGAAAAAAAGCCTGCTCCATCCTCACTGTGACACCCCTTCAAATACTTAAACAGGGCTATCATATCGCCTCTTAATCGTCTTTTTTCCAGGCTAAACATACCCAGCTCCCTAAGTCTCTCCTCATAAGGCATGGTTTCCAGACCTTTCACCATTTTAGTTGCCCTTCTCTGGACATGCTCCAATTTGTCAATATCTTTTTTGAATTGTGGTGCCCAAAACTGGACACAGTATTCTAGGTGAGGTCTGACCAAGGCAGAATAGAGCAGCACTATTACTTCCCTTGATCTAGACACTATACTTCTATTGATGCAGCCCAAAATCGCATTGGCCTTTTTAGCTGCCGCATCACACTGTTGACTCATGTTCAACTTGTGGTCTACTAGGACTCCTAGATCCCTTTCACACGTAGTCTCGTTTAGCCAGGTCTCTCCCATCCTATATCTATAGCATTTCATTTTTCTGCCCTAAGTGCAGTACCTTACATTTCTCCGTATTGAATTTCATTTTGTTAGCTTTGGCCCAGCTCTCCAGTCTATCCAGATCATTCTGAATTTTTTGTCCTGTCCTCTAGGGTATTAGCTGCTCCTCCTAATTTGGTGTCATCTGCAAAATTGATAAGTATGCCCCTAATTCCCTCATCCAAGTCATTGATAAAGATGTTGAATAGCACTGGGCCCAGGACAGAATCCTGTGGCACCCCACTGGTCCCATCTTTCCAAGAGGAAGAGGAGCCACTGCTGAGCACCCTTTGGGTTCGGCCGGTCAACCAATTACAAATCCATGTAACAGTTAACTTGTCTAGCCCACATTTTACAAGCTTGTTTGCAAGAATGTCATGGGAAACCTTGTCAAAGGCCTTACTGAAATCAAGGTACGCGATATCCACAGCGTTCCCTTCATCTACCAAGCTGATAATTTTATCAAAAGAGAGAGAGAGAGAGAGAGTCTGTTTAATGATCTTCTCTAGAATCTTCCCTGGTATTGATGTCAGGCTAACTGGAGGATAATTGCTGGGATCCTCTTTTTCCCCCTTTTTGAAGATGGGGACAACGTTTGCCCTCCTCCAGTCTGCTGGGACTTCTCCTGTTCTCCAGGAGTTCTCAAATATTATTGCCAATGGCTCTGAGATTACATTTGCCAGCTCTTTTAATACTCCTGGATGTAGTTCATCTGGTCCTGGAGATTTAAATTCATTTAGATTAAGAAGGTATTCCTGTACTCCCTCTTTGCTTATTCTGTGCTGGATTTCCCCTATACAGCTATCCCCTAGATAGATAGATAGTATTTTACTTTAATGCAGTGGATTAAAAAGCCCGTGAAATACACCAGTGGAAATACTTCAATACATCTCTTTAGCATGATAACATTCATAAAATCTTACTTTATAAGGGACTTTTGTTTTAATTTTGCACAATCACATAACACATTAACAAAATATAAAGTACTAGCAGCATACAAGTTTGAAGATGGGACATGTCTTCCATAAGGCCTTTGGTCTGATTTCATCAGGGCTTATCTTACGGTATTATTCAGAGCTTGGGAAATGCCCATGGTGGCTGAGGGATTCTGGGAGATGTAGTCCAAGAAAATGTTCCAGGCTCTGCTTTAAAGTTATATCAGCTTTCTTTTTAAGAATAAATTACAGTATTTCTAATTCTCCTGGCTCCAAGGCTAATTGTGAATGTATAAAACAAAGAATTGATCCCAGCTAGTTATAATCCTCATCTTGGCATGGACTGGAATACTGCTTAATTTTAGATATGAATTAATGAAAATTTCATTTCAGTTCATTTTTTAAAATCAGAATTTTTCAGAACTCAAATGTGACAGAAAGTGAAACTGACAGATTTTCCTATCCCTACATTGAAATAAGAAAACCATCCAAGCAAATGCATGTGGCTCTCAGATCTGGACACGTGTCTTTCCCATCTGAGTGAAGAAGCCACAGCTGTTTGGTTCCCTAGGCATGCCTGTCCATGTCTATGGGTGATACTGCACCCCAGCAGGGATGAACCTTGTTACATAAATGATTCCTTCACCTTCAAACAGCTGCAAACCTTTACATGAGTTAGGAGAGTTTGCCACCTAGTGACTGAAGTTGGTGCTGCATGCTTCAAATACATTCATATTAATTAATGCATTAAAAAAATCCCCAAACACTCAGATGTATACAGCTAGCTGTGCATACCAAGTTTAGTGGTGTCCCTTTAGTGTGCATGCCAAGTTTCAGATGTCTAGGATTCCTGGTCTTGCAAATATGTCTCTGATATAGAGACTTGCTTATATTTAATAGAGGTCTGTCTATTAAATAATGAGACTGTGTTTCTACCTTTCATACAAATCAGGGAGAACTGACTGTGAATGCCTGAGTGGTGATTTTGAATATGTCTGAACATGTCTGAAACTGCATGACAAACATCAACACTCAGCCATTCAGTTAACTGTCAGTCATCATTTAAAGCAGCTGTGTTGTCTGTTGTATGCCAGAAAAATGCTAAATTTAAAAGTTGAGGAAGGTGTCAATTTGATTTTTTTAGTAAAATTGAAAAAAAAACACCAATGGAATCTTTTCAAATGCTTACTGAGGCCTACAGGGAAGACTGCATGTCTCATGTACATATGTTTGAGTGGCACAAAAAATTCATAGAAGGATGTAAAAATGTGGAAGACGAACACCCTGGACAACCTTCCACTTCAAGAACCAAAGAAATTATGGGGGAAAATCATCCAGATTGTTTGAGAAGACTACCAACTCAGTGCCTGGATGATAGCTGAAGCCATGAGCATTGACAAAGACACTGTGTGGAAAATTTTGCAAGAGGATCTCAACATGAGAAAAGTTTGTGCCAAGATGGTCTCTAGGATTCTCACACCCACAGCAAAAAGAATGCTTTAAGGAAATTTGCGCTGACATTCTGCAGCAACTTGAGGCAGACCCAAACTTTTTTCAAAAAATCATCACTTGTGATGAAACTTGGATCTTCCAGTATGATCCTGAGACAAAACAACAGTCAATGCACTGGAAAACACCATCATCTCCAAGAATGAATAAAGCATGTCAAAGCAAGTCCACATTCAAAGCCATGCTCATTGTTTTTTGTGACATCAAGGGTGTGATTTTGGCAGAATGGGTTCCAGAAAGCAGAACAGTGAAGCAGCATTATTGTAAGGAAGTTTTGACAAAGCTGAGAGAAAGAGTCAGGAAAAAAGGCCAAAACTGTGAGAAAATGGTTTCATTCTTCATGAAGAGAATGTGCCTGCTCACGCAGCACTTTCTGTGAAGCAGTTTTTGGCTGATAAACACATTATTACACTTGAGCATCCTCCATATTTGCCAGATTTGGCACCATGTGACTTTTTTATTTTCCCTAAAGTGAAATCGGTGCTTAAAGGAACATGTTTTGAGTCAACTGATGCAGTAAAGAAGAAAACTGCAGATGTGTTACAACAGCTGACAGAAACTGATCTGCTCCACACCTTCGACCAGTGGAAAACAAGACTGCATCAGTGTATGAGTGTGAACGGGGAGTATATTGAAGGGGACAAGTATTAGAATTGTAATACATATAAATAAAGATGGGTTATAGCAATAGCAATTGAAATAGCATTGATATTTATATACTGCTTATCAGTGCCAAAGTACTCTCTAAGCAGTTTACAATGTTTTTCAGCTAATTGCCCCCAACAAGCCGGGTACTCATTTTACCAACCTACAGAAGGATGAAAGGTTGAGTCAACCTTGGAGCCCTCTGGGATTGAACTCATAACGTTGTGGCTTGCAGTATTGGTATTTAACCACTGTGCCACCAGGGCTCCTTTATTGTCTCAATCTCATTATTTAAAAGACAGATCTCGTATATGGGTCAAGTCCTACATATGTGTAGTTCTTCACACACAGTTCTATATCCTACCTGGCATCTGTCAATCCCTGAGAGGGGCTGCTGCTGTTGTCACTTACCAGTGAGGAATGGAGGTAGGGGAGAGGTGATTCAGACAATGGTGAAGCAGCTGGTCTCAGCTTGGTCAGGGAAGGAATGAGCATGTACTCTCAAACCTGCACTTTCCTTCCCCCAGGAGTGCAAAGCAGCCACATCTTCATGTTCTGAAATAACTTCCCCCTCCATCCCCTTCCCTCTGGTAAGTAGGAGCAGCAGCAGTCCCTCCTGGGGTTTGATGTTGCTGAATATGGGAATTTTCTGCATTGTGTGCTAGGGCAAGAGAATAGACCTCTGTGTTCCATTCAAAAAGGGACATACATGACTGTACACTGTACATATACACATGTAAGTAACTAATAGGAAGTCACCCATTGTATTTTATTATTACAATAATGGTAGATAGATGAAAGCTGTGTTGACTGTATGTTAACAAACATTAGGGAAGAGACTGAAAATAAAACATCCCAATATCTTAATGCAACATTGTAAAACAAATCTGTGATACAACCACTCTCATCACACTTCAAAAAGGGTATTGTAGAGCTAAATACAATCTTAGTTCAAAAGCGGAAGGAATTTTTTCAAAGGATTGGCATCTTACCTCTATGGAAAGATTATAGTATTTGGTTTTGTTTTTTAAATTATTTGAGAGAAATTAAGCATCTCATGTAAAGTAAAGTAAGGGGCACATGATGGAGATTTATGAAATTATGCATGGTGCAGGGAAAAGGGATAGAAATCACTACAACCAGATCATCTGCTGCAAATGAATAGAGGCAGATTCAGTTCAGACAAAAAGGAATACTTCACACAGCACATAGTTCAGCTAGGCAATTTGCTTCCACAGAGTGTGCTGATTGAAAGGGACTAGACATTCATGGAAGATAAGGCTCATGAATATTTACTAGTCCTGAGGCCTATATGACTATATCAGAGTCCCCATGTCTCTGAATAACGCAATAGTGAGAGGGTGGTATTATGCTCAGGTCCTGTTACTAGGCTTTCCATAACATCTGGCTGACTGCTTTGGAAAACAGGATGGTGAACTACATTGGCCTTGGGTCTGCACCAATAGAGCATAAGCTCTTATGTGCTTAACAATGGGACCTAAAGGGAAATAGAATAAAGGTGTCACTTCATTTTTTTTAAGCACAGCAAGGAAGATTTGATAAGGTGACTACTAAGATAATGTGAAACTGACACTGTGCTTCTCAGAGCTATAAACTTAAGTGTGTAGGCATGGCCCCCTCATCCTGAAGTGGGCCCCCAGGGCAGGATCTTTGGCAGGCCTCCTATCTACTGCTAAGGTTACGGCAGTGAGATGCTCTACAGGGTTTAGGATAAAAATTAAAATAGGTCAGTTTAAATGATGACATCAAAGTAATATTTATATTTATTTTTTTAAAAAAACACTAAATGGATTGACATAATAAAAACTTACAATAACATAACACCAGCCCCCCTCTTAATCCTGGGGTCCCAGGCTAGAACCCCGTCAAGCCCCTCTTGTGGGGGCCATGTGTGTAGGTGTGTGGATTTGGAAAGCTAGTGTCTCTCCACCCTTACAGCTTCAACTGTGGAAGGAGAAAAGTACGGGCAGTCATATTGATCCTTTTCTTCTCACAGCCTTTGTGTCCAACCTCCTTCCTGTACTGTGGAATTGGCAATGATCAGGTAAGTCACTGTAGGCCATCCTGGTTGTTTCCTGTTTAGGCAGGATGGAGAATCCACCATATTAATGATAACAGCACTAAGTAATGTCAGAAAACCTAGTGTAATACAGATAGGATTACGTGAAATGAGTGGCAATGACATTACAGCAGGGCTGTCAAAGCTGATATAAAAGGAAATTAATGGCAAGAGGTCTGTAAGAGTGAAATGCTCTCCAGCAGGGAACTACATTTTTCAGCGACAAATTAAGTGTAAAGTAGTAAAATTTAATACAGTCTTCTTAACAAGAGTTATAGCTCATGCACTTTCCATCTGGTGTCTTTTTTTATTTAGAATTTCCTAATTACCTGTTCAATAGGGGTTTTATCTGTTTTGAAGACTTTCCAGAAAACAGTGGATGGGCTTTTAGCAGGTATGGTTTGTGTACAGCAAGGTGGGCCACATGTAGAACTGTAGATGTTCTTAGACTCCACCTTTTACCATCCCTCACCATTAGCTTTCTGCCTAGAGATGATGGGAGTACGAGTACAATGTGTGGAGGATTACAACTTGCCCACACGATAAGCAGGATAACCTGTTATTAATACAGGGCATTCTGGTAGAGTTCACTAGAAAGCATTTCCCCAGGGTGGCAAATTGCAATTCATACATAATAATATGTGCTACATCAACTCCACATAGACTTCTGCAACTTCATCAAGTATCTGTTGGCCTCAATATCAATGGGGTAATAAATCTGTTCTGGAGTTTAGTTCAGACTTTAAAGAAGCTTTAAAGAAGCTGGAGTGGATTCAATGCCTCACAGACATCACAGCCACAAGCAGCCTCTGACCACACTCATCTATATGTCATGGTAGCACACAGATGCTGCATATGACGGGGGTGATGCATTTTATTGATAGGTGGATTGGGTTGGATTGGACTGCACTGATTTTCCACCCTTCCTCATATGGTGCCTAAACTATCTTTATTAGAGCACTTTAGTCAAGATCCTCTGTCGTCAATGTAACTATGATGATGGAGCTCCATCACTGTAGTTATGTCTGCTGATGCCACTCCCCCAAAACCTACCATTTCGGCTTGTGCCCCAGCAAAAGTGCTTCCAAGACACTGAAGATCAGGACACTGGGAAACAACATCTGCAGCACTCTCCCAGTCATGGGGCTCATCAAACACAGGCAACTGGAGAGACCCCCATGGGGTCCTGCCACAACCCCTTGTCTCAAGGTGATCCATGGCCAGAGGAATGTTGCAAATCTCATTTCCCAACATTCTGATTTCCAGCACCTCAGAAACACTGGTCAGGGTGATGTCAGACAGGAAATATAGGTATTGGGGGTCATGTTTGGTCATTAATGACCATAAACATAAATCCCAAGCAGTAATGAGATAGTAATCTAGTAATTTATAATCTAGTAACTAGTGGACAGAATGTCTCCCATTGTTAACATCATAAATTACTAATATTTACAACAGGAGTGGACATAAGTTTATTGTTCTAGCCCCAGACTCCCCTTTTTGTTTCAAAAAAAGAGTGACTTGTCTCTTCTGGAAGCTTCCATGACCGTTGTTCACCTTTTGAAAAAGTCACAGGCTCACTCTCATACTGTTTAATGCACATTTTTGAAAACCACCAACAGACTTCTGGCAACTGTTGGTTTGGTGTTTTGGGCAGCAGTTGACATTTTTGGCAGCCTATGCACACCTCAGGTATAGAAACTGGCCCTTGGACCTGGCAAAGTAGCCCTCCACTAATACACACTCACAGATTATTGATTGTGTATTCCTGCAGGGCAGGAGTCCCAAATCGGGGAAAAAGCGGGATAGAAATAAAGATGGTGATGACAATGATGATTATGATTCCAGCTCTATGATTCTAAATCACATATTTCTAAAACATTGACTTAAAGATTCCACTGAAATGTAGTAAAAGCTATACATATAAACAGCAGAGTTTCTCACATGGTAAAGGGCTTTTCAATGTTACATCTTGAGGACCAACATGGGACAGAAGCTGCCAAAATCCAGAGGCAGGGGATGATCTGGATGGTTTATACTAGACCACTCACTCTAGTTAAAGAAATCCTTATTTTGATTCCTGCTTTTTTCAGTGAAGACTGGTGATTCCCATGCCAGTGGTGAGGTGAATCTACCCCAGGTTTTACTTTGGACTTTAAAGAAGCTACCCAATGGGTGGACCCCTCTCCCCACAATAGATTCAGCAACTTGGATGGCCCCTCTTCAGTTTGGACTAAAATCTAAAGTGGATCCAATGCCTCATTGACATGGAAGCCACCAGCTACCACTGGTTGCTTCCTTACAGTCAGGTTCAGTGTATATGGCTAATTTAGCAGCCATTTTCATATTCTGAGAAGCCGTATCCACATCAGATGACCTTCAGTGGCTGAATAGCAAAGAATATTCTACAACACACCTTTGCACATTTTTTGGCTTTCCATCTTAATTTGTTGGAAGTACTATCTTCCTTACATTTTGCCTTATATGACAATATAATGGACAGTATATGACAATACAGTGTCCCTGGAGGCTCTAAGACCTTTTTTTTTTTTTAAGTTTAGCAATATTTTAGTATTTTTGCACAAAGGGTATTGCAGATCTTACACAATGTTATTTTCACCTCTGGAGTTAATTTTATCTGCTCTGCCAAAAGGAACAGGAAGATTGGCCAAAACATTACTGTAGCTGCTGGTTGCCTGAAGCTAGTTAAGGGATTAAACATCATTGTAGGTTCTGTATGAGAATCAATCTTGTTGACACTTCTGCTATTCCATCAGAGAATATTAAAGTGCTTTCAAGTAGAGATTGGCTGGCACACGAAAGACCTAACCTTTGAATGGTAAGGACACCTGGAAAAAAAATTGGGGAGGCCACAGCCACTATGGCACAGGAAATATATCATTATGCAGGTATATAATGAAGCTTTTAGATAGACATCATGAGGGCAGATTGATGCAGAACAGACAAATCTCAAGGGTATACAACATATGCTTGGCATGTCAAAGGTCCCAGGTTGACCCTTAGGTATCTCACCACTGATACATTGCTGTTAGACTACTGCAGTGTGGTCTACATGAGGCTACCCTTGAAGAGCATCTGGAAGCTTCAAAAGCTGCAAAACGCAACTGCTAGAGTACCAACTGGAACAGACAGTATTGTGATCATATCACTTTTGCAGCAAAAGTGATCATAGCTGCCAGTAGTATTCTGGGATCAATTTAAAGTATTGGTTTTAATTGGTTATCTGAGGGAGGGCTTGTCTTATAAATCCCCCTGCTATTAGTATCTACAGGAGAGGCCCTTATGAACTTATTCCCATTTTATGTGAAGTCGAAGGCTTTCACAGTTGGCATCCACAGATTTTCCTTGGGTTTTTTTCCAGGCTGTGAGGTCATGTTCTGGAAGAATTTCTTTCTGACATTTCACCTACATCTATGGCAGGCATCTTCAGAGAATGGTTGGGTAGGAGTGGGGGGGTTATATATTGTGAAGCCCTGTTAGGGAGGATATGTAAATGTGTGTATTTGAATGGCTAGTTTCTGGGTGGAGATATGTAAGGAGGATTAATGTCTGTTTGGCTAATGGTTGGTTAATGGTCCATTATCTGCTGGAAACCCCCCTGTCCCTGAGTGGAGTTCATGTGCAAGAGCTGAGTTCTGATTTTAGTGTTTTTCAGGACAGGCAGCCAGATTTTGTTTACTTTTAGGGTTTCTTCTTTCCTGTTGAAGTTGTCCAGATGTTTGTGGAGTTCAATAGCTTCTTTGTACATTCTGACATGATAGTTGTTGGCCTGGTCCAGAATTTCGGTGTTTTCAAATAATATTTTGTGCCCAGGTTGGTTTATAACATGTTCTGCTACTGCTGATTTTTCTGGCTGGCCCAGTCTGCAGTGTCTGAAATGAAATTCTCACTCATCCCTGTTCACTGGTTAATCCTATTTGTTCAGGGGACTTGGATAGGCTTTCTAAGATGACTCTCTTCATTGGAACTCCATATGGAGAGCTGTTTCTAGTCACAAAATCCTCCTTCCAGGACCAAATCAAGTGGGTAACAGGCAGCGACTGGAAAATATATTTTTTCAACTCCCAGAACATGGCAGGCTGGCTGGGGGATTTGGGGAGTTGTAGTCCAAAAATATAAACTTTTATGGACATTGAATGTTGTTGTTTTTGTTGTTATCCCACCTTTCCCCCCAAATTGGGACTCGTGGCAACTTAATAGTTTAAAAACACAACTAGTGAAGCATATTGTTCTTTTTTTGTGTACTGAAGTCATTACTGACTTATGGTGATCCTAAGATGACCCTACTGATGAGGGAGTGGATATTCCAACCACTCCAGGAAGTGAGCTAACAATGGGCTGCCAAGTTGCCTAAAACTGGCTAAATCCTGATCCATGCTGGGGTTACCCAAAGTGCTTATTAACATAGGAGATTATCAGACATGGTGGAACATGGCAAAAAAACTGCATTCCAAACTGCGTCAGAAGAACGGGAAGAGAACAGAAAGGTGACCTTACCAGACACCCATGTCCTTCAGCCATTCCAGAGGTGTAGTGGTGCCACAGAAGAGGCTTCCCTTTTGTACTGATAAGGACAAGCCACTAATAGAAAGGGACACCTAACTCATGGCCGTGCTACAACCCAGGGACACTGGAAGATGTCGTTGTCTAATAATCTCTCCCCTTCCTGTTCTTCTCAGAATCTCAGGTTTTTGCTGCATCTGATAATCCAATAAATATCACACCCAGAGGTGGAGTGCTAAACAGTGCTCCAGGCTTATTATGGGATGTGAGAACATAATAGTGCCTATACACACTATCCCATACTCTCTCAAAGCTTACATATGTGTATTTGTATTAGATTGAAAGTGCTAGCTCCCTTTAAGTCTGGAATTTGTCTCAGTTTATTTACAACTATGAAGGTAACAGGTTCTTCCATAATCAAAGTTTGATCAGCCTCCTGTGGTCTCTGTTTAAATGTTGACTACTAACAAACATGCCATTATCCATTTCTCTTCTCTAACACATCACTACATTATTAAAAAGAAAAAATCAGCCATCCAAAGGAGGCCAGAACAGCTTGAAACTAATAAACCTTTTTAATGTCTAAAGCTGGTGGATCAATGAGACACAGAGAGATCACCTTTAGCTCTGCTTAGCTTTGCTTGAGACCCAATATTCCATGCTGTGCAAGAATTAGAAGCTTTCTGCTGGAAAGAAAGATAAAATCTTCATTACAGCATGTTGGGTCTGCCCAAGGAACTGCAGCTTCATTTAAAATAAATTCTTTAGTGGTTTGACATATACCTGTAAACATCTTGATGCTGGGGCTTAAAGTTAAAGCCAATCAAAAACAGGCAAAAAAGTAAAGATCACTAGCAACTATCCTGCTTTCCATGCCTGTCTGCTGGCCTACTGCCCTCTAGTGATGAAGAAAATGTCCCATTACCAGCCCTGGAGTAACTAGCTGCCAGTTTACACTGACTTCTGTAGGTCAAAAGATGGTGAATAGTCTGTCTTTTATCACAAGTGGGAAAATATCTTGGGTCTTCCCTGATCAGTTGCATCATAATGCAATTAGGGCATCAATGTTACTTCCATAAGCATTTTCTATTGTATCTAAAAAGTGGTGCACACAGTAACCACAGTTTTCAAAAAGGGGAAGGAGGAAATAAAAGAGCTGTATTCAAGTACAGAACCTGTGTTTTGTCCAGTCCAAGTTATTCTCCACTTAAAGGACTTCAGGTTCTAGAATGAAACTCAAAGACCTGATTCTAATATTGGAGGCTGAACCAGAAAGAGCAATATTTTCTGGCAAGACTGCCTCTTTTGGGGTCTTTAGCTAGAACGTGCTTGCAAGAAGGGGGGAGAATTGGAACTAACTATGGGTATGCATTCACTGCCTGGAGTCTTATGCTAGTCTCTGACTGTAATAAATAATATTTATCACTGCCTGGAGCTTTGCCAGTTTCACTGGGTTCAGGCCAGTCCTGCTAGCTCCTCTGTTCCTGCTGTACCCAAAAAGAAGCCCCTCTGCCTGCCAAGAAGAAGACTGCCTGTCAGATTTCAATACTGGCAACAACCCTATCCATGATGATGCTCCTAGTGAAGTTATGGATTGCTAGCATGTTGTGAAATAAGTAATTTGTGCAAAAAAAAAAATGTGCATGCAGAAAATAAGTTTCCTTGCAGAAAACCTCATTTTCCTTACAGAAACTCATATTTCTACACAGAAAGCCATATTACTAAGCAGAAAACAAGTTTCCAGAAGAGGAAACAGCATGGTCTGCACAGAAATATTATTTTCACAGAATCACAGAAAAAGTTGGAATGGAGCTCAAGGACCATTTAGTTCAACACCTGCCATGCAAGAATACACAATTAAATCACTACTGAAAGATGCCCATCCAACTGCTGTTAAACGAATTCCAAAGATAGGGAGTCCACCATCCTTTGATGAAGTCAAATTCACCGTTGCACAGCTCTCACAGTGTAGAAGTTCTTGCTAATGGTAAGGTGGAATCTCTTTTCTTCTAACTGGAATCCATTGGTTCATATTCTAGTCTCCAGAGCCACAGGGGGAAGAACGCTTGAGCCATCTTCTACATGACATCCCTTCAGATATTTGAAGATAGCTATCATGTCACCTCACAGTCTTCTCTTCTCCAAGGACTTTATCAGACAAGGAAAATACGGCGTCATAAGGACGACAGATAACCATGAAAGGGCATGCGGATCAGACAAAGTCGCCCATTAGCGGTTATAAGGAGGCAAAATCACATACTTTTTATTGATGGATTAAGCCATCAATAGATCCTTCTGCTGCTTTTTTGCTGGCATTGCCGGCATGCGATACCTCAGGCCATTTAAATTACATATTTACCATGACAATAGCTGCTCCAGCGCGAACACCTCTGGGTGAGA
The DNA here is from genome assembly GCA_030847615.1 of Gambelia wislizenii. Classification (NCBI taxonomy): domain Eukaryota; kingdom Metazoa; phylum Chordata; class Lepidosauria; order Squamata; family Crotaphytidae; genus Gambelia; species Gambelia wislizenii. Next base: position 337,902,934 of record JAUMIR010000003.1, read on the forward strand.
TTGGGACATTCAGGTAAATTTCGCTCTTTTTATTACCCTCCCTGGGTTACTTGGGACTTTTACAGTGTGTTTGGGTGCTTAGTATAACTTTTAGATGTTTATTTTTGTTTTTAAGTTTGAATTTCCTGCACGATGAAATTGCATGAGATTTCAAATGAGGAAATGAACTGGGCTCCGTTCACTTCCTCTTTATTGCCAGGAGCCTTTGCCAGGATTACAAGGTTATTTGGGAGGGTGTGTGTGTTCTTTTGCCAGTATAAAAATGCTTATTTATTATGCCAGCAAAAAAAGTTTAAAAAGACTGTGTCTGATAAAGTCCCAAGCTAAACATACCCAGCTCTCTAAGTCATTCCTCATAAGGCTTAGTTTCCAAACCTTTGACCACCTTGTTTTCTGCACATAAATTTGGTTTTCTGTGCATAAAATGCTGTTTTCTGTTCAGGAACCTTGTATTGTGAACAGAAATGTTATTTTCTGTGAAAAAAATTAGCCATTTTCTGTGCCACAAAACCCATGCGCATTTTTCATGCAGAACAAGTCCTGAACTACTAAGTATTCTCCTTGTCAGGGTGTCCTGATACTCTGGAAAACTATTTAAATCCCACTAAAAATATTTTCCACTTTTCTTTCCATCACTACTTGCATGGGTTATGACTTCTACAGTTTTCTCTGATAGAACTATTGCATAGATCTAGTAGTACTGCAGAATTTGGCCCAACAGAAACATAAGAAGCTGCCTTATCCTAAAACAGGTCATTGGTCTGTCCAGCCCAGTATTGGCAACTCTGACAGGCAGCAGCTCTGTAGGGTTTCAGGCAGGATTATTTCCTAGCACTGCTTGATGATCCTTGGTATTCCCTGGTGATCTCCAATCCAAGTGTCCAACCAAATGTCACTGTGCTGCCAAAAAAGATGAGATCAGGTGTGTTCAGGGTGGCATGATGTTGTACTTCATTTCCCATTAGCCATAGTCAGCATAACTAGTGGAGATATATTATTGGAGCTGCAGCCCAAGAACATCTAGAGGGACATGTTTCCCATGTCCGGTGTACAAAAACTATAATCAAGTGTGTGTGTGTGTGCCCCTTCAAGTTGCCTGTCAACTTATGGTGACTCCATGAATTTCAACAATCATACTCATCAGTCATTTTTCCCTATCCCTTATTCCTTCCTACTTGTTCACACCAACTAAGTGTCTTTTCTTTCAAGTGCCTGAAAAATAATGAGTGGAAAAGTTCCTGTTTAGCACTTGCATTTCATCATCTTTCTTTTTTTGTTGGGTAATTATCCAAGCTGTACTTGATTCTGTTCCTCTAATGTCACATAAAAGCACCAAGGGAGATGAAAAGAGATAAGATGCAACCCAACAGTGTATCAAATTAAGAGAAAATATGTTGGCAGAGATAAAGAATTTCACATTTTTGCAAGAATAAGGGCTAGTCATTTTATGACGCATCAAATGATCTCAAATGGAAGGGGGGAGTCATAATGACCTCGAAACGTGGTGCCATTATGGTATAGCATTTAGAGTGTCAAATTAGGACATGGAGACACAGAGTCAATTCTAGACAGCCAAGAAGCTTTCGAGGTGAACTTCAGCTGGTTTAGTATCTTGTCAGTGTTGTCAGGGTCAAATAGGGGAGAGAAAACCAGGTATGCTACCTTGAGCTCCTGGAAGGAAAGGTGGAGTATAAAAGAAATCATAGATATATAGCCATATCCCAAGCATCATGGGGGAATTGGGAACAAATTTGTTACACAGGCCCTTTCCCTGTACCAACACCACAATCCACTGCCACCGTAAGGTATCATACATATTAAACATTTCTGAAAATAACTTCCTTTTGTGACTTCTGTTTAATAAGAACACCCAGACTGGAAGTTCTATAAGTTTGCTAACTATTTTGTAGCTCTCTGGTTGTTAATGACCAAATGATCTATATGTGATCTCAAAGGAACTACAAAATCCCATTTCATATTGATCCAGGCTAACACGGCTATGACTAGAAATGATCTATGGGAGCCATGTGAGGCAGTTTTTAGAAGCTTCCTCCAGCTCCTGAGGTTCTAATCTCATATATTTTAGAACTGAATGGAATCTAAGCAAATGTTAGTGGTTGTGTTGACTCTGTGCCCTGATGTGCAGATGGCACTGTCACAAGGTGAATCAAAGCTGTGATAGAGTAAATTAGACACTTACTCTGGGGCCTACAAATTCTACCAGAAGCAACAACAGCACTTGCTCCCACTTTTCTGTGGTGTTCTGCTTAATCCTTTCCACCAGGTGTCCCTCATTTCTGTCTATGCACAAGGAACTCTGGGCCTTTTAGTTTTAGGCATGAAAGACAATCTCAAATAGAGGAAAACAAATCTTACCATCTCTTATTTTCAAACAACACAAGCACACATTCTGTTCTAGAGAAGGGATGTGGACTAGGACTAAGCCAGGAGATCCAGCAGTTCATAAGGTAGTTTTTACACTGGTTCTGATCTGATTGGCTCCAGCAACTCGTGTAAGATGTGCACAGTATAGAGCTGTAAGGAAATACACTTCTACAGTTGGTCCTATACATTTGTGAGTTTAATTTCCATGGATTTGATTATTTATGGATGATTATACCCACCTTCCACAGGAGAGGTCCCAACAGACTGGAGGACAGCAAGTGTTGTCCCCATCTTCAAAAAGGAGGGAAAAGGAGACCCAAATAATTACCACCCAGTCAACCTGACATCAATACTAGGAAAAATTCTAAAGCCGATCATTACTGAACTCTCAAATGAGCTAAAACTTAAAAAGGACATGTACCAGAAATGGAAAAAGGGAAAAATCACCAAAGAAGAATTCAAACAAATAGCCAGCTCATGTAGGGGGAAACTCTGAAAAGCTAAAGCACAGATGGAGCTCAGGCATGCTAGACAGGTTAAAAACAATGAAAAGGGTTTTATGTGAAGTCAAAGGCTTTCACGGCTAGCATCCATAGATTTTCCTTGGCTTTTTCCAGGCTGTGAGACCGTGTTCTGGAAGAGTTTATTTCTGACATTTCGCCTGCATCTGTGGCTGGCATCTTCAGAAAAGGTTGTTGTTGTTGTTGTTATGTTCACAGCAAAAGGAAGAACAAGGTAATGGTAGGGCTGCTGCATGGAGAAGATGGCAAAAGGCTAGCAGGCAGGGCTGGTTTAAGGCACTGCAGGGGGCCCCATCATTGTGGGGGGGGGCGTATTAACCCTCCTCCTGAAAAAACATTATTAGTAATAATCTGAATATCCTGTACTATGAATGGCTTAGGTTGAGTTAGGTTACATTGACCTTAGATAAACATATGGGCCCCCCAAAATAAAGAATTGCAGGGGGGGGGCAAAATTCCTTAAACCGGACTTGGTAGCAGGGGACAGAGAAAAGGAAGAACTACTTAACATATTCTTTGCTTCAGTCTTCTCCCAAAGGTGGAACAGTGCTCAACTTGGGGGAAATGGAGCAGATGATGCAGATGGGGAAATACAGCACAGAACTGGTAAAGAGCTAGTTCAGGAATACCTGGCCAGTATAAATGAGTTCAAGTCTACAGGGCAAGATGAACTACATCCAAGGGTACTAAAAGAACTGACAGAAGTAATCTCAGAACCACTGCCAATAGTTTTTGAGAAATCCTGGACAACAGGAGAGGTTCCAGCAGACTGTAAGAGGGCAAATGTTGTTCCCATCTTTAAAAATGGGGGAAAGAAGACCCAAATAATTACCGCCCAGTCAGCCTGACATCAATACTAGGAAAGATTCTAGAGCAGATCATTAAACAAGACAGTCTGTAAGCATAGATTTTCCTTGGTTTTTTGCCAGGCTGTGAGGCCTTGTTCTGGAAGAGTTTATTTCTGACGTTTCACCTGCATCTATGCCTGGCATCTTCAGAGAATGGCTGGGTAGGAGTGTGTGGGGGGCTTATGTCCTGTCACCTCTGTTGGCGAGGATATGTAAATTTGTGTATTTGAATGGCTAGCTTCTGGGTGGAGATATGCATGGAGGATTAGTGTCTGTTTGGCTAATGGTTGGTTGATGGCCCATTATCTGCTGGACATCACCCTGTCCCTGGGTAGAGTTTAGTTGCAAGTGTTGAGTTTTTATTTTAGTGTTTTTCAAGACTGGCAGCCAGATTTTGTTTACTGTTAGGGTTTCTTTTTTCCTGTTGAAGTCATCCAGGTGTTTGTGAATTTCAATAGCTTCTCTGTGCATTCTGCCATGATAGTTGCTGGCCTGGCACAGTACTTATACTCCACCTTTGTTGTTTAAATTGTCTTTTCTATTCTAATTGTGTTAATACTTATGTAGCATTCGTATAACAGTCTATTAGTGTTCTTACTGTCTGTGATCTGACGTGCTGTTTTCCTCTTCTGCCGAGTGGAACTTCAATGCAAAAAGTCATTTTTCTATGTGTACGGTCGGATCTTCTGTAGCTGCTTTGTTACTAAGGACTTTTTCAGACGTCTTAAAACCCATAAGCAAAGGGCGGGAGAGGTATATGACTATCCTGAGGCAGGAGGTCCATTTCGGACAACGCCGTCCCTCTCCCATTGTCGTCCATGTTGCTTCCGTGCTTGATCTATTGAAAAGGCACCACTTTTTACTCACTGAAGTTTTTCGTGAGTAAAAAGTGGCACCTTTTCAACAGATCAAGCATGGAAGCAACACGGAAACGACAGGAGAGGGACGGCGTTGTCTGAAATGGACCTCCTGCTGCAGGATAGTCACATACCTCTCCCGCCCTTTGCTTACGGGTTTTAAGACATCTGAAAAAGTCGTAAGTCAACAGTTAAAAGAGTTGGTGGCAGCGTTTGTGCCGATCTCTCGGCTGCAGACAAGTGGCAGTGGCTATGCTCTGATCCCCTCTGCTCCGTTTCTCCCTTCCAATCCAATCTACCTTTGATGTCGGATCCTCAGGGAGATTCTGGGTAGGCGGTGGATCTCTGTGAGCCCCTCCATTCCCTCCATGCCAGGGGAGAAATTTTTAGCCAATCAGATCGTTCAAGATCAGGCTAACATCCCCATGCTGCCAACTTTCACTAAGAGCTCCTTACTGAAAAGCCATCCATGATGCCATAGCCAACTGGAAGCCAAACAGACACTAATCCTCTTTGCATATCTTCACCCAGAAACTAGCCATTCAAATACACAAATTTACATATCCTCCCTAACAGGAGTTGACAGAATATAAACCCCACACATACTCCTACCCAACCATTCTCTGAAGATGCCAGCCACAGATGCAGGCGAAACATCAGAAATAAACACTTCCAAAACATGGTCTCACAACCCAGAAAAAAACCAAGGAAAATCTGTAGATGCCGGCTGTGAAAGCCTTCAACTTCACAGTCTGTAAGCACTTAGAAAGGAATGCTGTGATCACTAAAAGTCAACATGGATTTCTCAAAAACAAGTCATGCCAGACTAATCTTACCTCTTCTTCTTTTGATAGAGTTACCAACTTGATAGATGAAGGAAATGCTGTGGATGTATTGTATCTTTATTTCAGTAAGGCCTTTGACAAAGTCCCTCATGATATTCTTGCAAAAAAGTTAGTAAGATGTGGCCTAGACAATGCAATTGTTAGGCGGATTTGTAACTGTTTGACCAACCGAAACCAAAGGGTAGTCAGCAGTGGCTTCTCTTCATCATGGAGAGAAGTGACTAGTGGGGTGTCACAGGTTTCTGTCCTGGGCCCAGTGGTATTCAACATCTTTACCAATGAATTGGATGATGGAAAAGAGGTGATTCTTATCAAGTGTGCATATGGCACCAAATTAGGAGGGGTAACTAATACCCAGAGGACAGGATCAGAATTCAAAATGACCTTAACAGATTAGAAAGCTGGGCCAAAACTAACAAAATGGATTTCAACAGGGAGAAATGTAGGATACTACACTTGAGCAGTAAAAATGAAATGCACAGACAGATATAGGTTGGGTGACACCTGGCTTGATAGCAGTACATGCAAAAGAGATCTAGGAGTCTTAGGAGATTTTCAGATGATCCTTGCCACGCAAGGATCGCCCGGGACAGTTTCGTTGCAGCAGCGTGGCAGGGGGTCAATTTTGGACGATGCTGTTGCAACTGCAAGATCGTCGGTCCCTCTCGCGCTACAGCTTGGAGCCTGCCGTGCTATATTCGCCAAGATTTTATTCACGGACAATGGTTTTTTTCCACTTTCATGAGGATCCTGCACCCCTAATCCCCATGAAGGTTGAGGGCCAACTGTATATCCTTAGGCATGATCTACACAATCTATCCTCATTGTTTCCTCATATTAATGAAGGCTATAGCCTGACTGGGACTCTGTGGATGTTCAAGCTGCTCTGCACTTTGGGGACCTGGTAAAATATACCCTGGTAAAGTGGGAACCCTCTACACAGCACATTTACAGTTTAAAACCGAATGATCCCTTCTAAAAGAAAAATCTAAGGCAGGTTAATTGTGTAGTCCCACTATGCTCAATAGCCTTGCTTCCAGATAATAATTGCACAGGATCACACCTATACCAGTGATTCTCCCGCTACGCCTGGAGATTACAAACTCATACAGGAATATATGATCAACAAAATGACATCTGTTAAAGTTATACATAGCTATTTACATATTCAGTCAGAGTAAAGCAAATGTATACAAAATTGTCAACCTTATCAAATACAGCAATCTGTTTTCCTGGAGAGTATAAACGGTTTCTCCTGCCACAATAATGTAATAAAATGGAACAGAGCTAGGTGTTGTCAGCTGAATACATTAGACATGTCCTTCTAAACTGTTTATAATCTTGCCAAGAGGTTGATAAACTGAGTGTGGAGTTATAAAATGCAACCCCATGGAACATTGCTGGAAAAGCCACTGTGCTACATGTTACATCTCTCTCTCTGGCTTTTCTTCGCAAACAAAGATTCAGGAAGGACTCATCCCGTGCTTTCTGCAAGCACGCTGATGACTAAAAAGGCCAGTCCAAGATAAACAAGTCTCGTTGCAGAAAGCACAGCAGAAGGTCTCCTTGGGTGATGTTTCTGGGTTGTGATTCTTTCTGCGTACCAAACTATTATCCCAGAAAAGAGAGTTCTCCCTCTCTTTGCTTGTAATGTCTAGGAATCTTCCAGTTGTTGTTGTTGTTGTTGTTAACTATCTTTGAGGTGATTTTGGCTCAAGGCAACCCCATGGATGAACTACCTCCAAGACCTTGACCACTCTGCTCATGTCCTGCAGGCTCAGGGCTGTGGCCTCCTTGATTGAGTCTATCCATCCATCTGGTATGAGGTCTTCCTCTCTTTCTACTGCCCCCTACAGTGATTAAAGAAGCTGATCGGGTTCTCTTCAAGTTCCTTTGGGGAATGGCCATGTTCCCCCTGCCAAGAGCAGTGGCTTATGGGCAGGTAGAACAAGGGGGCCTGGACTTCCCAGCCCTGGGACCTAAGTTCATCACCATCTTCTCTGCCCAAAATTTTGGGAAAGTCTCTCTGTTGCAAAAGAGTCAGATTCAACCTCAGGCTTGGCTAGTTTTGTTTTGTGAGTGCTGGATGGGGACTAGATGGGGAAAGACTTGGTGGGAGGAAAGCTCATTAAGTTTTAGGTTTTCTTCGCCTGAAAAATTGAAAGCTCCAGATTTTTAGAGAGACTTTGTTTTTTACCTAAAGAAATATAGAATCCATGCTGAGGAGTTGAAGGGTGAAGACAGGCCAGGTCAGAGCATCAATAGAGGTTTGTACAGAAAAATAGTGGATGAGATTTATGTTAACCTGTGTTTGCAAAAATGTCAGGCCAAACCAGATTTGTCAGACTACCTAAAACATCAGACTAGCCCGACTGAGTATTTCATGGACAAAAGGGTCCCCAAAAAGTTGTGGGACTTGAGGTGGAGGCTCTACCATAAGGTACCATCTGAGGGGAAGGAGACCGTGGACCGCAGAGGATGAGCAGACTTGTCCTCGTCTGAAATGTAAAAAGGCTGAGATTTTGAGTGGTGTGGCACAAAAGGAGACGATCAGACATTTTGTCCAGGACTGCCCAAGTGCCCGGGAAACATGGGAGGAGGTGGCCCGGGTCCTGGATTGGCCAGATTTGGCACAACAGGCTTGGGAGACAATACTTTCAGGGACTGAACCTCCAGAGGGTGTCAGGAGACCCAGAAAGTCAGTGAGCCAAAAGAGGAAGAGGAAGGAGCCTGGTTCCACGGCTGAGAGTTTTTGGAAAGTGCCCTGGTCCACGGTGTGCTTGGTCAACCTCTATGTGATGTTAGGGTTATTTTTCCAAAGACAAAGGGAGCTGAAAAGTCAAAATCTGCAGGATGTAAAAGGCACTGCTTATTATGTGAAGAACATAATTGAAAATTTAGCTCTGAGTGAAAAAGAGAAATTGCCAAACCATTGTTGGAAAAAGTTTTGGCTGTAGTTTAGTGAGACAACCCCAGCAATAACTTAAAAGGATATTTTAAATAAATAAATATTTTATTATTATTATTGTATTTTTGTATAATTTTGCATTATTTTTAATTAATCTTTTAATTAATCTTTTATTATTATTATTTTCTTTTCCAAATAAGTATAATTGTATTGTGTAAATATAATGTGATTATAGTGCGTTTAGATTAAGAGGAAAAATGTATTAGTGTTAGGATAGATAGTTTTATTTTTGTATTAGTAAGAAAAGAGGAAAACAATTAATATTATTTTTGTGTTATTGTTATGGCCTTTTGCGGGTGGGTGTATTTTTCAGTAGAATGGTCTTATTCCAATAAAAAATTCCTAACCCCTTAAAATTCCTACCTTTCCTAGCATTATTGTGTTTTCTAGGTAGCTGTGCCATTACTAAGGCTGGTGTTACCCCTCCCTCTGACAGTGTCACGTGGTGCAGTTCAGACTGTTCACACTACTCCCCTAGTGCCACCACTATTAGTTAATCAAGCCTTCATGATGTGGCCAAAGTATGACAGCTTAAATTTAGTCATCTTGGCTTCCAGGGAGAGCTTCTTTTCCTCTGCTCCATTGTGCTGTCAGAAGAGGCGAAACTCATAATGATGCTTAAGATATATCACATGATGAATGTTCTAGCCATTAGAAGCGGAACGTGGGAAATCTCACCATTTGAAGATCTCCAAACCTCCCTCACCATTCTGTGGAATATTCCTGACCAGGGGGCCATCTGTATGAGGCAAAAAAAAAACCCCAACCAACAATAACCCAGAGTGCCTTGCAGTAATGGCATTTTGCAACAGCTATGACTTGTCTTAATGGTGTCTTTGCCCCCATAAGCTTTGCATGGAAGATATCAGCCATGAGTGATTTACTCGCATTTGTACTTACCCTAATTTGCCAGTGCCAAACTTTTTTTAAAAAACAACAACAACAACAACAAATATCCAAGGTGCAATAGAGCGATTTTTCAATGTAACAGAAAAGCAGAAAAAGAAAAAGAAAACTACACCATTGTCTCGCCTTAGTGCTTGCTCTCTAAGGCAAAAATCCAAAATGGCAGCAGTGTGTGCTTGCCTTGTTAGCAAGCCCTGCCCCTGTGCTCACCCAATCAACTTTGTGCTTCCTCTCCTATGGGAAAGTGATTCATATTGAACTGTTTGTCCTAACAAGCAGGAATGTGCATCCCCCTTCTGTTTTTAAAAACTTTCAGGAAAAGCCATTAAGGCTTTTCCTGCAGAGTTGTTGATGTTTTGGGCCCCACTCCTTCCCAATATGGTGAAATGATGTGGAATACTATTAAGACAGGTAGGATTCTTCTCGCATTCCGTGAGGAGCATTTTCACCATTTAAATAACCCCTAGATATGTTTATGACCCTCCTCAGAAGTCTACTACTTTCCCGCTATACTATATATATTTTTAAAGTTTCATCAAAACAAAGAACATGTAAACAGGAAGAAGGAACACATAACTACCTTGATGCAACACAAATTCACTGGGCACAAGTCTGTTTCTGGGCACAATTCAAAGTTCTGGTTATCACCTATAAAGCCCTAGGCAGCTTGGGTCCAGGTTATCTGAAAGACCCCACATTCCCATATGAACCTGCCCAGGTTTTAAGATCCTAAGGGGAAGGCTTTCTTTTAGTCCCACCTACCACCACAGGCACATTTGTTGAGGAGGTGCCTTCAAGAGGCTGCTCCCAGGCTGTGGAACTCCCTCCTACAGGAGCTAGGTTTGCCTGCTCTCTGCTTTTTTTCTTAGCTGTTTTGAGGGGGGAGAATAGCACTTTAGAAAGCTCCTTTAAGGTTTGGACTAAAACCTGTGGCAGAGTCATGGCCCCACTAATGTAGAGCTACCAGTCACCACAAGCACGAGGAATTGGTTGCTTCTGGATTCAGTTCACTTTAAAAGGTTTGTTCATCTGTCCAAAAAATAAAAAAAAGTTTTGAACACACCATGGGCTCATTCCCTCAAGGTTTACATGCCTCTCCTAAGCCTAGTAGATAGAACTCCCTGGTGACGCAGTGGTTAGATGCCAGTACTGCAAGTCACCATGTTGCAAGTTCAATCCCAGAGGACTCCAAGGTTCACTCAGCCTTCCATCCTTTCATAGGTCAGTACAATGAGTACCCAGCTTGTGGGGGCAATTAGCTAACATACATTGGAAACCACTTAATGCAGTGTAGCTGTGTAAATTGCTATTGCTTACACAATTTGTAAGCTGCTCTGGGAGCCTTTGTGGCTGAAGAGTGGGGTATAAATACCTAACATAAAATAAATAAATAAATAAATAAATAAATATTGTTTGCCAAGGAAAAAGAACCAGCCAAAACTCTTATTTTCTCCATTTTCTAACCTCATCAGAAAGCAAAATGGCATAGACATTTGGCTGCATCTAGGTGGTGCTAAAACTCTCAATCAACACCTTTTAATTCCTTTCCCCTAAAGTGGTAATAAAAAATAGGAAACAACTGCTAGCAACTCAGTGTCAAGTGATAGCCTTTTAAGGATAGTTTTGATGACTGAAGCATAGTTTTAAACAAGGCATGGGCACCTCTGAGTCTTCAGTTGTTATTAGACTCCAGTTCCCATCATAGTCCTGGCTGGCATGTCCAGGAACATTGTGCGGAGTGGGGGCACAGGTTTCCCATCCCTGCTTCGGTCTATCAGATATACCCCTCTGCCTAAAAATATGTGCTAGTCATGTCAATCATCAAAGTATCTATCCTCTCCAATCTGTTTTTAACCAGTTAGTACCAGAAGGGATTTAATTCCCATCTGACTGTTTTTATGTTCACAAGGACTAGAAACAACTGAAGCTATTGTGATATTAAGGCTGCAATTTTATGCCTGCTTATCTGGAAGTAAGCCCAATTAAAATCAATGAAACTTACTTCTGAGCAGGCCACTAATGGAATGCACTGTAAATTAGGAGATTGCACATTACGGGTACTGGAAAAAACAATACAATGGGCTGGATTCAGATTTAGTTAAACCTTGAGTTTACCCAGTAAAATCAATGTAACTTTAGCTAGTCATAGCTAACTTAAGTCCCATTGGTTTTAATGGGTTTGTTCTACATTGGACAACATCTCAATCCAATCCTATGCAATATTCCATTTTTTATACATGTTAGGAGCCATTGATCAAAAGGAAATATGTGCCCCTTCAGAGAAAGCAGAAAAGACTAAACAACAAAGACAAAGCATAGATCGTTAAAAGTTCTCAGTGGTGACAAGGGGAAATAAAAGCGAGGTACCAGAAACGGAAACAATATATTTATTCCAAATAAAAGGGGGGGGGGCTTAAGATATTAGCAAATATTCCAGAAGAAAAGATGTGTGTAACTTTAAAACAGTAAATTCCAGAGCTCTAAAGCCTGGTGAGATACACCCCCAATATCCAAAGAAGAAGGGTGGGGGAGGGAAGTTATATACATTTTATAATTACTTATAGTATGGTGCTCTTCTACTACACTGGGGTTTAAACTGGAGTTCAGGAAGCAGATCAGAAAGACCTTTCCTCCCAGTTCTGCTATAACCCACCCTCAACAACCAAGAAGTGTAGATTGTCCTACACATCTGGAAGACACACGGTTAGGAAGGCTGGAGGAGAGGAGGCAGCCCTGACTGCTGTGACCAGACTACTCTGGTTACAGGTTAAAGTGCCATACCCCCCCCCCAACTGTCCCAGTTTGGCAGTGACTTCCCTAGTTAATCCTCTGTCATCCCACATTTTCAGCATTTTTTAAAATGTCCTCGTTTCTCTCTCCTCCTCCTCTCACTTTCTTCCTCTGTCCTCAGCTTACTTCAGTTTCTTCAAATTGAGATCAATGTGCAAAAGTCATTTGCACTTAATTACCTCACCAGGAGGGAGAGGAGAGGAGGAGGCAGAAGAGTCCTTACCTTTCTAAACTCAATGCATAAACCAAGATCCCTCTTCTTTAAAAAGCTGGGACACTTCAGAGGAGGGCTACCAAGATGATAGCAGGTCTAGAAACCAAGCTCTATGAGGAAAAGCTTACAGAGCTGGGCATGTCTAGCTTGGGGAAGAGAAAACTGAGAGGCAATGTGACAGCCTTCTTTAAGTATCTGAAGGGATGTCATGTAGGAAATGAACCTGGGCTGCTTTAACTATTGTGGCTCCATCCTATGGAATCCCGGGATTTGTTGTGGCACCAGAGCTCTCTGACAGAGAAGACTAAATAGCTCACAAAACTGCACATCCCAGAATTCCATAGCACTGAGCCAGGGCAGTTAAAGTGGTGTCAAACTGCATTATTTCTGCAGTGTGGCAGCAGCCTTGTTTTCTGCAGTTCCAGAGACAAGAACACAAATCAATGGATTCACATTACAAGCAAAGAGATTCCCACCTAAACATTAGGAAGAACTTCTGGACTATAAGAGGTGTTCAACAGTGGGAAAGAGTGCCTGAGGGGGTGTGGACCCTCCTCCTAATACAGAGGTTGGGTTGCCGATTTTTGGGAGCACTTTAGTTGTATATTTGTGCAGGTGGGTGGTTGGAACACATGGCCCTCGCAGTCCTTTTTATTATTATATCAAAATAGTAGTTTTGGGCATTCTTCATTAATAACTTTTGCCCTCATGTACCCCAGCCACACCCTTTTGGCCACTCTCTGATGTAGCTTAGCCCCACACGTCCTGTCTGTTAAATGCTGGAGAATATGACATTCTGCCCATCTTCAAGTGCCCCCCCCACTTCAACTTTTGGAGAAAAACATCAATTGTCTGCTTTCATTCAGACAGACAGTAAAGCTGCTTACCTGTAGAATCAGGATGGAAAATTGTAGGAGCACTGGTTATTGGTCCCTGTGGGTGGATGCAGCCGGTTGAAGACCTCTGACTTGCAATTAGAATCCTACTTTTTGCAGATGGTAACCTGGAAACAGCGCCAAGTCCTAGCTGAGGCTTCAGTATCATTGCCGAGCGATAAAAGCTTGGAGGCATCTCATAGTGAGTATATGGTGGCGGACAAAATTCATCTTTCATGGGCCTTTCTTCAACCTACAGAAATATAAATGTAAGTGATATTACTTCAACAGAGAATAGTCTGAGATCCTTTTGGATATCTGAGTATGCTCAACTGTTTATAGCTACTGAGAACAACAGTTTCCAGTACGGTCATTGAGCAGAGCTGAAAAATGGGGTGGTGTCTATAACAACATGACAGCCTTCATATTCTTATAGGCACCACAAATACACCTAATACACAAGCATTCACAACAGAAGATATAATAGTGGTATTCCATTTAAGTTGCTTCATAATTCTTTGGTCAGATAGAATACCCAGAAAGATAACAAAGTAATGAGACTACTGCATACATAGCATGGTTGTGTGTGGATGTATGGATCTGTGTGTGAATTCTGCCACAGAGCAGCCACCACATCCAAAGTGGCTTAGGGTAAGAGGCTGGAGGGGAGCTTATTCTTTCCTTCTTGTCTTTATCATTTTCCCCCTTCCCTTTTCAATATTTACTTAAATTTATTAATTTATTTGATTTCTATCCTGCCATTCTCCCAAAACTGGGACCTAAAGCATCACCACAGTTAACTAAAAACACCAACACAACAACACAATTAACTTTTTAAAAGGTACAGATAAAAGCCCAAAAATACATCAAGAAAATGCAGTTTAACCTATTCTAATATGAAAATGCAACTGAATGAAAAGTAGTTTCAGGCACTATAAAGTACAGCACTCGTTATATGCCTCCTTCCTCAGCCACCAGTTGGTTATCAAAAGCTTGCAAGAATAGAAAGTCTTTGCCATTCTTCCCACTGAGGGAAGACTAGCTCCAGGCCTAGCATATTTGATGGGAGGGAGTTAAGGAAACAATGGCAAGGTTATTCTTCTTTGGAGGCAACAGATGTGGTGACTTTAACATTCATTCTCAGAACTACTGCTGTTTCACTTCCCTAGCCTTTTTCTTCCACAGTGGTTTTGCCCATCAGTACAGGCACAACAGGGTGGTCAGTCAACACATTGCGCAACAAGAAGTCCAGGGCCCCTTGGCCATTTTTTAAAGAAAGATACCCTCTGTGTGGATGTGTGTGTAAAAGTGGTGGGAGTTATTTCATTGGGGTTCTGGTTTTCATTAATGCTCACTTTCAGTCCCTCAAAATCATTTTTTTTCTTGCTAGGGTTGCCAGATCTCAGGCTGCTGTCCTGAGTCTCCCATTTCCATGGATCACCTCCAGTAGACAGGCAGAGGTTAAAATTCTCCAGTGTTTATGGGGTCAGCTCTGGGCAAAAGAAAAGGCTGATGCAAACCTTTGGCCAGGCAGGAAGCTTCTAGCTGGCTGTGCAATTTGCTGCATTTTGTAAAGGTTAATTGATTAAACCAAGTGTTAAAATTTGCAAAGACACTAGATTTCCAATCAGGAAAATGCATTCTGTCTCTGTGTGTTTGAATGACAAGCTGTGAACAATAATGCTAAATGACATCACCAGGAGACATCCATAGATCTTAACTTTTGCCCAGAAATTTCAGGGCCTGGAATAATCCTGACTTGGTAACCTTATTTGTTGCAGAATTTCTACACAGAACTAGACTTGCAGTGTAAGCATGCTGTGAAACTTTACCCACGAGTTGTAAGAAGTATTTCCAAGTTTCAGCCACCTGCCATATAGTTTTTTTTTTAAGCAGGGAAATAAATAAAAGGCTGGGAGGGGGACAAATCCATTGTTAACACTGGAGTGCTTCCTTGTCCCAGCCAATATAGTACAGTCAGACCCCCATATTCATGGGGGTTCCGTTCCCAGACTTATCATAGATACCGAAAATCAGGGATAAAAACGAACACCATTGAAAATAATGGGACTTCCAATTTAAAATACCACAGAGTTGCCTTGGAGGACCTAGAAAATCTCTAGAGAGGATGCCTCTCTAGGCATTTTCTAGGAAGACTCTATGGTAAGTGTTCCTCTTTTTGTGTCCTGCAGATAGCTGAAACCGTGCCTATTGGTTCCGCGGATATGAGGGTCCAAACTGCATATTGGGACAAATGTTTGAGAGGTACCCTGATTTTGTTCTTATTTGCTGTCATGTTGATTTTGACTTATGGAGACCCTATGGTTAAGAGACCTCCATGAATTCCAATCGTCAACAGTCCTGCTCAGATGTGGGTTCCTGGATTGCATCAATCCATATGTACTGTTGTTCTCCTCTTTTCCTATAGCATGCCACTTTTTTGAGCATTATTGTCTTTTATGCATTCTTCAGCTTTGGACTTTCCTTCCCCATATGAGCATGTCAGCAGCAGAATGTCCTTTTGTTTGAGTTCAGTTGTGTTATTAGTCACAACTCTACTCAAATTTACCATATCCTCCACTCTTCCTCAATAGCTGTCTGAATGCTTTCTGACCTGAGAGTCTCATCTTCCAACACTATCTCTTGCTTCACTTTGAATTGTCCCATCATCATAGGATTTTTAAGGTAAAAAAGTATTCAGGAGCTTTGCTTTCTTTTGCATAGAACGAATAAGAGTTAGCTACTCCTGATCCTCTGACACTGTAACCTCCTGCCCCCACTACTACTGCTGCCCAGTAGCTGTTTAGCACATTTATCCTAGCTCCTCATCAAAAGCCTGTCTGACTTGGAAGAACCACCTGGTAGCAATGCCACTGGCAGTGTAGCCTTTTGCTTCACAGGAGTATGTAATCCCACCACCACAGAAAGGCAGTGCCAAAGTGGAGGTAATTTGATAGTCATCTTTAAATATCTGAAGGGCTATCAGGTTGAAGACTGAAATCTTGTCTACACCAGCCAGGATAATCTGGGTGCAGCCTGGAGTATTCTGGCCCTGGAGTGGCCCTGATTCCCCCCCCCCATTACCAGTGCACTCTGTTGACACCGGGTGGGTGTCCTCATACACATCCCCACTGTGTTGCCTGGTGCTGCTGCCACTGGCACAAGCCACATCCTCTAAGGCCAGAAACAAGGTGCCCAGTGTTGATCACATGGCTAAGCACCTCATTGTGACCTTAGAGGACATGATTTGTGCCAGTGGCAGTGGACAACACAGCAGGGATGCGCGTGAAGACATCCATCCAGTGTCACTGCAGAGTGCACTGGGTTGTCCTAAATTTTGAAGCAAATGGTGGTTTTATTTATTCTGTTTTAAGGGTGGCTTAGTGCAGTGCTGAACTGGCCAGAGGCTGTATAGATAATTCACACCAGAATCAGGGATTGGGCCCTGCATTATCTGGAGTGATCATTATGGGAACAGAGGGAAGATGCTTTATTTGGTCAGTGTAGAAAAGCCCTGAATGAGCTTGTTTTCCTGCCATTCCAGAGGATGAGACCCAAACCAATGAAGTCAAATTACAAGAAAGAAGACTTCAGCAAACATTAGGAAAAAATTCTTGACAGTAAGAGCTGTTCAGCAGTAGAACAGTTAAGCTGGAAGGTGGTGGACACTCCACTGTTGGAGGCTTTTAGATAGATGGCTTCAACTGTGGAGTCCTAGACTGGCAAGAGGCTGAGGAGGCTGCCTGCTGAGTCCTTTTCAGTTCTAGAAGACTTTGAACATAGGTCCCATACTATTTGTGGCAAGCCACAAGTAGAAGTGGCTTTTTCTAGATATCAGTAAGTTTGTCCCTTCAAGGGACAGTGAAACAAGAATTTTCTATGGGTTCAGGAAATACAGGTCAACCCCCACATCCATGGATTCAGTACCCATGGTTTCACTTATCCACATCTGAAAATATATGTTCTCTCTAGGCATTTCTAGGTCCTCCAATGTGATTCTAAAGTCAACTTCCAGTGTTGAAAATAATAGGGTTCCCTATTATCCATGACTTCAGGTATCCATGGGGATGGGTGGTGTCTTGGAACATATCCCCTTCAGATATGGGGGTCAACCTATACAAGATGGTAAAGCTAAACAAATACTAACCCTACTGCTTGTTGCAAAATGTGAGACATAACGCTGAATGTCTCAAGTACTCAAATTAGCAAGCCAGAATCTGAACAACATTGACTCCCACCCCCACAGGATCTAACCAAGCAAGAAACAATCTTGGTCTACTTTGTCAAATTTCTAAAGTAGCTATAATTACAAATACTTACCTATAATCAAACACATAGTCTAATGGTCAAGAGAGGGGGAATAAGAAAATAGCTGCAGGTTGGAGGAGACACAGGAAGAGAGAAGGTGTGAAAAAACCTACCAGGAAATTACCATAAAGATAAGCTCCTAGGATGTACAAGGCAAACTGGCAGTCAATGAATATAGGTATGCAAAGGTTGCTAACTCTAACACTGGTCTCTCACAATGAGTAGGAACTGGAGTGCCCTCGGGATCAGAATATACCTTAAAACTCCTCAATACAAGGTGGTTTTTTTAAAAAATCCACCACTTTAGCTTTCTTCCCCAAACGTGTTACAGCAGTGGTTCTTAAACCTGTGGTCCAGGGAACGAGATCCGTCAGATGACGAGCCTGAGTAGCTTTAAAAAAGCACTAAAGATGGATCTCTTTCGGCAGGCCTTTCCTGATTAGTTCCCGGCCTCAGGGGCTCCTGGCTCTGTTTAGTCTGCTGGCTATTTATTATTTATTATTTTAATGTGAGTTTATATCAGTTGTTTTAATGTATTTGGTTTAATATCTTTTTATGGGGGAGGGTGGGGGTGGGTGATGTTTGGGGATTTTAAATTGTATTGGTATTTTAATTTTTGTAAGCCACCCTGATTGTTTTAACAGAGGGGCGGGATAAAAATAAATAAATAAATTATTATTATTATTATTAATGGTTATTAGTGGTTTAAGTCTTGAGTTAAGTCTTGGTGGTCCATGGCAACAAAAGATATTTAAAGGGGGGTCCCTGGTAAAGAAAAGGTTAAGAGCCACTGTGTTAACAGCAAGAAAAAGCAGCCACTTCATTCTCTTCAGAGCTAGGAAAAGGCAGGCACAGTGGGAACTGCTGATCACTCAGTTAAATGAATGAGGCAATGGTGCAAAATTAATCCCTGTGTGGCTTTGGACCAGGCCCAGTGAAATATAAATTGCACTGTCCTGTCTCTGAGACACTTCCATCTTCTCTTTGTAGCAATGAATTATTACTGTGTTGATGCTGCCATGTTAGTACCATATGGAGAAAGAGAGAGAGCTAGAACAAACATACTGCTTTGACTTTCATAAAATCCCACCAAATGGTTACAATCTGGAGGTGTCCTGGAGACAGCTGTTGGAAGACAAGAGGACCTGCACATTTTTTGTAAACCACCTTTTCCACCCTTGTGAAAAGGCAGGACAGGCATTTCAGAGAAACAACAGGTAAAAGAAAGCAAAATCTGCCATTTAGGTTGAAACATATGAAGCCAGCAATTACTTTCTGAAAAATATTCAGTTTAAGGTTTGTTAATGTACAATTTGTCACCAAAAGACTACTATGAAAAAGGGTCCAGTTGATTCTGAATTCTATTTTAACTATAAATTAGCATTCAGCCATCACCTTATGTGTCAATGTTGAGATGTTGAGGTTTTTTTTTTTTAATCAGCTTGGAAGACAGAGTCAAATTTGTTTTAAAAATTAATCACAACAGTTGCCAGGAGCTAAACATGAGAACTACCTAGGTTGCTTAATTAACTTTGCTGCTAAATTACAACATATTGTTGTGTCATGTCACTGTATTTGCAACAATTTATATATATTTAGACAATGCAGCTTAATGGCAGCTCTGAACCCTTTGATCCTTATGGCTATGGTGTTCCAAGACTGGTTTTGTGCTTCTCTGGCTGAACATCATCTGGTGTTTTTTTTTAAATTGTTTTTCCTGTAATCTTAGTATAAAATATGCAAGACAGCATATTGAGCATTGCATCAAAACTCTACATCTGTATTATCTCTGCTCCATGCTTAGATCTTTCACCAATTAATTTCAGCTTTTAAAAATTTCATTATATGCAAATAAAGTTAATTTTCTAAACTAGTGATGTAAAAATATTGCAGCCCTGTTTTTGGTGTGTTTCTCTGAATCCTAACAGCACTGCCATCCCATTCCACCTCTGCATCAGCTGCAATGGTCCCCCCCCCCTTTCAGCATGGATATGTTTTCCCCCCAAAATGTAAATATTTTGGCACACAATTTCATTGTTATAAAGTATGTTTGTACATATTTCCCATATAGTTTTGTTGTACACACTTTTTAAAGGTACACATGCACCTTGTGTGTGCATTTCCCTGAAGGCTTAATTCAATTCAAGAAGGATATTGACAAGCTGGAATGTGTCCAGAGGAAGGCGGCTAAAATGGAGAAAGATCTGGAAACCATGCCCTATCAGGAGCAGCTTAGGGAGCTGGGTATGTTTAGCCTGGGGAAGAGAAGGTTAAGAGGGGACATGATAGCCATGTTTAAATACTTTAAAGGATGTCACATTGAAGAAGAAGCAAGCTTGTTTTCTGCTGCTCCAGAGACTAGGGAGTTGTCTAGATGGTGAAAAAAAACTCCTCATAGAATGCAAGGAGAATATCTTTTGTCCCAATGGGATCCCTCAGTGATTTGACGTATTGTGAAGGAGGGGTTCAAAAACTCCAAATACTTACAGGAAAAGCTTTTGTGGCTTTCCCCATATTTTTAAAAAAGCTCTGAAGGAAATGTGCATTCCTGCTTCTTAAGACACTATGCGATTTGTTATGCAGTCTGGAGGGGAGGAACTCTTCATCTCATCGGTCGACATGCACCGATGTCTAGGCTTGCTGTGAAGTGCCTAGAAGTGCTAGTGATCATGGGCCTTTTTAAAAAATAAAAATAAAAAACTGTACTGTCAACAGGAAACACTGCCATGAATTGAGATGGTGGCTGTGTTGTTTTGCGCTCGCGCGTGTGTGTATATGTGTGTGAGGAAGGCAAAGGGAACCCAGTAGAGCAGCTCCCAGAGACGAGGGTGGCCACCATGAGGAAGAGCAGGAGAGTTACCCACCCTTCATCCATCCTGAAGTCAGCCTCTGATTCTGGCTGCAAAGGGACAGCAGGAGCTTCCTGGCCAGCCACCAAGAGAAGGAAGAGAAGGGTGGATCTTCACTGCTCCAGTAGAAGGTGAGATGAAGCAGCGAAGAATCACCATCCTCTTCCTTCTTCTAGAAGCTGGACAGGCAGCTCCTACCATCCCTTTGTAGCCTCCAATTTTAATGGATATAGTTTGCAAAAAATGCAAACCTAACCAATCTATCGTTTTTTCCATCCCTATTAGACATTATCTGAAATGTCTATATGCCATCATCACAGCTCATTCCAGAATGTTACTTAGGCCTTCTTTGCACTGGCCAAATGAAACAGCCTCCCCCTGTTCCCATGCCCAGCTGTCTAGCCATTTCTAGTCCAAACAGTCTGGATGCTGTCCTGGCAGTTCTGACTTGAATCTATACAAATACCCCTTAAAACGGAGCAGAGATGTGGTAAAAAAACAAAAACAAAACCTCATCATTTGCTGTGGTTCTTCCAGAGAAAACAGTGGGTTCCATTACCGCAATAGGGGGTGGGATGTCCACAAAGGCAGCCTGCCTGGTTTCTGGTACAGCCATTTCCTGGCTGGCTCACATGAATCACATCTCCTGAGGTCACCACAAGGTGCCCAGCCATGTGTCCATCTGTCATTCCTGGTCTCAGAAGGCACTATGGCACGGGGATGAGATGCACCTTTTCTCATGTGGGCTGCAGGCACACCCCTCCATTGCTGCAATGAAAGGCAGGTAATGGGAGGGGGGAACATTGCCAGCCTGGGAATGGAATCCTCCATGCTTACAGCCAGGGTATTCCAGGCACGCTCTTAGTCACATTTTTTAGAAATATATTTTTTCTTCTAGAAAATATGAATGTCTATGTTTTCCATGACATTTCCCTCTTAGTGGGTAACTGCAGAATAGTCTGCCCCTGAGATCTTCCAGAGTTACATGGATTACAAAAACCCCGCTTCAGGTCTTGGAAAAAACAGTATTTCTTTGATGTTTAAAAGCATGCTGGGCAGCCCAACAGCATATTTAAAAAGTCAAGTGCTGCTCCTGGAGACTCCCAAGAGAGTAAATTCACCCTTGGGGGAAACAGAGAATAGGGGCCAGGATTTTTAAAATAAATCCAGTCTGAGGGCTGCATATGGCCCTAGGACCAAACTTTGGTCTAGAATGAATGAACAAATAAAGGAACAGTTAAACACTAGAATTCACTACCACAGAATCATACCCCCCAAGTGTCCTCATTCTCTATCATCCCATTTTTTCAGCTGCTTTTAAAATGTCACAGTTTGTTGCTTCTTTCCCACCTTGTCCTCAGTTTACTTTAATTGCTGCAAACTGACTTCAACTGCAAACTTGGGGCTGGTTTACACGGCAGATTTTATTGCGTTAAGTTGCACTTTAGTGCTTTCCCGCATCAGTGGTGGGTAGTTTACATGGTATATGTTTACACAGCTATATTTTGTGGCTCTTTGACTTTTTTCCGCTTTGAGGTTCACACAGCCAAAAGTGCTGGGGGCATGGTCAAGCATTGGAGAGGGAAAGGAATGCCATAGGAATGTGTCCCCTGGCCCGAACTCCGTGCTCAACAGCTTAGAGGCAGCCCCCCCACTCCCTTCCCACAAATCAAAGGGAAGGTTTTCCTCTTTGCTTAACAGCATTTTCTGCCAAATAGAGGAAAGCCAGAGAGAGAGAGGGGGAAAATAACAGCTTAGAGGCAGTCCCCCTCCCCCCCACTCCCTTCCCACAAATCAAAGGGAAGGTTTTCCTCCTTGCTTAACAGCATTTTCTGCCAAATAGAGGAAAGCCAGAGAGAGAGAGAGGGGAAAATAACAGCTTAGAGGCAGTCCCGCTCCCCCCCTACTCCCTTCCCACAAATCAAAGGGAAGGTTTTCCTCCTTGCTTAACAGCATTTTCTGCCAAATAGAGGAAAGCCAGAGAGAGAGAGGGGGGGAAAATAGCAGTTCAGCTCTGATGCAGCCCATTCGTGAAATGGTTTCTCTCTGTCCCCCATGCACAGGATCACAGCTGACGAACTGAGCTATTACATGCTTGCAAAACAGCAGAGAGGATGAGGAGGAATGCTCCCTGAATGAAAATTGTTGGGAATCCTTTTTGTTTGCAAACTGGCTTGCAAAATAGCAGAGAGGATTTTTCAAAGTTTCCTCTAATTGCTATTGTCTTTCCCTCCCTCCCTGCCCCTCTTTTAAGCCCACCCCAGCATCATCAACCAATCACAATGCAGCTCTGCTGTAGCCCTTAGCGGAATGGTTGTTTACACTGCCAATAATGCGCGACATCCCTTGCCACGCTATATTTGGGTGTTTTACCTTCCCCCGTTCTGAATGAGGTGATGCTGTGCTGCGATCCGTGGGAACTATGAGCTATCTTAGTGGTATATTTAGAGGAATATTTGCCCATGTAAACGACCCCATAGTTTGCGCTCAGTTAACTCAGCAGCGGGTAGAGGAGAAAAGGGGGTAGAATACAGACCTTCCCTGTAGAGTCAGACAAAAGCAAACTGCAGCAACCTCTCCTAGCTTGTGTATTCTTCCTCATTAATAACTTTTGACATCTTGACTACACCCTAAGGTAGTTACAGCTAGCATGGCCAAATGTGTCCCGGGCACAGCTAAATGGGAGAATTTGTAGCAAAAAATAACAACCTACCTCCCTTTCGCTGCACTGCCCATTTGTGCCCATGGCTCATTCGCAAGCTTGGAAGGGAATATTTTGCAATTTACATCCACGGGAGAAAAAAAGGTGTCTGTGAGTGAGTTGAGTTTAGAAAATCTCCCCCGTCCCCCACTTTTTTTTCTCTTAAAGTGACAGATGCAGAAGAACTGTTTTCCAGTTAAAAACAAATCCATACTTTTGCCTGCTGCTTTGCCGGCTGAATGATAGTGCTGGAAAAAACAACAATGGTGGCTCTGGCATTGCAAGCCCTCCCTTGCAAACCCACCCCGTCCGAGGTCCAACCAAACAGCTTCCAGCTCTGCTGTGTCCCCTTTTCGAATTGGTTGTACAGATGACCAATTATGCACATTTTTCGAATTGGTTGTCCCAATGACCAATTATGCACATTTTTCAAATTGGTTGTACCGATGACCAATTATGCACATGTTTGTGCAATTTTTAAAAAGGATCACGAGAAACAGTGACAGCTGTTATCACAGTCTGTTTGGAGTTTTCAGCCCCCCTCCTTCTGAATATGGTGAATCCTGGCTGAAGCTCATCTGAACTAAAGGTATTCTGCCCACATTCTTGCTGATTTTTGCCAGACTTTTTTCGTTGTGTAGATCAGCTGTCTGTTTTCATTTGTGAAATGTTGGAGGGTATGCAAAATGTACTGATGGCTCCAAATTTAAAGGGTTTAAAAGGAGACTGGACAGATATATGGAGGCTGGGGCTACTGATAACTACTTGCTATAATGGATATATATTCCTTCCAGTGGCAGGGGCAGCATGTCCCTGTAAAAATGTGACTTTTATGTACTACTTGCGGGCTCTCTTTCAGAACCTAGAAAAGTTACTTTGGGGTGTTACAACTTCCAGAATCCCCTAGCCAACCAGTCGCCATGCTAGCTTGGAAGTTGTAATCTAAAAAGTAACTTTACCAAGCTTTAATCGTTTTGTAGAAGAATTTTTAAGAACTCTATTTATGAAATGATTTATTTGGCTGGTATCCTGTTGCTTAAGGCTCATCTATACAAGGCAATAAAATGTGGATTGATGCACAGTAATGCCAATTCACAGCAGCTTTCATTTGTCTCCACAGCTTTTTTTTTTCAAGATTGCAGTCATGCAAATCCATATGTATCTGTTGTTGAAATGGGCATGCCTGTGAATCAAGATGGCAGGTGAAAAATTCACATTTTTATTGTGGCAAGTTGCCACTGCCAAACAGTATTTTTTTAAAAGCAAATCCAAGGTGTGGAAGTATGATCTTCTGCTTAAATAAAGAGGGGGGGGAACGGGGAGGACTGTTTCATCACCTCAGCACATGATTGCTATGGCAAAAAATCCAACGTAGCAATTCTGGGTGCTCCC
This sequence comes from Gambelia wislizenii, assembly GCA_030847615.1. NCBI lineage: Eukaryota > Metazoa > Chordata > Lepidosauria > Squamata > Crotaphytidae > Gambelia > Gambelia wislizenii. Next base: position 337,927,393 of record JAUMIR010000003.1, read on the forward strand.
TTGCTGGCAAGCTCCACCCCTGTGCATATCCGACCAATCAAGCTCTGAGAACTGAGAATGTGCAGCGATGCGAATTGGTTGTCCTAATGAGCTATAGTGGGCATTCCCACACATTATTTTTACAAAATACGGGAAAAACCACAAAGGCTTTTCCCACTGAATATTTAGAGCTTTTTGGCTCCCTCCTTCCAACTATGGTAGATTGATACAGGATCCAATCTAGACAAAACATATTCTCCTCAAATTCTATGAGGAGACAACCCCTTGGTCTCACTCAATTACTTCTTGAATGGTGAGTCAACATGTAGATAAATCCAATTAACACAATGGATCTGCTCTTTATTTTAATCCTATCATGTGTATGACTAAATCCTATTATTGCTTAGACTACTGCAGTGCAGTGTGTGTGGGATACCTCTGAAAACTTTCCAGAAACTTAAGTTACTGCATGATGCCACTGCTAAGCTACTAACTGGGACTGATTATAGGGTTACACGTCACCAGTTCTTACAGAGCTGCACTGGTTTCTGGCTTATTTGCCAGAATGCTGCTACCTGTAAAGCCCTAAATGTTTTGAGACTTGGGAACTTGAAAGATACCTCATGAGATTGTTCCAGATATTTAATCTCTCTCAGAAAACGAGGAATCTGGAGTAGACCAATGAAGCTGCATGACAAGAGAATCAGGACAGACACAGTGTTCTTCTCACAGTGCATAAACTATGGAAATATGGAATTAGGTGGTTTCATAAGGAGGATATGTCTATCAAGGGCTACTAATTATGATGTCTATATGCTGCTGCTGGGAGTACAACAGCGATATGCTACCTCTGAATACTAGTTATTAGGGTACAAGAGCGAAAGGAAGTTGTCCTCATGTCCTGCTTGTGGGCTTCCCGGAGGCATGTCTTTCATCACTGTGGGAAACACGATGCTGGAGTAGATGGGCCTTTGTTCTGATCCAACAGGGCTCATCTTTAGTCATGATGAGCATATAAGACATTGGAATAATTTTCACTGTGATTGTACCATTTCTCAATTTTTTTTTAAGCTGACCAAAGTAAAATTGATATGGACAGCTACAAATATCATAGGAACCTGAAACTGTATATTTAATTAAAAAAAATGTTTTTTTTTAAAAAAAGTAACCTGAAACTGTATTCTCCAGATTTATACATGGCTGCTCTGGATGCTAGACCAGATAGAACACATCTATATGCAAGTTAGAGAATCCAATGTGGTTTCCAGTTAAGGAACTAATTGTGAAACAAGTTGTATAAGAAGTAGCATGCTTAGGGACCATAAGAACAAATGTATCACTCCTTGTTCAAGTAGAGCTGGGGAATAAATAATTAAGTTTAGATAGTTATGTACCAGTTAGCTGTCTCCTCAACAAAATATAACTGCAGTATGAACGCCATATCCACAGGGCTGGTACCCATCGTTTCACTTACCCACAGCTGAAAAACACACATTCTCTCTAGGCATTTCCTAGGTCCTCCGGCATGATTCTATGGTAAGCTTCTGCCAGAAGTTGACCATTGAGTCATGTTGGAGGACCCAGAAAATGCTTAGAGAGGTGTTCTCTCTAGGAATCTCTAGGTCCTCCAGCACAACTCTATAGTATGCTTGGGATGGAAGTCATTCATTTCAATAGGGTTCACTGTTATCCACATTTCATGTTTCCATAATAAGTCCAGGAATGTATCCCCTGTGGATATGGGGGTCATACTGAGTTAATTTGTTGGAAATAATTATATATGTTTAACTAGTTGTGCACTCAACTCTGTACCTGTGGTGCAAAGAATAAAAGCTCTTGCCTGGTTATTTATTGTGGGGTGGTCTCAAGAGGAAGATGATGGTTGCACTGGGGATGTTAGAAAATGGAGATGGCAGAGGTTGAAATTGACACCCATGGCCCCTATATGCAAAACATGTGCTCTAACAGTGACCTTAGCAGGCTAGACCTCTTGATTCTAAGTGAATAGGGAGGAAAGGAGGCAATTATTCTACTGTAGAGAAAAATGTTCTGCCTATGCTCAGAGGTGCACAAAATAGTTTTGATTAAGAATTCTCCACCTTTGTTTCAATAGCTGACCTTTGCATCATTTATAACTGTGCAGAAAATTGCAGTCAAGGATTTTAAAAATTATTTTCCTAAAATAAATCAATATATAGTAAACCAAACTTAAATTTGTATACTTTAGAGGCTTTTTACTTTCCAGCATTGACATATATCCCTCATCCTCTTTCCATGACCTTGAAGCCCTGCATTTTATCAAAGCATTTGCTGTTATCCAAACTTTATGACCTATCCACTCCATTCTTTCACACACCATTTATTGCACTGTTGCTACAGAGATCACCAACAATGGTCCGCCGTGGCCTCACATCGGGAGGCATGGAGACGCACTATCCACAATGCTGCAGCCTTATTTGAGAACTCACGCCAAACAAGTCTTGAAGAGAAACGACAACGCTGAAAGAATCACAACCCGGAAACATCATCCAAGGAGACCTTTTGCTGTGCTTTCTGCAACCGGACTTGTTTATCTCGGATTGGCCTTTTTAGTCATCAGCACACATGCAGAAAACGCAGGATGAGTCCTTTCTGAATCTTCATTTGCGAATAAAAGCCAGAGAGAGCTACAGAGAGTACATACAAAATTCATAAACACATGTGCTAGCATTCAGCTACTACAGATGGTGGCTGCCCAGCTTTTGTCAGGTACTGCTCCATACCAGAATCCAACACCATTGCTGAAAACTCTGCGCTGACTGACTACTGGGTAGGGATGTAATTCTTCACTAAGTTTCTTCTCAAAGGTAGCAACAAATAATTTCAGCAATTTTCTTCCCAGTGCAAGCAAGTTTATGAAAACCACACCGTTTCTGAAAACTATTCACAATTTGGGACTTATTCTGTGCAACATTTGCACGTGGTTGCTGCACAGAAGCCAGCATTTTCCATGGGGAAAATAATATTTCAATGCTGAAAAATGTTGTTTTCTATGCAAATCAACCATGTGTGAATTTTACACAGAATAAATTGTCAATTACATCATTTTCTGTGTAGAAAACAGCATTTTCTGTACAGGAATTAATATTTCTTCATGGGAATATTATTTTCCATACAGAAAATGCTGTTTATTGTGCAAAACAACCACATATGAAATATTGCAAAGAATAAGTTATGAACTGCGAAGATTCTTATCAGTCCAGGATTCTTCTCATCAGGGTTTCTCAACACTTGAAAAACATGTTTTTCAACCATTTTTTTCTAATATTTTCAAATATTCTTTCATGTTTTTGGTACTACAGTACAAAGCACTAAACAACTTAGGACCAAGATAACTAATAACATGTATTCTACTCAACCATCCTCCCAAATCATAGAATCATAGAGTTGGAAGAGACCACAAGGGCCATCTAGTCCATCTTCATTCTGCCTTGCAGAAACACACAATCAAAACATTCCTGACAGATGGCCATCCAGCCTTTTTTTCAAAACCTCCAAAGAAGGAGACTCCACCACACTACAAGACAGTGCATTCCACTGCTGAACAGCTATTACTGTCAGGAAGTTCTTCCTAATGTTTAGGTGGAATCTCTTTTCCTGTAGTTTGAATCCACTGTTCTGTGTCCTAGTCTCTGGAGCAGCAGAAAATAAGCTTGCTCCATCCACAGTATGACATCCCTTCAAATATTTAAACATGACTATCATGTCACCTCTTAACCTTCTCTTCTCCAGACTAAACATGCCCAGCTCCCTAAGCCACTCCTCAGAGGGCATGGCCTCCAGACCACCCACCATCCTGGTTGCCCTCCTCTGGACACATTCTTGCTTCTCAATATCCTTCCTGAATTGTGGTGCCCAGAACTGGACACAGTATTCCAGGTGAGGGCTGACCAAAGCAGAATAGAGTGGCACTATTACTTCCCTTGATCTAGATACTATACTCCTATTAATGGAGCCTATATAATTGCATTGGCTTTTTTAGCTGCTGCATCACACTGCTGACTCATGTTCAGTTTATGGTCTACAAAGACTCCTAGATCCCTTTCGCATGTACTGCCATCAAGCCAGGTGTCACCCATCCTATATATGTGCATTTCATTTTAACTACCCAGGTGTAGTATCCTACATTTCTCCCTGTTGAAATTCATTTTGTTAGTTTTGGCCCAGCTTTCTAATCTGTTCAGGTCATTTTGGATTCTGATCCTGTCCTCTGGGATATTAGCTACCCCTCCTAATTGTGGGGGTCTTCTGAGAAGGCCCTCCTGACAGTTTCTACTGAGATCCACCTGGAGTCCAGGAATAATATGGCAATTAACGTATTGACTCTCTGTCTGGTAGAATGTCCTTCCAGCTGAGAGTAGGTGAGTACTAACACTTCTCTGTCTTTGGAGTTTACTGGAAACTTTTCCTACTAGACAAGCATTTCTTGATGATGATAATGCTGCTGCTGCTGCTGCTGATCTTTATTTCTGTCCCACTCCCACCCCCATTTGGGACTCAAAGCAGCGTACAATAAAAAGACATTGCTAAAACCAGCAAAATACAAAAGTTAAAACACAATTAAACAACTAAAAATGTTAAAAACAGCTAAAACTCTAAAAACACACACATATATACACCTACACATACACAATGCTCACATATACCCTAGCACTGCCATTAGCAAAGATCAGCAAAGGCCTGCCGAAACAGGAAAGTTTTTACTTGGCCCCGGAAGGATGGCAGGGAAGGTGCCAATCTGATTTCTCTGTGCAGAGCATTCCAGTCATGAGCCTGATACATTCCAGTCATTGTTGTTTCAATGCCTTTGTTTTCACTGTAATATTTTTGTATTTATTTGTTTTGATCTATTGTATAGCACTTCAAAACCTTCAATATGGAACAGTTCGTAAATTCTATTAAATGAATAATGTAAATTTTTCAATACTGAGCAGTTTATAAATTCTGTTAAACGAATATCCATCTTTGCTGTAACATCCAATCACCAGCACTGAAGTAAGCAATATACCATCCTGTAATTCATATATATATAAAAAACAGTAAAATAAGTAAGTGTGGTATAGCAGCTTCATTAAATAAAGATCTTACCTCCTGGAGAAACTTGTCATTCATCTGGCCAAAATGATGGGTTGAAGATTTAATGCCAGATACCACAAGTCCCGAACTGTAAATTCGAGGCTTCTGCAAATCAGGTTTAAACTTGTCATATAGAATGTTGCCAGATTTAATGTCTCCTTCATTTGAACACTTCTGCTCGGTTGTTGCTCCTGGCATGGTGCAAGCAGGAGGAGCATAGGGTAATCCAGCTGGAACAAATGTATGGTCAAGCTGGGTTATTGCCTGGGGGTTCCTTCTAATGTAAGTGATGATTTTCGGTCTCACATGTTTGGGCTTGGGGATCTCTGGTTTTGCCTCAATCTGCTCTTCAGGCTTCTCAGTACAATAGCTTTCTCCATCTACCTTGGTTGGGTGAGAACCCTTGGAATGTATAAGGATAGGCTTAGGGATCCCACTGTTACAGACAGTTTTGTTAAGCACTTTGGGAGATAGGCTTAACAACTCTGTATCATCAAGAGAAGGCAAAACTGCTGCGGATGGCAGCTTGTCAACGTGAAGTGCATAGAGATCTTTCAGATTGCTGTTTGAGACCATGGGGTGGCTGTTAACATTCACATTTGCCACAGGGTGTAATGGAGTTGGGGCACACAGAAAGGTACCAGTTGTTTCTGGTATTTTGTAGCCCTCTGACATGTCATTTGAAATATGTCTCTTTGCAGTCATTCCTATCTTTTTGCTCTCCACTGTGGTCTCTACCTCAATGTCCTGAGTGTGAGAATGGCCATCTAATACTTCACTAAATGCTTTTGGGTGCTCCAGATCAGAGGTGAGCACTGCAGCATTTTCATTCTGTGCTTTGTTAAGCATCTGCTTATCTTCATTATTGCTCAGGTGTTTGCTATCTGGTACATCAATGTTATTTGTCAAAGATGGATGCCCACCAAGTATTTGATTATAACTTGTGTCAGCATCATGTAGGTTTTTATTTCTTGTAGGTGTCGGTGTATCACTGGGTTTGTCATCATCAGCACCAGGCAATACAGAACCCACCTCATTTCCCACTACATATTCCTCATTCCCTTGGTTCATTGCCATGCTGTCACTATGACTGGTTCCCCTTCTTAAACCTGGGGAGTTATTGCTTCTTACCAGTCTGTCACTGGTGTGGTAAAGCCCTTTGTTTAAGTATGAATCATCTCCTTTGCCACCAGGCTCTTGCAACTGAAGTGGTTTTGCTTTGTGTTCTTCACATCCATAATCCTTTTTATTTTGCACTGCCGTGTTATTTCCCTCTGTCTGACATCCAAGAAATTCAGCCAGCATAAGCCTGTCAATTTTTTGCTGACATATGCTCTTAGACTGTGGACTTCTCAAGTCTGCTTTCCCTCTCTTATCACCCTGATGATCTAATTGTGCTTCTGATTTCCAAATTTCATTGGATTTAACAGTTAGTTGTAGATCAACATGAGCAGGATATGGAGAGCCCTGCTTGTTGAAGTCTGGCACATTGTCCCCGGTTGGTTGTGTTACATGGACATTTGATGTGTTCATTACTGAGGTAGATGAAGGTTTAGAATAATGCATGATGTTTTCCTCTGATACACTATCAGTTGGATGAAACACCATACCTAAAAAATGGTCTGCTGATGTTTTCCGAGATTTCTCTGTCTCCCCAGCCAAATGATGTGAGGTGTCAATAGAGTCCAAGGATGCAGAAAGCAAGCGTTTTCCTGATACGCGACCAACAAATTCTTTACCAAAAACTTCAGTTTTTGCCACAAGTTTTCTTGATCTCCCCAAAGATAGCCGTTTTATTCCTTCTGGCTCAATCCTTCTAGGTGTTTTATCCTTTGAAACATGTTGAATGAGATCGGCATCACTTTTAGAAAGAACTACTGAAAAGGTATCATTTGTATTAATCCTCAGATTGGACAAACTATGTCCTCGGCTAATAGGGACTAGCTTTGAAGTTTCCTTAACTCCATCAGTCATATAATCTTTGTACAATTCCCTGCTGGTGGTAGAAGGCAGCCTAAACTCTGAATGGCCAGTTGTACCCTGAAGCCTGTTCTTCTCCAAATCTAATTGTGTAATATTTTCTGGCTCTCCTGTGTTCAAAGGTCTTGTCTCTCCCAACAAATCATTTGCCCTTATCTCTCCTCTAGAGGTTCTGACTTCAGAAGTGATTTGGTTGGCATTTGTATCCCCCACAGTCACCATCCGTTCATTGTTATTTTTAATCTCATTCCTGTTGCCCTGTAACAAATTGTAACATGAGTTGTTGGGAACCAGTGGCGTACTCATTTTCAGATTCCAAGTGGCCACTTCTCCTACAACCCTGCTGAAAGACAAATCTCCTCTAACTCTATTACCCACTAAGCATGCTTCTCTAAGGGGATTCAAACTGATCCGGCAGGAAAAATTCCTTTGCAAACCACTTGAGCCTCTTGTCAGTTACATCCTTCTGATGAGTCAGTCATTATTAGGCCAGAGTAAGAAGCCAAGAAATCTCCGGAGTAAGAAGCCAAGAAAGAGAGATGGGATTTAATAAATGCAAGAGATGTCCATTACAGTTCCATTGAAGGACAGATAGTCCATTGAACCTGCAAGAGAAGAAACAGAGGATTATGTCAGTTTAAATCACACAACATTGTATTCAGAATTACATAACCAAACTGACACGGAGTCAGAGATCCATGCAGAGACCATTCTTCTCAACAGACACAAAGCATGATTCACTATCCCACCCACAAATACCTGGCAAGTTTTTCTTTAGCTTTACAAAACAATGGTCTATTAAGAAGACAGCTAGTGCAGACATTCACAATGTTATTGGCTAAGAGCATAGGTTGTCAGACAAAAAGAGCCCAGTTCAAACCTCAAGTCAACCATAAACACTTTAAACATCAGGCATGAATTGCCAAGGCAGAGCAGCCAACTGCTTTTGTTAAAAAAAAAGTTCCTCTTTTGTGAAAAACAACAAATTTTACAGGTGCCTAGCACAAAAAGATCTGGGATTACCTGTCTGAAATTTGGCTGGATTAATTCCATTTTTAGGGACTATTATGTTCCCAAATTGTACACATATGTATGTAGGGAAAAACAAAAAAAGTTATAGCCCTTTGGTTTCCCGATGAAAGTCAATGGAGATCCACGTTTGAGAGTCTCCATTCAGATTCAGTGTCTAGATCAGTATGGATGCAGATCAGTCCAGGGTGAATTGGTCCATGACTTGAATCACTCATTCAGGCTCCAAACTGAATAGCCTCATTTCAAATGCCATAAAATAAACCAATATATATGTAGGACTGTTACTTCATCATCACCACCATCATTATTATTTCTCTCTGTCCACGACCCTCAAAAATACATCTGGTGGGAACATGGGAGAGGGTGTGCCCACTGTGTGCTCTAGGCTCTGGAACTCCCTTTCCAGAGATGTTAGACTGGCACCCTCCTTGCTATCTTTCTGCAGGCAGGTAAAGAATTTTGGTGTTGCTTTGGCATGCCTTGGAAGACTGATTGTTCAAATGGAAAAGGCATTGCATAATACACTGGGTTTTCTTTTTGTTCTTTTTCATTTAATGGTTTATGTTTTTAATGGGTTTTAATTTTTTGACAATTGAATAACATTTTTAACTTTTATATGCTCTGGATTTTAGCTGTGTTTGTTTTAACTGTTGTAATCCACTTTGAGTCCCAAACTGAGATAAAGGATGGAGAGATGGAGTGTGTGAAGGAGGGAGGGAGGAAGGGAGGGAAGAGGAGGAGAAGGAGGAGATGAATATGATGATGGTGAGGATGATAACTAGTTTGGATCCACAAGCCACACACACACAAGCCACCTTGATAGGCCGTAAAATGAAGAGTGAAGTCTCTGTACTTGAACTGTGCGAATTCAGTCTTCTTAGGTTTGGAATCCATTTCATTTCTACAGTAATATTAATTAAATTAAATTAATTCAACTTAGTATAAGATTGGAACTTAACTTTGAAACTTAAGACGACTTCAAAGTTTAAGAAAATACATATTCCTTCAGGTTTCTTTAGAAAATTAAAGAAACTAAAGGTGTGGTTTATCCTAATCTTAAAGAATTATTATCATCATCATTTTCATTCTGATGGAGATATGTAAAGACTCCTTTGAAGAGCAAATCGTTATTAATACCTAAGTAACTAATACTTGTGTTAGGTTAAATTATGTTACCACTACTGTTGATTAGCTTTAACATTTTTTTGTGTATTTCCTAAATTTGTTAAAGAAGAAAAGATAATTATGTCTCATTTTTTCACAGCATGCAGAGCACTAACAGACACAGCATTTTCATCTATTAAATGGTGCTATGATTCATTTTTAAATTTTTATTTTTTATTAATTCTATTTATCAGTCATTCTCCCAGTAATAATAATTTCCTGGGTGACATCAGAAATGATAAAAACAGTTTTAAAATCACACCTTCCATATAAGAACACAATTCCCCATCACAGCATTAGGACAGAAACAGTCATTTAAAATCAGACAGGATTAAAAACCATAGCAAGCACCAAATTAACACAAAGCCCAACATGTTATGTATTTGACTTCCTCAAAGCCATCTTGCCTAAAAACAAGCCATATGGCAGATAAAATGCCTGCCAGCACCATCATAGATTTTCTTTGGATGGGACTATGCACCCAAATCACTGTTACGATGCATTAGCTACCTCATTAAACTGTAAATGATGTTTAATAATTGCACATGTACTTGAACTGTGAAGTTCTTCTCCTGACATAATACATATTTCTGAGAATCATAGGTGTGCTATTTGAAGATGTATATTCAGCTCTCTCTTGCTCTCTCCATAGATACAGATATAGATATAGATACAGATATAGATATAGATATCAGTTATAGGTGAATGTGAGCACACCATGATGAATTTCAACAGACCTGTTTCTCTGAAATACACTGGTATGCATTCACAATCTGACTCATTTCCGCTAATTTACTTCTGCATTTGCAGTTATACACAAAAGTAATCTGAGAAATTCGCCACACTAACATGAAAATGTTTAATCCATTTCAAAGCTATAAAGAACCCAGTTCCTTGGTCTATCACTTTCAAGTTGGTGTGTTTTGGGGAATAGAATGAGGCACAATAAGAGAGCATGTAGAATCTATTTGACGTCTCAGGGACTCATTCACACTACAGAATTATAGTGCTATTATTCCACTTTAACTGCCATGGTTCCATCCTATGGAATCCTGGGATTTGTAGCACTCTGGCTGAAAATTCTAAAAGCCTCTTCCTAAACTGCCAATCCCAATATTCCATAGGGCAGAAACATGGTAGTTAAACATGGTACTACTCTACGGTGAACTTGCCACGGGTCAACGTAAGAGGGGCGCTCCAAAAACGTGATACAAAGACTCCCTGAAACAACATCTCAGGCTTGGCCAAATTGATCACCAACAGTGGTCCGCCCTGGCCTCACATCGGGAGGCATGGAGACGCACTATCCACAATGCTGCAGCCTTATTTGAGAACTTACGCCGAACAAGTCTTGAAGAGAAATGACAACGCAGAAAGAATCACAACCCAAAAACATCACCCAAGGAGACCTTTTGCTGTGCTTTTTGCAACCGGACTTGTTTATCTCGGATTGGCCTTTTTAGTCATCAGCGTGCTTGCAGAAAGCGCGGGATGAGTCCTTCCTGAATCTTCGTTTGCGAAGAAAAGCCAGAGAGAGAGGGGGGGGGGTAATGATAGCACTATAATCCTGTAGTGTGAATGGGCCCCAGGTGGCTTTCTCTTGTGAGACATGTTAACTTCAGACAGTTCCAAAATTAAACAAGGACATTATCAGACAAGGCAAAAATCAGGTCATTACAATGCAATAATAACATATCAGGCTGAAATTATCAGACAACATCATCCTCTTCCCATGGCCAGTCTGTGCTCCAGCCATGAATAAGATGTCGCTTTTAATGGACAGGTTAAGCCATCACTCTCTCTCTCTCTCTCTCCCTCTCTCTCTCTCTCTCTCTCTCTCTGGCTTTTCTCTGCAAATGAAGATTCAGGTCAGGAAGGACTCATCCCATGCTTTCTGCAAGTGTGTTGATGACTAAAAAGGCCAATCTGAGATAAATAAGTCTGGTTGCAGAAAGCACAGCAGAAGGTCTCCTTGGGTGATGTTTCCGGGTTGTGATTCTTTCTGCATTGTCGTTTCTCTTCAAGACTTGTTTGGCGTGAGTTCTCAAATAAGGCTGCAGCATTGTGGATAGTGCGTCTCCATGCCTCCGAATGTGAGGCCAGGGCGGACCATTGTTGGTGATCAATTTGGCAGAGCCTGAGATATTCTTTCAGGGAGTCCTTGTATCACTTTTTTGGAGTGCCCCTCTTATGCTGACCTGTGGCGAGTTCACCGTAGAGTACTATTTTTGGGAGGCAATGGTCCTCCATCCTAGAAATGTGCCCTGATCAGCACAGGTGTGTTCTCAATATCATGGCCTCAATGCTGGTGATCCCTGCTAGCTCAAGGACAGCAACATTCATCACATAGTCAGTCCAGTGTATATTTAGGATTGTGCGTAGACAGCGCTGATGAAAGTGTTCGAGGAGTTGTAAGTGGTGGCGATAGGTGACCCATGTTTCAGACCCATAAAGGAGAATAGACAGTACAATGGCTCTATATGCACTGATTTTTGTGCTTCGCCTCAGGTGTTTGTTACTCCAGACTCTTTTGTAAAGTCTCTTTGTCAATCTTGGCATCTGAGGAGATGATGCTTCCCAGGTAGGTGAACTGCTGAACGGACTTGAGCACAGATTTGCCGACAGCAGTGTGGGGATGGCGGTGTTTGTCCTGTGGTGCAGGCTGGTAAAGAACTTCCATTTCCTTAAGGTTGACTTCCAGCCCAAACAGCTCTGTAGCTGTTGCAAAGCAGGATGTTAAGCGCTGCAGAGCTGCTTCTGTGTGGGCAACAAGGGCAGCAGCATCAGCAAAGAGCAGCTCATGAACTTGATAGTTTAGAGTCTTAGTGCGAGCCCTCAGACTGCTTAAGTTAAACAAGGTACCATCAGTACAGTAACATATATAGATGCTTTCTTCTTCAAGCTCTGCCGTAGCCCTTTGGAGCATCATGCTGAAGAAGATTGTAAATAAAGTTGGAGCAAGAACACAACCTTGCTTCACTCCATTACTTATTAGAAAGGGCTCTGAAAGAGCATCACCATATCTGACTTGACCACACTGTCCCTCGTGTAGCAAGATAATCATTTTAAGGAATTTGGGGGGACATCCTAGTCTTTCTAGGATCTGCCACAGACCTTTTCTACTCACAGTGTCGAGACCCTGCCAGTGGCTATTATGCCATGACCAGCATAGCTCAAAACATCATTAGGGTACGCAAGCCTCTCTCTCATGACAAGGGGGCATCAATGGAGAGGTAAGCCATCAATAGATTTCCAATATCACTGTTTTTGCAATATTAAGAGTGTGTGAAACCCTGTCCTGCTATAATCATGAGATTACAGTGTGAATGGGCGATCCTATTTCCCCATCCCTGTTCCCAGTGAGAAAACTTCCAGGTGAGAATGGAAAGATGATCGACAGGATGCTCTTTTTATGAACTGTCGCGTGTTGCTATCAAGTTTGTATGTTTGTTTCAGTGCTTATGTGTTTATTTCATTTGCTATTTTAAGTGTTTTTGGTGCTTTTACACATGCAACCGGACTTGTTTATCTCGGATTGGCCTTTTTAGTCATCAGCATGCTTGCAGAAAGCGCGGGATGAGTCCTTCCTGAATATTCGTTTGCGAAGAAGAGCCAGAGAGAGAGAGAGAGAGAGAGAGAGAGAGAGAGAGAGAGAGAGAGAGATCTTCTCACAATAACTTCTGAGATCACATGCCCCAGCTAATGCAGAAGTAAGTGGACATTTCCCTTAAAGGAGCATGTGTGGGCAAGTGCAAAGCATTGATATACTGTTAATTAAATGCAATGCAAAGACTAGTGCTACTGTAGCAGGACCCTTAACCCAGTTCTTAAAATGCAAGTGGTGGTAATTCGCTAATTTCTATTGCAATGCCTCAAGATTTCGACTTTCCTTACTTGCAAAATTACAGTGTTTTAAGACACTAGTCTGATAAAGTCCTTAGACTCCAAGAGCAATGCATTGCTTTGCAGCATACAAATCCCTCAGATTTCCCTCAACAGTGAATCTCAATTTCTTTCCTGAAAACTCATATGGGACTGTCAGCTCATGGTGCATGGACAATCATTTTGAATAGTACTGTACAGGAGTATTCATGCCCTCCTTCTGCTGCAAGCATTCCAAGGAAAAGAGAAACATCTCTGTGCAACACATTCCCCTTTCTTCCCGAGAGCCACCCCTACCATGAAGCAAAATGAAGTAGCTACCTCAGGCAGTAGATTTTGGGTTATCATGAAAGGGGAGAAAATTGCTAAAGGATGTTTTTCTTATTCTAGTCAACTTGTATAGAGAAAACATTATGTGCAGAGCAGGTTTAGGGTCAGAGGAAGGGGGAGTGAAGATCGGGAGAAGGAACATTAACAATCTAAGATATGCAGAGGACACTACAATACTAGCTGAAAACAACACAGACTTGGAGCAACTACTAAGGAAAGTCAAAGAAGAAAGTGCAAAAGCAGGCTTAATGCTGAACATTAAGAAAACAAAAATAATGACAACAGAAAATTTACATAATTTCAAAATAGACAACAAGGAAATTGAAATAGTGAAAGACTTCCCATTTCTTGGATCGCTCATAGACCAGAGTGGAGATTGCAGCCATAAAATTAGAAAAAGACTAGAACTGGGTAGGGCAGCTATGGAAGAACTAGACAAGATCATAAAATGCAAAGATATAACACTGAGCACTGAAGTCAGGATTGTTCAAACCATAGTTTTTTCCCATCATCATGTATGGATGTGAAAGCTAGACAATGAAGAAATCTGATAGAAAGAGAATCAATCCATTTGAAATGTGGTGTTGGAGAAGAATGCTAAGGATATGTGAATGGCTAAAAAGACAAATGGGTCTTAGAACAGATCTCTCACTAGAAGTCAAGATGACTAAATTGAGGCTGTCATACTTCAGTCACATCACGAGAAGACATAGCTCACTGGAAAAAACAATAATGATAGTAAAGATGGAGGGGAAAGAAAGGAAGGAAGGCCACACACCAGATGGATAGACTCAATCAGAGAGGACACAGGCCTGAAACTGCAAGACCTGAGCAGGGTGGTAGATGATAGGGGGTCATAGGGATGTCTCAATCATGGGCTTATCATGAGTTGAAGTCAACTAGAAAGCAGTTAACAATGACAACGTCATTTTTATTGCACGGAGTGGGTGGTGGTGGATGTGATTGTGGGATTTTACATCATGCGTGTCAAAATAATTTGTTTGGCTTTGGATATGATGCAACATAAATGAGTGGGGAGAAAATCACTTGTTGTTGCAACATTGGCAGCAAAGCTGTCCTGGGCAGATTCTTATCTTCCTGACCTATCAGTTGGACTCATCAAATTGACAGTCCCTGACAGTGTCCATATATCTCTTTTCACTTGCTACAAAGGTTAGATTCCTTCAAATGCAAATATGCATGCACGGGCACACACACCACAACATGGATAAGTTCATGCTTGGCCAACAACCATGCTCCAAAGAAGTAAGCGTAAATACACATCAAATTGTTCAATAGAACTTTGAAATTTGGCCAACCAATTTAATATAACTGAAGCAAAATTGTCTTTATCTATCAAAAGAAACAATAAACCCTTTAGTGGAAATGGAACATACAGAGATCATAAAAAATCTTTCTCTGTAGTATTGTGCAGTCTTGCTTTTGTGCTAGCTTCTTTTTTTCTTTGTCTAATGGGGGCTTTCATGTATTGTTTTTTTTAAAATGTATTTTTGGTAGTGTAAAAGGAATAAGACCACGAGGAAATAAATGATTAGTTAATACTAGAGTTATCAGGTTCTCCCCTCTTCCCCACCCTTTAAAAGAGATGGGTAATTTATATCCCATCATATATGGCATTAATTGCAATAAACAGAAGTTTATTTCATGTGTTTCTTTGAACAGCTTGTGTAAACAGAAGAGTGACATTTCTTTTAGAAAGCCACTGATTTTTTACAAAATGCTGTCAAATGAAGAGAATAAACATAACACTGAAAACATCTTCTACTATGGTTAGAGGATGAGGAGGAGGAAAGATAAGGAAATAGAGACATAATGAATGTTTGCATAAGCCAAGCTAAGATATAAGAGCATAAGAAGAACTATGCAGGATCAGACCCAAAGTGTGGAGAACTAGAGCTGGAATGCATGGCAACGAGGGAACCAATCCCAACACAGGGAGCTGTGATGGGAGGGGCCTCTGAGCAAATGAGATGAGAGAATGTGGGAGCCAATCCCAGCACAGAAAACTGTGATGGGAGGGGTTTTCTCAGTGTATGAAGTGAGTGAATGTCAGTTAAGAAAATCAATTGGTGTTGGAATAAAGTTACTTGCAGTTCAGAGTGGTTGAGAGAGTGAGTAGATGAGTCTATTGTCTGAAAGATAATGAGAGTGTCACATATGCATGTAATTTGGTTGAATTAGTCAAGAGACTGAAGTTAGGAGTCTTTAGTTCAATAAATGGTCTATCAATAAAAGTAACAAACAGTGGAGTTAAGAACCAGAAACAATGTTATGTGCAGAATATTGAACAGTTGAAGTTTGTAACATTGAATATAATAAACCAACCAGTTTGTTTTGTTAAAATTTCCCAGACTCATCGTGCTTTATTCCACTCACTAGAAAAGGGTTATAGCCAAGCTAACCAACAGAAATCACACTTATACATAATCTATCCACACTAAGGAGATTTTCAGACACCGTTTAACAGTGCCTACCGCGGGAGTATGTCCCAGGAGAGGAACGACGCTCTTGCACGTCAGGGGGTCATTTTCGGACGTTGCCATCCCTCTTCTGGGATACTTCGTTGCATGTCTGTGAAGCTTTGGAAACGGCCGCACCATATTTTAAGCACGGGCAACTTCCGTGCTTAAAATATGGTGCGGCCGCTTCCAAAGCTTCACGGCGTGCAACGAAGGATCCCAGAAGAGGGACGGCAGCATCCGAAAATGACCCCCTGCTGCGCAAGAGCACCGTTCCTCTCCCGGGACCTACTCCTGCAGTAGGCATTGTTAAACGGTGTCTGAAAATCTCCTAAGACTCAGACCTCAGTCCAGGTAAGGAATTCTAAGGGGGATCTGAAGGTATGGTGGCAGTGACAGGTGGCCAGGCTGAGTGTTGAGGTAAACTTGGCTTGCAATTTCATCATGCAAGGCCTATCCAGTCCGGCATTCTGCTTCTACTGTGGCCAGGCAGATGCCTTGGGAGAAACCGCTGGCATTCCACAAAGGCTTGTGTTTGTGTGCCCCAGCAACTGCTATTCAATGATATACTGCCTCTAAAACTGGAAGTAATCTGATTAGCCACCCTAATAATGGCTAACAGCCATTTGTCCAATTCCCATTCAAACTCCTTCAAGTTGTCAGCTATCACTATATCTTGTAATTAATTATGTGTGAAGTGAAAAAGTACATGTTGGGTATCCCTTATCCAAAATGCTTGGGACCAGAAGTGTTCAGCATTTTGGATTTTTTCAGATTTTGGAATACTTGCTTATACATAATGAGACATCTTAGAGATGGGATGCAAATCCAAACATAAAATTCATTTATGTTTCATATATACCTAATACACACAGCCTGACAGTAATTTTATACACAGTATTGTTTAATAATGTTGTGCATGGGAGAAAGTTTGTATACACTGAACCCATCAGAAAGCAAAAGTGTCACTATCTCAGCCACCCATGAAGATAATTTTGGATTTTTGAGTATTTCAGATTTTGGAATTCTGGAGAAAGGATACTCAAACTGTATTTCCTTTTATCTGTCCTGAACCTAGCATTTGGAAAGGGTATTTTCTAAATAACAATGATCCCCTAGCCAGTTTTGGCCATGTTAGTTGGGTGATTCTGGGGGTTGTAGTCCAACAAATACGTTCTCTGAGCTCTGCCTGAACATTCAGCTTCACTGGATGATCCTGAGTACGTGATGTAGGATTATGAGACTGTGGGAACTTTTCTTCCTCACTTTCTCCTTACCACATTCCAAGATCCATGTGAAGGGCAGGGTGTAGCTATGTGAGACGGGAGCAGCTATGAGACGGGAGCAGCTATGTGGGGAGAGAGCAAAATGAGGGCATCACCTCCCCAAATAAGAAGTCTACCCCCCACCCATTTTCCTTCAGTCCCCAAGTGTCTAGCCTTGCAAAGAGTGAGACACTGAAACTTGTTCATACCTGCAACTCTTCTATTGGTTGTGTCTGCATTCCCTTGGAAACTTTGTCTGACCCTTTTCTTTCGATGTCTAATCAATATTTCTAAATGCTCAACTAAAGTTTTAACTTACTGCAATGCCAAAAATTCAGGAACTAAAGAACATCTTCATTCATGAGGCAGAATGCTCACTTGGGGAAGCCATGTTCTCATTTTGCCCCCCTGTAATTATATCCCTGGTAGGGAGAACAGTGTGGCTGGTAGCTTCCCAGTTGTGTCAGTGGCTGTTCTGGGGACGTTCCAACGGCCATTCTGTTTGTGGGGGTGGAGTGGAGCTGTGTCCAATATGCTTTCATGCTGCAGGCAAGCTGAGAATAAATTCCATATGAGAGTACTGAATCTCTCCTTATGCAAGCATCTAAATAGTGCAATACTAGTGTCACCAGGAGTTATGTCACCATAGCACCCCAACACCATTTCAGCAATAATGTTATAAGCACCTATATTATGTCTCCTGTTCCTTGCTCACACACCCCCGCCCCCGCCAAGGTAAAGGGATTTACACAGTGTAACTTCATTTCAGGGGGGTTGCTCCAGCAATTTGATTATCTTTTTCTGCACCCTTTCTAATTTTACAATATATCTTCTCTAGTGGGGTGAGTAGAAATATATGCAACATTCCATTCCCAGTCCCAGATTAAAATAAAGACTTTATAATAGATAAATTGAATGATATATAGATTTTGATGTGACAGTGCACATCAACACTGGTGTATCCTTTACAAGTCTAAAATTTAGGGAGGGGGGAATTTTATTTCAAATTTCCACTTCCTGAAACAATAAAAGAAACCAAACACAATCATTCTTTGGCATTTGTACTATTCCAAATGTTGTGATACACTTCTCTGCCTGTATGCTTGAAAAAAATGCATACAAAAATGCCCATATTCATGGAAATTCTGTGAGAAAATGCATATATTTGTGAAAATAATTTACAAATGCATTATATATTTGTGAAAATGCTTACAAAATACATGTATGAGGCAAAATCATATTAGGAGAAATGTATACAAAAATATACTGACATTTTTGAGTGGACTGGTTAAAAACCACAGATTAATGAGTTTAACACTGGAAAAATGAGAAAAAAGAAACTCCCTGACTTCATCAAAATATTCGCAAGTTAACCAGGTTATGGAGTGAGAAAGAAAAACTTCACTTTACTTCCTAGTTCCTCCAGACATTTTACTTTCACTATGCCTTGTGGAAGTGGGCAATATTGGGTGGGGGGCAGAGATGGGTGAAAAGGAAGGTTCTTTTCATGAGGAATCTTGGACAGGTTTTCCGGAGGTTTTTTGCTTTAGGAAAACTAGAGAAATCCATAGAGGGCCTTAGAAGGTTCAAGCATCTCTAGTGAGAAGATATTTTTCTGGTCCTAGAAAATCCTAGCACTGCTCATTCTCTTCTTTAGGTTTTTCTCTTGTATATCTGATTTTATGGTTTCAGTTTTTGTGTGTTGATTATCTTTTATGGTAAGCTGCCCTGAACTTTCATTAGTGGACAAGTAGACTAATGTTGTAAAATAAACCCGTACTGTAAAAGGGGTGCTAATGCACCTTAAGCAGGAAATGCACCTGAAATTTTAATCCTTATACCTATTGACTTGGAAGTACATCCAGGTCTTCAGTAGGGCTTATTCCTGGGCTAGTCAGAATATAGGATGGCAGCCTTAATTTTTATCTGTATTGGGTTCTGTAAATAGCACCCCTATATTTTAGTATTATCTCTATTTGAAGAAGGCCATAGCACATGTGAACCCTCTGGTTTCAGTCCCTAGATATCTCCAGTTAAAAAGAATTTTGATAGGTAGAAAGGCAAATAGAGCAGCAGAGATTTGGGAGGCGACAAAACAAGAACAGATAAAGAAAATGTGTATTACTCAGGCATGCAGCTCTTTCCTTTTATTATTTTCAATTATTTTTTCTCGAGTTCCATGAGTCAGAGGTGCTATTATCAATCCAAGCATGTTTAGAAAAATACTAAGGGAAACAAACTGAGACTACAATAATAATGAACTGCAATGATTGCTTACATTTTCTTCCATTACATCACACAGCATTTCTACTGTTATATTTTCAGGCAAGGCAACTTTAAAATGAAAATGAATCCTCAATCAGGGTGCTGTATACAAAATATATTTTCTGTTGTCTTCAGAAAAATAATGTTAGTATCACTTTTCAAATGCTGGGATATACAAAAGCACATTTGAAGAGCCATTCTATTAATTTGCAGATCAAAACATATATTTGTCATGGGACACACAGTTGGCCTCTGTATTATGAATGCCTTCTATCACTGTAGGCTGGTATGTAGAATGGACAGAGCTTGGGAAGTCACTTTTTGGACTATATTTCCCAGAATTCCCCAGTCACAGGTTGATTGAGGGATGCCGGGACTTCCAGTTCCACAAAATAATATTTCCAAGCTCTAGAAAATGGATAGTCTTGTTCTTTGATTACCCTCACCCTGTTGATCCATTGGTATTACAGTCAAATATTGTGTATGGGGCTGTCTTTGAAAATGGTCACTATGGGTGCATCTACACTGTAGAAATAATGGAGTTTGACACCACTTCAAGTGCTGTAGCTCCATCCTATGGAACTCTGGTATTTGTAGTTTTAAACTACAGTGGGCAACTAAGACAGTGCTGTTCTGCAGGTCTTTAGCCTTCTCTACCAAAGAGTGCTGGTGCATCACAACACTACAGATCCCAGGATTATGTAAGATGGAGCCATGGCAGTTAAAGTGGCACCAAACTGCATTATTTATACAGTGCAGATGCACCCTATCTGTAGGAGTAGTAGGAGTAGGAGTAGTTTATATCCTGACAGTACCCCAATAACGGGACTTAAGGTAGATTACAAATTATTAAAGCCAGTACAGTACAGATTTAAAGCGTACAAAAATATCAGTAGACATCAATAAATGTGTATATGCATGTTATTTTTAAAAGAATTAAACAACCTATAGAGTTAAAAGTATTTTAAAATACTTTAAAATAAAATAAGGCTGCCTTGAATCCCATCTTGGGAGAAGGGCAGAATATAAATCCAATAAATAAATATTCATTAAAAGAGATAATATAAAATATCAACAAAACAGTACACCATTATAAGCCCGCCATAGTCAATGTGTGAAAGCCTGATGGAATAGCAAAGTTCTCATTTGCTGGTGGGAGGAGAGCAAGGAAGGAACCATCCCAGCCTTCTCACTGTGGGAGCAGCTGCTAAGAAGGCCCTCTCCTTCATTCCCATCAAACCATCCTGGAAAGGTAGTGGGACAGTGGCCATTCCTGAAAATCTCAAGAGCTTGCTCATATAGGGAGATACAGTCCTTCAAATAACCTGGACCCAAGCCATTTAAAATTGCACAAAGCCATACACTTCAGTTAGTCTAGGTTATGGAAGCAAGATTGCTTATTGGGATTATTATTATTATTATTATTATTTCTATCCTGCCCCTCTGCAATGCAATCAGGGTGGCTTACAGTATAAAAACTCCATAATTACCTCTATACCCTAACTCACCCACCCCTTAAAATAATATTAAACTAGAAAAGTTTAAAAACATACAATATTTTTTTTAAAAAATATAGCAATTAATCACAGCAGCATAGAATAATTCAATGGCAGCCCCAAAGGGGAAAAACAGTTGAATCTTCAGGCCGGGGTAGCTATTCAGGAAAGGCCTGCTGGAAAAGATTTGTCTTGACAGCTTTTTTGAAGCTGTATAGGGTGGTAATAAGATGGATCTCGTCCAGCAGGCCATTCCATAATCTGGGAGCGGTAGCAGAGAAGGCCCTCTGGGAGGTCACCGACACCCTTGTTTTCATAGGTTGTAACAGATTCCTTCCAGAGAACCGAAATGTGCAGGGAGGATCGTACGGGAGGAGGCAGTCCTGGAGGTAAGTTGGCCCCAAGCTATGTAGGCTTTAAAGGTCATAGCCAACACCTTGTACTGTGCCCAAAAACTAATAGACAGCTAGTGGAGAGCTTTTAGCACAGGTGTTATGTGCTCTCTTCTGGAAATGCCAGAAATCAACCTGGCTGCCATGTTCTGAACTAGTTGAAGTTTCTGAGTCAAGCACAAGGGTAGCCCCATGATAGAGCACATTACAGAAATCGAGACGGGAGGTTACCAGCGCATGTACCACAGTTTCGAGGTCCCTGATTTCCAGGAAAGGGCGCAGCTGGCGTATCAGCTGAAGTTGATAACAGGCACTCCTGACTGTCGCATTTACCTGATTAGACATCAGGAGCGACGGGTCCAGGAGCACCCCCAGACTGCGAACACAGTCCTTGGAGGAGAGTGTGACTCCATCCAGGACTGGAAGTTGTATTCCTGGACCTGGTTTCAGGCCCACAACTGTTAGTACCTCTGTTTTGTCTGGATTCAGTTTCAATTTGTTTTTCCTCATCCAGTCCATTACTGCTTTAAGACAATCATTGAGTGGAGAGACACCATCTGAAGTCAAAGCTGACGACCAAGACATGGATTTAGGCATTTCTTTATCATCTTCAGTGGCCTTCTGAGGACAGGAGCAAATTTCTCAGATGAGCCAACTCATATCTCAAGATCATCTTCAGAGGCCCTTTTGCATGTATCTCCCCACCAAATGCAACACAGGGGGTGTCTACTATTGAGAATGTCTTTTTGGTGGGGGTATGCCAATTGTAGAATGCCTGATGTCTACTCCACAGACCTTTTGGCATAAGGCCAAAAAAAAAAAAAGGCTTTTAAAACTTGTTGCAGTCTTTTACAGTGGGCCCTTGGTATCCACTGGGGTTTGGTTCCAGGATCCCACCCCCACCCACCCCCCACCCCGTGGATACCAAAATCCATGGATGCTTAAGTCCCTTTATATACAATGGCAGGGTAAAATGGTGTCCCTTATATAAAATGGTAAAATCAAGGTCTGTTTCTTGGAATTTAAAAAAATATATATTTTCAAGCCGTGGATAGTGGAATCTGTGGCTGCCCAATCCATGGATCCAGAAGGCTGACTGTACTTCTGTTTTAGCACTTGGAGCATATGCTTTGCTCTTTTAGGTTTTGGTTGGATTTTCAAGTCTGATTTTATGCTGTAACATACAGTACTTTTGTAGTATTACATTTCCTCTATTTACTGCTTTTTGTTTTATTCTGTTCTCTTCTGTAAATGTTACCCTGAAAATTTGCAGTTTACAAATATAATAAAGAAATACACTCCCTTAAGGAGATAATGGACTTTATCAGATGGACAAAATACAGCATCATAACAACACCACATAATAGCAAAAGGTCACGCATATCAGACGATGTCGTCCTTTCACAGTTATGCCCCTAACAAAACCTGTGATTTTTAACTGACAGCTTAAGCTGTTAATAGATCTTTTTGCTGCTTTTTTGCAGGCATTGCTGGCATGCAAAACCTTGGACCATTTAACTCTCATACTTATCCCAACAATGGCTGGTCCAGTGCAAACATTTCTGGGTGAGATTGGGACATCCAGGTAAGTTTCACTCTTTTCATGACCCTCTCTGGGTTACTTTGGACTGCTAGAGTGTGTGTGTATATGCTTTGTGCAACTTTTTGTGTGTTTTTCTTGTTCTTAATTTTGAATTTTCTGTGCGACGAAGGACTTTTTCAAACAGGGGAAAAATCTCCAAGGAGGTCAGGAGAAGAACGGGGCTGTTGCACTTATAGAGCCCTGTTTCAGACAGCCCCATCCTCCTCTGTCCTCCTCTTGACCTTCCTCCATGCTGCAGGTGCCACTTTTATTGATGGAGGTTTTGTATAAGTGCGACAGCCCCATTCTTCTCCCGACCTCCTCAGGATTTTTTTCCCCCATTTGAAAAAGTCCTAAGTCTCATAGGATTTAGAGCAAGAAAGTGAACGGTGCTCTTTTCACTTCCTCTTTATTGCTGGGAGCCTTTGCCAGGAGAAGAAGGTGAGTGCAGGGGGGAGCATTATTTTGTCGGCATAGAAATGGGTTTTTCTATGCTGGCAAAAGAACATTTTAAACTTGTTTGTCTGATAAAGCCCAATGAGCAGATGATTTGGCTTCATGTTCCTCCAAAGTCTCTAGACATTTTGATTAAAGATTCTGATTGTTGAAACTGGGGGCGGGGGGGACTTCTGATCATGTACATCAGAGAGTTTATATGAGAAATTTGTTGAAGTAATTGTCATTTCTGCAGTCCAAATATTTTTCAGTGACTTCTAAAATACTGCTGACGGACAGCTTGATGCACTGTGATGAAAAGAATACTATTAATAAGCCTGCAAAAAACACCCCCACCCAACCCCATGTCTCACTAATCTTAGGTGGCTTAAGTTAATTAGATCATTGTGTCAATGAGATAGATATAAGCAAGTGTCTTCCTGTCTTTCAACAACTGCAAAATCCAGCCAAATGTTTAAACTTTAAAGACAGAATCAAGCTTTTGACGAGCTCACTCTTTATGATCACAATCCTTCCCCATATAAGCAGCACTCCACACCCTGGAAGGGGTAGGCACAACATTCGGAGAGGTAGACATGGAGCCCTGTCTCATTCTTCCAACTGGCTGGCACTCCAGTGGCACTGGCTTCAATCTTGCTTCTGAGCTGAATTCAGGGTGCTAGTTTTGACATACAAAGCTCAAACAACTTCAGGCCAGGATATTTGAAAGACTGCCTCCTCTCATATGAGCTGGCCTAAAACATGAGATCCTCAGCAGAAGCCCTGTTCCATATGTCACCATCCTGCAAGCCTAGGTACATGTGACAGGGCTTTCTCTGTAGTAGCTCCCCAACTGCAGAATTCCTTCCAAAAGGAAAACAGACTGGCTCCACTGCTTTTGAGTTTCTGGTGGGCAGCTAAGACAATGCTGTTCTGCAGCTCCTTTGTTCTTTGAAATTGCTTTGGCTGTTTTGAGTGTCTGGTGTTACAGACCAGGCATTTTGGCTGCCAGATTTGGGGCCTGGGGATAGACCAATAAAGTACAGAGTGTAACATAGTGTAACCTATAGAGTATAGCATATAAGCTCTAATACAGGAAGCTAGATGTATTAAGGTGTGTGTATGACTATGTGATGAATGTTGCTGTCCTTGAGCAAGCAGGGATCACCAGCATTGAGGCCATGATATTGAGAACACAGCTGCGCTGGGCAGGGCACGTTTCTAGGATGGAGGACCATCGCCTCCCAAAAATAGTACTCTATGGTGAACTCGACATGGGTCAGCATAAGAGGGGCGCTCCAAAAAAACGATACAAGGACTCCCTGAAACAACATCTCAGGTTCGGCCAAATTGATCACCAACAATGGTCCGCCCTGGCCTCACATCAGGAGGCATGGAGACGCACTATCCACAATGCTGCAGCCTTATTTGAGAACTCAAGCCAAAAAAGTCTTGAACAGAAACGACAACGCAGAAAGAAACACAACCTGGAAACATGACCCAAGGAGATCTTCTGCTGTGCTTTTTGCAACTGGACATGTTTATGTTGGATTGGCCTTTTCAGTCATCAGTGCACTTGCAGAAAGCGTGGGATGAGTCCTTCCTGAATCTTCGTTTGGGAAGAAAAGCCAGAGAGAGATGTACCAGTGAAAACTTGGCAGCAGCTTAAGTTTGAGAAAACACCTACTCAAATGTCAACAAAGCATGTCAACTAAAATGTCAACTATTTTGTCACCTCTTATTCTTTTAGTATATATGTTTATACTCAAGAAATTATTTGATTAGAAGAAATTAAATTACTGAAATTAGAGTATATAGAAAAGCTTCCTTTAGTTCACTTTAATTTATATGGATGATGATGCACCTTAATAATGATCAAGTCCTTAAAGATAACCTATTTAAAATTAACTTATTTAATAATCATAAGAAACACAGTGTTTTAATATGTAGCCAATATAAGTCTGCCTGAATTTTAAAAGGAGGGCTTTCTTTTTGTCCCACCACCATAACAGACACATTTGATGAGGACATGGGAGAGAGCCTTCTCGGTGGCTACTCCCTGGCTATGTAATTCCTTCCCTCATGAGGATAGGTTGTCCCTCTCTCACACACACACACACAGACACCACCACTATTGTCTTTCTACTGGCAGGCAAAGGCATTTCTGTTTACCCAGGCCTTTGATTTTTTACTGGACATTGCAGAGGGTCTTTTAACTAGGACATGCTGTATCTTTAAAAAATATACTTTGAATTTTTAATTATTGCAGATTTATGTTTTAATATTATCAATTATTTAATTGCTTTTTAAACTTTGCATTATGGCTTTTAAAAAAAGAGTATTCTGTTTCAACTATATTGTTAGCCACTTTGGGTCCCAAATTGGGACAAAGGTGGGGTATAAATTAAGTGTAGTTAATGAATTAAATAAAATCCAAATTGAATTCTAAAAATCCATAAAAAAAAAAAAACCCAAACCTCTCAATCATGTGTTGATATCCACTATGTTTCTGGTGTGCTCTGGGCTGAATATGGGCTGTTACTATGGATACACACCTTCTGATTCATTACTAGAAGTCATTTGGGTCTCTGCCTACATTATAAGAGGTGAACATAGGCAGATATGTTAAGAGATAAAAGTGCCCTTCTCTGTTTAACTAATCACACACTGTGATAGACAGATAGACTGAATGCATGCTCATTCTCCCAGATTCGTGCCACATGTTTGTCTGCAGCAGGGATTCCTGCTGCTGTCATAATAACAAAGCCACTCTGCTTTATCAGAAGAATTGTACACCTCTGGAAGCATGCTCAACTTTGAGCTAAGAGAATAACAAGGCTGATCTGGCACTTGGGTTCTATTCTATAGCCATGCTAACAGGACCCTGGCTGAAGTTATGCAGAAAGAGGAGCATGATGAAACATTGGTCAAAAAACAAAAATCAGCTTACAGGATCTTCTTAGTATCTTAATTATTACATGGCATGAAAAAATATTAAACACTATTGAGCTATTTTGTAGAATTACAGTATTTTTATCTGATTTACAAAGGTATTGAAGTCTCAGCGGTAAATATGTATTCAAGGATTTATGAAAATGTGGAATCTATTATCCATTGTACAAACATGCAGACTCTGGATAGAACATGCCACAACAACTGTTCTGGAATTATCTAGTTGACTCAGGGCTAAATCATGGTTTATGTGGCAGACACATTTGCAGATGCTTGTCTCCTAGTGAGTATATGTAAGCAAGGGGATCTTGTAGCTCCTTTGAGACAAACTGAGAGAAAGAAGTTGTAGCGTAAGCCTTTGTAAACTTGGTCTACTTCCTTAGATGCAGTGAACATGTGTAATCTTTGCTGCCACAAGTCTTCCATTTGTTTTGTTCCTCATGGAGGTAAAGTTGGACCCCCATATCTGTGGTGGTTTGGTTCCCAGACTTCCCATGGATACCGGAAACCATGGATAACAATGAACCCTATTAAAATAAAGGACTTCCAGTAAAAAAGTACAATAAAATTACATTGGAGGACTTAGAACATGCCTGGAAATGATGTCTCTCTAGGCATTTTTCCAGCATGACTCTATGGTGTCCCTATTTTGTGTCCCATGGATAACTGAAACCGCAGATATTGGTTCTGTGGATACAGGGATCTGACTGTATTCTAGAAGCTGGTTCAGCTTGCAAAGCTGAGCTAACATGGGCATTCAAGGGTTCTGGCTTTGACCCACAAATGACTTCACATTATTGTGAGCTTTTCCTGTTGTGTAACTGTAAGTTAAAGACTGATCACAGCCTGAGCTGCTGGCAAATCCACTATCCAGTGCACACTTATCTGCTTAGACACATCTCTGATTTCAAACCTCTGGCCTCCACCAACAGGGCTTGATGTTCTCAGGTCCTGCTCTAAACATCTCATGATGATGTTGATCCTATTGATGCTCTTCGTCTTGTCTACTGTCTTTAACTTTGTACCCTGCTTTTTCCAAAGACTGAGACTCAAGGACATTTCCATGTTGCAGCCTGGCCGTTTGCACATTGAGTGTGATTCATCTAGCAGTCCATGTATGGAGGCATACTTGGTAAACTCTACTTCTCCTTTCTTAGCACAGAGCCAGTGGCACCTTAGATTGTGGACATTCTCCACAGTCAGGAAAGCATACAAAAAGCATGTGAATGTCTTTAGTTTTTCCATTAGCTCTGCACACAGATCCCACTTTTGCCCTAGCCAAACAACAACAACAACAACAACAACAAACTTTTCTTTGCACTTTGATTTTTTTTACAAAATTTGTAGGTCACCTACTATCAAAGTATGCCAACCATCTCCTTTGAGTTTTGAGCTGATTTTTTCCCAGTGTCAAACACAGCAGTATGAGTTCTACCTCCACATCTATGAATTAAATGTAAATGTGCCAAAACTCTCACAGTTTCACCCAGCAAGAACAGTTTTGAAATATTTCATTCTTGTATATGAGAACAAATGAAGCAAAGGAGGTACTCAGGTTTATCACAAGAGTGGTGTTACACCAAGTTTTTTTGGGGGAAGGGGTTGGTATGTCCTCCAGGGAATTCCTGGAATCCTTGTGTAAGCACCATATTGGATAGAACCCAATGACCTTGGAGCAAAATGTGATAAATCTGCATTTAGAACTAAGAGCTTGTGTGTGAATTTATACCATAAATATATAGACAGAGAGACAGAAAAAAGATCAATAGAGTTTAAGGAATCAGTCTTTCAACAACAAAAATATTGCTTGTCGCTGAAGCATAAAGCATGGTGGGGTATAAATATTTTAAATAAATACACATAAGAATGCAGTGTTATAACAGGATGAAATGCATAGCCAGGATGTTATCATCAGTGGAGGCCATTTTATGTGTGCCTGAATTGTGTAAAAGGTATCTAGGTTTTTAATTGCTTCCTCTGTAGTACATGTATATCTAATCATGTTTCATCTTTCATCTCCTTCCTTTCCTACCTTACTTTTACTGTTCTATTCCCAGGACAAGTAAAACAGAAGTCTTTCATCTTCACCCATGGGAAAAGTACAGAGCCTTAACTCAAAGTAACATAAACTCTTCTTTCTATTTGTATTGTCTTTGTTAACTGGAGTTTAAGTTTAGATTTCAAAATAGTGAGAGAGATTCAACTGGTAATTAGGCCATTACCTATTAAAAGTCTTGCAGCACACAGCTAACTTAACCAGGTATTCAGCAGGGGGAGAAATTGATTTGTAGCATTATTTTTAAAAAAATGCAATAAAAATAAATACAAAATTTATTTGTACTTCCTCTGCTCATATGTGAAATACAGTTATTAGCATGCAATTATCCTTGAGTTTCTATTTGCATTCTTCTGAATTTTGCAATGCAGTTCTCCACTCAAAACATGCATCCAAAAATGTGCAAACTATGAAAACCTATTTACAAAACTGCATAAAGTTGAAGAAATCACATGCAAAAATGAGTATGACAGCAAATTGCTTACAAAAATGCATATATTAGGGGGGAATGCTTACAAATATATATATATATATATATATATATATATATATATATATATATATATACACACACAGTATATGGAAACATGTGAGTTTTCATGTTCCCTTTTAAAAAAACTTTGTAAGTTGATGCAGAAAAGAAATGAATGTGCTTGGGAAATGCTATTATTATAAGAAGATCAACTGATTCATCCCAACCTAGAATGCCTAGATATAGATACAGATACAATTACAGATATAGATACAGATTGCAATACATACTCGAAAGCTGTTTCATGGTAATTCACCATGCATGTTTGCTGCAGAGAAAACTTCAGTGTTTGATGCTTCTCTCTCTCTCTCTCTCTCTCTCTCTCGCTCTCGCTCTCGCTCTCTCCCTCTCTCTCACACACACACACATATATATATGAGATAAAGCTCTGTTCAAATAAAGAATTTTGAACAGAGGGGGAGGGAGGGAGTAGGAGAGAGACAGAATAAAAACCCCAGGAGAAAAAAAATAACTGTTACTGAAAGATGTTAAAAAATAATTTTTAAGAAAATAAATGTGTTAGTATCAAAGACTATTCTAGTGATGTGAGAAAAGGTAGCTATGTTTATTGATCCACAAATCGTCCATGAATATGTATTCTTGTCCAGGCTGCCAAACTGAAAAACCAACTTACTAGATGCAGTATCAGGGAAAGGCTGTGAGATCAGGGGGCCATTCAAACTACAGAATTATAGCACTATTATTCCACTTCCACTGCCCATGGAGATTATCAGACAGGAATGCAAAAAGTGTTCCTGTCCCACAATCTCCAATCCCACCCCTGTCCCGGCACAATAACCCTCTCCACCACACTTACCTTCTCTCCCATCAACAGGCAACCCAGGAATGAATGGAACCCTAACAGAGCTTCGTTCACTTCCTGGACTGAAATCCCGCCTGTTCTCACAAGATGCGAGTGTGGGGAATTCAAAAATAAAAACAAAAATACACAAAAAAGTTACAAAAAGCACATACACACACTTTAAAACTTCCAAGTAAACTAGAGTAGTTTTAAAAAAGTGTGTCATTTACCTGGATGTCCTGATCTCACCTGGAAGTGTTCTGGCAGGACCGTCCATTGACGCTGCATTCACGACAGTTAAATGGCCTTAGGTTTCACACACTGGCAATGTTGGCACCAAATCACAACGGGGGAACTATTGATGGCTCGGCCCGTCAATAAAAAGCAACGCCAGTGGAATGCAAAAAGATGATGTCATCTGATATTGGCGTCCTTTTCCATTTCTCTGGCATCATTGTGGCACCACATTAGCCACGTCTGATAATCTCCATAATTCCATCCTATGGAAACCTGGGATTGGCAGTGTAGAGAGGGGCATTTAGAACTCTCAGCCAGAGCACTCTGGTGCCTCACCAAGCTACAAACCCCAGGATTCCACAGGATGGAACCATAGCAGTATTGTGAATGGGCCCTTGGTCTCCTAACATCTTTTCTTTGCAGTGACAGAGCATTTTTTTAATCAGGACCATTTTCCTGCAGAGTACTTTACTCCTTCCCCCTCAAATCATCTGCCTGCAAAAAAAAAAAAAAAAAGTTCTTGGCTACAGGAGAGATGAAAATCGGTGCCTCTTCTCCTCACCCCCCCCCCGCTTTGTGAACATCATCATATCTGAGGGGAGAAAGGCCTTTAGATTAAGGGGATCATATGGGGGAATGGATTTATAAAACTCCTTTCCATGTGGCTATGAATCTAATCTAGATGTCCCACATTGTGCCTAGTGCAGCAGATATGAGAGCTTTCACAAGATGAGGTGAGGTTGTCTTGAACCCCAGATTGGTCATAAAATGCTACAGGGCAGCCTAAAATGAATAAAAAATAGCTACAGTGGGTCCTTTGTATCTGCTGGGGTTTGGTTCCAGGACACCCCCCCCCCCTTGGATACTAAAATCTGTTGATGCTCAAGTTCCAGTATATACAACGGCATAGTAAAATGGTGCTCCTTATATAAAATGGTAAAATCAAGCTTTGCTTTTTGGATGTGTGTGTGCATGTAATATTTTCAAGGTGTGGATGGTTGAATCCATGGATACAGAATACAAGGATAAGGAGGGCCAACTGTTCTTTACTGAAAATGTAGTTAATCAGGCAGAGGTTGCAATTAACTCTTCAGCTTAAAATTTGAATGTTCCAGGAGATAGATAGATAGACTATTTGTTTGTTTGTTTATTATTGCATTTTTCTTCCACTGCAGGATCCCAAGTGGCTTACAATGTAACTTAAAACAAACTACAGCTAAACACTAGGTAAGCAATAACATGAAAGAAGAATTTTAAAGCAGTTAATTAAGCTATATTAAAATCAAGCACAGATTTAAAACACCATAAAAATATAACAAGGGGAGGGTTTGGCACACACATAAACACACTAACAAAATCCTTCTATGGTAACCATTTACTAGCCAAAATCCTGTCTGAATAAAAATGTCTTTGCCTTCTGGAAGGACAGTAAAGAGGGGGACGCCCTAGCCTTCTGTGGAAGGAAGTTGCCCAGCCTGTCAAGCAGATAAGGGGGTGAGATTACACACTTTCCTTTGGGAATGAGTGGGCTTTTTTCTTTCACCATCCCCTACCCAGTCTAGCTATGAGACATGGGGCTTTATCAGATGCAGTCTTTAAAACATTCTTTTGCCAGCACAAAAAAATCAATTTTTGTGCTGGCAAAAGAATGTTCCCCCACACACACTCACCTCCTTTCCCAGCAAAGGCACCTCCGTGAATGAAGAGGAAGTGAGCAGAGCCCTGCTCACTTCCTCGTTTGAAATCTCGCACAATTTCATCGTGCAGGAAATTCAAAATTAAAAACAGAAAGAAAGCATTTAAAAGTTTACACAAGCACCTATGCATACTTTAAAAAAACCCAAGTAACCAAGGGAGGGTCAAAAAAAGTTCATCACTTACCTGGATGTCCCAACCCGACCCAGAAGTGTTTGCACCAGTCCAGCCACTGACAGGGTAAGTATGAGATTTAAAGGGACAGAGGTACTGCATGCCAGTAATGCCAGCAAAAAAAGTGGCACGTCCGCGCACCCTTTTGCAGTTATGTCGCATCGTTATGATGCTGTATTTTCTGTGTCTGATAAAGTCCATGGTGTGGAAGGTTTTGTAGTTATTTGCCCTGATTCTACATTCTCAGAGCTTCTAAAAGGAGAAGGCATGGTTTTTGGCTCATTATTTTGGCAACACATATAAGTCCCTGCTTTATTGCCACACCTCTGGTTCACCTGAGTAGGGAGGTATGCACACAAATCTAGAGAAATGGTGGCTCCCAAACTGAAGACTCTTTATGGACTTAGGCTATCCCCATTGCTATGAGAGACCTACTGCCTCCATTCAGCAATAAATCTTCTTTTATACAAATGGCTCAGTCTCATCATGATTGTCCTCAAATACATTTTCAAGTGTTGGCCTTAACTAACCTACTACCACACACCCCCATTGACACACCTAATTATGCTGTTAACTTTTTAAGAACAATATAAGATTCCAAAAGAATCAGTGCAAGTTCTCTACTTCTCAGCCATTCGTAAGCTACCATATGATGCAGAAATATCATATTGTGAATATTCCATTTCCTGTTGTTGACTTCATTAAGAAGATTTGGAATAGTGTATTGATAAGGTAAGAGTTCACTAGGGTTTAAAGAATATTCTCTAGTTTTCTCATCCTTTATAAGAAAAGGTATCTTGACACCTCAAAGCACCTCATTGAAAAAAGGTCAACTGCCACAAGATTTTTCAAAATTTGGGCCTTTTATTTTACACAAAATAAATTGTATTCTATGCAAAAATGTTGTTTTCTCAGCCAAAAAAACACATTATTTTGTGAAAAAGAGCCAAGGTTTTTGTACACCCCCCCCCACGTTTTTGCACAAAAATCCTGAGCTTTGTATACAAACAAATTTGTGTGTGTGTGTGTGTGTGTGTGTGTGTGTGTGTGAATTAATTTTTTAAAGTAGGAAGAATAGCCGGAAAATGCTAGAACCCCTCCCCTCATAATCTCACCATCAAGGAGAAAGCTTTTGCAATTGTTCATTCTTGCATGCAAAGATTAAATAAGCAAAGATTTACATCCCAAGAGTTCATTCATGTTATGCTTAGGGCAGTGGAAAATCAATGCCATGGGAATGTCTTTCCCTGTAGTGGTGGTTACATATTGTCCAGACAAAACTTTCTCCAATAAAAATAAATGGCACTGTCAACCGCTTTATATCAAGAGAATTGTTCCTGTTTATGATTTATTTAAAACAGTTTTACTGCACCTCTCCTGGAGACTGAGGCATCCCACAATATATTTAAAACTAAGAATTAAAGGTAATTAGCCAATTAAAATCCCATCGATCAAAGTAGGAGAAATAAAATCATCTCAAATCACAGTTGAGTTATATGAATGTCATTAAGTGCTAATCATGCAATACTACTTCTCTGGATCAATCTTTATTAAAAATGCATTCTGAACAAACTGTTATTTTATGCATCATTTAAATGTCTGACAATGAATCATGTTTCCAGTTTTGTTAAAAATGGACAATAAAGCAGATATACCTTTCAGCTCCAATTGCAGAAAGGTATGGAAATGTTTTCTATATATGCCATGGACTTCTACTCTAGCTTCTTTTTGAGGGTAAAATACACAACCACATTAGGTCCAAATTTACAGAGACTATGGATGATGCTGTACTGCAGAAATAATCCAGTTTGACACCACTTTAACTGCTGTGGCTCAATGCTACGGGATACTAGAATTTGTGGTTTTGTGATATATTTAGTATTCTCTCTCAGAGAGTTCTGGTGCCACAACAAACTACAAATCCCAGGATTCCATAGCATTGAGCCATGGTCTTTCAAGTCAAACTGGATTATTTCTGCACTGTGGCAGCAGCCTATGTTGTTTATTGTACAAGGGTTTTCATATTTTTAAATCATACTTTGTGAAAAATAAAAATTGGCATGCATTTTAGAAAACAAAGGTGGGCATTATACAATACATTGCTTACTTGGAGGAGCATTAGCATTGTAAAGGAATATTTCATAATGATGAAATATAGACTTTTCAATGTTTCTACTTTGCCTTGCCATTTCTCCCCATTATACAACGTAGATTAAGATATGCTAAAGAAAGAGAATTATATGGTAGAGTTCATACACGAGTTCAGTGTGCTGTTATTTGCCATCCAGTCAGCTTCAACTTATGGCAACCCTATGAATTAGAGACCTCCAAGAGCCCTGATTGTCAACAACCCTGCTAAGGTCTCACAAACTCAGCGCTGTGGCTTCCTTGATTGAATCAATCCATCTGTAATATGTTCCTTCTCTTTACCTTCTGCCTTCCAATTTTCCAAGCATTATTGTCTTTCCAATGAGTCATGTCATCCCATGATGTGTCTATAGTACAATAGCCTAAGTTCAATCATTTTGGCTCCTAGAGAGAATTCAGGCTTGATTTGTTCTAAGACCAATTTATTTCTCTTTTGGCAGTCCATGGTATACACAGAATAATGTCCTTTTTTGGCTAATTATATATTATACATGAATGTACAAATATGTGCAAAACACAGAGAAACATAGGTTTAGTGGTGTTATTATTTGTCATCAAGTTGGCTTTGACATATAGTGACCCTATGACTAGGAGAGCTCCAAGACTTCCTGCAAATGGAGTGCCATTGCTTCCTTTATTGTTTCACCTCCACTTTTTAAATACCTATTAAGAAACAAACAGTAAGGCCCCAGATCCATAAGGTACAAGGGTAGTGATAGGTCTCCTCCATTTTTGTGGAGAGAGCAGTTCACATAATAACAGTGACCTAGGAGATTATCAGACACGGCAAAAAACACAAAAGGAGAACATGAGGATGTCACTGTCCCTTGAATGGGTCCCAGTTTCAGACAACGACGTCATCCTCGCGTGCTAAATCTGTGCTGCGGCCATGAATAAGGAGTTGCTTTTCATTGAGGGGACCTCCCTGTCAATTGAAAGCAATGCCGTATTTGTGGCTGCAGCACAGATTCAACATGCGAGGATGACAACGATGTCTGGAACTGGGACCTGTTTGTGGGACAGTAATGTCATCCTCGCATGCTCCTGTTGGGCTTTTTGGACACGTCTGATAATCTCTTTATTTACAATTCTGCTCACTATGGCTAGAATCCTGTTGGTTAGTCCTAACTAGATTAGATTTATTTGATTGGTTGTTGAATGGTTTAATCCAATTGATTGCATCATCTACTCTGGTTAGAACAAACAACAAAAAGTAAGGAGAAGAGGTGGTGGGAGAACAGATCTTGTGTCACCTTCCAGGCTGCATCAGAAGTGAGCACATGAAAGATTTGCTTAAATAAACTGATTAGACTTAAAGGTACCAAAAGGCTACTTTTTCTTCCCATTCTAATACAGAATCATAGAATTGTAGAGTTGGAAGAGACTACAAGGCTACTAACCACCCAGTCCAACCCCCTACCAAGCAGGAAATCACGATCAAAGCATCCCTGACAGATGGCCATCCAGCCTCTGTTTAAAGACCTCCAAGGAAAGAGACCCCACCACACTCCGAGGGAGTGTGTTCCACTGCTGAACAGCTCTTACTGTCAAAAAGTTCCTCCTAATGTTGAGGTGGAATCTGTTCCTGGAGCTTGCATCCATTGCTCCGTGTTCTAGTCTCTGGAGCAGCAGAAAACAAGCTTGCTTCATCCTCAATGTGACACCCCTAAATGGCTGTCTCTTGAAAACTAGAAACTACTATTATCCTACAGTACCAAAATTTTACTTATCCTGTTCTAATTTACTCCCTATAACAGGAAAGAAAGCCAGACATCTGAATAAGTACGGTCTAATTTGCCAATATATTTAGTTTACAACTGAATGTTATAGTATATATTGGCTGATATTGTTTTCCATCCATCCATCTTTCTAATAACCCCTCATTTTGCAGTGTTGGAGATTATTTAGGTATCCCAGAGAACCAAGCAAAGCTTGTTAACAATTACAGGATGCTTTCCATAACCCTGCCATTGGCACCATATCTAGTGATGAGAACAGAAAAGGCATTTAATGAATTATAGAACAATCAATTATAGAAGTAATGATGGGACAATGACTTCTTTCTAACTGAAGCAGAACTTTAACTTCAACCCCTCTTCCTCCAGCCCAGACAAACAAAATACAGTGGGCCTTCCAGATCCACAGAGGTTTGGTTCTAGGCAAAAAAAGCAGATGGTTGCTCCCCATATTATTAAATGGCAACGACACGAGCATGGACACATCAGCACATCCACATCCATGTCCCCTCCATTTTAAGTGTGGGATGAAATGATCCACGGGTGGTTGAAATTGCAGATCAGGAGCCCATGGATTGGGAGGGGCCACTGTAATTTAATGTGATCTAAAGTTCAAGGTTTCAAATGTGGGGTGAAAAGGAAGCATGAAAAAGGGAGAGGCATAGAAGTGATTGATAGAATAGTATGACATTCATCCACATGCAGTTCAAACCTGGGCAAATCAATGGAGATAAACTATCCATTGCACTGAACAGAATACAGAATACAACTTTAAAAATAAATTTATTGTAGCATTTTAATTATTTTCAAGGTTCTCACCAGAGATATATATCCTAAATTTTTACCTTGTTGTTAGAGACTATTCACAAGCATTTTGATATTTTTTTCAGAGGGGTAGCTATCTTAGGCCTTGTTTGCACCAGCCACTTAATACTGCACCAGTATTATGCTCTGGGCTGGCCCTGAACAGACCACAATGGTGTCCACATACACCAGTGTGAGAGTGCATTGTTGTTCGCACAGGCCAGCTGGGTCAACACTGCATCGGCCCTGCTGGCCCATCACCCTTGGTGCCGCCGCCACTGCTGCCACCACCACTGCCTTGACTGCTAGCCCAGCAGCTCTGTCTGAGAGGCTGGCATCTCCCGTCACTGCTAGTGAGGTAAGCAGAGGGCACCTGTACGATTGACAAGGAGAGGAGCACCTTCTGCTTACCTCACTATCTGTGATGGGAGATGCCAGGCTCTAGGACAGAGCTGCTGAGCTGGTGGGTGAGGCAGTGGCAGTGGCCGCAAAGGGGATGGGCCAGCAGGGCTGACTGTGATGACTCTGCTAACGCTCACATGCTGCAACAATTTCCATTAATCAGAAATGGTTTATTGGATCAGGCATTTAAGCATTCATGTTCATTGCAAAGACAGTTCTGTCGGTTCATGCCAGAACTCAGAAGATAATAGGAAAGCTAAGCTTTGATTACATCACCCACACCTGTAGTGGCCCATGAGAGCATTCCATGCTGCACCAGCCTCCCAACCTCCCTTTGTACTTTCCCAAAACATAATTGGCCAGATGGCCTTGAACAATCCAGCAACAGGAGCTTTAACCATCTCCCAGCATGCCCTCTACTCATGTCAGCCTCTGGCATGCAAACTACTGCCTAGCAGCAAAAGTACATTTGAACTAAAAGTACATTTGAACTATACAAAGCCTGTGCCAGAGTCCTGACACTGATGCATTGAGTGAGCAAGCATGTGAACAGCTGGGTCGGTCTGGCTCCCACCCGATCCAGCTGTCTGCATGCCAACAGACCTCAGAGCTACTTTAGGGTTTCTGGCAAACACCAGGCTTTCCCCTGACTTCACACAGTGTGGGACAAAGTCAAGTTAAGGGCCAGAAAGTGTGGATCCTCTCCCAGAAGTAGCCGTATGTTGTCCAGACTGCCAGTGCCAGATTTGGGGCAAGTACACCATTTTTCACCTGTGCAGACAAGGCCTTAGTCTCTTGTAGCAAAAGGCACAAAGAGTGTTATTTAGCATAAGCTTTTGTGGACAGAATTAGTCACATTTTGAATGGGCTTTTACTTAACCACATATGGCATAAAATGTTCCAACCTGCAGAAAATGAATAGTTACTCCTGTAGGTAAGAATAAAGATGGATGAATTTCTCCATTTCATTTTCCCCATAGTCACTTTTTTTAAAGCTTCAAATTATATCAAATTTATGAAAAATTGGTAATATGTAAATATATATATTTACCTATTCCACAGTGTTCTCCATACTGGCAATAGTTGTACTAATTGAATTTGAGTAGTACAGATGGTTGAGAGTTTGATCAATTTGGGCTATATATGGGATTCAATGATGACACTTGGATTCTAAATACCCAAAGTCTTGAATGGGGCAAATTTCTCAGTTTTTCTTTCTCCCAGTTTTGATTTAAAAATCATCATCATCATCATATCTCCTCAGATTGTTTCCATGCAAATTATGAAGAAATTTGAAGATTTTGGAAAGTTCTCATTTTTTTAAAAAAATGAACCAAACAAAATGTTAAGCCTTCTCTTGGGTAAAAAGGATCTTGACGATAAAATTTGTCAGTACAGCTTCCAGTATTTCAATGTACTTCACAGGTATGATCTCAACAATCCTTACAATGCCTCTTTAAGGCTAAGTGCTATTTCCCCTTGTATATTATATTGCAGGTGAGAGACCTTTCCCAAGATTGGCCTAATGAAGTTAGGGCTTTGATGAGGTTTGAACTAAGGATTGCCCAGTTCACAGTCTTGGCCACAAGACTATCCTAGCTCTGTGCCAGGTACTGTTTCTTGCTAGGCCTACTTTCTATCTGTTAATTAATTCTTCCCAGAGCTGTTGTCACTTGGCAGTGACATGCCATCAGGCCAAATTGATGGCAAAATGGATAGACACTAAACCCATCAATGAACAAAGCTACCTTTGTTATTTTATGGTGGTAAACATTTCTGCTTACA
This sequence comes from Gambelia wislizenii, assembly GCA_030847615.1. Taxonomy (NCBI): domain Eukaryota; kingdom Metazoa; phylum Chordata; class Lepidosauria; order Squamata; family Crotaphytidae; genus Gambelia; species Gambelia wislizenii. The sequence goes on from JAUMIR010000003.1 coordinate 337,966,113, forward strand.
TGCACCAGTGCCTCAGGAGCTGCATGTGTCCTCTACCTGACCTCAATGGCTTCAGGAACCTTCTAGAAGTGACAACTTCAATATTGCCAAAACAATTTTTACATAACATGTCCAATGTGTTTAATGGTATAATCATTTGACTTACATTCTCCACTATGCTGACACAACCTTGTCAATTACAGCGCCTAACAACTTTCAAGCCAGCCTTTTTGAATCAGGTGAGTCAAAGAAAACAATTCCTCCTCAAATGGTCTTTATCTCTTAGTAGGAAAGCTTTATCTTCATGTCAGAAAACATTGCCCAGAGGTGAAATGGGGGGGGGGGATATAAAGAAAGCCAACAACACTTTTTTTTTACAAATTGAATTCATTATTAGATGATAATTTTTTGTCTTTCAGAACAAAGCAGACAGATGCAAATGAATTGAACAGTCAGTGTGGAATGGCTGTGCTCTAGAGCAAAATTTCACAAATTCCCCAAGCAACTGCTCTGAAAATGCTTTCATTATCCAGTGATGGGATACAAATATGAGATAACATCCTTCCAGCTCAGCAGTGGAATTAGTGGAAAGTAGTTCTGTGTTTCCAAGGCTGTATCAAGGCTAAAGTTCTCTACTGCCCTGCTTGTGTGACTGTCAGAAGCTGTTGGGATTGCCCCTGGGGTGAGTCCTCAAGACTGCAGGTTCAATCCAGAGCTGGCCCTATCATTAGATAAAGTGAGGCGACCACTTCAGGGAGCATTTTGTGGGTTTCAAATTAGTTTCTTTGAAAAGCTTTGAAGTAGAACATGACAAATACTGTAGTTACCCACAAGTTTCTCTTTTGTAATGAGTGTTTAACAAACTTACATTCCAAAAGTAATGTAGGAACAAGTGGAAACAAAGGCTAGCATCCTGTTGATGCCCCTATGCAGGTGTTAGCTCTGCCTGTGTCGTTTTATGATAATTGCAGGGGGAGGTATTCACTACTTCCCTCATTCAAGGATCACTTGACCACTGAACTTATCCGTCTTGTGTGGGGCCCCACTGCCATTTAGAACCCAGAGAAAAGAGTGGGACAGCCTCACTGGATGCACCATCATAACTGGACACACCACCAAGATGTCATCCTCTGGGAATTTCTGCAGATCCTCTGGAGAATGACATTGTTGCCATACAACCAGCTATATGAACATATCCAGATACTGTGTGGTTGTCCGCCTCCTTGGCCACTAAATAGCTCGGGGGTGAGGGGGATTGGATGAATTCTCCATGAAGGGAATGGAATATGAGACAGAGTTTTGTCTCAGAGTTCTGTTTCATTCAGATGATGCAGTGGCTAGGCAAAAGTAATTTCACTGGTGTTAACAAGTAATGCAGTCTTGTTAGCTTTTAAAGTTAAAGCGGAATTTTAGGTGGAAGATTTTGCTGGGACTTTTTTGAATGCTTATGGTCTTCTCTTATTAAGCTTGTGGTGTTTGCTAAAATATTTTTAACATTTACAAGAAATACAACAAATAAAGCAACACATCACCCCTAAATGTTACAGTTAGCAATGGCAATGAATTACTTTCTAAACACTACACCAACTAATGGGAATTAATCAGTTTTTTAAAGTACTGTAGCTTTCTGAGCTCTTGTGTTTACTGCCATAGAGTGGAGAAGAGGTGTTAGTGGCTTCATGTGTCAGCATAATTTAACTAGTTTTGAGTGGACAGATCCACTTGGCTGGATGGGCCAATGGGTTTGCCATTTGCTACTGTGACTCAGGCGGCTAAGTGTCTTACTCTGGCCCTAGTTAGAGTTTCTCCCTGCAAAACAATATACTCGATTGACTGAGCCTTCATTTATCCTCATCACTAGGGAGGAACCCAGTAGCCTCCTGTTCACTCTGGGTTCTTGCCTGGTCAATGATGACACCTTTGTTGTAATCTTGGTTTGGTTCTCTTCGTTTGTTTTCTGCTTCTGGTCTCCCAGCTTCCTGGCCCTCAGATCTTTGCTCCTGTTCAGTGTGAGGCTACAGACTTAGCTGTGACAGTGATTTACAACATTTTGCTTTTCTTCCTTGCTAATATGATGTCCTATTAGAGTTATGGGGGAATGTGTGGCACTCCAGATGTTGTAGGACTTCATATACCATCATCCTTTGTCATTGGATATATTTACATGGGCTAATGGAAGATGCAGTCCAGCAACATAAGACACACATGCCTCATCCCTGACCTACCACAACTGCATGCAAAGTTACTTCTTTGGACCATAACTCCCTGAATCTTCAACCAGTATATTTCCCCAGTCTCAAGTGGCATATTCATGGGGTGGCGATTTTCACCTTATTGCCTATAAAATACAAAAGTACACTATGCTGTTGAAAAGCAAAACTGTGGTTCTTTTTTTGAAAAAAGTGCCCTGGGGCAAAACAGGGGGGAAAGCCCTGTGTCATTTGGACTGCAGGGCTCCAAGAGTGGGGGGAGCCGGGGTAAACAGCCCATGCTGGCAAGCCCTCTGTGATAGGATCCAGACCTTAGCATCTCTTTACTCCCAAATTACCATATTTTTATCTTCACCCTCTTCTGCAGAGGAGGTTTTAATTTTGTCAAATGAATATAGGTCACTTACAATTAGACCATATGTGATGCTCCTCTGTTTGAATCTTCCATGTTATACAAAATAAAGTAGGCATCTGTTTTAACAACAGAGGGACAAGCAGGGGTTTGCTATTCCTGGCTGCTTTTTATTCACCTCAGGTGTCAAAAGTCCTTGAAGTAACAACAACCAACCAAGGTCAACTGCATTGCCACTGTTTTCCAAGTAAGACCATAGTCTGAGGCATAGTTATTAACAATTTGCTAGTCCACTGAATTCTGTGAATGAACATGTTTAGGTTCAGATTGCATATTGGTTTATTGAAGACCTGTATGTAAGACCTGTAACAAAGTATGTCTCTCTCTCTCTGGCTTTTCTTCGCAAACGAAGATTCAGGAAGGACTCATCCCGTGCTTTCTGCAAGCGCACTGATGACTGAAAAGGTCAATCTGAGATAAACATGTCCAGTTGCAGAAAGCACAGCAGAGGGTCTCCTTGGGTGATGATTCCGGGTTGTGATTCTTTCTGCGTTGTCATTTCTCTTCGAGACTTCTTTGGCGTGAGCTCTCAAATAAGGCTGCATCATTGTGGATAGTGTGTCTCCATGCCTCTCGATGTGAGGCCATGGCGAACCATTGTTGGTGATCAATTTGGCTGAGCCTGAGATGTTGTTTCAGGGAGTCTTTGTATCGCTTTTTTGGAGCACCCCTCTTACGCTGACCCGTGGAGAGTTCACCGTAGAGTGCTGTTTTTGGGAGGCGATGGTCCTCCATCCTAGAAATGTGCCCTGGCCAGCACAGCTGTGTTCTCAATATCATGGCCTCAATGCTGGTGATCCCTGCTTGCTCAAGGACAGCAACATTCATCACGCAGTCAGTCCAATGTATATTTAGGATTGTGCATATACAGCGCTGATGAAAGCATTCAAGGAGTCATAAGTGTTTATACTGTAGAATTCATTGAAAGTATGCCATACTATTTTCAGATGGGCAGCATAAGGGAAAAAAATCTCTTTGTTTGTGGCTTCAACCTCACAACCATGCACATACTATGATGCATATGTATATGGCTTAGCTATTGTACCCTGTACATCTGAGGCAATGGATTATAATCCACAAAAGTTTGTGCTAAACTAAATCTGATAGTCTTGATGGTGGCACATGCCCCCCTATTTTTTGTTATCATGTACAATGTTTGCATGATGGACAAAATGCTGAATTAGAACAAAGGAGGGAAGAAGGCTATTCCCTTAAATATGTTCTTAGAATCTGTGAGTTTGTGTACTTTCTCACACAAAACTATGTTTTTTCTGTTAACAATTACATTAATTGCCTTTCTTAATTTTTACTATAGACTATTGGTATTAAACTGAACAAAATTGGACTGAACTACTGCCTTTCAAAGTCCTAAGTATTGAAGCCACCTGGAGCCAATAAGCCAACACCTTTTCCAGTATCTTATTCTAGAATGGTCTTTGATTCCGGATGATAATTACCCAGAATCAAAGGATTGAACTTTATTTTTTTCCAGTAATGGCGTGACAACTGTCTCCCTTAGTGCAGTGGTAATGCCACCCTGAGAAAGGTATTAATCACCTTTGAAACCCAGGTGGTAAGGCCAGCCCTGGCAGGTTTTAATAACCACAGGCATGGATCCAAAGAGCTAGTAGTATATTTCAAACAAATAGGGATGAAAAGAATAGTAAAAAATACTCCAAAAATGGTTTTTAAAAAATGTGTTTCTCATGTGTCAGGAACTCCTGGTGAACAGAATCCTGGACTGACAAGAATATTTGTACTTGGAGACTTATTCTGTACAATACACTCCTGGAAGCTCCTGGAAGAATATAACCTTCTGATCCCTGGTAGCTTTCTCCTTCAGCCTCTCAATGTCATGACAGGTGGATGGGGAGATGCCAGATGAGGATGCCACGCAGGGCCTAACACACACCAACACATCTGAAGGGCAGCAGTTTGGAGTGAGAATGGAGAAGCTCATGCAGGTTGTCAGATTTTGAAGATATGTCAACAGTTTTAATAGTGTGTAAAATAGCATCTCAGATTCCTAGTTCTAGCTATGTAAAGACAACATCCTTGGAGACTTGTGCCAAGCATGTCCTGTGATCTAGAAATGTTATACACAGATGGGGATGTCATGGCAGCATGCCAAGATATGGCACCATAGCCATTACTGGCATCACAATTAATGATTTCTCTAATAGCATAACACCTGACAAATACACTGTGCCACAGAGAACCTGTCAATGGTATTAATCTAGGAAATAATTAGCTCCTGAAAAAGTTCTTTTATGCCATTTTTACCAGATGGCCAGAGAAGACTGTCAGCTAAAATCACACTGGTTCAGCACCTATAGAAATGTTGAATTGTTCTGTCTTGTGTAAGATAGGCACCATAAAGGTTTAAAAAGGCTGAGTGGCTCTTGGGTAACAAAATCTCTAATCAGACTGGTTTCATTTTTCAGAATAGCTATCACTCAGTTTTATGCAATATGATTTCATTGAATGTATCACCTTTGATACACTATGTGGTTCGGGTGTACTGGAATGTTTCCACATTTCAAAGCTCTTGAAGAAAGAGGCCACATTTATATTGGAGGATAGCAACTTTGACACTTAAATTCCTGAGTTAAGTGGCACCACTTAGGCAGAAGTAGCAGGCACATGAGGCATAACTACAATAAAAGCTCAAGAAGGGATGGACTTATTTGTTTTATTCCCACCAACTGTTATATGGAGCAGAAGTTGGGAAGTTACTTTTAGAATCGAATTAGTAACAGTATCTTCGTTTGCGAAGAAAAGCCAGAGAGAGAGTAACAGTTGCAGTTTGACCCCCCCATACGCAAAGTAGTAAGTTGATATTATCATTATAATGCTTAAAAGTGACTATTTAGTAATTATTCGGAAGTATTATTATAATCATTATAACTGTTAGGAAGTAATAGTGCCACTTTATTAAGCTTTGGTCAAACCTCTCCTGGAATACTGTGTCCAGTTCTGGGCACCACAATTCAAGAAAGATGTTGGGAAGCTGGAACATGTCCAGAAGAGGGCAACCAAAATGGTGGGAGGTCTACAAGGCATGCCCTATGGTGAGCAGCTTAGGGAGCTGGGCATGTTTAGCCTGGAGAAGAGAAGGTTAAGAGGTGACATGATAGCCATGTTTAAATATTTGAAGGGATGTCACCATGTTTAAATATTTGAAGGGATGTCATATTGCAGATGGAGCAAGCTTGAAACACAGAGCAATGGATTCAAACTACAGGAAAAGAGATCCCACCTAAACATACGGTGATTACCTGATGGTAAGAGCTGTTTGACCGTAGAATGTGCTGCCTTAGTGTGGTGGAGTCTCTTTCTTTGGAGATTTTGAAACAGAGGCTGGATGGCCATCTGATGGGAATGCTTTGATTGTGTATTCCTGCATGGCAGGGGATTGGACTAGATGGTCCTTGTGGTCCCTTCCAACCCTATGATTCTACTTTTAAAAAATGGTTAGAATGGTTTCTTTTAATAGGCTGGCATCCTGTTGAGCAGTAATGAATATGTAAGCTAGACATACACATTTGTAACTGTTTGGTATTCATGTTTACGATCATGGCATTATTGTCATGATTGCAAATGTTCCTCAAACCTACTTTATCAGCCAGTAGCCACACCAAGCAATGGAGGTATGTTCTGCTGGTGATTGGGGTGCAGCAGGATGACATTTCCAGGTACTTCCCACCAGCAATCTGCAGTGTGACAATCAGAAGCAGGACCCCTGTCTCAACTCCTCATCCAACTGGCAGGAGGGGGCCGGAAACATCAACCTGCAGTGCTCCAAATGCCAGCAGAACAGGCCTTTCCTTGATATGGATGCTGGCTCTTAAGGTAAATTTGAGGAGCCAGGTGAGGAGGCAATATGTAGTTCATAACTACATCTTTGATGTAGGATCTTGGCCATGACTTTTAAACAAAGATCTGAATGCTACAAACTAGAAAATACATGTTTCTCCGGCCCAACTTCATTGCTGCCCCAACGCTCACAACAGAACTTGGTGCAAGGCACAACACAAGGCACAACCATGCGGTGTCCTTCCACCACCATTTTATGAGCCCACCCCTTGTAACTAAAGTAACCTAATGAATAACAAGTTGCACTGAAAAAGAAGTCAAGTTCTTTGCTATCAAATTACAAGTGCAATATAAATAGAACTTGGAAATTACTTTTAGAAAATAGTCAATTCTGATGCTTGTTGCAGTGTTTAAAAAGTTACCCATTGCCATTATTCCTTACACTGATTGAAACAGGTAACATTGTGTTACTTCTTGCACTAATCATTATTTCCCCATTTCTTTATGTTACTTGTTTAAGTATAAGAGAATAACATAAAATCTGAAAAATTCCTGCCAACATCCTACACCTTTTACATGGATTCTAGTGCTTTTTACATGGATTACACATATACAGGTTTTCTTTTGGCTTGCAAAGGGCAATTACATGGTTTCTTGTACCCCTCCTGCAACCTTCCCCCAAGCAGCTGTCAAGACCAATAAATAGCCAGGAAGGAAGAAGAGGAAACACCACTGAAAGAACAAAGAAGTACCTTTTCTCAGCTGCAAGGAGAAAGGAAACAAGGGCAGATTCTACTTGGACAAGCATCCTTGGGGTTGTCTAAACAGCAAAAATACTCCTCATGGAATGCAAGGAGAATCTGTCTTAATGGCATTTCACATCATTTCACCCTACTCAAGAGAGCGGGGGATCCATATACTCCATGAGAAAAGCCTTTGTGGCTTTTCCCAGAGTTTTTTAAAAATAGTGGGGTGGGGGTGGGGTGCACATTCCTGCTCATTGGGACAAGTGACGTGAATTGATTCACTTTCCCATACAAGCAGAATCTGAAAGCAGATTGGTCATATGAGTGCAGGGGCAGAGCTTGCTAACAAGGCAAGTACCCAGAACTGCCATGTTGGATTTTCACCTTAGCGAGTGAACCTTAAGGCAATAAAACAAGGTGTTGGGGTTTTTTAAAGGCAAAATATTGCTCTATCACACATTGGATATAGTTTTTTTTAAAAAATGTTCAGCGGCAACAAATTGAGGTAAGTAAAAAAGCAAGTAATTCACTTGTGGCTGCCATCTTGATTTTCAGGCATCCATGTTTGCACAGCAAATGCAGATAGCTTTGCATGCCTGCAATCTGCCAAAAAAAAAGTCCAGAGAAATAGCAGCTGTTGCAAATTGATATTATTGCAGAGCAATCTGCCTTTTTTTCTTTTTATGGCCTTGTATAGATGAGACCTGTTTCTTTCCCCTTTGTAACCTAGACCAGCCACTTCTTTGTCAACTGAGTTACTTCGTCATAGCCCTCCCTAGCTAGAGCAGTGAATAGCTATAGAAGTGCCCCCCCACCTCTTTGCAGGGCTTGACAAGAAAAGGAGCAGGCATGGAATGGCACCAGCAAAGTACAGTAGAGTGTGACCACTATATACAAGTACAGTAGGACCCCCGTATCCATTGATTCACCATCCGCTAATTCAGTTATGCATGGTTGGTGATGGTGGGGGTGAAGGGAGAGGAGGAGGAGAGATCTTGCCTTGCTTCTCCCTTTCCCCCTGAGGGCTCCAGTGGTGGCAGTAGTGATGGCAGGGGTGAACAGGGAAGGGAGAGGAGGAGGAGAGAACTTGCCTCCTTTCTCCCCTCATGCATTCACTGTTATCTGCAGATTTCAGTATCCGGGGGGGGGGCAGAACCAATCCCCTGTGGATATGGGGGTCCTACTGTATTACTAGCTGAGAGGAAAAACTCTCCACCACAGCCCTTCCTAACTACCACCTGATTGTCTCAAATATGGCTTCTTATCACGCTGAGGATGGAGCAGGCTTGTTTTCTGCTGCTCCAGAGACTGGAACACGGAGCAATGGATGCAGTCCCCAGGAACAGAGATTCCACCTCAACATGAGGAGGAACTTTTTGACAGTAAGAGCTGTTCGGCAGTGGAACACACTCCCTCGGAGCGTGGTGGGGTCTCCTTCCTTGGAGGTCTTTAAACAGAGGCTGGATTGCCATCTGTCGGGGATGCTTTGATCAAGATTTCCTGCATGGCAGGGGGGTTGGACTGGATGGCCCTCGTGGTCTCTTCCAACTCTGCAGTTCTATGATTCTATGATTCTATGATACTATCAAAATAAAAATAACAGAAAAGGACAGCTAAGCACAGGACATATGCCATGGTCTATCATCCTGTTAGAAACCAAAATGAGGAATTGTAAACTATTAGCACAGTTAGATGGTAAATCCACCAGGGAGATTTCAACTGTTGATGAGAAAAACAAAATGGTAAACAGGAGCAAAAGCTAAACTCAAACTGTAACATCCTTTCTATTTCAAGCTCATACTCTTCCAGCAAACATAGGACTTTATCAGATGAGGGGGGGGGGAAGCACCAAAATAACATGATAATGACATTATGGGTTATCATTATCAGATGATGTTGTTCTTCTCCCATTGCCCATCTGTCAATTAGCTGGTAATAGGGTGCCACTTTTTATTGATGACTTAAGCCATCAATAGATCAGCAGTGCCAGCTTTTTGCCAGCATTGCTGGTGTGTGAAACCTCTGGCCCTTTAAATCTTGTCGCTGCAGAGTAAATGGCCAGATGGGGCACAACACTTCTGGGAGAGATCGTGACATCCAGGTAAGTGACAAACTTCTAATGACCCTCTCCGGGTTACTTGGAAGTTTTAAAGTGTGCTTAGGTGATTAGTGTAACTTAAAATGTTTTTTTTTGTTTTGTTTTTGAATTTCCCACACGAACTCTCACGAGAATCCATGAGATTTCAGAAGAGGAAGTGAACGGAGCTCCATTCACTTCCTCTTCATTGCTGGGGAAGCCATTGACGGGGAGAGAAGGTAAGTGCTGTGGGGGAATATTATATTCCCCCAAAGCTGGTGCCTAAATACCCCAAAGCTAGTGCCTAAATATCCTAAAGGCACCAGATCCCATCTGATCTTAGCTGCTAAGCAGGGTCAGCCCTGGTTAATACTTGGATGGGAGACTGCCAATGAATACTAGGTGCTGTAGCTATATTTCAGAGGAAGGAACTGGTAAAACCACCTGTGAGTATTCCTTACCTATGAAAACCCTATGAAATTCATGGGGTCACCATAAGTCAGCTTGAAGGCACATACACACACAGAAAGCTAGGACTGAAGGAATCTCCTGTGGACTTATCAGCCTTTAAAGGAGCTATACAAAGGACTGAACCTGTTTGGGAGTTCAGCCCCTTAGATTTCTTCTTAAAAGTCTGGAATAAGACTGGATTGGAATCAGAGTGGATTCATTGAACCTCTGACACAAAAGCCACCAACCACCCCTATGTATGTGGTTCCAGACTGCAGTCAGCAGAGCCAGCCCTACCATTAGGGAGACTGAAGCAAGCACCTCAGGTGGAAAATGCAGGAGGACTGCAGTTCAGCTTCAACAGTTATTGGAAGACAAAACTGTGGGCGATCCTTTTAATCAGTCTGCTGTCCTCAAGTGTGATGTAGGATGCTCTTCAATTGCTAGTAATGAAGTTAGTTTCAACTGACAAGCTAATCTCGAGTGGCAAAATGTCCTGGGCCAGCTTGAGCAGTTGGTATTTATTGAGGAACATATTATTCCTAACACTGTAATAAACACCATGAGCACAGTCTCAGGTTGTCATGGTTAGGCATTGTTAGCCTTTGTCAGGGGCAGCAGACGGGCACTGAATCCAATTTTGTCTCTGCATCTCCAACCAAGGGAACTGATACCAACAGTGCTGGTATCATTCATTGCCTTTGTTGGCAGGTAGGTTGCATGTTTAGCATCTGGGCAAAACTGGATTGGGCAACTGTTCCATTAATTTCTGTGGGACCTTTTCATGTTACCGTGCCTAAGAGTATTGATGTAACACTTTTAACAGGCTGTATGTTTCAGTTTGGGGAGAAAAACAGCAAGAAACAGGTTGGCTATTGTCATGCTCTGCTTTGCTGGCCACAATCATGTCACTTCCAAGGGCTCATTCTGAATGCAAAGGTCTAATAAATAGATTCTATTAATATCCTAGCTAGGCCAGATGGTTTCATAGTGTGTAAAATACACAACCTAAATTTGATGTGTTCTCTCCCTCTCCCAATTAGTTGCAATGAGAGGCAGGTCTACAAATTTAAACTGATTGGGCACCCGCAAATGTATGCACATTTAAAACATGAGTTCTGCCATGAACTTGTTCCTTGAAGAAGCCCTGGTGGTACAGTGGTTAAATGCTAGTACTGCAGCCACAACGTTTAAGTTCAACCCTACAGGGCTCCAAGGTTGACTCAGCCTTCTATCCTTCCGTAGGTCGATAAAATGAGTACCCAGCTTGTTGGGGGCAATTAGCTAACGCACTGGAAACTGCTTAGGGAGTGCTTTGCACTGATAAGCAGTATGGAAATAGAAATGCTATTGCTATTGCTTCAGCCATTTCCTCACCCAACCATTATTTGGTTTCATCAATATAGGAATCCTTGTGCAGTGTTGTGCCCAATAATGGTATTTTAAAATGGAATTTGCTAACTTCCCTCCAAGTGGGATTGGTTTTTATCTATAATTGGTTGTTTTGCTATAGCTCTCTTATGGCTGATTCTCTGTGGTTGAAACTTGCATGTTTCATTATAGCTGTAGCTCTCTTTGCTTTATTAATGAAGTTCTAAAAAGACTGTAAAACAATATGTGTAATAGGGACTTGTTAAATCAGCAATAATGTCCAGCTGTTTGAAACCTGTAATGCCAAACTATAGCCCAACTACTATGGACTTTATCAGACGAGTCCCTTTAGGTGTTCTTTTGCTGTCATAGAAAAAACCCACTTTATATTATAAAATATAATAACAGGTGCATAATGAGGCGGGATGACATCATCTGAAAAGGGAGCACTTTTGCAATGTCCTGGCATTTGTGTAATGCCACTTTTAACACGTCTGATAATCTCCTATGATTCTATGATAATGAGCAAGGTTGGGTTAGGTACAGCAGAGGACTTATACACTTGCTTTACCACATCTTACAATCTAATGGACATATACTATCATGTCACTGCTCAAGCCACATGTAACAACTCTACAGTTGTCAGCTCAACACATATGAGGAAGTGATCACAGGACCTGGTGGTTAAACTCAGCACATTTTTGTTCAGTGTTACAATATCAATTCAGTTGCAGAAATAAATTCTCAGAAGGAGAATTAATGACATTATTTTGGCATGATCCAGAAAAGGTTAAGCACTTGTAAAACTCATTGACTTTAAAACATTACATCCTGTTCATTTCCACTGGCATATTAAGCACTTTCTCAACACTTGGTTGAAACCAATACGATTTTAAAATCTGCAAAAATAATCTACTTTGCCTAGATTATGCTTTTGTAAATGCATTTAATTTGGACATTATAATCTGATTGCAAAACCTGGGTTCCTGTGACTCAGAATTTCCACCTCATCGGGGACCAAAATACATACTGCACAATACCTATAATATTTTCCTATAATATTTTCCATTCCAGTAATATGAAAAGAACCCCCATGCATTCCTTAAGGTGAAAATATCAGATATATCAAAATAGCATAAGATATGACACAAAACACTGAGATATTTTTAATACAGCTTTCACAAAGCCATTTTCTTTCCCCTATTATTACCATTTCCTGTCATGCAATTTTTGCATTCCCTGCAGCAACAATTGTTCTTACATCTGACAAAGCCTGGGGTGTGTATTAATTGTGTCAAACTACTTAGAGCATTTAATCAGTCCAGTGAAGCAGGACCAACATGGTGGTGTCATTTGCTAGTTTTACGGTAAGGATGCTGAGTATTGGAAATAGGCACTGAGAGCAATAAGCAATTGTCTGCATTGACCTGTAAGAATGAGCTGCAATTATTGTGGAATATAACTCTTGATTGCTCTGTTGCTGGATCTGGGTCTAAATAACAAACTCCAAGACAGAGGGATAATCTGAAGACATACTTGCATTTCCTCCTAAGAATACTCTGATATTTACAAAATGAATTTCAGATGCTCAGTATCATGTGAACTTGCAGAGGTTGCAGTTTTCAAACACTGTCTCAGAATAAATGTAATGCTAACCCATGGCTTCCTAAAAATCAAGGGTCAGGGAAGCAGAAGCCCCCAAATCACAGCATGAACCTGGCTTGTTTTAATTAAGGGCTTGTCTAAACGGTGAAAATACTCCTCATAGAAGTTGAGGACAATACCTTTTGTCCCAATGAGATCCCATTTTATTTGACTATATTTGGAAGGAGGGGGGTCAAAAACGCCATGTGCTCCGTGGGGAAAGCCTTCATGGCTTTTCCCAATGTTTATTAAAAACTGCAATGGAAATGCATTCTTGCTCATTGGGACAATCAATTCACTTTGATGCACCTTCTGGATAAAAGCAGGAGTGGAAAGCTGGTTGGTCGGATGCGCTCAGGGGGTGGAGCTTGCTGGCAAGACAGTGTCCTGAACTGCCATGTTGGGTTTTCGCCATAGCGATTATGTGCTAAGGCGATGAAACAGACTTTTCTCCTGTTTATTGGAGCAGAAGTTCACACTTCTGCAACTTTGATTTACTTAAAAAAAAATACTGTACAGCAGCAGCAACTGGTAAGAATACAAACACGAGTAATTCACTTGTGCCTGCCATCTTGATTTGCAGGTATGTCTGTGTGAACATCAAACACAGATAGTTTCGCATACCTACAATCTTGCCAAAAACCTGTGGAGACAAATGGACATTGCTGTGAATTGGCATTACTGCCCACCAATCCACATTTTATTGCCTTGTATAGATAAGCCCAAACAATAATACAAACCACAGTTCCCTGAATTGTTAAAGCATTTCTTCTTAATCTCCTCTTTTCCAGAGCTTGGTAAAATTACCTTTTCAACTATAATTCCCAGAATCCCTCAGAGGTAACTCTGGGAGTTGCAGTGCAAAGTACCACTTTCTCACGCTCTGCTCTTTGCATGAGTGGAGAGGTGAAGTCTCACACAGGCTTGTTCCTGTAATACTAAGCCATGGTTTAGCAGTACACCTCAGCTGGAGCTAAGGATGGAGGAATTAACCTATGCCTGATCCATGTCATGTTCACATGGATTCATGTGGTCCAATTTACATATTAGTCCATGGGTTTTTTTAAAAAAAAATGTTTGAAGATGCACATTTGCATTTCACATCTGCATTTGTCTATTTTTCTCCATCCCCAATTGGGATCAGAGTCTTAATAAGCTAACTCTACTAAAGGACAAATTCCTGACCCAAGGTTCAGCGATGCACAATAAAACACATTGATGTGACCATGTTGTAGCTGTTCAGAGCCTGTAATGTTACTTCTGAAAAGTAATTCATTCTCATTGCTCCTTGCAATGGTGATAATAGTTATTTGTTGAATTGTGCAGTGCTCAAAAGTCATGCCTGGAGTTATCCTGGTTGTTTAATTTCATTTGCCAACCCATTTGCCAGCTGACTGTTCCATTTGCCAAATCTGTTCTTAAATGCAACCATTAGCCCAACAGCCAAACCCAAACTCTAACTGCCAAAATGGAAACCCAATAGAATTTTGCTAAAAATGCTCCCAGGAGCATGAACCCCCCCCCCAATAACATACTGCATTACTAACAAATAATATGTGTGTTTTAATTTTATTTTTAAAAACACAATTAAAAATATTAAAAAGAGAAAAAAATCCGAATTTTTTTTTTCCACAAGCAATGAAAAATGCTCTTCTATAACTATAACTAAAACTATAACTTTGTTATTTGCCATTATTGTTATTGTGTGCCTTCAAGTCATTTCCGACTTATGGTGACCCTATGGCAAACCTATCACGGGGTTTTCTTAGCAGAATTTTTTCAGGAGGGATTGCCCTCTCCCTCCTCTGAGGCTGAGAGTATATGATTTGCCCAAGATCACCCAATAGGTTTCCATGTCTGAGCGGGCATTTGAACTCTGGTCTCCAGAGTCATAGTCCAATGCTCAAACCACTACACCATGCTCCTATTATTTTATCTTTAAAATGAACATTGTTACTACTTGTTCTCAAAAACATAACACATTACAGGTAATGCTATTTTTAACACCATCCTTCCTAGCTCTGGTTCTCTTGCACTTTTGGGACCCCTGAGATCTCTTGCTAGGAAGGTTAGAGAACACAGAAAAAGAACTGGCATGACCCATTTCTCACTCCTGGATAGAAATTGTAATGCTTATTATCAGATGGCACCTTATTTTTTTTTCTCATCACAATGTTTTAAACAAAAGAAACTCAGAGGGAACATCCATCAGGAAAAATAATCCTCTAAATTTGAGAGTGGCAGTTTTAAAATAAGAGGTCATTTCATTCAAGTTCAGTTGATGAAAGCAACAGGTATTTTATTTCTTTATGACAAACTGTTTTTTTTTTCAGTAGAAAAATATACTATTTTATAACAATGTAATGTCAGCATCAATAATTACCAGAGAAATTATGCCAAAGTGACCAGCAGAAAATGAAGAGAACAGTTACAATGGTGTCAGCTATTTTTTTAAAAAAATATTCATTCTTACTTGGCTTATCTCAAAGTTATTACTGTAAGCAATAAACTCTTAGATAAGATGTTTTTAGAAGGTGATGGCAGAACTGGAACTGATCTTCCAGATACATACACTCAAAAGCAACTGGGGCCATATTTGTATAGAAATAGGCTTCTGGAAATGTATTCCTAGCCAGATGGGGAAATCTCATACAGAAAAAGATGCTTCACATCTTTCCCCAGCTTTGATCCAGCAATCACGGCTGCATACATGCAGCTCTTTAAAGTAGGTTTCAATTGCACCAATCAGTTCTTTAACCGTGGGGGCTGGATTTAGTCTCCTCCTTCCCGTTACCTGTCAAACAGTTCACTAATAATATGATTTGAGGTGATGTCCCATTTTACCAACAATACATATATTCAGGGGTAGCTGTGTTGGCTATACAGCAAAACCAAATCCAGAATCCACAAAAGAGTGATAACTTTATTGGCCAACCTGGCTCCCAAGAGCGGTTGCCTTACTGCTGCTAAAGGGGTTAAATTTTACAGCCCTTTGTCTCAGTTCCCACATGGTCATAAAGTAGGCATGGCCTCTGCCTGCATGAGATCCCTCACAACAACACAAGCAACATCTAAGACAACATGTAGGCCTGTGACTCTAAAACTATCACTCTTTTTTCTATATTTTTTATATCTTTTGCCTGATGAAGAATCCAGTAGAACTTCAAAAGCTTGCATCATGTGTTTTTTGCATTTGGGTTGGCCAATAAAGGTATTGCTCTTTTGTGGATTCTGGATTTTGTTTTGTTTTACCAACAGTAGTTCATGATCCAACATGGGGACTCCTCAGCCTGCTGTTTCAATGACAGGCACATCCTCCCTCCTTAGATGAGAGACCAGCCCTGCATTTTACAGAGGATAGTTCTTGATCTGAAGGGCTGCCAAAAGGCAATGTTCTGTTTTAATGTGTCTTTAATTTGAAGAGCTGTCTAGATAAAGTCTGGTTTAAAAATAAAGCAGGGTGGAGCAGTGGCCTTGAAGCTGTCCAGAGAAAGAATATACACAGGTCACCTGTTTGCAGACTTTTACAATAAGATGAAATTGTATTGTATTTCTGTTTCAATGATATTATTTCTAAATGTTCATCTATATGCATAAATCAGCATGTGCAAACTTTTGCAAACCTGTGTTCTCTTTTGGGGTGATGCACTTCTTCATTTTTTCAAAATATGTAAGTGGCCACTGGAAAATGACTGTTGGTTATTTTATGTGGCTGTCCATATATATAGCTCCCATCAGTGGACTTAAAAAACTTGGATTCTAACCCTGTGGATCAGGTGAGGAATCATGAGGTCTTCTGATGTTGTTGGACTGCAGCTCCTAGAACTTGTCACCATTGCCTATGCTGGCTAAAGGTGCTGGGGACAGCAGTCCAAGAACATCTGGAAGACCTCCTGACTCCTATCTCTACTGCTCAATCTGGGATGGGGAACATGTGGATGTCCAGATGTTGTTGTTCTTAGGTACCTTCAAATCAATTCCAACTTATACAAATCTTATCCTAGGGGTTTCTTGGCACAATTTCTTCAGAGGAGGTTTGCTTTTGCCTTCCTCTGAGGCTGATAGAGTGGGCTTGCCCAAAGTCACCCAGTGGGTTTCCATGGCTAATTAGGGATCTGAACCCTCATCTATGGGAGTTCTAGTCCAACAGTCAAACTACTGCACCAATCTGGCTTGTGCCCAGATATTACTCAACAGCAATTTCCATCATCGTTCGCCTTTGGCTATGAAGATACATTTGGTTTCAATCATCATTTATCAAGAAAGTTTAAAGTAAATCTAAGGGTTGATTCTGAGAATGCATTTTAAAACAAAAACAAAAATTAAATAGTCTTGGTAATGAGAGGTCAAGAGGCTGATGAAAGCAAATTCTACAAAGAAGGCAACAACACTAAGAAGCACTACTCCAGACAGATCAACACCCCCTCTCAAAAGGAAACAGGGCTGGGCTTTAAATTGCTACTGTGCAAATGCTGTAGTTGCATGGGTCAAAGCACAAGGCAAGTGCTTTTTAAATATGATGCTGGTTGTGTGGAACACCTACCTGGATAAGTTCTTTCTGTGTGGTAGTGTTAAGTTTAAATCAAAATACTGGATACAAGAAGCTGGGTGTTAAAAGTTTTATCCCTGGGTATTCCTGCAAGGCCAATGTTACAAAAGCTTAAATGAGCTGGTTCCAAAATCTAGGCACAATTCAAAGTACTCAGTACAAACAACAAAGCCTCAAAAGACTACAAAGTCTTTTGGTTATCTCAAAGACTACATTTTCCTATATAATTCTGCCTTGGGTTTTGTTGAAGACGTGACAACATGTGACTAGAGAGAGATCAATGCATTACTGATGAAGTCAGCAATTGATTTGCTCCAACAGTAGCTGAGACTGAGACCTGTCTGGTTAGTTGCTTGGACCGTTTCTTTTTCTTTCTGTCTCTGATCCAAGCAATTTCCTCTTACATTTCCTGCCCCTGTTGGTGACAAACATGCAAGTAACCTGATGTTAAATGCACACATGTTGTGGAAGAAAATATTTCCTACATCTTGTGCAGGGTCCATCCCCATGCCCCAGCAGCTTTCAAGAGCAGGAGTACATCAACACAGCGTTTTACTGGATGGGGTGGAAAAAGCTCAGGCAGCATGCAACCTGAGCTGCCTTTCTGCAGGTAGGAGAAGAGAGGTGACCTTGTCATCCAGAAAGTTTACTGGAGATCCAGTAGGCCAAGCTCAGCTTTCTCCCTCAGCTGCAAAGCACAGATGGATGGTGCATGGGCACCTCCTCTCTCTTCTCCCAGATGGTAAATGACACTGGAAACATGCTTTGGCTGTAGAAAGCTGTCTTTAAGGTCAGAGGGATGTGAAACTGCATGGATAGAATTCTGTGTAATGTTGCAGTAAAGCATTCATAGCAAGTTATCGTTCATTTCTGAACAAATGAACAAATTTGTTGAGCAAATTTGCTGAGCAAATGAACATTTTCTATGTACATTTCTGACATAGCAAGTCAGAAATGAAGTCAACCCCAAGGCAACCCTCTCATGGCAACCATGAGGCAACCCTCTCATGGGGCTTTCTTGGTAAGATTTGTTCAGAGGGATTTTTGCCTTCCTTGGAGACTGAGAGAGTATAACTTGTCCAAGGTCACCCAGTGGGTTTCCATGGCTGAGTGGGGATTTGAACCCTGTTCTCCAGAGTCATAGGAGATTTTCGGATGCCTCTTTCAGCCTCTTGCCACGCAAGCAGCCTCCAGAGCAGTAACGAGGCTGCCGCGCGGCAAGGGGTCCATTTTGGACGATGCCATTTCTCTCTCGGCATCATCCGTGACTCTTGCGGCTAGCATTGGAGGCGGCCGTGCTGTTTTTCACTCACGGAAGTTGTTGTGAGTAAAAAAACAGTGTGGCCGCCTCCAATGCCAGCCGCAAGAGTCATGGACGACGCCGAGAGAGAAACGGTGTTGTCCAAAATGGACCCCTTGCCGCGTGACAGCCTCGTTACTGCACCAGAGGTTGCTTGCGCGGCAAGAGGCTGAAAGAGGCATCCGAAAATCTCCATAGTCCAATGCTCATATCACTACACCACGCTGGCTTCTTACTACACCCTGCTGGCCTCTTTATAAAGTACAACCATTAAATTAAGGATGCTTGCAAAATTCAGTGGAGATCTCTTCCCCCTTTATTGTACCACCCTCACTAGCTCCAATTGGAAGGTAAACATCACAGTTAGTGGTAGTGGTGGCTTCACAGTTTATCAGTTATTACCTACTCTGGAGTTTTGGACCATTTGTGATTCACAGATCTGTCCAAGAATCTTGGAAATCAGTGAAGTATTGTTGGAAAGTATTCCAAGCAGTGTTAGTTTCTGTAATTCTGCTGTAGTTTTCTTATCTGAGGCTATTTCTTTCAGCTGTTTTGCCAGTCCATTTCAAATTGCTCCCAGACCACCTATCACCACTAGAATCACAGTTGTTTTCTTTTCCCAGAGATGCTGAATCTCAATGTGCAGGTCTTGATATTTCCTATTTTTTTTCCTTCTCTTTGTCTTCATTTCTGCTGTCCCCCAAGATTGCCACATCTATAATCCAAGCTATCTTTTTCACAACCACAGTTATGTCTGGCATGTTGTGTTCTAATTGTTTGTCAGTCTGAGTCAACAAGTCCCATGGGATTTTTATGTCACAATTTTTGACAATGTTTTCAGGCTTATGTTCCTTACAGGTGGTAAATGTGTTTTGTTTTGTGTGAGTGTGTTATTTATTTATTTATTTATTTATTTGTTTGTTTGTTTGCTTGGACTCCAATGAATCATTGCAGTCACTTTATTGTGGAGCATCTTATATTCAGTCTGTGCAGTGTTGCTCCTCCAACTAACAATATGCTCAGGAGTTTCATCTGTTTCTTTACATATATGACATTTTGCAATCTATAGTTGTTGCTTTTGTTGTTCTTATTAATTTATTTATATAGCACCATCAGTGTACTTTTAAGAACACAAGAAGAGGCCCACTAGGTCAGAATAAAAGACCTGTCTACTGTAGCATTCTTCTTCCGTTTTTACCTAATTAGACATCTCTGGAAAACTCATGAGTAGTATATAGAATCATAGAGTTGGAAGAAACCACAAGGGCCATCTAGTTCAATCCCCTGCCCTGCAGGAATGCACAATCAAAGCATTCCAGACAGATGGCCATCCAGCCTCTGTTTAAAAACTTCCAAAGAAGAAGACCCCATATGTGGAGAAGAGTGATTGTTGGTTGCTCCCATTTCAGTGGGGAAATAAATCCACTCGGGGGTTGAATTTGACCTTTAAAGAAGTTCATTGAGATGCTGCACTTATTTGGGGGATAGGATTCACCACTTTGGATATTTCTTTAAAGTTTAGACTAAATTCAGAATGCATTGACCATCCCAGTGACATAGAAGCCACTAGCTCCTGGGTCTACAGCAGTTGGTATTCAAAAGCATGCTGCTTTTCATTGCAGAGGTAATATGTGATATAGTCCATTCTGCAATGGATGTGTACTATATTCCTAACACTAGCAATAAAGGTCTCAAACACACCTTTGCTTTCTGAAATTAATTATCATTTCCCTGCTTTTTTTTTTCCAATGGCAAGAGGGTTGAAAAGAAGTAGCTTCTGGATCTGTAGATGGGAACATATATGATTCTAGGCTGCATCAATAGGGGTACAGTCTCTAGAGCAAGGGAAGCAATCATGCCACTCTATTCTACTTTGGTCAGACCTCACCTGGAATACTGTGCCCAGTTCTGGGCACCACAATTCAAAAAAGGATATTGACAAGCTGGAGTGTGTCCAGAGAAGGGTGACCAAAATAGTGGGAGGTCTGCAAGGCATACCCTACAGTGAGCAACTTAGGGAGCTGGGTATGTTTAGCCTGGAGAAGAGAAGGTTAAGAGCTGACATGAGAGCCATGTTTAAATATTTGAAGAGATGTCATACTGAGGATGGAGCAAGCTTGTTTTCTGCTGCTCCAGAAACAAGGACACGGAGCAATGGATTCAAACTACAGGATAAGAGATTCCACCTAAACATTAGGAAGAACTTCCTGACAGTAAGAACTGTTCGGAAGTGGGGTACACTGCCCCATAGTGTGGTGGAGTCTCCTTCTTTGGAGGTTTTTAAACAGAGGCTGGATGGCCATCTGTTGGGAATGCTTTGATTAGGTCTTCGGGCATGGCAGGGGGTTAGACTAGATGGCCCTTGTGGTCTCTTCCAACTCTACAATTCTATGACATGAGGAAAACAGAGGAAAAGACGGTGGAGTTTAGTAGAGCATTTTGACAGCAGTTGTACCGCATATTCTTTGTAAACTTCCCTTTTTGATATTTTCTGATTATAATGTAAATTAGGAGTACCGTAGTAAAAACAGTGAGGCAGTGTCAAAGGGCAACTGAGAAAAGAGCTGGTCCCTTGTCGTTTTTTTCCGCTGCTGTCTTTTTTGTGTGGATCAAAGACAAACTTGTAGAAATATATCAAGTAAAGCTTTAGATGTATAATGCCAGAGAGAGAGAGAAATCTGCCTGAAATAATTAAAAACATTTATTTATCTAGCAATGTTTTAAAGAATCTATAAAGAAGAGGAACATACCCAGCATCTCTGGTACCCTTCTGTACCAGTCTGTGCATGCAGGGAGAGAATTCTAGCTCAGCTCTAGAGGGCAGAGCTACAGATGGTGCACTTCACCTTTGACACTGGACTCCTGTGGAGAAAGGAGCAGGCACCAAAAGGACTGGAAGTAGAATAAGTAGTGGTCTAAGCAAAAATGCACACAAAAATATGGGAAGCGCTCAGAGAAAACGGCACAACTTGGAACAGTTATTTTTGGACTACAGCTCCCAGAATGTTCCAGCCAGCATGGCTACTGGCCATGCTGGGGTCAGGTTCTGGGAGCTGTCATCCACAATGGTTAGATTGGAGTCTGGGAATTGTAGTCCTAAAGAGCAATTTTTCCAAGCACTACAAAATATGCCTGTTTGTGGGAAACATACCAAAGTGGAAACATTTGTCTTAAAACAGCATATAATAGATAAAAAAAAAAGCATACAAAAATATATATTAGGAGACATGAGCATGAAAATGTTAACGGTTTTTCCACATGCCTCTCTGGTTTAATTAACTCATTAAGAGCTAAACATTCTCTTAACCAATTACTTATGCCACCATAGTGCACCAACATGGTTCCAGCCTGAATCTACAACTCCCAGAACCCCCCAGCCAATGCCACCTCTGACTAGCATAATAGATTGAAAGGAAAAATTAACCACTGATATTGTTTTTCATTATACAGATCTTCCTGAGGACTAGGTATGTGAGTGTGCATGCATGGATGTAGGTGTGTATGGTTACCTTCATTCTTCCTCACCCCCTTCCCCAGCATCAAATGATAGTTAGTCCATGTTAAATTACAGTAGGACCCCGTATCTGCTGGGGATTGGTTCTTGGGGGCCCGTGGCTACCAAAAACCATGGATAATAGTGAACACCATTGAAAATAATGGGAATTCCAGTTTAAAATACCACTGAGTTGCCTTGGAGGACCTAGAAAATGGCTAGAGGGGACACATTTTCTAGGAAGACTATGGTAGATGTGCTGTTTTGTGTCCTGTGAATAATGAATCAGTCGATACGGGGGTCCTACCGTAAATGGAATAATGATCTTTCAGTATTTCATTTGGACAGTGTAAGCAACTATTCAACAGTGCTATATTAGCACACTCTAAGAACTTCTACAATTTTTGAAATGCAATTGATGCCCCGCAGCACAGTAGAATTTAAGAGATTATAAAGGCTCACCAGGGAAATATTAAACTTGATTAGAACAGTTGGCTCTGATTGGGATCTTGCTTATACCAGTGAATATCAAGAGTAATTTAATGGATACCACTAGATCCACATTTACACCCGAGTATCTGAATGCAGTATCTTAATCTTCCCTATGATTCTGAAGAAGGTTTGAGTCTGAAGAAAGCTTTTAATTTTTGGAAATTCATCTCAGTTTATTCACAGTAACAAAAACCCATTAGAACACTATTTCATTTGTTCTATAATTTATAGCGTCCTTTGAACTGCAAGTACGACATGCACGATTTATAGCATCAATCCTATGCATGTTTACTCATTCATAAGTCCCACTGAGTTCAATGAAACCTACTGTAAAGGCTAAAACTGGGGCTCTCTTGCCTTGGACCCCTGATTAGCTTCCCTGTAGAGGTATCCCCGAGTAGGCTCACTCCAGGATGCCCCCTACAGGCCCTGAAACAACACTGCTGCCACCACCCACTGAGTTCAAACTGAGTCTCTCTTGCCTTGGAACCCCCCCCCCCTTTTCATGCACAGTGCAGTGGGAAGCTGTGCAGGGTCTCTGATAACTAGTGGAACTCCTGGCCGCTAGAGAATCCAATAACTCCTCCCGTCAATCCCCAGAGAAATAAGTCAGAGTAGCATGCTCCAGAGACAGAGGTGCATTTACGCATCAGTGAAAGGAAGATCAATAAGTTTACTTCATTCAAGTGAGTTCCAGTCATTCAATCTCACATGAGGCAGGGTTCTCCATACTCCAGGCATTCTTAAAGTTACTAAAACAACATGGTATTAAAATCAGAGCATTCAGTTGTTCTAAATTACATTCAGTTATTAAATTTAGCTACATCCAACCAAAGTAGAGAAATTAAAATAAATTCCCTAACGCAACTAAACGGGCCCTGATTCCTACTCACTACTTGCAGTCTGTGCCTTCAGATGGTATCCAGGCAAGCTGGGAGCCAAGCCAGATAGGATGGCTCTGCTCTACCAGCCATAATTCAGTCATTGTTCAATCCACATGGCCTGTATTCTTCTCCTTAAATGACTTCACACAAAAGCAGTTATATCTTAGTCAGAGTTCCCCGGTCTAGAGCTGTGTCACTGATGATGTCATCTTATTAGCTTCTCTGGAGGTGGTGTTTTAGACCCGTCCTTCCATTAACCTTTTCCTTACCTGATACTATGCTGCCAAGACAATACTGTTTACACATAAATGGAGTTGTAGTTCTCTGGCAGAACCATGGGAGTTGCAATCAACCTTGAGGCAGCATGATGGAACTCCATCATGACACCTACTCCCAAGTAAACTGCACATAACAGATTGCATCTCCCTTCCTTTTATTTATTGCTCTGTATGCTTAGGGTTCAATGCCACTATTTAAGTTATGTTTGTTTTTTACTCATTGGAGTCTCGTGGGTGCTGCTCAGGCCCATACAAAATACTCCAAAAGAGGTCCTTGGGTTTCTCCTATTTCCCCACTCCCCTTTTTTTACTTTTTAAAAACCTCAGGAGTCTTACCAAGAGAACCTTAGTCGTTTCCTGTTTTCCATCCCCCCCCACTTCAGAATCTTATCAGCAGTCTCAGAGAGCTCTTTTCTGTTTTCTAGCCACACACACACACACACACACACACATACATATATACATATATATCCCTATGACTGTGATTGTCATCCAGTTTGCATTGGCCAGATTCAAGTTGAAATTCTGAGAGGAAGGCTTCCTAGAAGCCTACCATAACTCATAGGGAAGGAAGGAGAACAGGGAGGGGGGTCAAGTGAGCCTCCCTTGGTAGAGAGTTCCATAGCTTGAGAGGAGGAACCAAGACGGTTCTTTCCTGAGTCCTCACAGCTGTACCTGTGAAGGGGGTGGAGCTGAGAGAAAGCCTTGCCCCCAAAGACCTTAAAACTCAAGTAGGGAGATATGGTCCAGATAGCCTGGACTTAATCCATATAGGGATTTATAAGTCATAACCAGCACATTGAACCTGCTCACCTTTCCATTGATGCCCCCTTGTCGTGGGGGAGAAACTTTCATACCCTAATGATGTTTTGAGCTATGCTGGTGGTGGCATAATAGCCACTGGTAGGGCCTCCCATGCCAGACAGGTCAAAAACGAAGGGTCTGACAAAGAGCGTCAAATGGCAGGATGGGCTCTCTAGCCTTATGGCAACCATCCTAGGAGAAGGAACTGTCAGATATGGTGATGCTCTTTCAGAGCTCTTTCTAATAATAATGGAGTGAAGCAAGGTTGTGTTCTTGCTCCAACTTTATTTACAATCTTTGTTAGCATGATGCTTCAAAGGGCTACAGCAGAGCTTGAAGAAGAAGACGGCATCTATATATGTTACCGTATGATGGTAGCTTGTTTAACTTAAGCCGGCTGAGGGCTCACACTAAGACTCTAAACTATCTAGTCCGTGAGCTGCTCTTCGCTGATGATGATGCCCTTGTAGCTCACACAGAAGCAGCTCTGTAGCGCCTAACATCCTGCTTCGCAACAGCTGCAGAGCTGTTTGGGCTGGAAGTCAACCTGAAGAAAACATAAGTTCTCTACCAGCCTGCACCACAGGACAAACACCACCATCCCCACATTGCCATCGGCAACTCTGTGCTTAAGTCCGTTCATCAGTTCACCTACCTGGGAAGCATCATCTCCTCAGATGCCAAGACTGACAAAGAGATCGATCACAGATTAGCAAAGGCATATAGTGCATTTGGAAGATTTTACAAAAGAGTCTGGAGTAACAAACACCTGAGGCGAAGCACAAAAATCAGTGTGTATAGAGCCATCGTACTGTCTATTCTCCTTTACGGGTCTGAAACATAGGTCACGTATTGCCAACACTGTATATGCACAATCCTAAATATACATTGGACTGACTATGTGATGAATGTTGCTGTCCTTGAGCAAGCAGGGATCACCAGCATTGAGGCTATGACATTGAGAACACAGCTGTGCTGGGCAGGGCTCGTTTCTAGGATGGAGGACCATCACCTCCCAAAAATAGTACTCTACAGTGAACTCGCCATGGGTCAGCGTAAGAGGGGCACTCCAAAAAAGCGATACAAGGACTCCCTGAAACAACACCCCAGGCTCAGCCAAATTGATCACCAACAATGGTTTGCCATGGCCTCACATCGGGAGGCTTGGAGACACACTATCCACAATGCTGGAGCCTTATTTGAGAGCTCACACCAAACAAGTCTTGAAGAGAAATGACAATGCAGAAAGAATCACAACCCAGAATCATCACCCAAGGAGACCTTCTGCTGTGCTTTCTGCAACCAGACATGTTTATCTCGGATTGGCCTTTTCAGTCATCAGCGCACTTGCAGAAAGCATGGGATGAGTACTTCTTGAATCTTCGTTTGCGAAGAAAAGCCCAGAGAGAGAATCTGCTCAGAAATGGACCAGTAGCCAGGGGAGCTGTTTCAGTGAGGGAATTATATGCTCCTTATCACTGGCCCTGGTCAGCAATCTAACCACAGTGTTTTGGAGATGCTGCAATTTCTGAATAGTTCCCAAAGGCATCCCCATGTAGAGTTTGTTACAGTAATCCAAATTGGATGTAATCAAGGCATGTGTTACTGTGCTCAAATCTGACTTCTCAAGGAATGGGGATAGCTGATGCACTAGTTTGAATTTTGCAAGCACATTCCTGGCCACCAGTGAAACATGGGCTTCCAGGTTTAGGACTGAGTCCAAGAGTATGGCCAAGCAACAGGCTTGAGATTTCAGGGGGAGCGTAACCCCATCCATCACAAGCTGAACACCTATTTCCACATCTGCCTTCCAACTGACCAGGAATACCTCTGTCTTCTCTGGATTAGGCTTCAATTTGTTTGCCCTCATTTAGTCCATTACTGGCAACAGACACTAGTTTAGTACTGAAACAGTTTTCTTGTAGTCAGATAGATTTGGGCATCATTACCATACGGGTGACACAGAACCCCAAATCTCCAGACAGTCTTTCCCAGTGGTTTCATATAGATGTTAAACAGCATGGGGAGGGGGCAGGACTGAACCCTAAGGGACAGCAGAGACCAATGGCCAGAGTGTCAAACAGGGATCCCTCAGCACCACCTTCTGAGTGCACCCCTCCAAGAAGGCCTGAAGCCACTGTGAAACAGTGCCTCCAATTCCCATCCCAAAAAGGTGGCCCAGAAGGACACCATGGTTGATGGGGGGGAAAGCTGCTCAGATTCCAGCAGAACCAACAGGGACACACCACCATTGTCCATTTCTCAGTGTAGGTTATCCACCAAGGTGACCAAAACTGTCTCTGACCCATAACCAGACCTGAAGCCAGACTGAAATGGATCTAGATAATCCATTTCAGCCAGGAATCCCTGGAGCTGGGAAGCCACAACATGCTCTCCATGATCCTAAAATTTGGTCCTGACTTACTGCTCTTGCTCCTCTTGGCTGGCTGCTCAGAGTGTTTGTCTGCCTCTGCCCTGAGCCAGACCCCTAGCTGCTATCTCTCAAAGTGTTCCAGCAGGCTGCTGGTGCTGTAAGGTCATGTTGAAGGTGCACTGTCTGGCTTTTTAACCATTTATTTTCAAATTCATATCTCTAGATCAGCACAAATTACTTTGGGACTGTGGTATTCTACTCCAGAATAAGTTGGCACATTCCAATCTAAACTGGAATCTATATATATAAAATACTTGGGTATGTTTCCTTTCCCAGTGTGCTGATTGGACGGTTAGGAAACACACAACCAATCCCCTCCCTCCTCTCACTCCCTCAGCCAATCACCACCCACATGCAAATTACCTGTCCACCTCACAATCCACTCCTGCCACTCAAATTGCATCTACACCCCCAGCCTAACAAGGGCCACTCAAATCAATATTTTTTCTTAAATAATAGTATACAGCTGAACTGTGTGAACCTTTCCAATCTACTCTAACAGAGTATGTTATGCTGGGTACAGCTTGTAATTATAAATCTGTTCAGATCAGCCCATTTCACTTTGTTTCTTGGATTCAGCCAAATTGGTTGCACAGCCCTAGTTTGAGATGTCTTTAAGAGCTGTGATACCAGTGATATGTTGGGAGTGAGGAAGCCTGGGAAGTTAATACCATATTAGTCAGCACTTTTAGAACTGGTATTGGTAAACCAATCTTTTTTTTAAAAAAATACATTTACTCCAGGTGGAAGTTATATACTTAAGAGAGCATTCCTTCTGGTTTTCTCACATGCTTATTCTAAGAATAGTGAACTATTACAGCGCAGATGCTCTCTGCAGGAAATAATAACTGTCCAAAACTAGCAAGACAGCAGGTACTCACTTCTCAGCCAACATCCAGTCCTTTCTTCAGCTCCTTTCCTGCATTGCCAGTAACACACCTGGCAGCCTACCTCCTGTTACTTTTTCTGCAATCCATTCTTCTTTGTTCTCTGAAAAACTCCTAACTTCAGAACAAATACAGCCTTGGTAAGCAGTTTCAAGTACAGGATTATACTAAGGTGTTCCCATCTATTTTATTCTCTTATCTCTTAAAAGCCAGTAGCTTGAGTTTCCATCACACTGTTAGCATGTTGAAGGGGAGAAAATCCCTACCAGGCATCATTCTCCTGGACCCAGTACAAACTTATAACATGGCCCTTTCCCCATCTCTACCTTGTCTGCTTTGAAAACATGTGGAGTTGCTCGTTGTCCTGTAGCTTTTTCTGGATTTCTTTGTTTAAACTCCTTACATTTTTGTATACCTGGCTTGTATTCACAGCTAGACATGGCAGTTTGGGAGTACTGAGGAACTTCTGGTCCTCGAGATATTGTTGACCTGCAATTCACCTCAGTCATAGCTATCCAAAAGACAAGGATAATGAGAGTTGCAGCTCCACATCATTTGGAGGGACCAATGTTTCTCATCTCTTCAGGATGTCATGCACTTGGCACAAATGTATTACCTTTTGGACATGGCATCTGAGATCTAGCAA
Organism: Gambelia wislizenii; assembly: GCA_030847615.1. NCBI lineage: Eukaryota > Metazoa > Chordata > Lepidosauria > Squamata > Crotaphytidae > Gambelia > Gambelia wislizenii. Next base: position 337,994,585 of record JAUMIR010000003.1, read on the forward strand.
GGGTTCTTGTGTTAGTCTAGAAACCAAGAGTCATTTGCTCATATATGTTCTGAGACTGTACCTCATACTGGTATTGCTGGCTTCCACAGTCCCTGGGATCTCAGTGTTCTTGATTATGCTAGTGTTTGCCTTCCGTTATGCAGCCAGTCATCAGCGGGCTCCACCTGTCTGTGCACTGGAAACTGCAACACAGACGAAGAATCTCTAGAATTTCAAGGCTGCTTTCAGGCATTATGACTCCAGAGGAATGTCCTGAACACAAGTCAGCAAGTGCTGAGAAAGCAGGTGGTTGGTATGTAGGAGTTCTTGAGTAGCCAGTCCAGTCTGAGTCAATCACAGGTTATTTGAGCAAGATAAAGGGTGAAGAACAAGGGTGGTCATTAACCAGTCCAGAAGTCATATCAGCAAGTCAGAAGCTAACGCACATTGGAAACTGTTTAATGCAGTGTAGATGTGTAAATAGCTATTGCTTAAAAACAATTTGTAAGCCGCTCTGATAGCCTTGTGGCTGAAGAGCGGGTATAAATAAATAAATAAATAAATAAAAAAGTCCAGGTACATGAGCCAGCAAGGAGGTAACAGACTAGTCCAAAATGTACCAGTCCAAGGTCATGAAAAAACAAGAAGGGAGAGAGCACAGATAAGAGGGTTGTCAGTACTAAGGCTGAAAGACAACAGCCGGGATATTTATGGGCAGCTCCTTCAAGGCCACAGCTGCTTAATGAAGGCCTAATTGGGTTAGCATTGGGTCAGCATCTATGATTTAACTGCTGCTGGGTTTGGCATTTCTCCCTCCTGCACTCAGTGAAGGAGTCTCAGGTCCTCTCTCTTCAGACTCAGAGAGAGTTACTATCAGGAGATGCAGCTTCCTGGTAGGCTGCCACTGCTGCCATCTTCTCTCCTCCTCCTCCTCCTCCTCCTCATCATCATCTGAGTCATCCAGGGGGTGAGTTATGACAAAGAAGAATCACCATGTGTTGTGAGGAATAGGGTTGCATGGGCCAGCCTGGGCATCCAAAACCCTTGATTTCCCCATGCTAAACAGCCAGCCTGTAGGTGGCTTCTACTCATATCCACTGGTGTGGGGGTGGAACCCTGTGTGCAACTAAGAACTCTGATAAACCTCTGACATTTCAATAGGTTCACAGTGTGGGAGGACTAGTACTTGTCTACATCAGGATGGGAATCATGGGGCTCTCTAGGTGTTATTGAATTACTCATTCCAGCTTTCTCAACCATTAGCTAGGGCAGCTGGGAGCTGCAGTCTAACAAGACCTGGAGGGATCCATGATATAATAAATGTTTGAGTTCTGTGGTGTTACTATGGCCAATGTCACTCCTCCATCCAAGGGTGTCACCTGGTGTGGTTTGGCTTCTCCACACCCCCTAACACCACCACTGTTTAAGTTACAATACCGGTTATTTCCTTGCTACTCTCTCTCTTGCTCTTGTTCCCATGCTCTCTCTCTCTCTTGCTCTCTCTCAATTGTGCTCTCATGGTAATGAACATCTTCTGATACAACACCAGAAACACTTGAACTAATAATAGAAATGGGACATGACAGAACCATGTACTTCTCATGTGATCTGGGATTTCAGAATTCATAACTATTTCCCACTTCACATATTTCACAGAACAGAAACTAATTAAATGGCACATAGGAGGACACTGACAAGTTTTAGTGTGATGCAATGTACCTTTTTTTAGGAACCCTGCTTAACTGGTCATTTTAGCTATACAGAAACAAAACACAACTCACTGGTATAATCTGGAAACTATAATTACCTGTTTAGTTAAACCAATAATGACTTGCCAAGTTGGGGGAAGAGCTGTAGTGTTATTATACTGTAATTGTGTTTAGAGTTTGTTTAGGTCTCCAATGAAATTTAAATAATGAAATAACCAAATTAATAATAAATTATAAAATCATACTGAAACAAATAAATAAAAAATTAATTGAAAAGTATTTATAAATGACTTTTCTGACTATCGTAGCTCCCAAATGATATACAAAAATCCTGCCAAATAAAAACAGAAGTAAAACATTCTTTAAAAACAGACTGAAAAACAATTGTAAAATCCAAGGGCTACACACAATAATATAGTCCTGACTGCCTGTTAGAAGCTCAATAAGCCTGATTTCCCTTCTATAATTGAAATGCTTTTATAGAAAAAGATCTTTCTCATGCATCAACCTATCCTCTCAGGATGATAGGACACACATCTGCCCCTTCTGGTAAAGATCTCAAATTCTTGGCAGGCTCAGATGGGAGGAGGGTGTCTTTCAGATATCCTGGTCCCAAGCCAATTTTCAGGAGCAGCTGTTGCTGCTGCTGTTGTTGTTGTTGTTGTTTGTTGTGTGCCTTCAAGTCAGTTTTGACTTATTATGACACCAAGGCAAGTCTATCACAGGGTTTTCTTGGCAAGATCTGTTCAGAGGGATATTGCCTTTGTCTTCCTCTGAGGCTGAGGAAATGTGACTTGCCTAAGGTCACCCAGTGAGTTTCTGTGGTGCAGCAAGGATTCAAACCCTGGTCTCCAGAGTCATAATCCAATGCTCAAACCACTATGCAACCCTATTCTAGCAGAGATCAATGTAGCCAGATCCACCTTCCCTAGGAAGGGGCATCACTACCACAAAACAGCTGAAGCTGGTAAGGAGAGGCCATCTATGGGGCATATGCAGAAAGAGATTCAGTCCACACAAAGCCCAAAGTTCCCCTGTATGGGAATACGTTATACATTGTGGCCTTCCTTCTTTGAAATACATGTACAAGAATTCTGAAGTAAAGTTACAGAGTAGCAAGAGATGGCATATACAGAAGAATGCTGACAGTGTAGAGGCCAGGAGGAAAAGTGTGCATGTGAATGAGTTGCAAAAACTGGGTTCAGTTCTAAACCAGCTGTCATAACTCACTCTCTGGATGATTCAGATGAAGAGGAGGAGGAGGCAGATTACCAGGAATCTGCAGCTTCTGACAAGGAAAGTCTCTGGGAGTCAGAGGGGCTGGAGACTGAGGCAGTTGTGGGGGGATGCTCCACAGCAGGATGTGGCAGAGGCAAAAGACACCTCCATCCTTTGTGGAATGACAAAGAGAGAGACCGCTGATCCCAGTGGCTGTTAATCAGGCAATGCTGATTAATCAGGCAACCGCTGTTTGGAGTCAGCTACCCATAAATCTCCCAGTGACTCCCCAGCTCTTTGTTGCTTGAAACTGCCTTATCTTGGTGACTGGTAGTATTCTTCAGTGTTCATGTTTTTCCTGACCTTCAGACTGACTACGATTGACAACCCTGTTTTGCTCCTTAGTGGCTTTGTTTATTTGGACTACTGACTTGATGTAACAACTCCTGGGCCACCTGATGATGACCCTCTTGTTCTTCCATCTTGTTTGGATAACTTGTGACTGAACTAGATTTAATTAAGTACTTGGCAGCTCTTGCACTCCAACCAGAGCATAGGACACCAGGATCTATTGATGAGAAATCAATGAAGGGGATAGTAGGTGGGTTATGTGATATGTACACAGTGCTGGGTGTACACACAAGCTAGGGAAGTTATAGTTTAGGGTCTCAGAGTATGAGGCACACCTATATATAAACAAAACAAATCTCAAAATTGGTAATGCTCTTAAATCTGACAGAGTTTGATCTCAGCATATCTTAATCCAGCCTAAATTCTAGTTGCATAGTGCCTGTGTTCAGAAATAGCAAGATGATACAAGCTGGGCTAAAGCACAGTTTGTGGGCAGAAGAACACCCTTTCCATGATTTAGGAGACCACAGGACTTGAAGAGACACTCCATCTTCAGTATATTTAAAAGGAGTAATTGGACATGTTCCATTCCCTTCCACACTGGAGAATGGATCAAAGAACTCTTAGAAGTGGCAGTTAGAAGACTGCCTTCCAAACTGGTTATGCTAGCTGGGAGATTCTGAGAACTGTAGGAAATAAATAAATACATAAATAAAACTTTTACAAGTTCTTCATCTTACCAAGAACTCCTTTCCCATGACTTTCATTGCTCCATAGACTTTCCATAATTTATTATAAAAATGTTGTTCTCTTTCCTTTACTCCAGAAGAAGAAAATTTCTGCAGCTGCATAAAAATTGAATCAGAGGTAATAATTGATATTCAAAGGAGTGTGTGTTCAGTTTTTTTAAATAAAAAAAGTTGCCTCATTTGAATAGCAAAGATGTAGAAGAGAAAATCCATTAGCTGAAAAACAGGCTGCAGGATTTGATACACTAAGGTTTGCCTTCCTGCTACATTCCAATATCATGTTTTAGAAACTTTTAATTCTAATTTTAAGTCTGCTGCTGGGGCTTTAGTGTGGAAAAGACAATGGGACAGTATATGTTGTGTTTAAATGTACTTAATTAAATCAACTCACAACCCCTTGGAAACTTCTGTTCTGCCAGCCCCATGGAAGTGTAACTGATCCAGATAAGAGCACTATGTACTTGTACATGCAAATATATGCAGTGATGTGTCACATGAAATGAGTGGCTTGATAAATAATTAATATAAATCCAGAAATATCCAATTACATGACTCAGTAATTTGTCTTAAAACATGTTTACGTGTATAAAGTAACATGCAAAATATCATGATGCTGGCTGGGGTCTTTTCAGTGGGAGACACTGCCAGGAAAATATGGCAATGTATGCAGACCAGTGGAATCTCCACCCATGAGAGCAAATCCCCACCCACATTCTAAAGGCAGGATTTGCTCATAGCTACAGCTTCCCAAAGGAAAGCACTGTAATACCATTCACTTCCATGAGAGGGGGAAAATGAAGGGCTGCATTCACCCATTCACTGGGATAGGTATTAAGGCTACACACTTTTCATGGCAATCTCCCCAAATCTGAGACTCATGCCTGTGCCTCAAGATTTAAGATTTTACTTGTGTCACATTTAGCCATTCCATAGGATCTGCTATACAACAGCAATATGACACATTCTCATTTAGGAGAAAGTGCTATGTACAACTTTACCATAACCCAATCATAGGTTTTGGAGGGTTTTTTTTTTTTTTAATTTACATTGTGGTCATGCTATGGAAGAAAGCCCAGAAAAGTTATTTTTTAGCCCACATCTCATGGAATCCCCCAGCCATCATTCTGTGACAATGGGATTTTTGGTGTTGTATTCCCCAAAATAAACATTTTCAAGCTCTGTGGGTGTGGGTGTGGGTGTTTTCAAGTCACCTGTTGACTTATGGTAACCCCATGAATTTAATGGGGTTTTCTTAGGAAAGGAATACTCAGAGGTGGTTTTGCCAGTTCCCTCTTCTGAAATATAACCTCCAGCACCCGGCATTCATTGGTCGTCTCCCAGCCAAGTACTAACCAGGACTAACCACACTTAATAGACAAGATCAGACAGGATCTGGTGCCTTTAGGGTATTTAGGCCTTTCAAGCTGTAGTGTTGCATTAGTTAGCTTGAGGGAAAGGCAAATAAGGGAAGAGATGATAGACAGTATACCATAGCCCATGGTGTGGAAAAGTGGATAGTTAGGTTTCTCATAATACAGTTGGCCCTCCATATCCACAGATTCCAGCCACCATGGCTTGAAAATATCCCCCCCACCCAAAAAAAAAAATCCAAAAAGCAAATCTTGATTTTGCCATTTTATATAAGAGACACCATTTTCCTACACCAATAGCTCTTAAACTTTTCTTTACTAGAGACGCCCTTTAAGTATATTTTGTTGCCAGGGACCTGCAAGACTTAACTCAAGATTTAAAACTAACAATAATAACAGTAATACCTAATATATAACAGGAAGTTATCTCATCCATTCTGTTTACATTTACCATTTAACCCTTTCAGCAGTTAAATAAGTCAGCATATTGGATTGCAACTATATATCCCAACAATATTAATAATAATACAATTACACCATCCATTAACCCTTCTCTTAGAGGCACTGGAGTGTGAGGGAAGACTTTTCTCCTGCTTCTTTCTGAAAATTTGTGGCTGGAGCAGATTTAAGAGCAATGCGCAGGCCAAGCCGGCCAGCTTTTGCCTTGGCTCCTGTCATGTGGGCTGAGTAGATTTCAAGCCTTCATGGACCCCCTGTGAGGGCATTGCGGCCCCATGATTTTCTTAGGAAAGGAATACTCAGTGGTTAAGAACCACTGTAGCACACCATCATATATAATAGGACTTAAGCATCCATGGATTTGGGCAACCACAGGGGATCCTGGAACCAAACCTCAGCAAATACCAAGGGGCCCCTGTAGTAGAACATGGCATCATCCAGTGAAACTGCATCTTAGCAATTCAAGATAGAGAAAAGAAAATACTTCTTCATAGAGTATGCACTCTTTCTAGCTTTCTCCTCCTCTCTCTCACCCCCGCCCAGCAGCATCCATTTCTAATTGAAAAGGAATTGAGATTTCATAGGGAGTGAAGTAGAATTCAAAGGTTCTATCCTGCTTTCCAGGATAAAGAAGCAGATTTCTTTTCAGCTATAGTGATGCAAGATTCTTCTTGTGTCACATTAAGCCATTCCATAGGATCTGCTATACAACAGGAATCTGGAACATCCTAATTTAGGAGTGAGTGCTATGGACAAATAAATGCTGGTTTACACTCACCAGAATTAATTGTCTTCCACTTACCTTCTTCTGAGGTTTCATATTACAGGACAATACTGATCAATGGCTTGTTCTATATGGATAGATACTTGTCCTATATTCCACTAAACATATAAGGTGCATCAGATCAAGTTCAATACAATCAGCACACAAGAGCTACTAGCTGGAATGAGAAGCCCAGCAGGGAAAAGTGAAATTCTGCTTTAAGAAATATTTTTTGTATCACATGCCATCTTGTATGACAGTCTATAAATACATCCCAATCTTATACCAGAGACCAGAAGCACAAGCGAGGCTTTTTCTTAGCATGTAAAAGCAGTAGTGCACTACACTGTAGGCTTAGCCTTCAATCAAATATCTACCAAAAATACACTCTTAAGATTTATTGCTAAGATGCTGAAGGAAAATATCAGTTTCTAACATTGATACAAAAATGCTAAATAAACATAACAAAACATTCTGCTTTGAAGTCTGATAAGGACCCATGAAACTCTGCATTTTAATGTGCTCTTTCAGCAAATTCTTCCTTAAAAACACTAAAGTTTGGTCCTTTTAGGTACCTGTTGGGGGTGAGAGCCTACACTGGCCCCCAAGCAGATTTCCAGCACTGTATCCCTCCCACCCCACACTCAATGCAAGGGAATTTCAAAAGCCACATTTTTGGCTTTGGAGGGCAATTTCAAGTTCCACAGAGGCCTTTTATTACTGCAGGAAGTGACCAAAACATTACTTTGTAGGGGGCAAAGCCATGGCAAAATTGCCCCCATGTCTCCTAGTGGGTTTTTGAGGCATTTGGGATCAAAATATGTTTGTTTTTTTAAACGGATCCTGGGAAGAGGCATATGGACTGTGGGCATTACTTTCCCCAAAGTTCTGTTAGGAAATAGTTAAAATACAGTCAGAAGCAAGAACAGCCCCCTATCATCACATCACACATTACAGTGAACATTCTCTCCAATATTTCATACATGAAAATCCGGACATGTGTGGCCAAAGAACACCAGAGATTAGTCAAGATGGTAAATGTTACTAATGAAGAATATGCAAGCCAGGAGAGGTTATGGCAGTTTGCTTTTGCCTGAACCTACTGGGAAGGGAAAGATTCTCCCACCCTCTCCTGTCCTCTCCCTGCTGAGTTAACTGAGTGCAAACTATTTTTTGCACTTTGAACTCTGTTTGCAGCAACTGAAGTAAGCTGAGGACAAAGAAGGAAAGTAGGAAGAGGAAAGAGAGAGAAACCACGATGTTTCAAAAACAGCTGAAAAAGTGGAAGACAGAGGATTAATCGGGACTGTCCCTGCCAAATCAGGACAGTTGGAGGGTATGAGAGAGGCCAACACAGGTTTGTTACCAGTGCATATTCAGGATTGCTAGACTTTCATTTTTTTAATTATCATTTTTATTAATGCATTATAAAAATATAGACTAACAAACAAATAAGACATTATAGTCAGTCTTTGCAAATACAGTTATCATGATCTAAAAACCTACTATACTTCGCATTAAGTTGTCACACTGGGAGAAATAAATAAATAAATAAATAAATCAGTTTAAGCTTAGTAGTCCCCACTATAAAAATTAAATTGACTCCAACAACAATTATTGCCATGTTTTTACAATATTTCAGAAATATCTACATAGTTTTGTCGCGATTATCAAAACAAGCATCCTATACCAACCCATTCACCCCAAGACTCTTTAAAAATGGGTTTTAAACATTTACAGTCCTTTTTATATATTATCTCTTCTTTTTCCTTTATTAATTGGGACAATTTATCTAAACTAGCTGGACCCGGTATACCATACACTGTTAAAAAAAAACTCCTAGTAGACCTCACAACAACTGTGTAAGGTAGGCCGGGGATTTAAGTTCATCCCCTCCTGCTTAGTGTTCCACACTTTTCCTGGAATTACTGAAGATGAGTCATTCTGCTACCCTGCCACAGCTGCCATCAGTTGACTGCCTGACTCTGGTCCAGTGGCATCCTGTTGTTGCCATCAGTTGACTGCCTGGATCCCATTGCAGCCCATAACTGATGAGTGGCTGAGGGAGTGAGAGGAGGGAGGGGCCCTTGTGTGGCAGTGATGCAGACTGAGTGGATTCTGATGTGGAGAGGAAATTTGCATGTGGGTAGTGATTGGTTGGGTGTGGGTTGGGTGTGTTTCCTGAGCAGCCAATCAGCACACTGGGAAACGCAACATAGCCAAGATAATTATATAGATATAGATATAGATATAGATATAGATATAGATATGTCATTTCTTACCGTTAAACCAACCATTCATCTTCTAACGAGGGGAAGGATTGCTATGCTTTCATGATACATGCAGGACCACCAAAAACACATTATTGCTTGAGCTGAAAGCCAACATGACAACCCACCCAAATTCTATGTACAGAAACCAAGCTGGCTGACAGCTAACTCTCACTTCAACAGTAGTTATGGGACAGGACACATGAAGGTACTGGGGTAAGAGTGGAGAAATGCATCCCAGTCGCCTCAGGTGGACAAAATAATGAGAAACAAAACATGGCAAAATTGTCTCCTATATCCTCAGGGGTGTTGGGGAGCACTTGGGGGCAAATATGTCACATTTAAGGATGTGACAGGAGTATGCAGCCCTCTAAGTTCCCCTGAGGGGCCCTAGCCCCTGACAATTATCCACACTTGGTTTGGGGCAAAGATGGGAAAGGGAATCATATGAGCCAGGGACCATCAGAAGCCTCAACCCCTTATTGAAAAATGGGAATTGCCACCTCTGGAATTCTCTAACAGTGGCAATTCTCCTTTAGAACAAGGTTCAAGTCCATATGTGTTGCTTTTCCTCCAACCACCTCCAAAGGATTTTACAAAAAAGATATTTGATAGTGGAATGTCATACCTCTGTGGTGGGCTCTCTGTTGCTAGTAGTTTTTAAACAGTCTGCATGCCTACCTGCCAGGGATGGTTAAGTTGTGGATTCTTGCATTGGCTGGGGGATGAACTAGACAATTCTTACAATTTTATGATTTTATGAAATGCAAGCAGCCTTTTCTTTCCACTCTGCTACAGAAAGGCACATGGAATCAGGCCAAATGTTTCCTCATTCACCTGTAGCAGAAATCATGGAACAGGAGCCCCACAGATTAGGAAAAAAAAGTTTTCTTTATTGTAAAGTTAACGCCGGTGGGCATCATCCGGAATCGTTTCCAAAGGGCTGAGCTCTGAACCACAGTTACAAAATGCTTTTCTATGATTCTGTGCTACACACACACACACACGAGCAGTGCCCTCACCTTATTGTTGCTTAACTCAGTTTCACAGTAATCAGCAACTTCTCTGTTCGCAAGAATTGTTTTCATAACAGGAACTTACAGAAATTGTTTACAGAACAAGATAACAGCATTTTGCATGTTTATGGAACAAGGAGTTCCATTAGTGCAGAGCATTAACTAAGCCTGGCTGAAGAGAGAGAAAAAGACTTTACAGAGTTTCATGAGGCTATCTAGCCTGACCCTGAATACTGATTGCAAGATGACAGCATTCAGCAAATAGACATTAGGGCCCACCTGGCTACTTCACATCTACAGGTAGAGAATATAAAACCCAAGGGTGGGCAAAGCATGGCCCACAAGCTGCATGTGGCCCTAGGATCATTTTATTTCCTCCCCAGGCCCCACAGGGGGTCAAAATGCTCCAAAATGCCATCTAAGAGGGCATTCCTTCCATGTTTTGGACCCACCCTGGGCCAATTTAGGCCCAAGAGAGCCTTTTAAAAAGCATTAAGTGAACCGGAAGAGACTTCTGCCCACTTCTGTTGTTAAAAAAGGGCATCTCCTGGGCCTAAAAGGGGGCAAAATGCTGAGGGGTGGGCTTGTTTGTTTGTTGTTGTTGTTGTTTGCAGAAGTAGATATGCCAGGGGATTCAGCCCTCCAAGTTCTCCTGCTGGGCTAATGCATCTCCCCCTCACCCTTCCATAGTTGCCCTGATCTATCCTTTCCACTGCACATTTCTTCAGCAAATCCCACCATGTTTGGCGGAGAGACTGTCATGTCTCTGGCTATTAGTTATATAGATAGTTGCTGTTGTATTAGTTAGCCATTGTTAGGCCTGCTTGCTAGTCAGAGATTTGACATGAGTAGAGTGCATTGTGGGAAAGGTTGGTTGTGGCTGGAATGTAATGGGTACTATCTGCAGGCAGGCTCAAGGTCATTTAGCCTGGGAAAGAATTAGGGAGTTAGAGCCTGGCAAAGACAGGCCCCAATTAGCCAGGTGGCTGGGGGAAAGTGAAACCTAAAGTAGATACTAGTACTGAGCTTTTGGCAAGCTTGCTTCAGAACTGTCAATAACCTGATGCCATTCACTTTAATGCCTTGCAATAAAGCATTTGAACTAATGCCTGTTGTTCGGAGTGACTGAAGTTTGACAGGATTCATCACAGAGATGTATGTGTGAAAATGCAGGGAAGGAACATGTCTAGGAGAACTGGCCAATCACAACAGCTCCTGGGCACATGTCCTCTGACATTGAAACGGATTACTTGGATCACTCAAAGAGAGTCAAAGCATCTCTCTCTCTGTCTGTCTGTCTGTCTGTCTGTCTGTTAACCTATTGTCTGTCTGTTAACCTATCTAAACTATTTATATTCTGTGCCTCAGAGGTAGCTAACAATTTGTGAAAGACACACACATGTAATGATGATTTAAAGAGGATTAATGGCAAAACAATGGACATGAATCACATGAATCACACAGAATAAAGGGTAGTCTAAATGGTGAAAATACTCCTCATGGAATGCAAAGAGAATACAAGCTGTCTTAATGGCATCCTGCATCATTTTGCTGTATTCAGAAGGAAGGGAGCCAAAAATGCCAAAGGAAAAGCCTTTGTGGCTTTTTCCAGAGTTTTAAAAAAACAGTGGGGAAAATGCACATTCCTACTCATTGGAACAAGCGATGCAAATTGATTTGCTTTCCCATACAAGTGCAAAGCTGATACAAGTAGAAGTGCAAAGCAAAGAGCAATGGGGGGAGGGTGTCTTGCTAACAAAGCAAGTGCCCAGAGCCGCCATGTTGGATATACATCTTAGCGAACAAGCGCTAAGGTGATAAAATGGGGCATTTTTTTCCCTGTTTTGTAAAGGCAAAATATCGCTCTATCACACATTGGAAATAGTTTTTTTTTTTAAAAAAATGCTTGGCAGAGGCAAATTCAGGTAAGTAAAAACATGAGTAATGCACTCTTAGCCGCCATCTGTGTCTGCTTATGTCTGCAAAAAAATGCATTAAGACAAATTGCAGCTGCTGCGAATTGCCATTACTACAGTGCAATCAGCTTCTTTTCCCCTCATATAGACAAGCCCTATGATACCATGAAATATCTGCAGTCTACATATGTAGGAAAACTACCCACATTTTTAAAATCACAAGCCTTTAAGATGAGCTGGCTTTTGCTGGAAAATGTCCTTCTTTGGACTTTGGGTGTTGCAACTACTCTTGACACTCCATTGTTCTTTTAATTTCCCAATATGGATGGTAGAAAACTCATCTACAAGCCTACTCATTTCAGGGCAAAACACTTTCCCTTTCAAATCCTTCCTCAGGGAAAAGGCAGAGGTTGGGAAGGCTCAGCAAGAATTGGATCTGCCTACTACTGTCCAAGGTCCTGAAGATTCTGGCTCTGCTAACTATAGCTGGTTCCCAGTTGCCTTGCTACTTTTGCCTATCCCATCTACTTCAGGCACATCTGCCACCCAGATGAAATAGATCATCAACAACAACTCAAAGAGAGTCAAAGCATCTGTCTGTCTCCTCATGGAATACTGTCCCCCTCATGGAATACTGCGCTTCCATGAGGGGGGACTTCTGGCAAGAGATGGGGTGCATCTCACGACTGTTGGCAGAAACATTTTTGCCTACAGTCTCAAGAATTTGATCAGGAGGGCTTTAAACTGAGTCATATGGGGGAGGGAGATAGTATTCTGGAAGGCAAAGGGGCTGGAGAAAATGGTCAAACTGTCATAGAGGGAACAAGGCAAACAGCGCAAGGACCCAACAGTGGGAGGCAAAAAACTTGCACAGGCAGCAAGTAAAGGGAACACATGGTCTTACATGTCTCTACACTAATGCACAGAGCATGGGAAATAAGCAAGATGAACTTGATCTCTTAGCACTACAAAACAAATATGATCTAACAGGCATTACTGAAACCTGGTGGGATGAGTCTCATGATTGGAATGTAGGAATAGAAGGGTATAACATTTATAAGAGAAACAGGCCAAACAGGAAAGGAGGAGGAATAGCATTATATGTCAGGGATATTTATACCAGTGAAGAGATCCATGACATCAATACTGTAAGCCAGGTGGAGAGCATCTGGATAAAAATTAAAGGGGAGGAAAACAACAGGGGTGTTATTGTGGGACTCTACTACAGACCCCCAAGTCAGACGGAGGAATTGGATGATGCCTTTCTAGAACAGATGAATACACACGCAGAAAGGAGATATATAGTAGTGATGGGTGAATTCAACTATCCTGATATTTGCTAGCAATCTAACTCAACCAAAACTTCAAGGTCTAGCAAATTACTTACTTGCCTGGAAGACAATTTCATGGTACAAAAGGTGGAAGAGGCAACAAGGGGGTCAGCTATTTTAGATCTGATCCTAACCAACAGGGATGACCTGGTTAATGGGGTGCAAGTGGTGGGATCCTTAGGTGAGAGTGATCATGTTCTCCTGGAGTTTGTTATACAATGGAAAGGAGAAGCCAGGCATAGTCAGACACGCATTCTTGACTTTGGGAGAGCTGATTTCAATAAACTCAGGGAAATACCGGGGGTGACCCCATGGTCAGGAATACTAAAAGAGAAGAGACCTCAAGACAGATGGGATTTCTCAAAAGGGAGATACTGAAGGCACAATTTCAAACAGTACCATTGAGGAAGAAAAATGGAAGGTGTCTCAAGAAACCAGGATGGATGACTAAAGAACTTTCAACGGATCTAAGTTATAAACGGAACATGTATAGGATATGGAAAAAGGGAGAAATCACCAAAGAAGAATTCAAACAGATAGTGAACACGTGTAGGAGTAAAGTCAGAAAAGCTAAAGCACAGAATGAGCTCAGTCTTGCTAGAGAGGTTAAGAACAATAAAAAGGGGGTTTGGGGGTATGTCCGCAGCAAAAGGAGGAAGAAGGAAATGATAGGGCCGCTACGTGGAGAAGATGGCAAAATGCTAACAGGGGACAGAGAAAAGGCAGAATTACTCAACACCTTCTTTGCCTCAGTGTTTTCAGAAAAGGAGAAGGAGGACCAACCTGAGGATAATGGAACAGAGGACACAATAGGGGAAATCCAGCACAGAATAAGCAAAGAGGTAGTACAGGAATACCTTCTTAATCTAAATGAATTTAAATCTCCAGGACCAGATGAACTACATCCAAGAGTATTAAAAGAGCTGGCAAATGTTCTCTCAGAGCCATTGGCAATAACCTTTGAGAACTCCTGGAGAACAGGAGAAGTCCCGGCAGACTGGAGGAGGACAAACGTTGTCCCCATCTTCAAAAAGGGGAAAAAAGACGATGACAACAATTATCGTCCTGTTAGTCTGACCAGGGAAGATTCTAGAGCAGATCATTTAAACAGAGAGTCTGTGAACATTTAGAAGGCAATGTCATAATCACAAAAAGTCAACATGGGTTTCAGAGAAACAAGTCATGCCAGACTAATCTGATCTCTTTTTTTGATAAAATTACCAGCTTGGTAGATGAAGGGAACGCTGTGGATATCGCATACCTTGATTTCAGTAAGGCCTTTGACAAGGTTCCCCATGATATTCTTGCAAACAAGCTTGTAAAATGTGGGCTAGACAAGTTAACTGTTCAATGGATTTGTAATTGGTTGACCGGCTGAACCCAAAGGGTGCTCAGCAGTGACTCCTGGGGTGCCACAAGGTTTTGTCCTGGGCCCAGTGCTATTCAACATTTTTATCAATGGAATTAGGGGCATACTTATCAAATTTTCAGATGACACCAAATTAGAAGGAGTAGCTAATACCCTAGAGGACAGGATCAAAATTCAAAATGACCTGGATAGACTGGAGAGCTGGGCCAAAGCTAACAAAATGAAATTCAATATGGAGAAATGTAAGGTACTGTACTTAGGGTGGAAAACCGAAATGCATAGATACAGAATGGGGGAGACCTGGCTGAACGAGACTATGTGCAAAAGGGATCTAGGAGTCCTAGTAGACCACAAGTTGAACATGAGTCAACAGTGTGATGCGGCAGCTAAAAAGGCCAATGTGATTTTGGGCTGCATCAATAGAAGTATAGTGTCTAGATCAAGGGAAGTAATAGTGCCACTCTATTCTGCCTTGGTCAGATCTCACCTAGAATACTGGGCATCACTATTCAAAAAGGATATTTCCAAATTGGAGCATGTCCAGAGAAGGGCAACTAAAATGGTGAAAGGTCTGGAAACCATGCCTGATGAGGATAGACTTCTGGAGCTGGGTATGTTTAGCCTGGAAAAAAGATGGTTAAGAGGCGATATGATAACCCTGTTTAAGTATTTGAATGAGTGTCACATTGAGGATGGAGCAGGCTTATTTTCCACTGCTCCAAAGACTGGAACACGGAGCAATGGATGCAAGCTCCATGAACAGAGATTCCACCTCAACATTAGGAGAAACTTTTTGACAGTAAGAGCTGTTTGGCAGTGTAACACACTCCCTCAGAGCGTGGTGGGGTCTCCTTCCTTGGAGGTCTTTAAACAGAAGCTGGATGGTCATCTATCAGGGGTGCTTTGATGGTGATTTGCTGCATGGCAGGGTGTTGGACTGGATGGCCCTTGTGGTCTCTTCCAACTCTACAATGTTATGATTCTATGTAAAGTAAGTGGTAATTCAGGATTATTCAGAATCCCTGTTCAGCCATGGAAACCCAATGGGTGACCTTAGGCAAGACAAATCCTTCAGCCTAAGAGGAAGGCAAGAGTCAAACCTCTTCTGAATAAATCTTGCCAAGAAAATCCTATGATAGGATCACCATAATTTAGAGTCCACTTGAAAACACGTAACAACAATAGACTCATAGAATTTCAAAGCTGGAAGGGACCTTGGGCATATCTGTTCTAACACACTGCTCCCTTACAGGAATCGTGCAAGCACAGCATCATTCATGTAGATAATCACTGCAAGATGGCTGTCCATTCTCTTCTAAAATATTTTCAATGTAAGAGGGTGTCATGCCCTGCTTCTAGAACATGGAAATGGACTTTGACTCAGAGACTGGAGCAGTGGACATGCCAGGACATGCTGAACCAGAGCAGGAGGATGTTCCAGAGCCACAGGCATTGGATACAGACAATAGTGCAGAACCAGCTCTGGCAGAGGGTCCTGCCTCTTCAGATACAAAGGACAACTTACGTATACCTATATTCTCAGCATGGAGACAACAAAAGGAGGGCTTGAGGCAGTCTCAGCATATTTACAGCAAGCAACAATTAGTTAAGCAGCAGATGCATTAGCTGCTGAGCTATAAATATGCAGCCCTGACCTCCAAGCTTTGTGGGAGGTTATCTGACCTACCTGGTGGCCCGTCTTGTTCATGCTCGCTGTGTTTGACTCCAACTGTGTTTGTTATTCTGAGCTCTGTTTGCCTGACTTGGATTCTGCTGGACTACTCTGAACTCTGTTTGCCAGACCTACATGTTGCTATTTGGATTTTGCTTATGTGGCTTGCTACTAAAGTGTCTGAATCCATGCTGCTTGGGTCCTTTGCCTGTAATTAACTTGATTGTGCTGTGCCTCTGCTATCAGCTTTGTAGCAATCAGCCCTTGGCTGGTTGCCCAGACAGTACTTGGACAGAGTGTCCACCTCTCCTGAAGCAGCCTGTTCTACTGTAAAACCACCCTTACCATTAGGAATCTTGTCCTGAAATCTGGTTTTTCCCCTCCTCTTCCCTTTCTTTTTCCTTTCCTTTCCTTCTTCCTTCCTTTCTCTTTTGTCTTCCTTCACCACCATGATAAGCCCCTGGAGAAAGTGCAACTGTCAGAGGAGAGCACTGATAAATGCAGGATTTTGGCCAGAGTTCTGGATTTATCTATTGATTGTGAACGAACAATTCATTCCAAAGAATTAAAGATGAGTTACCTTTGAATAAGCCCATGGGTATAACTGTGGGTTAGTTTAGAATCCTTAACGTTTTCAAATCAATTGGGAACCTATCCTTTTCTGCCTTAAATATCTCCCTGTTTTGACCACATCCTGTTTCATTTGGCCAGCTTCTTCCTCAATGGTAGCATCATCTCAGGGAATAATGAGGAGATCAGTTTCATTGTTGGAGAAATACCACAGAATAGTTTGGAATGAATATTACTATATTCAGTAGGAATATTCTCTTTACCCCCACCTTAAACAACAAATCACTGAAATAATAAAGGCCTGAAATGAAACTGCTGCCTCATATCGTTGACCTGTAGAAGCTTTTTATATATAGTGAGATAACAAGGAAAATGGTTAAAAAGAGATTACTTGCCACAGGCCATGACATTCTGCTTCTATTCAGCCTGATACTAAATAAATTGCATTTACTATAAAGAGCTAAAATGAAAGAGAATGGAGATTATAGCTTCTTTCCTTACATCTGCCAATGAATATCAGTCTCTCAAACTTTTCAGCTGGTCAACTACTATCCCATTTGTCTTATCTTTTGCAGCAGATGGCTGTACAAATCCTTTTATCAAGGCAAAGTTAACACAGTGCTCATTTGGTCTTCCTGTCTTCTTTAATCTTCAATACATCCTGAACTACCCCATAAACCTTAAGTGCATTAAGAAACTCCCCACACCCTCTACACATACTATGCCAAGGGGCCTGGGAGCCATCCAGTCATGCCAAAAATTATTTCTTTGTACAAATAGCCCTATTTCTCCCAAGGAGAATGGGAAAAGCAAATCCAGTTGGATAAACTCTGAAATAATGAGGCCACAAGTCCCATTGGTTCTTTCATGGAGCCATTAAAAATGCAGCAGAAACTTGGAAATTGCTATTAATATTTTGATATTAAGCAGCTACTCAGAATAAGAACTGGAGCCAATGTCAAAGAACTCTATTTAACCACTTGAGACATATTCTTATGAACAACTGTACACAGTTTAAACCAGAATATAGCTGTAGTCTGTTAACATGACTGAATCATGGATCCAGGAACAGAGGGTGGGAGTTGAGCTCCCCTATGACTAGGTTAGGGTGGGCTGAGCCCTCCCCTTAAACAATCGTGCAAAATTGAACCATCAAGACTCTTGTTTAGTTGAGCCTCTTCAATAATTGTCTTAAGTGTACTTCATCATCAAACGCTAAGAAATATTGAGATAGCTATTCTCATTGAGCCCTCCCAGGAATAATAAAGGTTGCCTACAGTCTATTCTATGCACACTTACTTGGGAGTAACCTACACTGAACACATAGTGGGAACTTTTACACACACACTGGGCTTGTAGGAGTCTTCATATTAGGGGTGTTTCAGTAATAATGTAGGTTTGCCCTCCCCCCGCAAGTACCTGCAAGTAGACAAAATTAATAACAACCTCCCTGCCAATGCTGACACACACACACCCAAATCAGTTCTGGGGTCCCTGGAGTAAAGTGTGTCATCTTCCACAAAATCTATACCGTATTACTAGGGTCTTTCTGAAGGCCCTGGAACAAGGCACCCTGGGATTTTGAAATGCATTCCAGCTTTAGTTTGATGGCCTTCCTAATCAATATAGTCATTTTAAAACTAGGCGCAAACAGATTTCATCTCTTCTGTCCATTATTTTGTTCATGGATTTGTGCTGTTCTCAGTGAATTCATCCTGGGTCTAACGGGATAATTTCTAAAATATTGCAGTCTTGACTTTGTCTCCCACCTCTTCTAATTTTATTCTACTGTTCCCCCATCCCTGCCCTACAATGGATGGCATGCATTCCTAAATATGTGGCAGGACAAAGTGTGTCTTTGAAATTTGTATATTCTTAGGTGTGACTATGCACAGAAGTTCTAAGATTATCATGTTTGTTTGACTGTATTTCCAAGACTACTGTAATCAAAAGAGTAATCAAATAGAGCTGATGAAAAGTAGGGGGGTCAGAAAAGATTTTCTTTCTGCTATGTACATAAATAGGTTGTATAATGTGATGGCATCTCCCCAGCCTCTTTATCGCTAGAGTAGATCTGCTCCAATGCATTTGCAGGCAGTTCAGTCATAGAGCATATGCTTTGCATTCAGAAGGTACAAGGCATCTCAGAGCTTGAAAAAAACACCAGACCTGAAGCCCCATAGAACTGCTGCTAGCTGTGTCAACACTACTGGGTTATTTGGACCAGTCACCTGACTTGATATAACACATCTTCTTATATTCTCATCCAAGTTGTCCCCCAGAGACTTGTAAAGCTTCACAGAGCCATTTGTTAGCTATTTGCTAGGTTATATTCATGTGTATATTATCAAAGGTATTACTGATATTATTTTCCTACGTAGGTAAGATCCCGTTGGTTTATTGTTTTAAATACTGCATGTCCAAAATGTTATTGAGCTGAATCCCAAGGAGAGGAAATGCAGAAGCTTGGAGTCTTACCACACTTCAAAGAAAAGCAGCAGTGCAGCAGGAAGGTTCCATCTTCCATGCTGCCTAAGCACATGATATCATCATTCTTCCGGTGTTCTTTCATTCAAGTCCCATGGGAGACTGAGGCAAAACCACATTTTTTTGCTAATGGGTTTTTCCAGTTAGTAAAAAGATGTGGTTTTACCTCAGTCTCCAGGCGAACTGAACAAAAGAACAACACCACCATGCAGTAAGGCAGCATAAAAGATGGAACCTTCCTGCTGCACTGCTCCTTTTCTTCAAAGTGTGATAAGCCCTTTGGTTTTCAGGAGAGGGAGTTACAGCCATAAATATGCATAGAAGAAAGGGCATGGTGTAAAAAATAAATAAGCAATAAATTCCATGCCCTCTTTTCTCTCCACCTGTTCCCAACACTTCCCTTAAAAATGCTTCATCAGGTGTAAGGCAACCAAGATGAGGAGACTAAGGGGGAAGGAATACTGCAGAAAATTAGACACAGACACATAAATCCTTAAATATCTTAAATACCTCTCCTTTTTATTAACAAGAAATTAAATAATTAGAAATTCACTACCCTTTCATGACAGTTCAAGCCTCCTGCCTGAGGTGGGTGCACCTATCTGTCTAACAGCAGGACCAATAGCAAGAGCATCTGTATAGGGCCCCAAAAGTTAGAAGGGAGAGGACAAGTTAGCCTTTCCCAATCCTCTACCACAATCAATTCTCTGGATTTGATCCATACTGTGTGACAGATAACAAGGTTTTGACAGAATTCAAAGACATAACCATGTTAGTCTGGAATATCAGTAAGCAAAGGGATCTTTGAGAATGAGAGAGAGAAAATTGTAGCATAAGCTTTCGTAGACTTAGAACTTCATCAGACCAGGCAAATATGGCATCATGAGGATGCCTAATGATCACGGAAGGGTGTGCATGCCAGATGAAGTTGCCCTTTCATGATCATACATTGTAAAAAAACCAAAAACTGTTCCTTTTTATTGACAGCTCAAACCATCAATTTCTCTCCCATGGCGATTCCTGCGCTAGTGTCTTCTCACGAGAATCTGTGAGATCTTGAACCAGAAAGTGAATAGGGCTCTGTTCACTCTCCATTAGTGCCTGGGCTGCCTGTGAACTGAAAAAGGCAGATCTGATCAAGGGTTCTTTTGCCAACATAAAAACATTTTAAAATATGCCGGCGGCAAAAGAGCATTATTGGGGGGGGGGGTCTGATAAAGTCCTTAGTCTACTTCCACAGATGCTGGAGTGAGGTTTTCACACTAACGCTTCAACAGAAAAACTGATGGAACATATTAGTTTAAATGGCAGGCAGCTTTTATCTCTGTAAGAGAAGCCAAGATGCTATGTCCCATTGTAGCACAAGTGGGCACAGCACCAAATGAGTGTTTCAAAGGCACCTGCTTTTTCTAGGAACAGTTTGGCTTCTGGCCTTCTTCCGGAGGTTCCCTCTACCATGCAGAAAGAGAGACTTGTCAGATGCATGTATTAATCTTCACTAGTCAGACAAGTTAATTACCCTAAGTAGATGAGCTCTCAAGGAGGTAACCCCCACCCACAGAGAATGAACATGGTGTTCATCACATTTGTCATTTTATGCAACAGAGAAGAAGGACCATTTTTCAGAAGAAATTTTAAGTTTATAGAGTCCCATGGAAAACCCTAGAGAAGAAGAGTGAATGAACTGCAGCCTGTGCTCTGTAAAAACTGTAAGGCACTGTATGTTCAGTATGCATAGGAAATTAGTAGGTATCTGCAGTTAATTTCACTTAAAAATGCTGCCTTTGGGATGAGATGAAATGACAGGAAAGTTCTGTTTGAGGCCATTGCTTGGGGAAGGTAGTACTTTTTAGATTACAAGTCACAGAACCCCCAGCCAGCATGGCAACTGGCTTGGGATATTCAAGTCCAACTCATAGCTATGTCATGAAACTCACAGCTTGATTTTTTGTCTGCTCAGACTCTCAGCCTGACCTACAACAATGAGTCATTGTGAGGATGATGTGGAGCAAAGAGAACTGATGATTATTTTTTTAAAGACTGTGGTCTGAATCCTATTGGTTAGTTCTAACTAGACTCATTGAATCAATTGTTGAACGGTGAATCAATACATAGATAACTCTCATGGATTCAATGGATCTACTCTAGTTAAGACTAAAAATAGGATCCAGGCCATGGATTTGTTTTCTTCATTCTGACTCATAATGCAATACTGTAGATAATTGCAAGCTAGTGAAAAAAGTTTAGTTGTGCAATGGATTTCATTTTCTAATTAAAGAGCAAGGTCAAGCAATAAGAAGCCAGGACAAGCAAATTATCTTAGATAAAATCATAGAGCTGGAAGAGACCACAAGGGCCATCCAGTCCAACCCCAGCCATGCAGGAATGTATAATCAAAGCATTCCCAACAGATGACTATCCAGCCTCTGTTTTAAAACTTCCAAAGAAGGAGACTCTGCCACACTCCAAGATAGCATATTCCACTGTTGAACAGCTCTTGCCATCAGGAACTTCTTCCAGGAACTTCTTTACCTTCATTTATATCCCACCAAATAATAGGACTCAAGACAACTTACAACATATTAAAAACAGTGCAGATTAAAACTGTACAAAAACATAAAAGTATAAATAGAAAACTTACTCTGAGGTAGCAAGGTGCTGTGCTGTAGATCCAATAAATGCATTTTTCATCATCTTGAAAGCAGATGAATATTGCATCTACAAATGGTAAGTTTTTGTGTTTTTTGGCAATAAAATCAAATGATTTATTTGGGCTCTTGGTACTTTTAAGGTGCTTTGCTACTCATGGAAAAAATATGTACTTTTTTTTTTTTACAGTCCTCTAAGTTTAAAGCTTTTTATGAATACATTTGTTGTTTTTATATCTTCGGAATTCGTTATCAACAAAAGTTACTCGACAGATGCTATTCCATGAGTGCTGCATGTACTGCCACCTTGCTGCATTTCTTGTCTTTCCATTCTTGTATAAGCATGCTTTTTTTAAAGGCACTATTAATGCACACACCTTCTTTTTCCTTGAAAAGAATGAGTCCATTAGCTAAACAATGAAGATTTTGATGTGAAATGGGAGATCTATTTTTTCAGTTCTCTGTACAATTTATAGACTTTTTCAGGTTTAAGAAATGAGTTATGGAAGAAATTGACATGTCTTTTAAACAATTATGGACAAGCCCTTTAAGATTCATCCAGGGCATCTCACTTTGACAGAAGTCGGTTAGTGCCAAGGCAACAGAGTGGTGGAAACCAAACAGGATGGAATATAGAGCAATGTTCTGCAGTAATTTTTGGGGTGAGGGAGGAGGGGTGTTTCAGAGTAACCACGTGAAGCTGCTATTCTGAACAGAAATGTGGGGGAAGTGATGAATTAGCATAGCCCCAGGCCTCTTAACAAATCTATGCATAAGAGACATCTTAAGAGAGCCTCTAGGATTTTCCACACTCAGCTTTGAGGACTGAAGGACAAACTACATCTGACATCCAATATATAGCCTGCAGCGATTTCTCTGCTTTTTCTTGAGGCTGATGGGATTTGTTTTCCCAATGTTTCTAACAATGTGTGGGTATTGTGGCTGGGAAAAGAAGAAATCACTCCTACTCCCCTCATGCTGCAGTCTTCTTAAGAACCACCCCTCTCTACACTTAATTGTGTGTGTATGTGCCTTCAAGTCGCCTGTCGACCTGTGGCAACTCCACAAATTTGTTAGGGTTATCTTAGGCAAGGAATACTCAGAGGTGATTTTGCCAGTTCCTTCCTCTGAAATATAGCCTACAGGACCTGATATTCATTGGCAGTCTCTCATCCAAGCACTAACAAGGGCTGGCCCTCCTTAGCTTCCAAGATCAGACATGATCTGGTGCCTTTACAATTTTTAGGCCTTTTAATTTATATTTTTATTTATTTAGGTATTTGTACCCCATTCTTCAGCCACAAAAGCTCTCAGAGCAGCTTACAATTTGTTTTAAGCAATAGCAATTTACACATCTACACCACATTAAGTGGTTTCCAATGTGTGTTAGCTAATTACATAAAGAAAATTATGCAACTACACCAAGTGTAGTTTGTCCCAGAATGTCAGAAAAATATTGCTTTTCACATTCAGATGGTCATTAGACAGTGAGGAGTAAATGCTGGACAGCAGAGTGCATGACACAGTGTTCTGTCCTGGGCCCAGTGTTATTCAACATCTTTATCAATGACTTGGATGAGGGAATAGAGGGTGTGCTTATCAAGTTTGCAGATGACGCCAAATTAGGAGGGGGAGCTAATACCCCAGAGGACAGGATCAGAATCCAAAATGACCTCAACAGATTAGAAAGCTGGGCCAATACTAACAAAATGAATGTCAGCAGGGAGAAATGTAGGATACTATACTTGGGCAGTAAAAATGACATGCACAGATATAGGATGGGTGACACATGGCTTGAGGGCAGTACATGCAAAAAGGATCTAGGAGTCTTAGTGGACCACAAGCTGAACATGAGTCATAAGTGTGATGCAGCAGCTAAAAAAGCCAATGTGATTCTAGGCTGCATTAATAGGAGTATAGTGTCTAGATCAAGGGAAATAATAGTGCCACACTATTCTGCTTTGGTCAGACCTCACCTGGAATACTGTGTCCAGTTCTGGGCACCACAATTCAGGAAGGATATTGAGAAGCTGGAACATGTCCAGAGGAGGGTGACCAGGATGGTGGGTGGTCTGGAAGCCATACCCTATGAGGAGTGGCTTAGGGAGTGGGGCATGTTTAGTCTGGAGAAGAGAAGATTGAGAGGGGACACGATAGCCATGTTTAAATATTTGAAGGGATGTCATACTGAGGATGGAGCAGGCTTGTTTTCTGCTGCTCCAAAGACTAGGACACGGAGCAATGGGTTCAAACTAGAGAAAGCCAACTAAATATTAGGAAGTCACCTAAACATTAGGAAGAACTTCCTGAGAGTAAGAGCTGTTTGGCAGTGGAATACACTGCCTTGTAGTGTGGTGGAGTCTCCTTCTTTGGAGGTTTTTAAACAGAGGCTGGCTGGCTATCTGTCAGGAATGATTTAATTGTGTATTCCTGCATGGCAGGGGTTTGGACTGGATGGCCCTTGTGGTCTCTTCCAACTCTATGATTTTATGGCAGACAGCTGGATTAGGTGTGTCATAAGACTACTCTGCATCCCTAAACTAGCCTGCTGCTTTCACATATGCCAAATGACTGTTCCATCATAACAAGCTCTGAAGGAAGGTTCAACTCTCAGGAGATTCTCAGATGGGGCTTATACTGTAGGACAGGCACGGAACAGGATCGAGAAAGGGTCTGTCATTCAGATGACTTCGACCCCTTCCATCCTGCCCCCATCCTGCCCCCATCCTGCTCCCGGGGTATTCCATTCATGACGAAACATTGTGAATAGAACACCCCTTCCATGCCTGTCATGGAATCAGGGATGTGGGAAAAGGACCCCCATCCCTGTTCCGCGATGACAGGCACGGGGGAGGAGCTCCATGGCAGGCACTTCCAGCCACGATCAGGACAGCCAGGTAAGTGCCACCCTTCCCCCTCCAGGTTCCTTGTTTTATTTGTAATTTCTTTTCTTTTCTTTTTTTTCTGTCTTTGACAGCTGCGGGGGGGGGGTACTTTGAATTTCCTTCCTGCTCATTCTCTCATGAGAGAACGAGCGGGATATCCCCCAGCCAGTCATAAAGGCAGCCTTATGACGGCAAAGCTGGGCAAAGAGTCAGGAAGCCTGTTCCTGGAGTGGAATGGAGGTAAGTGTGCAAATGTTTACCTCTATTCCATTGAAAGAATGGGAGAGGAAGCGGCGGGACAGCAACGTGGCATTTTGACCCCATCTTAAAATCTCCTCAGTCTGTTCAGATCTTGTAGTTAGAATGACAAGGTTCCATGTTATCTTCATCTCAGGCAGCCAAAACCTTTTGGACCAACCCTGAATCCAAACCTCAGCTAAAGGACTCTTAAAGGTGACTCTCTTTGAAACTGAGACAGAATATAAAAATCAGCAAAAGCTACAGATTTCCCTGCATTTGCAGGGGGTGAAACGAGAT
The DNA here is from genome assembly GCA_030847615.1 of Gambelia wislizenii. Classification (NCBI taxonomy): domain Eukaryota; kingdom Metazoa; phylum Chordata; class Lepidosauria; order Squamata; family Crotaphytidae; genus Gambelia; species Gambelia wislizenii. The sequence continues at coordinate 338,019,884 of JAUMIR010000003.1, forward strand.
GAGCTTTCATGTCCCTTCCATGAAAGTAGAAAAGTGGTTTGCTAGTGTGTCTGACGAAAGCAGCTATTTTAAAGACTCGTTTTAATATTTTAAAGACTCCCTCAGAGAATTTGTGATAGGTTCACCTTAGGGTCACCATAAGTTGTTAACCAAATTGTGTGGGATCAGTGAGGATCCCACTAGTGTTCAAATCCTAATATGCAAAATTTTAATTTACTCAAAATGGCAAGAAGAGGCTGGGTAATGGCAGGATCTTTTGATCTATGTATGCCGGTAGTAACTGAGGAGACTCCAAGCCAGAACGTAGAGTTAACTGTTTTTTATTGGAAATTAAACTTAACAGCGTTCACACTAACACTTAGGCTTCAAGCAATCACACAAGGCTAACAAAGAAAGTAGGAAGTATTTGGATAGAGGAATAGATTGGGGGGATAATGGGTGATACTATACCTATCCTGAAGAGCAGAGATTCGTGTAGAAGCTGCAACCCTGGTGATACAGACCAATGGAGTGATGGGAGGATGTTTATATTTGATAATTCCCCTGAAAGGATGAACATTAGAGTGGAGTACAATGTCTCTCAGAGTTTCCCAAGACTGGACAAAGGGTTCTCCAGATGTGTTAACAATTGTTAATGGACAATATATTTGGAACCGAATAGGAGCAGGCAACCTCTATTGTTGAGGACAGGAGGGGAGGAAAAATCTGTTTTGCAACCATCAAGGACTTTGCTATCTTTGAGTAGATCAGTGGATGACTCATCTCCAGGTGTTAAGTCTGACCTGAGTATAACCAGTTTGGGGAATTTCCAAAGGCCCCTCTCTAGGTTATACGTGACTCCTGGCTTGGTATCTGGGGGTCCCTGGTTTACTTGCTTACCACATGGAAGGCCACATCAGTTCAAATTATTAAATATTGCCAGTTATGCAATATTCCAAGATTGGGCTGTCAGGGTAGGTAACAATGGTGGAAACTTCTTGAAGGCACACAACAATGACAGCATCACCACCACCACTATACATGTATATGGTTGTTGTGGGATTCTGGACGCTGAAGTCCAAAAAGTATATTTTATAAGCAAGAAGAGATGAAGAAAGGGAAAAAGGAAGAAGACTGGAAAGTACTGCATTTGGGCAGAAGTGTGTGTTTTTGCTCCTACCTGCTGCTGTCTAAAGAGGGAAGCCCTCACAACAAAGCCAAGTTTGATTTCATCCTCTTTCAATTGTGTGAAGGCAGAAAATGTTCCTTGCTGAATAGGGAGCACAGTATGTGTGCCAAAATTAGAAAGAGACTTTTACTACTGTGCACACAAAATCTCAGTGTTCTGCTGCTGAAGTGATAACGTTGCTATGGAAATAACCTTAATTACTGCACAGTGAGTAATAAGTTCTCTGCAGAAGAATCTCTGCGAGACATCTTCACTTTTAAACTTTCAAGGATCCCTTCCCCTCTCATTATGCACTTTGTATGAGTGCATGGATGATTCCTGAAACAGTTTCTGTGGGGCAGATGTCCCACATCATGGTAGCTGCAGTGAAATGTACAACAGCTTGCTGTTACACATATTACTTCCATTACTCAAAGAGATTCCATTCCTAATCACCAATTATCAGTACAAATGTCTGGATGCCTGGGGACGGGTCCAGGGGCCAATTTTTTGCCTCTTGGACCCAGGGAGGGTACATAGATTTCCAATGATGTCAAAAAATGAAAAACAAAACAGGAGTGGCTGTAAGTCCATTTCTGGTTAGCAATCAAAATTAGTTTTGCAAATTAAGATAGTGTTTGCTTAATGAAAAAAAAAACCATGCCTATGTTATTACACATGTCATAGAAAGAACATTTCTAAAGTAAGCCCCTAAAAAGTTGATTTAAGCTAAAATCCCACACTGTGTTTTGTTGTTAGCTTCTCCAGGTAGTGATAGAAATACTGCATATCTGTTTCATAGCTGGTCAGATTATACACAGAAATGTGCACAGAGGCACTCATCAGAGCATTAAGATATTTTTAAAGAGGGAAAAACAGGCTTCACCTAAGGCTAGTTTATCATACTTTTATTTATTTGCTAAAGGCAGTACAAAGGAGCACATGTAGCATCGAAGACAATTAGATTCTAAGTGACTGATGTGAAAACATTTGAATCTTACCACAAAATCTACATTTTACACTTCGCCAGATTCAAGGAGTAAAACAGACTGTTCTTCCAGCATGATCAGATGTTTTGCCTGCAAGGGTTCATGCTGGAATATTGCTCGATGAATTGGTTCTGCTCTCAATGAATAAATCATTTCATTTAATTTCTGCCTGCCTTCAGTTTAATCACAACACTTATTCTGGCCTAGAGATGAATCAGCCACATGACATCTGAGGCTTCTTTACACTGGTCCCTTTTTTCTCCATGTGAAATTTGTCTTTTCTTTCGTTGGAATTTGTCTGAAAATGTGACAATACCTTTCATGCATCTCACTGTAATGTTGATACTGTAGCACATCTTCCCACTTTAACATTCCTATACATACTGCCATCCTTTCACTCTTACCTGTGTGTAGGTGCCCCTTTTCTACTCCTCCTCCAACTGCAAGAAAAATGTAGAGAGCAGAACAAGGGTCTCTATGTAACATTTGTCGACCTCACCAAAGCCTTCGACACTGTAAGTAGAAAAGGTCTGTGGCAGATCCTGGAAAGACTAGGATGTCCCCCCAAATTCCTTAAAATGATTATCTTGCTACACGAGGGACAGCGTGGTCAAGTCAGATATGGTGATGCTCTTTCAGAGCCCTTTCTAATAACTAATGGAGTGAAGCAAGGTTGTGTTCTTGCACCAACTTTATTTACAATCTTCTTCAGCATGATGCTCCAAAGGGCTATGGCAGGCTTGAAGAAGAAGACGGCATCTATATACGTTACCGTACTGATGGTAGCTTGTTTAACTTAAGCCGTCTGAGGGCTCACACTAAGACTCTAAACTATCTAGTCCGTGAGCTGCTCTTCGCTGATGCTGATGCCCTTGTTGCCCACACAGAAGCAGCTCTGCAGCGCCTAACATCCTGCTTCGCAACAGCTGCAGAGCTGTTTGGGCTGGAAGTCAACCTGAAGGAAACAAGTTCTTTACCAGCCTGCACCACAGGACCGTCAGCAAATCTGTGCTCAAGTCCGTTCAGCAGTTCACCTACCTGGGAAGCATCATCTCCTCAGATGCCAAGATTGACAAAGAGATTGATCACAGATTAGCAAAGGCATATAGTGCATTTGGAAGACTTCACAAAAGAGTCTGGAGTAATAAACACGTGAGGCAAAGCACAGAAATCAGTGTGTATAGAGCCATTGTACTGTCTATTCTCCTTTATGGATCTGAAACATGGGTCACCTATCGCCACCACTTATGACTCCTCAAACGCTTTCATCAGCGCTGTATACGCACAAGCCTAAATATACACTGGACTGACTATGTGATGAATGTTGCTGTCCTTGAGCAAGCAGGGATCACCAGCATTGAGGCCATGATATTGAGAACACAGCTGCGCTGGGCAGGGCATGTTTTTAGGATGGAGGACCATCGCCTCCCAAAAATAGTACTCTACGGTGAACTCGCCACGGGTCAGCATAAGAGGGGTGCTCCAAAAAAATGATACAAGGATTCCCTGTAACAACATCTCAGGCTCGGCCAAATTGATCACCAACAATGGTCCGCCCTGTCCTCACATCGGGAGGCATGGAGACGCACTATCCACAATGCTGCAGCCTTATTTGAGAACTCACGCCGAACAAGTCTTGAAGAGAAACGACAACGCAGAAAGAATCACAACCCAGAAACATCACCCAAGGAGACCCTCTGCTGTGCTTTCTGCAACTGGACTTGTTTATCTCAGATTGGCCTTTTTAGTCATCAGCGCACTTGCAGAAAGCACGGGATGAGTCCTTCCTAAATCTTCGTTTACGAAGAAAAGCCAGAGAGAGAGAGAGAGATGTTTGGATGTAAACTAGGAAGTTTAGGATATGCACTGTAGTTATCCCACCCTTTTAACACACCCCAAATATACCAGAAGTACATGATTATGCCATTTATTTATTGATTGCACATTTTACACATCAGGAAATTAAGTGGAGCTTTGTTGTTCAGTTGTACACACTGGGACATAAATATTATATAAATACAATCTTTTTCCTCCTTTACTTGAGTTTGTGTATATGTGTGTTTTAGTTGTGCACCTATAAACATAAAAACTACCCCAAAAGGTTGGTAGACTGAAATCTGGTGCTGTGGTGGAGTACAATTTTTTTTTAAAAAAATAATAATAATGAATGTAAAAGGGAAAGAGCACAAAATAAACAGCCTACCTCTGGAAGGAGAAAAAAAGGGAAGAGGAAGAAGAGGAAGGAAGGTAAATGGAAGGAAATCATAGAAATCACACTGAAAGGCAAGATAAATAAGTATGTGGTCCTTTAGGATGGTGACCATTTCAGAAGTACACTGCTCTTTTGCCTGCATTAAAAGAGAAAGAGAGAGAGAGAGAGAGAGAGAGAGAGAGAGAGAGAGGAAGGAGCAGGATTTACACAAAGAGCTTTTCTACACTGCAAAAATACTCCTCATAGAATTTGAGGAGAATACCTTTCGTCCCAATGGATCCCACATAATTTTGCCGTATTTGGAAGGAGAGGGGGCAAAACCTCCAAATACTCCACGGGAAAAGCCTTTGTGGCTTTCCCCAACTTTAAAAAAAAAAAAACTCCAAAGGAAATGCGCATTCCTGCTCATTGGGACAACCAATTCACATTACTGTGGTTTCCTGATAAGAGAGAAAGTGAAAAGGATTGGTTGGACATGTGCAGGGGGTGGAGCTTGCCCAGAACTGCCATGTTGGATTTTTGCCATAGCAATCATGTGCTGAGGTGATGAAACAGCCTTTTTGCCTTTTTTCCTGTTTATTTAAGTGGAAGTTCATACTTCCTCACCTTGCATTTGGTTCTTTTTTTAAAAAAAATATACCCTTCAGTGGTGGCAACTGGTGACAATAAAAATGTGAGTAATTCACTGGCACCGGCCATCTTGATTCGCGGACATGCCAGTTTGAACAACAAATGTGTATGGCTTCATATGCCTGTGATCATGAAAAAAAAGCAGAGACGAATGAAAGCTGCTGTGAATTGGTGTTACTGCACATCAGTCTACATTTTATTGCCACGTATAGATGAGCCCAGAGATGAATGAGAATAAATTAGAGCATCACAGCAGTCCAGGTCTTTCTCACTCATGGGAGAATACAGGCCATCACCAGCACAAACCATCCTCTGGATTTCCTGTGTCTCCCCAACCAGAAATATACTGGCCAACCAGATCTACAACAGAATGGAAAAAGCACTGTTACGAGAGAGAATACACACCACCCGCACAGACCTGGCCAACACAGACAAGAAAATATTATCACTCCACCTCAACATCAGTCAAAAAATGAACACCCAAGACTGGGACAAAATTGGCAACCTCACCTACAGAAAAATGGGAAAAGATATGGTGACTCACACTGAAAGGCAGAAACAAAAATTTGACAAATGCCCACAAACCCCAACAGAAACCCCAGCTGGACACAGCACGGACTATTATCAACCTAACAGAACAGCAACTGTCAAAAGAAGAAACATCCATCCTGTCCAAAGGAGCCAATTTGTCAGTTACCACCACCAGAATCCCACTTGAAGACATTATCACCCAGAGGGTAATCTGCCCTCTACCGTCTCCCAGAGGAAGAGGCAGAAGAGATAAGAGGAGAAACAACTAGGATCCTGAGGAAGGCAAAACCACCACCCAGCAACATAACCAGAAAAGAAAGAAAAGCCATCAAGGATCTCAATGCAGACCCAGAAATCATTATTCTCCCAGCAGACAAAGGCAATGCCACAGTAATCATGGAAACAGAAAAATACACACAAAAAATAAGGGAACTCTTGGACCCTGCAACATACAGAAAACTCAAGCAAGAACCAACCAACAAAATCACCAGAAAAACAAATGCCTTGATCAAGAACTCATCAATTCAGCCAATCATACACCAGAATCTATGTAGATCAGAGGCTCTCCCACCAAGACTATATGGACTTCCCAAGATCCACAAGGATTCCATTCCACTCCAACCCATAGTGAGTGCCATTGGATCCCCCACATATGACTTGGCCAAGTTTCTGGCCACACAATTACAAACCCACACAGGACAAACCCATCACTACATCAAAGACTCAGCTCACTTCATAGAAAAAATCAACAACCTCAAACTGAAACCTGGAGACAGACTGATCAGTTTTGATATTGTCTCCTTGTTCACCAAAGTCCCCATAATGGACACCATGGCACTCATACAACAAATACTTCCTGAGGACATCACAGCCTTGTTCAAACATTCCATCACCACAAGCTACTTCCAGTGGGATAACGAATTCTATGAACAGATAGATGGGGTAGCCATGGGCAGACCCTGAGCCCACTGATAGCAAACTTTTACATGGAACATTTTGAAAAGCAAGCCCTGGAAACAGCACCAAAAAAGCCCACAACATGGTTCCGATATGTGGATGACACTTTCACCATTTGGAACCATGGAGAAGAAGATTTGGTCTCATTCCTGAACCCCCTGAACAGCATCCACCCAAATATCCAATTCACGATGGAAAAAGAGAAGGAAGGAATACTGCCATTCTTGGATGTCCTAGTCATCCACAAACCAAACCAATGGTTAGGCTACAGGGTATACAGAAAACCCACACACATGGACAGATACCTACACAAGAACTCCAATCATCACCCAGGACAAAAAAGAAGCACAATAAAAACATTGGTAGACCATGCAAAAAGGATCCGCCAACCCCACTACCTGGAGGATGAACTGAGACACCTAAACTGGGCCCTACAGGCTAATGGTTACTCCAGATCAGACATCACAAGAGCAGGGGTTCACAGCATATAAACCCCACATACACTCCTACCCAACCATTCTCTGAAGATGCCAGCCACAGATGCAAGCGAAATGTCAGAAAAACTATTCCAGAACACAGCCTCACAGCCCGGGGCGAAAAAAAACCCAAGGAAAATCTATACTGGGAGGTGTTGCACCAGACAAGGGGTTTATGTGTAGGCAAAGCACGACTACAACTTACCCACCACCCATCCACTCCCATGTCACTTTGCACTCCAAAGTGAAAATCAATCAATAAAGCTCACATGTACCAGAAAGTGGGGAGGGGGGCACTTATGATATAACACTGCCAGGGACAATTACCTGGTTGTTTTTGGAGAGAAAAGAAGTGGGTTTTCAAGAGAAGACAAGCAGGAGAAGCACAATAGCCCCTGTTCAAGGCTGTGACTTTTCCAAGGCTTTCCCACTAGAAATGCTTTGTGTGAGTAAGCCTCTGGAAATTACCTCAGCCACATGCACTATTCATCTTACTTTGCAAGCCAAGGAGGGGATAAGTAACTATCAATCGAAGAGAGCCCACATCCCTTCCCTGGCATCCTAGTAGAGCATATGCTTCGCAAGCAGAAGATGTCAGGTTCATTCCCCTGCATCTCCACATAAAAACCCAATCTTAAATCCTGGGGAGTCTTCACCAATCAGTGCTGATAATACTGGAGTGCATAGAACAATGAGTTGACATAAGTCACTATCTATGTTTCAAGGGGCCCCCTCCACTTCCCCAGAAAAAAAAGAAAGCTTCTTTTGAGGAAGGATAGAAGGTGAGAGGATGCTCCAGTGAGGTGTGGGGGGAATACAATATTCATGATTGCTGTCAGAAAGTGAAGTTCCACACATAATTAGAAGCCAATTGGGGGTGAAAAATCATAACATTCCTCCCACTCAGGGAAGTAACTATGAATGGGTGGAGGGAATATACTCCCTCCAGGTAAGAATTCTGCCCCCCTCAATGAAATTTTCTTTCATTCTCTACATTTCTAGCATTGCAGAGAGTGACACTCCAAATAGTTCATGCCTAGAACTCTCATATTTGCTGTGCTTGCATTCCCTTGATAACTTCCCCTGTACTTTTTATTTTGATGGCTAAGCTGTATTTCTAAAAGCTGAACTCAAGTTTTAAGTTGCTGCAATGCTAAATAACTTGGGGACTGAGGGAAATTTTAATTGGGGAGGGAGAATTCTTATTTGGGGTGCAATGCCCGCCATTTTGCCCTGTTTAACTACACCCATGTTCTCACATAACTTCTCTTACTTAATACTGGCCATTAAGTAGGGTGCCAGGAAGTGTCTGGACCTCAGCCCTGCCAAGGGGTCCCTCCTCTGTGTCCCACTATTGGGAGCAATACACTGTGTGGAAACAGAGGAGTGGACCTTCTCTGTTGTAGAACCCAGGTTGTGGGATGCTTTTCTCCCTTGGAGTCCTGATTATTGCTGAACCTTAGTTCATTTCCAATAAAACACATGATTGCCCAGTGATCATGAATTGGTTCTGGCCTGCTGGATTCTTGGTTTTGTCTTCTGTATTGTTTGCTCTTTCTTTTAAATGGCGTTCAGTGGTTTAAAATTGTTTTAAATTATCTGCTTGTATTCTTGCTTTTACTGACAATACCTTGTCCTAGGATCTCCAGAAAAAGAATGTAGAAGTGTTTTAATAAATAATAAAAATGTTTAAAATAATACATTATGGAACTGTAGTCTAACACATCCAATTACCAAGGGAGTCAGACAAGGTTGCATGTTATCACTTTACCTATTTAAGGGCCTTATCTCACTACATTGTTACAGCACTATTATTCCACTTTAACTGCTCTGGCTGCCTCCTGTGGAATCCTGGAATTTGCAGTTTAGGGAGGGGGCATTTAGCATTCTCAGCCAGAGAGCTCTTAGGCTTCACTAAACTACAAACTCCAGAATTCCACAGGAGGCAGCCAGAGCAGTTAAAGTAGAACAATAGTGTTATAACAGTGTAGTATGATAAAGATTTTAACACAGAACATATCACATTGAAAGCTGGGTTAGATCTGGAAGAAGGAGACATGAAAATTGGAGAAAGGAACATCAACATTTTAAGATATGCAGATGATACCATACTACTAGCAGAAAATAGCCAAACTTTGGGACGACTATTGAGGAAGACTGAGAAAGAAAATGCAGAAGCAGGATTACAACTGAACATTAAGAAAACAAAGATAATACAGTCGTCCCTCCACATTCGCGGGGGTTACATTCTTGAGACCCCCGCGAATGGGGAAAAACCACAAATAACAACTGCTCCCGCAACCCACCCCCCAGAGGGAGGGAGGCGGCGAGAGGGTGTCTGGCCAGCCTGGCTGGCCTCTCCGCAAGCCTTCCTGAGGGGACTCCGGGCCTTAGAATACCCGGAGCCCGCTTAGGAAGGCCGGGACGGCAGCAGGCGGGTGAGCAGGTGGGTGGGTGGGGAGGAGGCTGCACTGCCTCCCCCCAGCCTTCCTAAGCCAGCGCTGGGGATTTGGAGCCCCGGCGCCCACTTCGGAAGGCCGGGGGAGCAGCGGGCAGGTGAGTGGCCGGGCGGCTGGGGAAGAGGCTGAGCTGCCACCCCCGGCCTTCTGAAGCGAGCGCTGGGGCTTTGGAGCCCTGGCACCCGCTTCGGAAGGCCGGGGGGAGCAGCAGGCGGGCAGACGGGTGAGTGTGTGGGTGGGGAGGAGGCTGCGCTGCCTCTCTCTGGACTTCCGAAGCAGACACCGGAGCTTTGGAGCCCCGGACCCCGCTTAAAAAGGCCGGGTAAGGCAGCGGGTGGGTGTCTGCCTTCCTCTCCCCGGCCTTCCTGAGTGGACTCCGGGGCTTAGAAGCCTTGGAGTCCCCTCAGGAAGGCTGGGGAAGGCAGCGGGCGGGTGGGGAGGAGGCTTTCTGAGTGGACTCTGGGGTTTGGAGCCCCAGAGCCCTCTTAGGAAGGCCGGGGAAGGCAGCAGGTGGGTGGGAGGGAAGCTGCCCGGCCTATACCCAGCCTTCCTGAGGGGACTCTGGGTCTTAGAATCCTCGGAGTCCCTTTAGGAAGGCCGGGAAAGTTGGAGGGAGGGAGGGAGGCTGCCCGCCCCACCCCCCAGCCTTCCTGAGCAGACTCTGGAAGGCCGGAGAAGGTGCAGGCAGGAGGTTGCCCCGCCTTTCGGCAGCCTCCTCTAAGTGGCTGGGGTAAACCGCGAATAATCAAAACCGCGAATGTGAAAGCCGCGAATGTCGAGAGGCAACTGTAACCACAAATGATTTACATAACATTACAGGTGATGATGAAGACATGGGACTTTTTTGGATGGCGATTTGTAACGCAAGCAGGCTCGTCCCTGTTGCGAGGCTGCTGCGCAGCAGGGGGGGTCGTTTCAGATGACACTGTCCCCCTGCTGATATTGTTCCAGAAGAGCTGGGAGGCTGCAGTGCCATATTTGGCCATTTTCTAATCTCGGTCAACTTCTGTGATTAGGAAATGGCCAAATATGGCACTGCAGCCTCCCAGCTCTTCCGGAACAGTATCGGCAGGGGGACAGCGTCATCCAAAACGGGGACCCTGCTGCGCAGCTGCCTCGCAACAGGGACAAGCCTGCTTGCATTACAAATTGCCGTCTGAAAAAGTCCATAGAAATAGTTAAAGATGTTCTGTACCTTGGCTCAATCATAAATCAAAATGGAAACTGTGGTCAAGAAATCAGATGAAGACTAAGACTGGGAAGGGCAGCTATTAAGGAACTAGATAAGATCATAAAGTATAATGATATATTGCTGAATACCAAAGTAAGGATCATCCATTTATTCGAAGTTTACTTTCTATACATGATTGTGAAAGCTGGACATTTGAGAAAGCTGGCAGGATGAGAATAAACTCATTTAGAATGTGGTGCTGGAGGAGAGTTCTATGGATACCCTGAACTGTCAAAATGACCAATAAATAGGTCCAAGAGCAAATCAAGCCTGGACTTATTCTAGAAGCCAAAATAACCAGACTGAGTCTATTGTGCTATAGCCATCTCATGAGACAACATGACTCAGAAAAGAAAATAATACTTAGTAAAGTGGAAAGCAGTAGGCTAAGAGGAAGGGGGAGAAATTCCATCAAGGAAGCCCTGAGTCTGCAAGACCTTAGCAGGGCTTTTAATAACAGGACATCTTGGCGTTGTCTCATTCATAGTGTTGCCACAAATTGAAGTTAACATGATGGCAATTAACAACAACAACAAAGTCTAAAAGATCTGGAAGGTACCATGTTGCTTATCTCTGGAATGGGGTATCAATCCCTGACCCACACAGTTCCTGAGCTGATGACTACCGTACTTTACCTACCTAACTATGTTAAGTATGAATACCACGCAAAATAATCTCATAATCTCAGCAGAGTTCATAATGCTGGCAGGGACTGGCCTAAGGGCAAATTGCAATGGATTTTTGGAGACTTAAGGATTGAAATGAGACATTCTAGCAAATGGTAGGAAATGGATAGACTTGTTGTCACAGGGATAAAGCAGAAATTAATTAGGTGAGCTCTCCAATAAAGCCAAAAAGGGGAAAGTATATGTGTACTTTGCACAATTTCTTGGGATTCAGTCAATACTGTTGGAAAGGATGTGTCAAGACACCAGCATTACCCAGAGTTTGGCTTATAAATAAACTAAATTAAAGCAGAGCTTCTAGGTACCGCCGATGTCAATAAGGTTGTGTATGGCTCTAGTGACTGACTACTGAGAACTTGCCCATCAATTATCTATCATATTAGTGTAGAAAATTAAAGCACCAGTTCTATAGCAAATAATTCAGACCTGGAGGGGAGGCAGAAAGATATGCTCTGGTGTTTTCTACTCTTGTCATTTCCTCCTTTTCTTGAGCTGAGTATCAATTTATCATGTCCTGTTATTTCTGTATAACTGTTATGTTCTGGGGTGGGTGGGGGGAGTAAAAGAAGATGTGGAGGTCCATTTTATTTTGGAGGAGACGTATGCTACCCTGGAGGTTCCTGGAGATGCAATTTTCCTTCCACTCGAGCCCTGTGGGCTACATGACTTGAACCCCATGCTGAGCTCTGCATTCTACTTCCTGTCAATGTTTTTTCTACTGTTGGTTTGCTGTATTCAGGGATATAGTTACAGGCATAGGGCGTTGCAATCCAAATATGGATTATGCCTCTCCCCGCTCCCTCAGTGTTCCTGCAGGCCCCAAATTTCTCATGTTGCAGTACCTAAAAAACTTAAGTTCAGCATTTAGAAATATAGTTTATGCATCCAAAGCAAAGGGGAAAGCAGTGCTCCCAAAGGAACATGAAAACAACAAATGTGAGAATTCTAAGTGTTAACAATTTTCACTGTCTCAGTCTCTACAATGCTAGAAATGTAGGGGTGATGGACAATTTCATTTGGGTAGGCAGTATCTTTATTGTGGGGTCAGCAACTTCATTCTGCCCCCCCCCTTGCAATTATACCTCAGGCTGTATTTCATGTGATTTTTTTTCCAGATCAGATTAAAACTTTTCAAAAAGAAAAGAAAAAGAAAAGATTATTTCAGTTTCCTTCACTTCAATTTGTAGTCTCCTTTCTCAGTGGAATACCTGTAATTTAACCAAATGCAGAAAAGATTATTCATCCCTATCGCCATGGCCACTTTCTTTGAGAATGTGGCTAGATTAGTCCATTTGAAGGCTTCTGGAAGTGACACCACATCCTATATGATGTGCAGTCAATGATGGATAGATGGATAAAAAGAGTTAATAAAGAGGCTTACAGGAATTGCAAATCTTTGCCCCTGCCCCACCTCCCACAATTAAAAACACTTCATTGTTGGAAAGTTTGAACCACTCTAGTTTTCAGCCCCTGCAAACCTGTAATTATTTTGGGTAGTGTGTAGCATTATTTTGTAGCAACAAGAACTAAAACTTCTGAACTTTGACAACGACTACTTTCTTTTCCTTCCAATTAAAAATAAATAAATAAAAGGAAGGCAGTAGCAGTTCCTCTTGCTAGTGGTACCAATTTCTCTGACCTCATTTAATAAATAACATGTCAATGCTACACACATGTTCTAGTAACCCCAACCACATCTCCTTGCTAATTAAGCATTGCATCCGCTTACCTTGGGAGGCACGAAGGAGTCCTGGTCATAAAAAATTAAAAGATTGCTTCAGTTTCCATATGCAATGCTCTCAAGCACAGTTCCATACAATTAGAGGAAAAATATCAAGCGAGTGAATATAGGGAGCAATGAAAACAAATCATTTTTTTAACTGTAGCAGCTTGATACAGCAAGAGTTTGCACTGATGGCGAATCAAGTGTTTTTGTTCTCTGATCTGCAGTGGGAGCATTTTTGTTCACTTGGCAATACTGCCTCAAGAGAGTACGGTAGCAATTACAAAGACTTTCTGCAGCTGAGCTTTTCAGCTCTTGAGTGTCCCCCACCTCTAGCACCTTGCAACTATGGGGAAAACTTTGTGCCAGCTTTCCACATTACTGGTTTTTCTACTGTGTCCCAATCAGCTAGAAATTTCCATGCAGAATATTCATTACGATACAATAGGTCTGTGCAGCTCCCTCCAGGAGTGAGAGATTTCTCCACTGTAAGCCAACAGCTAGGAAAGATGCCCAGAAATTGGAAACATTACTTTGTGGAAGTATAACTCCCAAAAGTAACTCCCCCCCCCCAGCACTTATATGTTCCGAAAGCTCTCTCAAGCCTTTATTTTGGAGCATGTGGCAGAGTTTCATTGCAGTGTTCCTGTGCTTAAGCAGGTATAGCTTCACTTTCAGAGGTAATTCAAAGGGGATCTCAAGGAAAGCCCTCTTTAACTGGCAGCCCTCTCCCTTTCCTTTGTTTTTTTAACCAGAGTTATTTTCTTTGCTTACCTCAAGGGACAATTTGGAGTCACACAGTACAGGATGTTCTGTCCCAAAGCAAGGAGAAGCTGCAGCAGTTTGCTTTTGCCTGAGCCTACTGGGAAGGACAAGACTCCTCCCACTCCTCTCCATCCTGCTGGGTTGAGTAAAAGCTACTTTTGCACTTTGAACCCATAACATAACCCAAAGACAAAAGGGGAAAGTGGGATGTGGAGAGAGAAAATGGGATATTGTAGAAGCAGTGGGTAAGTGGGATAGCAGAGGATTAACCAGGGAGGAAGCAGCAACTCTCGCAAGAAGTAAACCAAACCAACAAAACTGAGGCTGGAGCCTGAAAACACTCAAAAACATGGTCTACTTTCAAGATATGTTCTATAGAACCACTGCCACACACAAATGTGTATTTTAAACAATATTCAGATACTGTGGACTTTATTAGATGCACTAAATATGGCATCATAATGACGTCACATAAATGCGAAAGGGCGTGTATATCAGATGACGTTGTCCTTTCGTGTTTATGAATTGGCAATAAGGCATCCTATTTTATTGATGGGTCAACCCATCAATAGATTGGCTGTGGCACTTTTTTGCTGGCATTGCCAGTGTTTGAAACCTCACACCTTTTTCTCTCTCTTGTGAATACAGTGTCAATGGTTGGTTCAGCCAGAACACTTCCAGGTGAGATCACAGCATCCAGGTAGGTGATGCTCTTTTTATGAACCTCCCTGATTTACCTGTAATTTTTAAAGTGTGTTTATGTGCTTTTTGTAACTGTTTGTGTGTTATTTTGGTTTTTATTTTTGATTTTCCCATGCTCCCGTCTTCTTATGAGAATCCAAGAGATTTCATTCGAGGAACCGAATGCAGCTCCATTCACTCCTCTGTCATTGCTGGGGCTGCCTTTTCACGGAATGCAAGGTAAGTGTGGTAATGGGGGTTCTTTTGCCAGCATAAAAATGTCACAAATTTTGCTGGCAAAAGAACGAGAAAGGAGGGTGATCTGATAAAGTCCTGTGTCAGTAGGATTGAACAGGAAAGACTTTTTCAGACACCTTAAAATCCGTCAGGGGAGGTCGGGAGAGATACGCGGATATCCCACGGCAGGGGGTCAGTTTCGGACAATGCTGTCCCCCTCCTGTCATTATCCGTGTTGCTTTCGTGTTCGATTGAAGGAAAAGGTGCTGCTTTTTACTCACGGAAGTTTTTCATGAGTGAAAAGTAGTGCCTTTGCCTTCAATCGAACATGGAAGCAAAACAGAGGACGACAGGAGGGGGACAGCGGCGTCCGAAACTGACTCCCCCACACCGCAGGATAGCCGCATATCTCTCCCGACCTCCCGTGATGGTTTTTAAGGTGTCTGAAAAAGTCCGAAGTGTATTAAAAATGCATATAATATATATTAAAGACATAACAACTAAACAGACATCTGTAAACTCATAATATACATTACATAATAAATTGCTGCGGATTATTGAACATAATCTGTGCCCTTATTTTATACAACTAGATACTTACAGTTACACAACCAAGTATTCACTGTGATTCCAACTAGCAATTAGTAATGTATTTGCAGCTATTCAGCACAGCATCCACAAATGTAATTACAGCTATTCCAACTAGCGATATGCGGCTATTCTAAACGGCAGATTAAAGAACCTCATATAACAAATAACGGTGGTTTTACACTGCAACAAATGGGTTTTGAGTATACAACATGTTTAACATTTTGAATCACAGATTATTATTGAATACTATCTATGGCTTTTCAAGACCAACCCCACCAAGTGACTGCAGTATTCAAAACACCAAATGATAGCTGGCAATACTGTATATTTAAAAACTTCAGAAAGACAACTCAATTCACTGAACACTGAATTGAACATTTTCTTTTTAAGAAAGGATAGAACAAGTAGAAATCATCACTGCCTATTCAAAGCTCTTTATAAGTAAAAAATAGTCATATATGAGCAGTATACAAAATACAACAGAAAAGAAAGGAAAAGAAAGAAATCAGTCTTGTAACGTGTGCTGTTACCATTTTCCAAGCACATACATGACCTTATATAGAAGGCTAGATAGGTAAGTATATAAGTTAATTTCTTCTGGCACAGAGATGTTGGGACAAAGTAGTCCTAGAACAGAGTATTGATCAGAATGTTTTATTCTCAAATGAATCCTTGAGATGTCTGCTGCCTTTATGTGGATCCACCATGATGGGGCACAAGGAATGGGGAAAGGATAGAAATGTCTAAGAGAAGAGCAGACACAGGTAAATTCAGCCCACAGGAGTGAGGCAGCCATTTCTGCTCAGGAGAGCATTTCCGATAATCTTTCAGAAGTGCTGTAAGATTTCGTTTTTAAAATTTGAATTGGATCTTGGGGGCTGGGGCTGAGCTGGTAGGG
The DNA here is from genome assembly GCA_030847615.1 of Gambelia wislizenii. NCBI lineage: Eukaryota > Metazoa > Chordata > Lepidosauria > Squamata > Crotaphytidae > Gambelia > Gambelia wislizenii. The sequence continues at coordinate 338,036,097 of JAUMIR010000003.1, forward strand.
AGTGGATTTTTCTGTGGCTTTATATTTTTGCCTGCTTAAATTTTAATATATTTTAGCCATTGGGATCCCCCAAGGCACTTAAAATAAGAGAGGGGATGATTGTAAATAAATGAACATGTAAGTGGAGTACCTCTGTACAATAAAATGTCTTAAACTGGCACCATAACAGTAGAGGAGAATGTTGTATTCAGAAGATGATATGACTCTGGGATATATTTGAGCTTTGTTTCGGGAGCTGTATGAGTCATAATGATATACTGTCATAAATGATGCATGTTATCTTTGCACTCAGAAGTGATTATCGCACCTCCCTCCCTCTCTCCCTCTCTTATTCACACACACACACATTCCTTTCTTCATTTTATGCATTAAGTCTATCACGCACAAGTTAGTGAGGTATCCAATGTAATTGGGTAGCTTGGGTCGAAAATGGGTGGGAATAATGGGATGGAATGGGTGCAGGGTTAGTTGAACAAAAAACTCAACCAGCTTTTGGGGAGGAAATGAAATGAAATAAATCTGTTAGAAACCACACTTCTAATAAAGCATTGCTCCCTTTTCTTTGGTGTTTAGTACATTTAACTTGTCTGTCTTTGTCTTGCATTGAAAAGCACTTGCAGCCATAACACCTACACTGTTTCCAAGCTTTTCTCTATTTGGTGGAACAGGTTGTACGGTTACAAATACTGTAAAGTTATTTATTTACATGCTTTACACCCTTCTGTTGAGCTGAATACATTTGAGAGAGACTCCTTTTCAATTCTTTATGTTCACACACCATCTCTTGGATGATTCAATGTACTGTTGTTGGTAACTGCTATCAAGTCAACTTTGACTTATGGTGACCCTATGAGTGAGAGACCTCCAAGTTCACCTATCATCAACAGCCCTGCTCAGCTCTTGCAGGCTCAGGGAGGTAGCTTTAGTGACTGAGTCTATCCATCTGGAATGTAGTCTTCCTCTTTTGCTACTGGTTTCTACCTTACCAAGCATTATTGTTTTTTCTAGTGAGTCATGCCTTCTCATGATATGGCCAAAGTACAACCATCTCAGGAGATTATCAGACAGGAATGCAAAAAAGCATCCTGTCCCAAAATCTCCAATCCTGTCCCTGTCCTGGCACAATAACCTTCCTCATCACACTTACCTTCTTTTCCCTCCAAATACAGCCCAGGAATGAATGGAGTTCTAACAGAGCTCTGTTAACTTCCTGGACTGAAATCCCAACCGTTTTCATGAGAAGACACGAGCGTGGGAAATTCAAAAAGAAAAAGAAAAATGCACACAAAAAAGTTTACACAAACACATACACCACTAAAAAAAAATAACAAGTAACCCAGGGAGGGTACAAAAAAGAGGGTAGCCTACCTGGTTCTCATGATCCCACCCAGAAGTGTTCTACCAGGACCACCCATTGACACTGGAATCACAAGTAAAAAATGGCATAAGGTTTCAGACTCCAACAATGCCGGCACCAAGACAAGGACAGGTGATCAATTTACATCTATTGCCCGTCAGTAAAACGAAATGGCAGAATAACAACAGCAGAACTCAAAAGTATAACATTGTGTGATTTTGGCATCCTTTTGTGTTCCGCTGTCATTATTCTGGCACCACATTAGCTACATCTGATAATCTCCTCAGTTAAGTCATATTGGCTTCTGGGGAGAGTTCAGGATTGATTTGCTGATTTGCCCATTTATTTGTCTTTTTAGCAGTCTATGGTATCTGTTCTCCAGCACCACATTTTAAATGAGTAGATTTTCTTCCTATCAGCTTTTTTCACTGTTTTGCTTGACCCCCCCAACTTGCCAATGCCGCCTCCCCTGACCCCCCCCTTGCCAATTGGAAACCATTCCTTTTCTCCATATTGTGTCTCAGCAGTAGCCTCTTATTCTGAGTGCAGGTTATGCATCAGGACAATCAAATGTTGTGGCACATCCAATTTTTCAAGAACGATCCATAATTTTTCATGGTCATACAATCAAAGTCTTTCCTATAATCTATAAAGCAGAGGCTGATTTTCTTTTGAAATTCTTTGGTGTGTTCCATTATTCAACAAATGTTTACAGTATGATCCCTAGAGCCTCTTCCTGTCCTGAACCCAGCTTGGACATCTGGCATTTCTTGCTCCATATATTGTAAAAGTCTTTTGTTGTAGACTTTTGAGCATCACTTTGCTTGCATGGGAAATTAATGCAATGGTCCTGTGGTTAATGCAATCCCTACTGTCCCCTTTCTTGGGGACTGGAATGTATATTGAACATTTACAGTCTATGGGCCATTGTTTTGTTTTCCACATTTGTTGATAGATTTTAATTAGAACTAGAGTAGATTCTGTTTCTGTAGCTTTAAGCAGCTCTATTAGTATGCCACCTGTTCCTGATTATTTATATCTCCCACTTGCTCTGAGTGCAGCTTCATCACCTTTTCATCTCTTTTTTTATTGTTCTGTTACCCTAAAAGGTGGGGGGTTCTTTGAGACCCATCTGTGATACCTAAAACCTAGATGGGGGAATTAGTAGCTCAAACAGTATGCCTGTGAGAGGAGGATAACTGCTGAGACCTTTTCACCTATGTATACCAGTACTAACTGCAGAGAACTCCAGGCTGAAGTGAAACAAAATGTTTTTATTGGAAATAGCACAAAAGCATTCACGCACACAACACACTCGTACAAGAACCACATAAGGCTATTGAAGAGTAAGGCAGAAAGGTGGGATAGAGGGATAGATTCGGGAAATACGGTGATCGTTACCAGTTTTGAAGAGCAGAGTTTTGAAGTACTGAGACAGAAGTCTGAGGATAGCACTGGAAGTTCCGATATGGGGGCACACCAAGAAAGTGAATGGCCAGTCTCGTCCACAATGGCACAACTTTCTATTGTTGGGGGACTAATATTTATACCCTGCTTCATATCCTGAAGTGGGTGCTCTGGCTAGGACAAAGCCTAAATGCGTTTCCCACTGGGTAAACAAAGGAACCTGAAACCTAACTGATTTCTGTTAATGGCTGGGAGATAGGAATTGATGGGTTTATGACAACCTTGCATTGCAGAACAGGAGGGGGGTTGGAGAGGACATTTCCTTGGAATTGGGATTGGAAAGGTCACTTGATTGTTTAATAGGGACTTCCGCACAATCCTTGTTTCGGCTTGTTTGCTAAGATAGTTCTAAGACACCTTCCCGGTCTTTGTGACCTCCACCTGACCTTTTTTTGGATCATCCCAGTCAACTTGACTCCTTCAAAGTGTCCAATAGTTCTGATTTTGAGATATTATAAGGAGAGAGGAATAGGGCATGCTAACAGTTCTTCCATGTATTGTTTCCATCATCTTTTTATTTCTACTTGGTCATGTAATGTATTTCCCTGCTGGTTGTAGAGCAAACTCTCTTGGTTTAAATTTCCCTTTGATTTCTCCGATCTTGTGGAAGAGGTCTCTTGTTCTTCCTTTTCTGTTGCAACCTTCTATTTCTCTTCATTGATTATTATAGTAGTTCTCTTTGTCCCTGTGCACAAGTCATTGAACAGTAGCATTCAGGCTTCTGACTTCTATTTCTGTCCCCTTTTACTTCTCAGCTGTCCTTACCGGCTTGAATAGTTTCATCTATTATTCATTGAGACTTCCCCTTCTTTTTGGCTACAGATAGTGTCTTTTTTGCGTTCTTCCCTGACAATGTCCCTGGCTTCAGTCAGAATATAGAAATAGTGCAAATCTATTTCTCACATTATTTTTAAATTCTATGGGCATGTTCTCCAGGTTGTATTTCAGCATGATGGTTGGTTTAGTGTTCTTCTTTAGCTTTACTATAATATTTGACATTAACAGTTAATGGTCTGTGCCACAGTCTACTTCTGGTCTTGCTTTTTGCAGAGAGAATGGAGCTTCTCCGTCTTCTGCTTCCAATTATGTGTTCTATTTGATTTCTGTATTGGCTATCAGGTAATCTCCATATACAGAGTTACTTCTTGGGTTGCTTGAAGAATGAGTTTATGATGAACTAACTGTTGGCCTCATAAAATTCAGTTTTTCTCCTGCTTCATTTCTTGATCCTAGGCCAAGTTTTCCTACAACCTTTGATCCTGTTTTTTCATTCCAATTGCCTATGATTAACAAGAAGTCCTGTTTTGGTGTGTGATCAACTTCCATCTGGACTCCAGCATAGAATCTTTCAGTTTCTGCGTCTTCTGCCTCTGTAGTTGGATCATAAACTTGGATTAAGGTTATATTGATGGGTCTTCCCTGAAGTCTTATTGAGATTATTCAGTCAGACTTTGCATTAGGTGATTATCAGATGTGGGGGAACACAACAAAAAAATCACATTCTCTTTTTTTAAAATATATTTTTATTAATTTTAGAATAATACATTATAATATCCAATCAATACTTATTTAGTATAACACATAAAATTACCATAAACATTACAATTTTTCTATTAACTAATTTCAAAAGTTAACATAGATTCTTTACTATGATTCTTTTCAAAAATATTAATTCCCCTACCCCCCCCCCACACACACACCTCAGTGCTCCCCTTCACCGGAGCCATTATCCCTTACCTAATCTTTCCAAAATCTCATTTCTTCTCATGGAGGTACCCCCTCCCACCTCAGTGCTCCCCTTCAATGGAGCCATTATCCCTTACCTAATCTTTCCAGAATCTCATCTCATTTCTTCTCGTGGAGGTAACCTCCCATCTTTTGTCTGTAATACTTTTTTAACAAATACTTTCCAAATTTTATCAAAATCACTTTCTTTCCAACTTCCTCTTCTTACTTTAATTCTACATGTTAACTTATCATTTATTGCCATTTTCCAAACTTCTTTATACCCCTCTTTCACTTGTACATTTATTTGCATTTTCCAATGTCTTGCTATAATAAATCTTGCTGCCGTTAATAAATTTGTTATTAAATCCTTTTCTGCTTGGTTCCCATTCTCTTCATTATAAATTGACATCAATCCTATGCTCGGTTTCCTTTCTATATTTCCATTCAGAATATTCTCTATTTCTATAAAAACCATTTCCCAAAACTGCTGTACAAATTTACAATTCCAACACATATGCATATATGTACCTATTTCTTGACAACCTCTCCAACAATATTTAGAGTTATTCTTCTCTATATTATGCAATCTTGCTGGTGTCAAATACCATCTCCATATTATTTTATAGTAATTTTCTTTTATCCATATTGATATATTTTTAGATGTCTTTGTTTCCATATCTTATCCCATTCATGATCTCCAATTTTTTGTTTCAAATCTTCCTCCCATATTCTCCTTAGATATTCCCCTTTGTCTTTTTTATCCTTATTTTTTATCAATATTTATATAATTCACTTGTAATACCTTTCATACTTTCATTATCATCCCTCTTTTCACCTTTTTTCACCAAATTTTCAAATTTTGTAAATTCCCTTGTTTCTTTATGATTCTTTTTCCAATTTTTAATCAATTGTTCTAACTGTATGCAATTAAACCATGAAATTTTCATTCCACATAATTTCTCTCTTATACTCCCTTTCTCATTCATCCATCCTATCCATCCCTCTATTTTGTCTAGTCCTCTTTTCTTTAATTCCTTTCCCATTTTTTCCTTCAAATTATTTGGGAAATGGGAGAAGATAAATATGTTCTAATGAATGTATATGCTCCAAATGACAAACAAGAGGAATTTTATGAGAAAGTATTTAAAGAAATGGAGGATATGCAAGAACAAAATATTGTTGTAGCAGGAGACTTTAACATGCAAATGGAAAGAATAAAAGATAAATCAAATTACTCGTTATGGGATAAATATGATAATATTACAAATTTAAAAAATCACATTCTCAACTGCGTTAGATCGCTAAAAGAACAGAAAGGGAGACCTTAACAGATGCCACGTCCTTCAGCCATTCCGGAGGTGTAGTGCTGATGCCACCAAGGCTTCCCTTTTTCAATGATGGGGAGGCACCACAAATCAAAAAGGATGTCTTACTGATGACCATGCTACACCCCAAGGACACTGGAGAATGATGTCATCTGATAAGGTTGCCATTTTTGTTCTTGTGATCTTTTGATATGGTTTTTGCCGCATCTGATAATCTCCTATGTCATTTGACTGTTTTTGCCACATATCTCCTCACTATTAATACCATCCCGTGTCTTCTTAGATTTTCATTTCCTCAGTAAAATGTTGTGTAATTTTTTAATTTATCTATTTATTTATTTATCTGACTCAAAATGTCCCATTCCTGTCCACATTAGCTTTTTCACCCCAAGTATTACAACGTTTATTCGTTCCATTTCTTGTTTTACTATGTCTAGCTTCCTCAGATTCATAGAATCATAGAATCATAGAATTGTAGAGTTGGAAGAGACCAGAAGGATCATCCAGTCCAACCCCCTGCCACACAGGAATCGCGATCAAAGCATCCCTGACAGATGGCCATCCAGCCTCTGTTTAAAGACCTCCAAGGCAGGAGACCCCACCACGCTCTGAGGGAGTGTGTTCCACTGCCAAACAGCGCCTACTGTCAGAAAGTTCCACCTAATGTTGAGGTGGAATCTCTGTTCCTGGAGCTTGTATCCATTGCTCTGTGTTCTAGTCTCTGGAGCAGCAGAAAACCAGCTTGCTCCATCTTCAATGTGACACCCCTTTAAATACTGAAACAGGGCTATCATATCACCCCTTAACCATCTTTTTTCCAGGCTAAACATACCCAGCTCCCTAAGTCTTTCCTCATAAGGCATGGTTTCAAGACCTTTCACCATTTTAGTCACCCTCCTCTGGACATGCTCCAATCCTTTTTGAATTGTGGTGCCCAGATCTGGGCACAGTATTCTAGATTCATTCTTCACACATTCCATGTTCCTATAATATGTGTTCTGCAGCTTTGAACTTATCTCTTGTTTCATTTTGGATTGTGCCATCATAGGGTTTTCATGGTAAAAGATCTTCAAAAGGAAGTTTACCGTGCCTTCCTCTGCATAGTACTAACCATTAGCTATGATGCCACTGCTGTTGAGAGATCCTCCACCAGTGTTACCCTCCACTACTACTTCTGCCCAGTAGCTGTTTGGTACATTTAATCTGGCTCTCAGCAAAAGCTTGTCTGACATGGGAGACCCTTTCAGCAGCCCTGCTACCATCAGCATAGCCTGCCTCACAGGAGCATACAATCCCATCACCATGGAAAGATAGCACCATGTGGGGATTATTCAATAACATGTGCAAATTTAATTAACCTGTTCTTCATTCTCACAAGTAATTAGTTCCAGCAGCCAATTCCAGTGAAACACAAATAGATACATAGTTATTATCCATAATGTTGTTGTTTACTACATTCTAACTTCTGTCCTAGATCTAATTTTAACAGACTGGAGAAGTAGGCTAAAACAAACAATATGAATTTCATCAGGGCTAAATGTAAGCCACCTCTGAGTATTCCTTGCCTTAGAAAACCCTATGAAATTTATGGGTTTGCTGGAAGTCAATCAAGCGATTTGAAGGTGAGCACACACATGTGCATGAACACACACACACTATATTTGGGCAGGAAAAATCAGATGCACAAATGTAAGATGGGTAGCACCTAGCTTGACAGCATGTACATGTAAAAAAGATCTAGAAGTCTTGATAGACCACAACCCTGGCATGAGTCAACAGTGTGTCAGAAGTGACCAAAAAAAAAAAAAGCCAAATAATTCTAGGCAGCATCAATAGAACTATAGTGTTCCTATCTAGAGAAGTAATAGTACCATGTTCTGAGTATAAGAGCAGTGGAAAAGACTATAGCAGAAGGTGGTGGACTCTTCTTCATTGGAGGTTTGCCAACAAAGGACTTTATAATATGAGGCTGGTAAATCACAGTGGCAGCCAAATAGCTTATTTGGCCAGTACTTATTACATGACGTTGTGTCTCTTCTGTTGCTGCTTTGCATTTCAATCATTGGTGCAGCACACCTTTCCATTGATGGGGAAAACCCATCAATGGCTCCCAATATCACTGTTTTTCCATTACTGCCCCTGATGCAATAGGTTCCTTCCACTGCTGTTCCAATATTCCAGCAGTCACATGGCATGAGAGAGCATGATTCTCCCCCTCTCTCCCTCACTATTCCCAAGCAGGCTGAGGTTGGTTTTATTCCATTTTTCATTTATTTTCTATTTCTTTTATTTTAATTTTTAAATGTTTTATTATTTTGCCATAATTGCACGATCACAGAAAAATAAAAATTAAAGAATGGAAAGGCATGTACTGGGTAGGACATACAGGGCTAGGAAGGCAGGGTTAGCAAGGTGGTGCAGAAAAATGAGTGTGGGACCACGGATTGCCAAAAAATCCAATTGCATGATTGCAGAGAAGTGTGAGAGTGATTGTTTTCAAACCAGTAAGTTCTTGTTTGCTTCAACAACGCAATTGCTGTGAGACAGCAGGCTGGTGTGATAAAGTCCAAAGATTAGATGGTGATCTCTCAAGGGTACTTTAGTGGTGGATTCCTGCACTGACAGCAGGTCAGAAGGACAGCAGCTCTTGGGGCCCTTCCAGCTGTGTTTCTACATCCTGAGGGAACATCAACAAAGTGTTTTAGCCCTCTCCCTCTAAGGAAGGAGAAAGAGGTCTAACTTTAGAGGACAGCATCTTGCCTCAAAACCTCCCTCTAGTCAAGGTGGACACTTCCATAACCTCTGATATTTTGGCACTGGTAGAGGCAGAAAAAGTGTGTTCCACAGTCATGTTGGTGACAGACTGGAGGAAGGTTTGGATTTACAGGTCTATAGCCTCTCCAATTTTCCTAGCATGCTTCCAGCATGGGGGAAGATTTATGTCATCGATGGAGGTGATGTACATATAATATCTCCCATTGAAAAAAAGTGAAGCAGTGGAGCTGAGATAAAAAGGAAATAGAGCAGGGAAAGAAATGTGCTACTCTGTCTTTTCTTTCACACTGATGTCATCAGTCAACCAGGGCTTTGGATACAGGCATTCTGCCACCTCCAGATCTCCCATGAACTCACCAATAGGATTGCTGTGTTTATTGCAAACTTCTGTATGCATTACTGCACACATGTTCAAATCCATCTAGCTTAATTTATGTTAGAACATTAAAACCTCAGGGAAAGCAAACTACAGAATTGTTCCTGTAGTTGGCAGCTATCTGTTCCCTAAGCCTTTCAATAACATCCTCAGGCATGTAATGGTTTGCCTTTTGCAAATGATTGAAAAGATTGCAGAATTACTTTACTAAAATACAAGTTTAAAATTATTCTGGAATAATTGCTTTGATTTATCTCTTTGTTCCTTCTTATGATTCATACCTCCTTTTCTAACTTTGCTATGCTAATGCAGGAGTCCACCCTACTCTCTGTTCTATTTTACAGTGCTCAGTTATCAAGGTGAACTTTTTTTACACCATGTACAGTACAGTATGCCAGATTGTTCATGGAGTTCCTTTTTTACCTCTGGTTGCTGGAGATAGCTTTATTATTCACCTATCATTAGCATGATATGCTTTACTATTGAAGACCTTATTTTAGAAATTCATTATCAAGAAAACAATATTTCCTGAGAAACTGCCAATGATTGTCTTTTAGAAACATTTCTATGTGAATTGCATACATGCATTTACTCCACAACACACACACACACACACACACACACACACACTTTATAACCATGTATTCCTATCCTGGATACAGGGAAAAGCTAATCAGTTCAGTTTCAGAGATTATATATAAAGTGGCACTGTTCCAGAGTAAACAGATGCCCACAAATGAACATCTAAGCACCACCACTTGGTTTTGTTGTCAGCTGTGTCAAAAATACACACAGTGTGGTTTACTTTCATGAAATAAATGGGATTGTACTAGAAAAGGTGTGCAGTTCACCATCTGCTCTGTTTTTTGAACATCTTTATGAACCCTGTTGGCCAGCTCCCTTTCACAGTGCTTTCCACTGAAAGCCCAGTACTGAATTGCATGAGTGGAGTTTCCTACCTAATCTTTCCTGGGCCATTCGACTCTGCGCATGTCCATTTCACCACACTGAAGGTCTGGAGAACTGATATTGCCTGACCAGAACATTTACAAAGGATCAAAGTGCGTTGCTCATCCCTGAGCTCAGATCACTTCATTTCTCAATCCCAGTTTTGAATATGACAGACACAGAAGAATCTCAGTCAGAGTTATGCATCTGTGTTAGCCATTTTGATAGAACAATTTTTAAAATCTTTTTTATAAAAAAAAAAATCAAAATACAATTTAAAAAATCAAAATGTAATTTTGGAATCAAAGTTGTACCCACTTGCACAAAACAGATTTCATCCTTGCGAGATCCAGCACTTACGTTCTGCTTCTGCCAGATGTTCCACAGCCCATTACACACAGCATATTCCAACCCACAGCAAGACTTATTAGGATTTTCTTGCACCAGTTGAAATCATTGTTCTACTACTTCTTACCCAACAATAAGCAGAGGAATGCCACCTCTTTATTTTAACAGCTAGCATTATATCAGATGCAACCATCACTGTATATCAGGGTGGGGGAATGTGTGTCCCACAGAGATGTTGTTGAACTACAACTCCCATCATTCTTCACCATTGCTGTTTTAGCAGGAGCTAATGAAAGCTGCCGTTCAACAACTTCTGGGGGGATGTGCATCCTCCATTCTTGTTATAATAATATTAAGCAAGAATGCACTCAGTATTTAAGTTTTGCCTATCCTCAGATTAATGTACCAGGTTGTTATATTATATATAAAATCTATCCATTTTTAAAACTGTTATTGCACTGCATGGTATTTTCCCAAGCCAAAAACATGATTTTCTATTTATTCAAGGTCTCCTATACCATCCTTCTCTCCTTTGGTAAACATAGTTGATTGGGATATAAAGACTGGTCCCTGGATATTTGTTTGTTTTGTTAAAAGCAAACTCAGATGCCACTGCTGGCTATAACAAGAGCCCCTGCCCACAAAGCTATTATAAGATTGGTTAGCTAATGCTTTCATTGGCTTCTAGAACAAGCAGTGACATATAAACAAGACTGAAATAAAACAACACAACTCACACTGTAAGCATATATAGGCCAGAAAGACTGTCATAACAGGATTCAGTAACTCTCAGCATGGGATACTGAGACACACCAGAAAACTCACCAGGATTCAGTAATTCACAGCATGGTATGCAGAGACACATCACAACACTTACTTTAGGCAAATGGTTCACAAACCTCCCAAAGAGAACTGAAGAAGCACCCAAGAGACTATATAGGACTTTTTGTATATATACCTGGTTTGAGTAGCTGAATTGCCAATAAACATTTTATTGCAAGTGTGATGCCCACACCAGGAACTGCCATTTAGTAGGAAGTGAGATTTCACCCCAATTGTGAAAGATTCAAATTTACAGTTACTACAGCTCCCATCATCCAAAAAAATTGGCTATGCCTGCAGAGGTTGAAGGGAGCTACAGTCCATCAACTTATGGGCAATTATGGTTCAATATGCTTTTAGATTTTTAAAATTATTTGTAATTAAAATTGTTTTACTTTGTTTAAAGGGATTTTATTATATGCTCCCCTGAGAGCTAATTATATAGGACAGGATCTGAGGAATTATTAAGCCCAGTGTCACCCCTCCCAAGGACGGTGTCACCTGGTGCTGTTTGGCCTCTCTGCACCTCCCTAGTCCTGCCACTGGGCAGCATATAACTGTTACAGATAAACCAACCAACCAGGAGGGCCACAGGTTCACTCTCTCTATCATAGCTATTCTATGGCAGTGGATGTACAGGCAATGAGATTTAATGTTACACAGGCAAGCCTCTCCCTCTAGTGCTAGGTTTCTTTTCTTTTCTTCCTTTTTCCAAGGATGGGGAATCAAAATATGACAATATTTTTTAAACTGTCACACAAACAATATGGAGCTAGTTACTCCTACTGAATTCTGTACAAGTCCAGAATAAGCTTTGTACAATGGGCCCTTGGTATCCGCTAGGTTTGGTTCCAGGACCCCCTTCCCCCCGTGGATGCCAAAATCTGTGGATGTTCAAGTCCTGTTATATACAATGGCATAATAAAATTGTGCCCCTTATATAAAATGGCAAAATCAAGGTTTGCTTTTGGGAATTCCCCCACCCTTTGGATTATTTTCAGGCTATGGATGGTGGAATCCATAGATGCAGAATCCGTGGATATGGAGGGCCAACTGTACACCTAATTCCTTTGCAGGAGAACTGATAGAGTTTGATGCTTTACCACATTTTCAATAAAGTATACTGAAAAGTGAGGTGGGAAGGAGGTGATGGGTTAAGTCAGTTTGTACTTCTGAATCTTAAACCCTCTCGCATTTCTAAAGGACTCCTGCCTCTTAGTGTCCTGATTTTTATTTTTGTAAAAGAATGTCTTAACATATCAAACTGAATCTGATCCTTGTTGTTTCCCACCACTCGTGAACTTTGAGTTCACTGTTCTGACCTATAAAAGACTCTGTTATTGATCTGGTCTTTTTATATTTCTAGAGAGGGTTTTGATCTTTAGGCAGACTTGAGGGTGAATAAATATAGAGCAGCACATCCACTGACCCTCCAATGGGCAGGTCTAATGGTACAATTTCTGTTCCAGTTGACATGTAAATATGATTAACACCAAGCTAGTAGACTTCTAATTGATAATTCATAAACTGCAGTGTGTTTATATATTAAAATATTTATATCCTGCCCTTTATCTGAAGATCTTAGGCTGCCTTACAAGAAAGCCAACGTAAAACAATAAATAATTACAAAAGTTTAAAATATTAAATATATATTAAATAGTTTTTCCATTTCAATATTGGTAAAAACAATATTGAATAACATAACTATAAAACACATGCAGCCTGGATAAAATCAGTTTGGCCCGAAGGCTTTAATAAAAAGCCGGGTTTAACTTGGGGCAAAAATGATTCTAATGCTGGTGCCAATTGGGCCTCCAGAGGGAAGGAATTCCACAACTGGGATACCAACACAGAAAAGGCCCTCTCTTATCTAATCCCATAATGTATTTTTCCTAGTGATGGGACATGGAGGAAGACTTCTTCAATAGATTTCAATTCTTGGGCAGGCATATATAAAGAAAGATGCCACCTCAAGTATCAATGTTATTGCCAGCACCTTGAATTCAGGACAGAAACATATCGGCATCCAGTGCAATTCCTTCAGAACAGGTGTCATATGATTTGTTGCTGTTGCTGCTGCTGCTGTTATTGCTGTTGTTGTTGTTGTTGTTGTGTTCCTTCAAGTCATATCTGACTTATGCCAACAATTTATGAGGTTAAAATATTAAACATTAAAATACATTTAAAAACTGTATACAAATATTTAAAACAGCAGCGCACAACATTAAAAGGCCAACCCTAGTCAGTTTGTAAAAACCTGATGGCACAAAAGTGTTTTGACCTGCTTACAGAAGAAAAGCAAGGACAGGACCATCCTGGCCTCCCTAGGGAGGGAGTTCCAAAGCCTGGGAGCAACCACTGAGAAAGCCCTCTCCCTTTGTTCCTACCAAACAAGCCTGAGAAGATGGTGGGACAGAGAGAAGGCTCACTCCAGATGATTGTAGTGCTCTAATGGCCTTCAAATAACCTGGACCCAAGCCATATAGGACTTTATAGGTCAAAACCAATACTTTGAATTGTGCTGGTATCAACAGTATCAAAAGCCACTGAGAGATCCAGAAGGATCAACAGCATAGCACTCCTCTGTCTTTCCCCCAGAATAGGTCATCAGTCAGAGTAAACAAGACTGTCTCAGTACCACTCCTTGGCCTGAAACCAGACTGAAATGAGTCTAGATATTCTGTTTCTTCCAAGAACATGCAAAGCTGCCCAGCCACTTACATCAGCACCAGCCCATATAGCTCATGCTGAAGGTAGATGGATGAATTGACCAACTGATAGTCTATCCTCTCAAAATATTGGGACCCAAGGTGTCTCACAACTTGATAAAAAAAAGTCACAACAACAAAAAATGCACATCATAATACTAAAATACAATCAAGCAGATCATCATATTAAAACAATGAAGTTTTTAAAAAATGAAAAACACATCAGGGGAATGAAAGTAAAGTATACCCAATTAAATATCCCTTCCTTATCAAACAAGTTTCAAAAGCCTGCTGGAAAAATAAGGTCTTAAAAAAACAAACAAACAACTGATACCAGGACAGCAGGTCATCCTATCCCACCAAGATGGCGTTCCATCATGTATTCACCAAACAGGCCTGTGAAGGTGGTAGTGGGATCCAATGAAGAAATGTGGACCTACTGATTATTGCTATTAGACTGCAACTTCTATGACTGGTAGGACTGTACTTACCAATAGGAAACTGCTTAGGTTTAAGTTCTGTGTGTGGGGGTATCCTTCTTTCTGCACCATCACCACAAGCACGTTTGGTGAAGACAGAAGAGAGGATGACCTTTTTGGTGACAGCTCACAAGCTGTGGATCTTCCTTTCAAGGAAGGCTAGGATGGCTTGTTGTTTGCAGGGGCACACTTTCCCCATCCCTGGTTTCAAATATTCCAGAGTTGGTACTGCACTATTGTCTGTCCCTGAGGCCTGTGGCTATGGAATATCCTCGTGCTCTGGTTCAGCAGGTCCTGGCATGTCCACTGCTTCAGCCTCTGAGTCAGAGTCCATTTCCAAGTTCTGGAAGCAGGGCATGACATATGGCATGCCTGTTGTATGTCAGTTATGGTGTACCTGACACTCTCAGCCTTCATGATTTGATACCGATAATCCCCTGTCATCCCATTTTTTCTCTTCACTTTCCCTCTTTGTACTCAATTGCTTATTTCAATTCCTGTAAACTGAGTGCAAAAGTAGTTTGCACTAAATTAACTCTGCATGGCAGAAAGAAGAGGAGGGGGCAGAACTTGCCCTTCCCAGTAGGCACAGGCAAAATCAAACTGCTACAGCCTCTCATAGCTTGTGTTTTCTTCCCTCATTAATAATGCTTGCTATCTTAGACAGACTCTGATGTTGCTTGGTCACATGTGTCCTTTTTTTTTTCATATGTAAAAAGGGTATGGAAACCCCAAGAAAGAACCAAAAGAAAACAAGCAAGAAGAAAACTCCAAACAAATTTATCAGCAAAGTATTAATGAAACAGCAAGTAATACTATAAAGAATGTTAGGAGACACAAAATAACAGAAACCTATAGGAACTATAATGATACCTCCATAATAATTCATGGGAATATATAAACAGATAGCAACTATGTAATAGGAGCAGATTTAAATTCTAATAGATAATCCTTAAACAACACATGGGATTCCATGATCAGGCTTAAAGCCACCCTAATCACAGAACCATAGAGTTGGAAAAGACCACAAGGGCCATGCAGTTCAACCCCCTGCCAAGCAGGAATATACAATCAAAGCTGTCCCAACAGATGGCTGTCCAGTCTATGGAGACTATCAGATGAGCATCAAAAAATGTGCTTTTGGCACTATATTTTACAGCATAAGTGTCCTGGCATAATAACACTTCTTTTTTTATGCTGCTGTAACCACAAGACATAGACGCCCCTTAATTATTGCAACATGACTGCTCACTGCTCCATTCTGTGTTTTTGCATGGGCAAGATTTCAGCAGTTCTCATGAGAAGACATGAGCACACTTAAAAGCCTAAAAATATCTAAATAAAAACAAAACAAAACAAACACACAAGCACTGAAACACACTTGGATAATTGCCAGCAAAATGGAGAGGTTCATAAAAAGAACATTCTGTACCTAGTTTTTGTGTTATCATCCAGAGGTGTTCTGGCAGGGGCCACCCATTGATGCTGGAATCACACCAGCAGAATGGGGCACGGTTTTGCACACAAGCAATGCCACCAAAAAAAAAAAAAAAAAAAAAGCAGCCATAGGAGATCAGTTGGTGGCTTCTGCCCACTAATACAAAGGAACACCTTCTTAACAGCAGCAGAACCATGGGGCATGACGTCGTGTGATAGGGAAGCCCTTTTGTGTTCTTGTTTTGATGTAATAATGCCATATTTTCTGCATCTGATAATCTCCTATGTTTAAAATCCTCCAAGGAAGGAAACTCCACCACAAGGCAACGTATTTCACTTTCAAACAGCTCTTAACATCCAAGTCTATTCAAATCTATATGTGAGCTGGATATGGAAGCAAAATAGAAATGTTCGAAAGGCTGCATACCACAGAAGGACTGATTCTCAGACTATTCTGAGGACTGTTCTTTTTAGCTGTAGGCAGTGTACCAACACCAATGCCTTCATCAGTGGGTTTACTCAACAACAGCATGCTTCCAGTTCATCATGAGATTATCACTAACAATGGAGCATTCCCTTTTTGTCTAGATGTAAATGGCAGCAACTCTCCCTTCTTCATGAGCAAAAAAAAAAAAAGGGTATAGTCATGGTAATTACTGGTATAAAGTCTAAGACCTGGGCAGCAGATTTCACTGATTTATTTAGATCCCATCTTTCACCCAACCTAGGGCCCAAGGCAGCTTGCAATGCAGATTAAAACAAATTACACTTTTAAAACATGAGGATTTTTTTAAAGTTAAAAAACCCTATCCTGTTAAAACCCACTAATTTAAAACAATATAAAGTCATTTAAAAAACATAAAAATAAGAATAAAATCAAAGCACATACTTCATTAAAAGACCATTCTGCACACCCAGTTGACAAAAGCCTCTTTAAATAAAAAGGTCTTTAAGTGCTGGTGGAAGGGATGAACCCAATCCTAGCCTCCTCTGGAAGAGAATCCCATAGCCTTGGAATTAAGAGTAAATGTGATATGACCAATACTATTGATCTGCAAAGGCCATCATGGGGTCTGTTTCTTGGAATGTACCTGTACTGTACAATTATAGCACTTGGTTGCCATTTTAATTGCTCCATCCTAAAGAATCCTTGGATTTGTAGGTTGCTATGGTACTTGGAGTGTTCTGTCTGGAGTGTTTCTTGTGGAGAAATGTACCCAACCAAACTGCAAATCTCAGGATTCCATAGGATAGAATTATGGCAGTTAAAGTGGTATCAGTTATAGTTATAAAGTGGTATAACTATGAATCCATTCACACTGCACAGTTATAGTGCTATGTTCCACTTTAATTGTCATGACAATGTCCTACGGGATGCTGTGATTGGCAGATTAGGGGCATTTAGAATTCTCAGCCATAGAACTCTAGTACCTCACCAACTACAATCCCTAGGATTATGCAGAATGTTGCCATGGCAACTGAAGTGGAATATCCATATATATATATATATATATATATATAACTCTTAGGTATGCACATAGGCCTTATGTATGTAGATATATTGCCTCTTGGGTATGTACAATGGGTTTAGGTATGTTGCCTCTTTCAGTGTGCTGACTGGCCGTAAACCCAGTCACCACCCACATGTAAATCACGATCCACATGCAAATTCCCTCTTCCCTTCACAATCCACTCCTGCCACTCATGGCCAATCTGCATACTGGGAGTGATCAAACAATGTGCTACAGTGTTGGCTATAGTTACTAAGGCTGCAGGCCTTTCCAGTTCACCAGTGTCTCAGGGCTGCACAATTCCCACTTACGATTTAAGTCTACATAGTAATATCATTTCTTTGTATATGCACAATCCTAAATATACACTGGACTGACTATGTGATGAATGTTGCTGTCCTTGAGCAAGCAGGGATCACCAGCATTGAGGCCATGATATTGAGAACACAGCTGCGCTGGGCAGGGCACGTTTCTAGGATGGAGGACCATCGCCTCCCAAAAATGGTACTCTATGGTGAACTTGCCATGGGTCAGCGTAAGAGGGGCACTCCAAAAAAGCAATACAAGGACTCCCTGAAACAACATCTCAGGCTCAGCCAAATTGGTCACCAACAATGGTCTGCCCTGGCCTCACATCGGGAGGCATGGAGACGCACTATCCGCAACGCTGCAGCCTTATTTGAGAACTCAAGCCAAACAAGTCATGAAGAGAAACGACAACGCAGAAAGAATCACAACCCAGAAACATCACCCAAGGAGACTTTCTGCTTTGCTTTCTGCAACCAGACTTGTTTATCTCAGATTGGCCTTTTTAGTCATCAGCGCGCTTGCAGAAAGCGTGGGATGAGTCCTTCCTGAATCTTCGTTTGCGAAGAAAAGCCAGAGAGAGAGAAAGAGATCCCTACTGCGACAGGACCCACACAGTCAACTGGCGGTAGTGGCAGGAAGATGTCACTGCTGCCATTGCAATGGGACCCAGGCAGTCAACTGGTGATGATGGTGGCAGCGGGACACCACAGCTGCTGCTGTGATGGAACCCAGGCAGTCAACTGGCGGCAACCACTGCTGCCACTATGATGGCACCCAGGCAACCGGGCATGAGGTCTACTGGGCATTTTTGGAGAGGTTTTTAATGGTATATGATACGCAGGGTCCAACTAGTAGTACTACAGTATATTTGTGTAGTGTGAATGGGCCCCATGTTTATTTATTTATTTATTTATACCCCACTCTTCAGCCACAAGGCTATCAGAGCGGCTTACAAATTGTTTTAAGCAATAGCTATTTACACATCTACACTGCATTAAGCAGTTTCCCCTATGTTGTGTAGATACACTCTTGGCCTCTCCAAAGTATAGCAGAATGTTGGAAGACTTGGGTGGAATGTTGTCAACTGATTTACATGTGAGCATAGGAGCTTCCTCTAATATGAAATTGGGACAAACTATGGTCATGGTGGATTGGGGGTGATGGAAACTGTAGTCCAACATATCTGGAGGACACTAGGTCTGCTTACCTTTGGCTTGAACTGAGCAATCATTGTTGATTGTGATAGAAGGAACTTAAATCTGATTGTGAACACTGGACAATGATGAAAACAATGTAAGTAAGTACATGAAACAAGCCATTTGACATGCTGAAAAATATATACCATGCTTCTTCAAATACATATATCTATATATATTTTCTAAGATAATGGCAGGTCAATTTCTATCTCAATTTTCAAATACTGTGCTAGATTACAAACAAATATAGAAAGACTATCATTTTATCCTCAGGGGTAAAAATGATATCTGTTTTGTAGGTCCTGAATATCTTCGGATTGTAACAGTTATTTTACAGATGTAAAAAGTACAATCATCTGTTTCATTTTGTGGATCAATTTATAAGTTATTTTTTCGATGGCACAATGAGTAACAGTAACATATTATTTCCCCAAACACTCTAACATGTAATTACTTTAAAATGTAACTTTACAAACTCTGTTGAATACAAAGAAATTGAAATACACAGTGCCTTGGGCAGGGATGGATGACAATCATTCAGTTTTGGCTTCTCCCAAATAGTTTTTCTTAAATCTCAAATTCTTTCCATCCCAAATATTAATACATTTGCAAGTTTCAGTATTTCTTATTGAAACAGAACTGAAATGAAATTTTCCCCACCCAGGTAACAGTCTTGAAACCTTTAACAATAATTTAAACCTGTATAAAAAGGGATGTAAAATACTCAAATCAATCTTCATGCACTTGTAGTGCACTGGTATTGAGTCCAGGAGATTCAAGCATCATTCAGCGTAAACCATGGCAGCATAAAACAGCCTAATCCTAGCTTGAAAACAGAACCTTTAGGTGTTAGAAGAATTTCTTTAATTCACCAAGGACTCAGATTCAGACATTTTTGGGTGGAGGCACAAATGTCCCACATGCAGAAGAACACATCTTGGCCTACATGAGAATTTTATGTTCTATGAGGAGAGCTTTCAATTGATATAACGAGCTTGTAAGGCAGAGGGGCCTTCCACCAGTGGCTGAGAGCAATTCCACCTCATTCCAAAGCCCTTGGATAGATGTTCAAGCTAGACAGAATTGTTTTCTTAAGTCTCTAGCATTTTTACTTATGGTAGTGCAGGGAGGGAAATGAAGGCATGGTTTCACCCAGTTGCCCCACATGAATTACAAAGGCAGTGAGTACAAAGGCAATAGGCTGGTATGCAATAGCAATAGCATTGATATTTATATACCACTTTTCAGTGTCAAAGCACTCCTTACACGGTTTTACAATGTGTTAGCTAATTGACCCCAACAACTGGGTACTCGTTTTACCAATCTACAGAAGGATGGAAGGCTGAGTGAACCTTGGAGCCTTCTGGGATTGAACTCACAATGTTGTGGTTTGCAGTGCTGGCATTTAACCACTGTGCACACAGGAAGTTTGCTATTGCCTTCCTCTGAGGTCGAGAGAACCTCCCACTATTGTTCACCATTTGCTATGCTGTGCAGGGATGTTAGGAGTTGCAGTTCAACAACTTCTGATGACCTGCACAATTCCCACCCCTGGAGCAGAGGGTAGAAAATGGAGATAGCAAATGGCAAGAAGATTTTCTCTTTATAGAGTTACCATCTTGACCATGCTGACACAATTCAAGCTGCACCACATTCTCATTTGTATGGGGGCAGAAGCAGATGCCTTATAATCTCCCTGAGTTATCTATCCAGCACTTTTAATAAACACTTCTGTCATTTTCCAAGTGGCATTTTCTATATTCATAGATTTGCATCCTACCACTAACTCCTTAAACATTCATTATAGATAATGGGGCTTTCTTTCCCACTTTCTGTTGCTGTACACTGTGACTCCTATTT
This sequence comes from Gambelia wislizenii, assembly GCA_030847615.1. Taxonomy (NCBI): domain Eukaryota; kingdom Metazoa; phylum Chordata; class Lepidosauria; order Squamata; family Crotaphytidae; genus Gambelia; species Gambelia wislizenii. The sequence continues at coordinate 338,056,743 of JAUMIR010000003.1, forward strand.
TCAAAGCTAAATTATGCATGAGGATGTCAACCAAAAACAGGGCCCTGTTGTTCTTGCTTCCAATGCCTGCACATCAGACGTTCACCATGAAATTACAGTAAGTTAGCATTCTAATCTTATTTTTGACAGAAAACAAAGTGTGCTTTTTGGGCTGAGAGATGTTCTTTTCGAGACAGGACCTATGTCGTTCTTACATGCACACTGTGATCAAAATATTCTCCAACTTCAGAGTTTATTGGGAAGATCTCTGAACTCAGAAGGCTGACTATAGTCTGCCATTTGATGAAAGCATTTCAGATTTCATTTCAGGCACATTCTGTCTGTATTTGTGTTCATTTGCAAATGGTTGAACACATATTGCTCCTGTTGTGTCTGATTGCCAGCCCAGCTGTTTCCCTCCAACGTGTTTCCTTCATGGCATCGGTAAAATCAAGTTTTTTTCAAACATTTCTGCTGTGTTCCTGCTGGTTCAACCCTTGGGGATTGCTTGTATTTGCAGAGTAGAAATGCCAGCTCCTTCCCAGAGGAAAACTTGTGCTGATTCAGTTTTATCTCCAAAGGGCCTGCAATGCAAGTTAGGACATTTCCCCATCTGCTTATGTTTGCCTCCGTTTCAAGAAAGAAACCATTGTTTCTTAAAGTCAGTAAGGGCAATGTCCTTCAGTAGGGATTGGGAACTGCTGGCTTTAACCAGAGTTTTAATCAACCTGCCCAAAGGGTGTGACCTGAAGGGTGTGACCTGGGTTTGCCAGTTGAAAGGCAAAAAGGGGGTGGAGCTGGTGGCAGCAAGAACTGCCACCAAGACACTCTGATGGATGGGGAGTGTATCCTTGATCTTCCAACAAAGAATCTCAGAGTGGCTCTCCCAAAAATCCAACCAGTTATTTGGGATGCAAAGCATGCTAGGAGCATTCTAAAATAATTGTCAATGGTGCAGAGAGGAAGACAAAGGAAAGGAGGAAGAGAGAAGAAAGAGAAGGGGCAACAGAATACAGGTCTCCTCCCATTTCTGTGGGGGATACATCTCCAGACAGTTACGCGAAACTGCATATAATAACTAACTTCCATAGAATACCATAGAATTGTGCTGGAGACCTAGAAAAGTCCTAGAGAGGACACCAGAGATTCATACTGGAAGATTTTCCAATGCCTAGAAAAACCACCTCCAGCATGACTCTATGGTCTTCCAGATGCCTAGAGAGACCTTTCCCCTCTGACCAGGGGAAGTGAAACTGCAGGTACTGATCTTATGTAAATGTGGGGTTTCCTGTATTTTAACAAAAGATATTATAGATGATCAGAATATTTGATTTACTCTGGATGGATTTTCCTTGGTTTTTTTCCGGGCTGTGAGGCCATGTTCTGGAAGAGTCTCTTTCTGACATTTCTCCTGCATCTGTGGCTGGCATCTTCAGAGAATGGTAGGGTAGGAGTGTGGGGGGGGGGGTATATACTGTGAGCCCCTGTTGGAGAGGTTATGTAAATATGTGTATTTGAATGGGTAGTTCCTGGAGGAAGATATGCAAGGAGGATTAGTGTCTGTTTGGCTAATGGTTGATTAATGGCCCATTTTCTGCTGGAAATCCCCCTTTCCCTTCGTGGGATTCATTTGCAAGTGTTGAGTTCTGATTTTAGTGTTCTTCAGGACTGGGAGCTGGATTTTGTTTACTTTTAGGGTTTCTTCTTTCCTGTTGAAGTTGTCCAAGTGTTTGTGAATTTCAATAGCTTCTCTGTGCATTCTGACATGATAGGTGTTGGCCTGGTCCAGAATTTTGGTGTTTTCAAATAACATTTTGTGTCCAGCTTGGTTTATAACATGTTCTGCTACTGCTGATTTTTCTGGCGGGCCCAGTCTAAAGGACAAAAGAGACCTTCTCACAGCTGCAGGAATTTACCACATACCATGCAGCTGTGGACAAGTTTACATAGGGACCACTAAACGCAGATGTTGGGATACTGAAATTATAACCCCTCTGACGGAGTTAAGCATTATAACATTGGAATACTTGTTTTCTTTTGTATGTATTAACAGAAGCCAAATTTCATATTGTAAAACTGACCCAAACACTGATGAAGTGAAAGTTTTTTTGTGATTAATAATCTTGGAGTTTTGTATAGGTGGAAAATGGAATTTTAAATAATAATAATAATAATAATAATAATAAACGCAGTGTGCAAACACGAATCAAGGAACATGAGAGACACTGCAGACTGGGCCAGCCAGAAAAATCAGCGGTAGCAGAACATGTTATAAACCAACCTGGATACAAAATGTTATTTAAAAACACTGACATTCTGGACCAGGCCAACAATTATCATGTCAGAATGCACATAGAAGCTATTGAAATCCACAAACACCTGGACAACTTCAACAGGAAAAAAGAAATCCTAAAAGTAAACAAAATCTGGCTTCCAGTTTTGAAAAACAATAGAATCAAAACTCAGCACTTGCAAATGAATTTTCCCCGGGGACAGGGGGATTTCCAGCAGATAATGGGCCATCAACCAACCATTAGCCAAACAGACACTAATCCTCCTTGCATATCTAAACCCAGAAACTAACCATTCAAATACACAAATTTACATATACTCCCCAACAGGGGTTCACAATATATAATCTCCACACACACTCCTACCCAATCATTCTCTGAAGATGCCAGCCACAGATGTAGGCGAAACATCAGAAAGAAACTCTTCCAGAACATGGCCTCACAGCCCGGAAAAAAACCAAGGAAAATCTATGGATGCCGGCCATGAAAGCCTTTGACTTCACATTACTCTGGATGGTTAAACTTTAGTGGATGGTTAGACTTTAAAGACTGTTACTATACCCTATACCCCTCCCTATAATATTTCATAGTTGGCAATATTAAGATGCTTCATGGGGTTTAGTAGCCTGGGGTAGACCAAAAAGTGAGGTCAGATGGAGGTCACCAGGATCCAAAGAAGGTGTCATGGAAAAATACTAACAGACACACCCAAGATAGGATTGAGCGAAGCCCCTAGTAAACAAAGCCATCAAGGCGGTATGTACTAATCCCCTCTTGGACCCCCTTTGGTGATGATTACAAACATTACACACATTACAAACAAGCAAGTGATCAAAACAACCCTAATCCCCAGGAAATATCTCTTTATACCTTCCCTCCCCCTGTCATAAACCCATCAGTTTCTATGGAGATTTTCACACGGGGCAATTATTCCCCTGAGAGATTGGGAGAGAAATGGGGCTCTTCCAGGAGCAGAGCTCCGTTTCGCATGCCCCTTTCCTTCTCCCGATCTGACGTCGTCCTCACTCTGTGGTGCTTCCATTTCTCTGCCAGTATCTTCCGTTATTTTTTAATAACGAAAATTCTTCGTTCTTAAAAAATGACGCAAGATACTGTATTCAACCTTTCTGCCTTAAACCTTTTGTTAGCCTTGTGTGGTTCTTGTGAGCATGTGTTGAGTGTATGAGTACCCTCCATGTTATTTTCCAATAAAAAACATTTATTTTACTTTATCTGGAGTTGTCTGCAGTGAGCACTAGTATACATAGGTGAAAAAGATCCCAAAAGTTACCCAACCTCTTGCAGCCATCTATTTAAGCTAATAATTCCCCCAATTAATAACTGAGATTTCACATCATGAGTGGGCTCCCCATAGACCCTACACCCCTTCGGGTAACATGACTTTACAGATGAGTTGGTATCAAGGCATGTGATCAAACAAGGAGAGGGTACAAGTGTTGGAGGGGGCACTGAGGTCACAAATCCAACCTCCAGTCTCCACACATTTACAGAACCATAAAATCATAGAGTTGAAAGGAACCCCAAGAGCCATCCAATCCAACTCCCTGCTAGTATTGAAATCCACTGCCAAAGCATTCCTGCAGGGTAACAATCTAACATCTATTTAAAAATCTCCAACAAAGTGGAGCCCACCAACTTCTGAGAAACTCTGTTCTCCTTTCACCTCTTATTACCCAGGTAACTTTCCTAATGTTTAATTGGAGGTTTGAGACTCTAGAGCAATCTTCTAGAGCAGCAGAAAACAAGATTGCACCGTCTTCTACATGACAGACCTTCAGATATTTAAAGATGACTATTCTATCAGCTCTAAATCTTCTCCAGGCTAAATCATGATCATCTGGAGAGACCCATCTCTTTATCCCACTACTTTCTCAGGGTTGTTGGGTGGAAACAATGGAGAGGGTCTTCTTGGTGGCTATTCCCAGACTTTGGAACTCCCTCCCTAAAGAGAGCAGGAGGGCCCTCTCTTTGCATCAGGAAGTCAAAACATTTTTATGCTGTCAGACATTTAAAAACTGACTAGGGTGGGTTTTAATGATGTGCAGGGCTGTTTTAAAGGTTGCATGTGGTCTTCTAATGAATTTGAATGTTTGTAATGTGTAATGTTTTAACTTTATAAATTGTCTAATAGTTTTTTAACCAACTCTTATATTTATACTTTTATTAGTGACTTTATATAGTTTAATCTATATTGTTTGATATTTGTTGTTAACTGCCCTGAGTCCCATTATTGGAAGAAAGACAAGATATAAATGAATAAATAAATAATATACCCAAATCCCTTAACCACTATTCCTTATAGGGCTTGGTTTTTAGGCCTTTTGCATCTTAGGACTTTTTCAGACAAGGGTTACCGCACAAGAAGCTTGCAGAAGAGGAATGGCACTCTTGCGCGGCAGGGAGTCCATTTCAGACTACGCCGTCCCTCTCTCAGCATTGTCCGTGTCAGTTCCATGTACAGTTGAAGGCAGCTGCACCATATTTTACTCACGGACAACTTCCATGAATAAAAAATGGTGCGGCTGTCCTCAATCGTACACGGAACTGACATGGACGATGCCGAGAGAGGGACAGCATCATCCAAAATGGACCCCCTGAGCATGAAACTTGTACACACAGATGTTCTCTCTGTGCCATCATAGAATCATAGAACTATAGAGCTGGAAGAGCCTGCAATGGCCATCCAGTCCAACCTCCTGCCATGCAAGAATACACAATCAAAGCACTCCCAACAGCCTCTGTTTAAAAACCTCCAAAGAAGGAGACTCCACCACACTCCCAGGCAGTATATTCCACTGTTGAACAGCTCTTACCATCAGGACGTTCTTCCTAATATTTAGTTTGAATCTCTTTTCCTGTAGGTTGAATCCATTGCTCCATATCCTGATTCTGGAGCAGAAGAAAACAAGCTTGTTCCTTCTTCATGAACCTTGTCAATGTCATTCCATTACCTTTCCACCCTCTAGACTTGGTATCCCTAATCTGTATATGTGAACAGATCTGAAGAGGTACTCATAATGTGTTAATGACCAACATATGAAATAACGAGATGGACACACAAGATGGGTTGAAATATGGGTCACTTTATTGCATAACTAACCGATTTAATTGTTTATTTCTTGAGGTATACGAACCTGGGGGGAGACGCAGTGAGGGAAAAGCTGGAGCCGATGGTCTCCCCATATCCATCTCCCAACTTCCCTGGGTGAAACACCTAAGCCCCAAGGGGGATCCCAGTAATTTGGATACCCCCCCCCTGGCACCACCTACTGGAAGGTGAGACCCCAGGCTGCAAACGCTATCCCCCCCGGAGCGATGGGGCTGAGCAGGCTGGGCTGGGCCTCAGAAGGTCTCATCCCCCCACCAGAGCAGGCCATGACAGGCCTGAGCAGGCTGTGCCTGGCCTCAGAAGGCCCTGTCCCCCTAGAGCAGGCTGCGGCAGGGCTGAGCAGGCCACACTGGGCCTCAGAAGGCCACGCCCCCCAAAGCAGGCTGTGGCAGGGCTGAGTAGGCTAAGCCAAGCATCCGGAGGCCTTCGCAGAAGGCCCAACCCCCCCCCCAGAGCAGGCCGTGGCGGGGCCAAGCAGGCCGCACCAGGCCTCAGAAGGCCTTGCCCCCCAAAAGCAGGTTGCAGGAGGCCCTACCTCCCTAGAGCAGGCCACACCAGGCCTCTGAAGGCCTTGGGGGGCCCCGGAGCAGGTTGCAGCAGGAGCCCCCCCTTCTGGAGGCAAGAGGTCCCCCCTCTGAAGGCCTCGCCCCTCCAGAGCAGGCCCCAGCAGAACACAGCTGGCCATGTCAGGCTGCTGGATGCCTGGCCCCCAGAGAAAGCCACGGAAGGAGCCCCCCTTGAAGGCTAGAGGTCCTCCCCCCCCCCGGAGCCATGGTGGGGCCGAGCAGGAGCCACACACCCCCAAGGCCTGGGTCATAGCCAGAACCCATCAGAGGGAGAGAGAAAAGAGGAGAGCTAAGAGGTAAGTCCAACCGCCCGCCCCCCCATGCAACCATACCACAGGTGATCTGCAATGATCCTCCTCCTGTGGCCGACAAAGGGCAAAGAGGATGAGGCTAGGGGCGGCATGGTCTAAATATATTGAGCTCTGCCCCTACCTCCTCCCTACCATGGTGTGCCATGCCATGGTCCAATCCTGTGCTTCATTTTCCTATGAGGTCATTAAACCACCGCCCCCAAAGCAACGCTTCACAATCCTCGGGTGTGTGTGTGGCTATTCTCTCAATCACATGAATTTTGGTTAAGTTGTTAACAGCGTAAGGGTTAACTGTGATAGATATGCTTGGGCTTGGTTCAAGAGCCAATGAAAGTGAAGTGAAATGGGTAGACAAAACATATGTTATCACCCTCACTGTCTACTCTCAAAGTACCAACTATAAGAATCACCTACAAAAGACATTCTCAACTTTTGGCCTTCCAAATGTTTTGGACTTGGCTCCCCAAATTCCTGACTACTGGCAAAGCAGGCCAGAGTATTTGGGGGTTGAAACATCTGGAGCACCAAAGTTTGTAAACTTAAGCTTACAATATGAACTTAACCAATTAATTGTTGGAATCCCTCTTCCTTGTCTCCAACATTCCCATCTGAGAGGGGGAATGGTGTGACTGGCTTTTTGGTTGTGGCACCTGATCTGTAGACTGCTCTCAATCCCTTGAGATTGCTCTCAGACCAATCTTACACATAAGTCACATACCAGCAACTTTTTATGACATCCCAAGGGTTGTCTAGACAAGAAGATATAATGCTGATTTCTGCACTTTCATTTGTCTCCATGGTCCTTTGACAAAATCACTGGTATGCCAAGCTATCTATGCCTGAAGTTCTCACATAGCCATGCCTGCAAATCGTCATGGTGGCTGAGAGTGAATTACTCATGTTATTATTCTCAACAAGTTGTCACTGGTGCACAGTATTTTTTTAACTGCAAATCAAAGGTGCACAAGTGCAAACTTCCACTTAAAAAAGCTGCTTGGTCACCTCAATGCAGCCAAAAAAGCACCTGATTGGCAAAGCAAAACTCCAAAATGGCGCTTCCACCACTTCATTGCCAGCAAGTCTGCCTTCTGTGCATGTCTGACTAATCAGCTTTCCACTTCTACCCTTATTGAGGTCCCGTCTACACGATTTAAATAATACGTATGGCGTGCGAAAGTTCGCACTTCTGTACAAACGGACGTTCGGATGCACACGAATGCAAAAGAGGGGGGGCCGATTTTCCACCCTGAAATGCGCACACGCGGCATTCGGGAAGGAAAGCGGATCACAAAGAGAAATCTGTACGCCGTTCGGATGGCTGACGGGCCTGTACGGTCCGTTCGCACACATATGAACAGGCAGGGTAATCTGATTGGCTGGCCAAGTAGAGGGGGCGGGGCTAGCACAGAGGGGAATTGGGAGCGGCCGCCATGTTGGTTTCCTGGCTAGAGAGCGTCTGGTAAGTCCGTGAATTTATATGTTTATTTATTTTTATTTTATATTGTAAATACGGAAAACCGAATGTCCACAAACCAGGAACCTTTTTTAAAAAAAAAGCGACGGGAGATTTAAAACTGCCGCTTGGCTTGCTCGCTCCAGCCAGCTTCGGGAAGAGGGAGTCATACGGAGTTTAGGGGGCTTAAAAATCGTATAGCCGGTTCGTATGCATACGAACGACAGGCTGTTCATATTTTTTGCCCCCCATATGGATTTTTTTATGATCGTATAGCCGCACCCTGAGAATACACTATGATGCAAATTGGTTGTCCAAAAAAGCAGTAATGCACATTTCCATACATTATTTTTTAAAAAACTTGGGAAATGCCATTTTTTGGAGTTTTTGGCCTCCCTCCTTCTGGATAAGTTCCATCCTTTCTCAGCTTGTCTGGTTGCCACACACCTCATAGAATCATAGAATTGCAGAGTTGGAAGAGACTACGAGGGCCATCCAGTCCAACCCCCTGCCACGCAGGAAATCTTGATCAAAGCATCCCTGACAGATGGCCATCCAGCCTCTGTGTAAAGACCTCCAAGGAAGGACACCCCACCACGCTCTGAGGGAGTGTGTTCCACTGCCTAACAGCTCTGACTGTCAAAAAGTTCCTCCTAATGTTGAGGTGGAATCCCATCAATCCCATCCCTCCCATCAATAAAGAAACGATCTGCTTCAAAAACCTTTGAAGAACGAAGTTGGAGGGCAACAGTTATGTTGTCTCATTTAATGATCACTGCTCTTTCATTCTGTGATACTGAACATAGAAGACATTTTTGTCCTTGGTCAAGGCTGAGTTTTGCTACTGCATTAAAAAAAAAGTTTACACCACCTGTTATCTTAACACATTACAAGCAAACTTATTAACAGTCTAAATGAGTGAATATATAATAGACATGCAATATGAAGAGCATGAACTATTTTTAGACTGTAGGGTGGTGGGGAGGGGGAGAACTCAGCATCAAGAGCTGTTTCCATCATATCAACGACAGCTTGCTCAAAAGAAAGGTGCAAGCTACAAAACTAAGAACTAAGCAGCTACCCGCTTCAATGTACCTTTTCTTAAATTTGCTAGAAATGCTCTTTTACATTTATACGGGGGGGGGGAGAATATATGTCGGGGGGGATATAGATATCTATTATAACTCTTTATATTCCAAAGAAACCCTTTGGGCCAGTCAAAAGGTTAATACCAGCAGTAGTTCACTTTTATTTCTTGATTAGTTACATTTTTATCTTCAGTTTTTCCCATTGAGCTCAAAGCATAATAATGGCTCTGCTCCTTCTCCCTTTTATGTTCATAACAGCCCTGTGAGGTAGATCAGACAAAAAGAATGAACTGCCAAGGTTTTTCTCGCACTGTTTGCTCAACAGTAGTGAACAATTTCCATAATTCTAGCTACTTTCCTTATACAGTTAAATAACAACAAAAGTACATGGGGTGGAATTCAAAAGCAGCTGTTTTGTTTTTTGCCATAGGGTATTTTTTGTCCTAATCATTATAATCAATTAGGACAAAAAAAAATGGAAGCAAAAATTATAATCGATTTGGACAAAAAAATATCCTATGTGCCATTTTTCAGTGAACCATTCTGCAGAAAAGCAGACATTATACGCTCTGGCTGTCAGTAAGCTGCCTACATAAAGGGGACTGGGCAATCAGAAAGAGTATTTATACCTAAACCCTAACCCTAACCTTAGCCCTGACCACAACCCTAATTGTAATGCATTTGTATCCTCATTGGGATCAGAAAAACATCCATTTTGCACTTTCTGCATCAATATCCTTTCACAAGAGGATTGCCTGCTCTCTCTGCTCTCCTTCTGCCAGTAGGCAAAGACATTTTTATTTAGACAGGCCTTTGGTACTTAAATTCAATAAAATCATGTGGCAGAAAAATGTTTTGAATGTGGTATGCTGTGCTTTTATTGTCTTATCTTCCAATCATGTTTTGAAATGTTTTAACTTTCTGCTTTTTTTAACAGAATTTTTTTTAAAAAAAAATATCTGATTTTGTAAAATAAGATTTTTAGCTTAAACTTGTTTTAATTTTTTGTAAGCCAATTTGGTTTAAATTTTTGTAAACCAATTCGAGTCTCTGGCTGGGGGAAAGGTGGGGTATAAATTAAATAAATACATAAATAGAATATTATCCTAATTGTAATGTATTCATTCTTCATTACTTGCATGTCTTCAGAGTATGCAGTGACAATGTCAGAACCAAAATAAATATTATATTAGAGAAAAATGCTTGAAATGTGCAAATATTGCATAAGAAACATGCAAAAAAGCATTATGCAAGGAAAAGCTGCTTGCAAAAGATGCATACTTTAGGCAAAAGTGCATACAAATGTGTCTACATTGGGAGAAATGCACATAAAAATCCATATAAATATCCAAGCATTGTTGTTTTTTAAAATACAAACTCTTGGAGAAATGGGATGGAGCTGAGATTTTTAGATTTCAACCAAATGGCCAAATTGACAAATTCAACCCAGAGTCAACTCATTCTGTTTCCCTTATACAGTCGGATCCCCATATCCACAGGGGTTCAGTTCCTGAACTTACCACAGATACTGGAAACTGCAAATAACAGTGAGCCCTATTAAAATAAAGGACTTTCAATAAAAATATACCATAGAGTTGCATTGGAGGACCTAGAAGATGCCTAGCAAGGAGGACTCTCTAGGCATTTTCCAGTGCAATTCCATGGTATGTGTCCCTATTTTTGTGTCCTGCGGGTAACTGAAATCGTGGATATTGGTTCTACAGATTCAGGGGTCCAACTATATTTTTATATAATAGGGAAAGGCAACTCTAATGGGTTTGAAGCCAATGTTTTGCCCCGGGAGTTTCCATGAGCTGCATAGACTGTCAAAAATGCCCCCAAAACAAAACAAAAACCAGAAGTGGCCAGAAGCTTACTACTGATTTTTTTAAAAATGGGATATCTTTATGTTAAACTGGGGGAAGAAAGGGGATCCAACCTATTTTAAAGGTGAAGTGCTGATCGTAGAAGCTTCTGTAAGAGACAAATTGGCCTTTTTCAGGCAGAAAAAAGGGGTACAGTATATCTGAATGGATCAAGGCCTGGAAAAGCAACCTTGGCTGCCACATATGGCTACAGAACTGCACTTTGTCCTTTCTTTATAGAAGAAAAGATATTTGATGCAAAGTCCCAGCAGCTTCCTCTAAATTAGACATTCGAAGGCTTTCAGAAGGTTTTACCTCTGAAGAAAATTCCTTACAGCTTAGAAAAAAAGAAACAACAGCCTAGCAGAGGATACAGTTCCTGTTCTTTTATATAGCTAATTTCAGGTTAACTTTGAAGATTATAAATGAATAAAAGCATAATGCCATTGACTGATTTCAAAGGGCTAAGGCAGCAGAGAGAGGTGCAAAAGCCTACTATTAAGAAATTTTCAAAATATTATTCAATGGCTTTGGAAGCACACAAAAAATCCCATTACGAGAAAACATTATAACAAAAGAACCACCAGCCACTTAACATACCAATATTAACATTAAAGGAGTTAATTATCAGGATATATCATATTCAGTTTTTGCTGCTGCTGCTGCTACTGCTAATAAATAAAACCATCCAAGACAAAGCTTCTTTAACAAAGACATTTTTAGCATTGTGAGAAATTCATACTTGATGGGTTTTTTTTCCTAAAAGTAATTTATAGGTCTAATTATGGCCCAAAGTTGCTGAAGTCTAAAGAAAACTGCAGCGCATTCTAACTTATGTGAACTGCTCAAAAGCATAGGTCCGGTAGCTTAAATTATGGTTAATATTATAGGGCAATAGTTTCCCCTAATCCTGGAAGCTGAAGGGGAAAGTGTTGTAATAACCAGAAACATCACCAGAAAAATGCTTTTGATTTATCTTCCTTTGATTTATCTTAAAATAAAGAGTGATATCTGAAAAATGATGGTTTTTTCCCCTGTACAATATTAAGGAAAATGATGGGGGTGGTTAAAAGTATTATTCCAGCTGTATAAAAAGCTTCCTGGGCATACACACACCAAAAGGTAGACTTTAAATTAAATATAGATGATCACTTACATTAGACAAAGAGGAAAGAGAGCAGCACCCCCATGCCAGTTAAACTCTGGTTATACTATTCAATCAGAATATCACCATCCACCAGTCACTTCTCAATTCAGCACATGTTCCTAGATTTGTGATGTAAATTGAGACTGATGTAAATGGGAGGCCCCTGTTCCACAAGGAATCACTGGAAAACAGTGAGATGTGTTCCACCATAATATTAGTGGTTTTACTTAAACCAGCACCAATTTTAAAGCATAAAACATCACAGATTACCTTTTTCCAGGCTAGAATAAAGTGCATATGCTCTCCAGAGGGACCACAAGAGGCAGCAATTGTTGTACCCAAGATGGCTTGGCTTGCCAATAGATGACAATTCCTTGTCAGAGAAGCAACTGGTAAGAACTGAACCCAGTGCTTTTCTGCTACACCTTCTCCAGTAGGCTTCCCAGGTGGAGAAAGCAGATCAGGGGAGAAAAGGACATTATCAGACAGGTGGCTAAAAATGCTGTAATTCCACAAATGAAAATAGTGGGAACATTGTGGCATTATAACACTTATTATCACACATAGCTGTAATCACGTGAAAGAAACGCCATGGGATTATCACATGACGACCACTAGCGCTTCAAGAACAGGAGTTTACTTCTGTGATTTGGCATGGGTGAGATTTCGGTGGTTCTCATGAGAAGACACAAGCATGCTTAAAACTAAAAAAAAGAAAGCCCAGCTTAATTAACAAAGTAAATGAACACACAAACAATGAAACAAACCTAAAAACATGGAAACTAAACAGGGCAGTTCATAAAAATAGCAATAGCATTGATATTTATATACGGCTTATCAGTGCTGAAGCACTCCCTAAATGGTTTACATTTTTTTTTAGCTAATTGCCCCCAACAATTAGCTAAAAGCACTCCCTAAATGGTTTACATTTTTTTAGCTAATTGCTCGTTTTACTGACCTATGGAAGGATAGAAGGCTGAGTCAACCTTGCAGCCCTCTGGGATTGAACTCATAACCTTGTGGCTTTAACCACTGTGCCACCAAAAAGAGTGTCCTGTGGATAGTTTTCACATTCTCACCTGGATGTTTTCTCACCAAAGACCACCCATTCATGCTGTAATATTGCAATTACAATGGGACATGGTTTCACGTGGTCAATACCACAAAAAAGCGCTATTGACAGCTTGTCCTGCTATTAGGAAATGATGCCTTTTTTTGGCTGGAGCATGGAGTAAAAAGACAAAGATGATATGTCGTGCGATAGCAGGGCCCATTCGTGCAACCCTGATTTTTTTATTTTTTTAAATTTATTTTTTTATTTAGTTAGTTATTTATACCCTGCTCTTCAGCCACAAGGAGCCCTGGTGGCGCAGTGGTTAAATGCCAGTACTGCAAGCCACCATGTTGCAAGTTCGATTCCAGCGGGCTCCAAGGTTCACTCAGCCTTCCATCCTTTCATAGGTTGGTAAATTGAGTACCCAGCTTGTGGGGGGCAATTAGATAACACACATTGGAAACTGTTTAATGTAGTTAGATGCGTAAATAGCTATTGCTTAAAACAATTTGTAAGCCGCTCTGATAGTCTTGTGGCTGAAGAGCGGGGTATAAATAACTCAATAAATAAAATAAAATAAAAAATAAAATATCAGAGCGGCTTACAAATTGTTTTAAGCAAAGCTATTTACACATCTACACTGCATTAAACAGTTTCCAATGTGTGTTAGCTAATTGCTCCCCACAAGCTGGGTACTCATTTTACTGACCTATGAAAGGATGGAAGGCTGAGTGAAACTTGGAGCCCGCTGTCATAGTCCTATGATTTTTGCTGTGTCTGTTAATGTCCAAAGTGTTTCATGTGCAGGTGTAGAAGGCACACCAAAAAAAGAGCAGGTTAGCTCCTGCTGTGCACTCTCTAGCAGGCTTGCCCCGTGAAGAAAGCAGGGTCCCATTGCTCAACCATTAGCTAAGCAAGCAGAGGAAACCCCCTCCAGCCACACCAAAACTCCAAGATTCCAGTTTCTTCCTCCTAGCAATGCCATGGTTGGAGCTACTTTCTCCCTCTTCTTCCCCACCCCCACAACCTAGGCTGGTAAAATAAAATTGGTCCAGTCACCTTTTCTTACCACTCAAAATTCTTATGGCTCAAAAATCCAAAGCGCCTCACTCTCTCACCTCGCCCACCTTGTTTTCTCACCTCGCCTCCCTTGCTCTCCCAACTCACTCAACTGCACAGGCATGCTGCAAGAGCTATGCATTGTGGGTGAGAATTTCATTTCTTTCTTTCTTTATGAAGAAACAGTGTAAATTGGAGCAAAGGAAATTAACGGCTTGTCTACAATGAAGGTAAATACCTGGTTGAAATTCGGACTACTCTGGCCTGGATTTAAGCATCACACCTTGCCAAAACCTGAATCTGATTCATCCAGATTTTTACCCCTGCCCCCATAATAAGCCTGCTGCCACAGGTCCTTGGTGTCAAGTTACTGCACCAGGTTTCTGCCTTCCCAGCATGCGGCCACTCATTCTGAGGGCAGAATGAGTGGCTGTACACTGCACACTCCTCTCACAACAGAACAAGCGTCCATATGCAGGGCTCTGCCTTCCCAGTATCTTGAGGTCAGAATGAGTGGCTGAACCCAGCACACTCTCTCACTCTGACCTCGGAATGAACAATTGCATGCTGGGAAGGCAGATCCAATGACAACAACACTGAGGAGCAGGGGGGGGGCGGAATAGCAGTGCCTCTCAGGTAGCAATTGTCCTCCTCCCCACCCCTGAATCCATTATGGATCCTTCGTTCACACTACAGTTTTCACCAGAGTTGTCTGCAAACTCCAGAGAACACCAAGAGTCTTCTAAAACCCAGATTTATATGGTATATCCCGAGTCTGGTGTGGATGGGTCCGTATATTGTGTGGCATTATTGAGCCACATTCGAGGAGGATTCAGGGTTTTTTTTCACTAGTGTAAACAAGGCCTTAGAGTCACCTTATACATTTCACTGCAATGCAGAGAAAATTAAAAAAAAATAATAAAAAAGGTAATATACAAATCATGCTAACCACCTGAACACAATATATATGCAAACAAATACATTCTGACATCTTATATTCTCCCAGAAACCACCTACTAACCATGGAATTGGCTTGTCTGTGATTAATAGTGAAAAATAGACACAAAATGCTCTTGTGCATTATGCATCATCCCAGCCAAGGTCAACCACAGTTTTCAATGGGGGCAATATTTTCCAAAACAATAAGGAACCTCACATTTCTGAATCTTGTCTGCAAACAAGAATTCAACCTTCCATTGTGTTAAGCCAACTTTTTAAAAGTTGATCAAAGGATCTACAACTTTTTATTTACAAGCTACTTTGAACAGTGCTATGTGGTGCATCTACAATGCAAAAGGCAAATTCCATGTTGGACGTAATTATAAAAAGAATTGAAACTAGAACGGCTGATATTCTACCGCCCTATGGTACAACCACACTTGAGATAATGTGTTCAGTTCTGGTCAGTGAACCTCAAAGTAATTAGTGTAGAGGTGGAAACAGTGAAGAACTGGGCAATTTTTTTCTTTCAGAAAAATGTTATAATGTTTGGAATCATTTAGCTTAGAACAAAAAAGTGAGCAAGGCACATATGCTAGAGGTGTATAAATTATGAACAATGCAGAGAAGATGGACAAGGGGAAAACTTCTTAGATTTTCCTTGGTTTTTTTTCCAGGCTGTGAGGCCGTGTTCTGGAATAACATGGCCTCAGAGAATGGTTGGGTAGGTGTGTGTGTGAAGTTTATATGCTGTGAACCCCTGTTGGGAAGTATATGTAAATTTGTGTAATTGAATGGTTAGTTTCTGGTTATAGAAATGCAAGGCTTGTCAGTGTCTGTTTGGCTTATGGTTGGTTGATGGGCCATTATCTGCTGGGAATCCCCCTGTCCCTGGGTGGAATTCTTTTGTAAGTGTTGAGTTTTGATTCTATTGTATTTCAAAACTGGGAGCCAGATTTTGATTACTTTTAAGGTTTCTTCTTTCCTCCCCAACAGGGGCTCACAGCATATAAACTCCACACACACTCCTACCCAACCATTTTCTAAAGATGCCAGCCACAGATGTAGGCGAAACGTCATAAAGAAACTATTCCAGAACACGGCCTCACAGCTGGGGAAAAAACCCAAGGAAAATCTATGGATGCCGGCTGTGAAAACCTTCAACTTCACAGAAAACTTCTTAGTTTATTATAATCTTAGTTCCAGGTCATTCCACTAAAGCTAAATAGCATGTGATTCAGGATAGATTAAAAAAATAGCCCATTTTTGCACAGCATGATCAAACTATTGCATGATGTAGTGATTGCAACCAATCTGGCCAACTGAAAGGGGGGATTCAACAAATTCCTGGAGATTAGGGTTAACAGTCATGATGGATTCCCTCTCAATACAGAATACACCTCTCAATAACAGCTACTGGGAGCATGAACAGGAGGGTGTTATTGCACATCCTCTTTGTGGACTTCTCACAGGAATCAGGTTAGCCAGAGTTGGAACAGGATGCTGGACTAGACAGGCCTTTGGTCTGATCCAGCATGGATCTTCTTATATTCTGTCCTTGTGTATTTTGCTACCTATTGTTCCATCATTTCACCTTTACAAATGAATCATTGTTATTCTTCTGTATTTTTAAAACATGCATAACCTGCCTTTCTTCCAAGAACTATAGAGCCTTCCTTGCCATTTTTATCTCCACAGTAGCCCTGTGTGGCAGGCTAGGCAGAAAAATGGTAACTAAAGTAATGTCACACAGTGAGTTTTGTGACTGAATGGAAGTTTGTACTCAGGTCTCTGGCCCCTAGTGCCCCCTTTTCACCCAGAGTGGGCCTCTTTATATTTATTTATTATTTATACCCCACTTTTCAGTCACAAGGCTATCAGAGCGGCTTCTAAATTGTTTTAAGCAATAGCAATTTACACACCTACACTGCATTAAGCAGTTTCCAATTTGTTTTAGCTAATTGCCCCCACAAGCCGGGCACTCATTACGGTCTCTTACGGTCCTCCCATGACTTCTCAGCATTAACTATACAGTCGATTGCTGTTGAGAGTTACAATCCAACAACCGCTGGAAGGCCACAAGTTGGCCAGGTGGAGGCATTCCACTCTAACTATTAAGCCATGCTACCTATGAAACAACAGATAAATTTAGTTCAGACCATTATTTGGTTTTGCCAAATAAATAATCTCCTATCTCTACCAGCAGGATCGCCGTCAAGTCTGGGGCCCTGTCTGTATGAGGGGTGGGGAACTGGATTGCTCTGCAGTGATGTCAAATCACAGCAGTTGCAATTTGTCTTAATATTTTTGGTTGGGGTTTTTTGCCCCAAAAGCTTTACACGCCCACCAATCAAGATAGCGGCCATGAGTGATTCTCCCCACCCTTTTTAATGTACTTTAATTTGCCATCGCTGAACTTTTTTTTAAAAAAAACCTATTTTCTAAGTGTGCTGAAGAAATATATTGCCATTATAAAAAAAGAAGAAAAAGCCCACCATTTTCTTGCTAAGGTGAAAAACAAGCAAGCCCTGCCCCCTGCACTTGTCTGGCCAGTCAGGTTTGAGCTTTCTCTTGTATGGGAAAGTAATTCATATTGAATCACTTGTCCCAAAGAGCAGGAATGCGCATTCTCCACACTGGTTTTTTTTTTTTTTTAAACTCTGGGAAAAGCCACAAAGGCTTTTCCGGTGGAGTTTTTGACATTTTGGGCCCCCTCCCTTCACAATATGTTGGAACAATACCAATTGCCATTAAGATAGGTTGTTTTCTCCTTGCATTCCATGAGTATTTTTGCCATTAAGATATCCCCTGCAGAGGAACAAAGCATCCAGAGCAAACCCTGGACTTTCTTTACATAGCCGTGAGCAACATCAGGATATAAGATGTTATTGAACTATTTAAAAGATTGACAGCTTCAATGTTGTAGCAAGCACTATCTGAACAAACATCTCTGGTTCAGAAAGTGGGGAAAGGGTGAGGTCAGGACTGAACTGAAGCAAGACCAATTTGGCAAGTAATTAACAATATCAGTAATACCTTGGAATTTCAGTCTAGACCCTTACAGTTTCATTTTGGCATTTCATGCATAATTTTCACTGTGACTACTTTGCTGGACCTAATGTGAGTGTCACCAGTACGTCGATAGGATTTCTACTGTAATCCAGTAATAATTAACTGGCTTGACTGTTACAGTGTTATCACATGTCTCTTTGTAGTAGCTGTCCTTAGCTACAAGAGCAGCAGAAAGACATTAATCTTTGAGTCATTTTATCAGCTAATTATACAAAGATACAGAAGTTGTACTAAACTCTTGACCCAAATCCTTGTATGTGGGGAGTACAGCAACTTAGTACATTAAAAATGACACTATTATTCTCCTATCATCTTTCTTAGCTGATGATGTACCAAGCTGGTTCTAATTATGTGCCATAGCATCAGTCGCTTTCAGCAACACAAATCAATTAGAGCCATGGGATTGGCATTCTTTAAATGAAAACAATATTTTGCTCATAAGCATTTTGGCCCATAATTATTCTGAGCAAACACAGAAAACACAATGGTGTGGTTAGAATGTTGTACTAGGCTCTAAGAGATCGAGGTTCAAGTCTCTACTCACTCACGAGTCAGGAAAACAAAGACTCTCTGGGCTGGTTTACACGGCAGATTTTATTGCGTTAAGTTGCGCTTTAGCGCTTTCCCGCATCAGTGGTGGGTAGTTTACACGGTATATGTTTACACAGCTATATTTTGTGGCTCTTTGATTTTTTCCACTTTGAGGTTCACACAGCCAAAAGTGCTGGGGGGATGGCCAAGCATTGGAGAGGGAAAGGAATGCCATAGGAATGTCTGCCCTGGCCCCAACTCTGTGTCCTTAAGGGCAGTCCCCGCCCCCCCACTCCCTTTCCACAATTCAAATGGAAGGTTTTCTTCCTTGCTTAAAACAGCATTTTCTGCCATTCTGTTGAACTAAAGCCCTAAAAATCCCTGGAAGAGAATTCTCAGTACCCCATCAAACTACAAACCCCAGAATTCCATAGGATACAGCCATGACAGTTTAAAGCAGTATCAAACTGCTCTATCTGTACAGTGTATATACACTCCAAGAATGACATTCACAAATGGAAGTCTCTCTCTCAATCTCCCCCCACCCCCGCTTTCAACAAGAAATCACATTCTGAGCAGATATCTTGAGTACCTCAAGTAGGTATGGTGGCAGTGATGAAGATTTTGGCTTTAATTGAACCAACCCAAGATCACAGATGGAAGGGGTGACATAGGAGGCAGGCTGTGTGTGTTTGGTTGGCATATATTGATCCCACAGAGTTTTAAACCAAGCCTAGGAAAAGACAGGTAGGGAGAAAGAGAAAAGGGAAAAAGAAGGCCTAGAGCTGAGGAGGGAGGGAAAGCAGGTGAAGGGAAACAAGTGAGTGTAGGAAAGGAGGTTGGTAGTGGACATGGAACAGAGCCCAGACCAGCCCAAGACATTGCACTCCTGAAGGGCCCATCTCTTCCAGTTCAAAATCAGCCAAGTTATTTTAGCACACAAGAGAGGGAAATTACACAAGCATCTCTCTTCATCCCTGCCAGAACAAATACTGTACAATGTTCACAAAGCAAATAACTAACAATGTGCTGTCCTTTCACATTCCCTTTGTTGCATGGAGTGGCTACCTCCCTCTGACTTCTGGCAGAACTGACCTCACAGCCTGAGGAGAAAGCCAGAGAAGTCTCTGTGGCTCTTGAAAGGAGAAAAACACATGGGATACAGAAAAGCTAGAAAAGAGAGCGAATGCAACATGACCAGGACCTGCAGTGAGGAGAGCTGACATCTGTTTTGAAACCAGCTAAATATGTGGCTAAATCTTAGTGAATCTGTTTCTAAGCTTTTTAGCATGCATTCTAAGCATTTTAGCATGCCTTTAACCCTTATTTCTGTTTCATTCATTCTCCATATTAATGAAATGAAACTAACAGCCTACGTTGATCAGATACTCCAAACCGCGCAAACCACCTGTTCCTCTAGCAGCTTTAGCACTCCACAAGTTATAAGTCTCATCTTTTAGAGGTAATGCTGCCCTCTCAAGAACAGAATGAACACTTCTTAAATTTGATGGCCAAGAGACGGACAAACCACTCACAACCAGTGTCCTGTTAGGACTGATTCTAAATTAATTGGTCCTTTTAAAAAATAATACAGAATCTGCACACTTGTCTAGATGGGCAATATATCCCATCTTTCCCCCATCTCAGAGCCCTGCAGTCCTGACAATGCAGGGCATTTGCCCTGTTCTGCCCGAGGCAGTTCTTACTACCCCTGGGACAGATATAGGGCTGAGACGGGGGAAGGCAGGGTACAGCCTGATACAACATTTTACTGATTTAGTTCCTTTCCACTGGGAGGAAACAGATTGGGTCCCATGTGTCTGCAGGAGGCCATCCCTCATTGCTGGGACCATCTCCTTGGCTCCCTTGGAAGGGAGGAAGGAGTCCCACAGCATGTGACCAAGGCTGGTCACATGCAAGGGGCCTTGGTCACATGTTGCAGGCCCCCTTCCTGCCTTCCTAGACAGCAAGGGAAATGGCAGCAGCTTCAGTGACAAGATGGTGTGCCTGTCAGGACTTCCTCCCATTCTGTTGAGGGAACAGGGGAACAACAAGCCTGGTTGCAGCTAGGATATGTGGCAGGAAGCTGGAATATCCTGGCTCATGTAGATGAACCCTGAAACTTGGAAGCCAAATAACTTATTACAGTTGTCAAAGGTGATAAAAACTGCAATCCTAAACACTTACTTACTTAGGATTAAGCACAATTGAGAGTAAATCCTATTGAGTACAATGCAATACACTGTTGAGGAGGTATGGTTAGAACTGTGTTGCTCATTTGTGTCTTTCACTATTGGTCAACAGATTACTTTTTTCATGAATTATGGGAATATGGAGTATTTTCAGTTGCAATAACACAGTGGTATAGGGGAAAAAAACCAAAACACAAAGCTTTAAGAAGACCAAACAAGTTAAAGACATCTGAGATTTTTTGAACAGATCTAAGTTTTGTAGTTGCACCAACATGGATTTCAGCTGAGCATTTTTATTTCACTGTGTCCCTATTGCTAATGAGGGTGGGGGGACATGCTAGTCATACCCAAAAACATTCCTTAGGTTTAAATACAAAGTGAAATTTCAAAATATTATTTTAAACTATTTTTTCATCAGATTTGTCTTCACAAGTAGGGAGACTGCATCTGTACAAATGATATGCGACAGCAACAGATCCTAGTATTGTTGCATGTTGTCAGCCCTGCTGCTTAACAATGGGTCAAATTTTAATCTGCAATTAAAGCTTTAATTGATTACTCTCCCCAATTAATTGATTAAAGCCTCAAGCCCTAATCAATGGTGTAAAATGTGCACTTTGGTTTTTTTTTAACTCTTTACTGCCAACTAGACAAGCAATAAAGCCGAAAGAGGTTGTTTTACATGTGAGACATGTCCCCTTGAATGTTCTCAAACTCAATTCCCTCTGCTATAGTCAGTGGAAAATGGTAGATACCAGCAGCCCGTATGGTAGACAGATGTTGTGGAAGACCCAAGGAATATGAGATGGGAGTAGATAAGGGCAGTAGCAGTGGTGAGCAGCCTCAATAATGACAGGAGGAAACAGGGACAGTAACCTCCTTGAGGACAGGATATTCTGTGCAAACTGAAAATGTAACCCAGATACTTGATGTTACTGAGGGAAGTTTCTTCCACCATGAAGTTATCATTTAAATGGGATTACTTTGTTAGCATTGAGCCAATATGGTGTAGTGGTTTGAGTACTGGACTAGGATTCTGGGAGATCACTGTTCAAATCCACAGTCAACCACGGAAATCTATTGGGCAACCTGGGGGAAGTTACACACTCTCAGCCTCAGAGGATGGCAATGGGAAACTCCCTCTGAAAATATCTTGCCAAGAACACCCTAGGACAGGGTCACCATACATTGTAGTCAACTGGAAGGCACATAACAACTACTACTATGTTAGCATACAAGTGGGATCTGCAACAAAATGTTCCAACGTGGACTGCTAGCCAAGCCCTTTTCTAGGAAACTCCATTCCATTCCCCTACCCCCCCCCAAGTTGTTGATCTTCCTCCACCCCCATCTATCAGCATCCATGTCCACAGAACATGCTCAGTCCTCACTTGGCTGGGTTGCACGTTCCTTTAGGATTGCATTTTCTTAAAGTGTTTTTGTACTTCTTACAATTCTTGGGGGATTTCCCAAGCCTGCTACAGAATGTGGAAGGGATGAGTTACAATTAGTGCAGCTTATTGCAACAAATTACTTTTTTTATGAGGGTGTAACTAAATTACATTCTAAACACAGTACAACAAATGGGAATGATTTTTTTTTTTTTAAGAATAGCATTTTCTGATTACTTTTGGAAGTTACTCTTTAAGCACATTTGAGGCATTTTCAGATGCATTTTGACAGGGATTTTTTACATTTTATACCAGGGTGGGAATCATGAGGGCATCCATATTTTATTGGACTGCTATTCCCAACAGTCTTAGAAAGTGTAGTCAATAGTGAGGAATGCTGGGAGCTACAATTCAGCAACATCTGGTGGGGTACATGAATCCTATTCCTGTTTTTACCATTGTCTTATTGATTTGAATAGTTTTTTTAAAAAATAATAGAAGCAATAGAAAGCCACAAGTAATGCAACAAGTTACTTTTAAAAAACATTGTAACAAGTAATGGCAGTGACTTTTTTTAACACTATAACAAATAATGAAAAAAATATTTCAAAATAAACTTTCCAATCTCTGCCCTGCTGATTCCTCTTATCTTGTACATGGCTGGCACTGTTTCGACAATACAGTATACAAATTCACACAGGGGAATGAGTTTGTTGCTAATGTATAGCTGACATCCCCATCCTGGCACCCTCTATGTCTCAAACTACAATTTCCATCATCACCAGACAGCACATATATGGAAATTATACTCTAAAACAGTTTGAAGGTATGAGGTTGGGGAAGGCTGGTATATAGATAGATAGACAGATAGATAGATATAGATATAGATATAGATATAGATATAGATATAGATATAGATATAATGTACTGTTTTCTTATTGAAGACAGGCTCTTGGAAGGCTCTCTTTCATAGGGCTACCAGAACTTGAAATCAACTTGACAGCAAATAACAAATATTGTCTTATACAAGCTAACCTGTAAGGGATGTTTTGAATATGGGCATGTAGACCCCAGTGAAAGAAACAGAACTAAATTTCACAACAGAATCTTGTTTTCAGAACAGAATTTTGATGTCTGTCCACTGCTACATTTATGAATGGTTCTTTTGGGGTGGTGGTGGAAGAAAAGGAGGAATAATCATCTGTTTCCCATGACTCTGGAACCAGAGGACAGTGGGTAATGAAAAACACAAAGCAGATTGAAAGTAAATAAAATGAGAAAAAGTCTTTTCATAGACTGCCCTGTTGTTCCACAGTACTCACACATGGGCTGCTATCTCTGTAAAGGCCACAGAGCTCAGAAACTTTTGGACTTCTAAAGCAACAACTGGTCTCTGTTTTCTTCCTTTTCCTGAAAGCTCAAAATCTGACTGATTGCCTTTAAAATGTACATCTCAGTTTTACATTAAATTCAGTGCCTAAGGTGGCATATGCTTTACTCCTAAAAGCAATAGAAAGAGCAGCAAAAGCATACATTAGCCCAGTTCAAACAATATCACAATGGATAAACTGATACCAAGTACTGGGTGGTGGGTGGGAATTCTCTATCCAAAGGATATTGAAGCAAATACTTTTAAAGTAGGTATCTCCTGGAAGCACTGGCTGAGTCTGGATCATTTCCACTTCATCCTCTCCACACAGGAAGGCATGAAGGGAAGCCATCTGGTTGTCTTTGAACCAGTGCTCCCAGAAGTTCTGGGAGTGTCTGCTGAGGGTGAATTGCTCCTCCTTTACTTTCCCCATTATTTGGGGGGGAAGAGGTGGGGCAGGTGCCAAATGTAAAGGTTCTATGTGGTGCCTCAACCCAATGACATCAGGGGGCTTTTTCAGTCCAGGATGTACCTGTCATAACTGAGGAACAAGTATATTCATAAACCAGTTGTGCTAACCCATAGCTCCAGGGTCTCAAACCATCCTGCAAACTCCCCCACTTTGATGACATCTCTGCCCACTTTTTGTTCTGGTTATGTTTTTATGTTAGAATGAAGCCTGCAACAGTCTTGGGCTAAGGTATTTCAGATCTCAACAGGAAAAAAAAAAAAAGGCTCCACTCATTCTCTAGAACAATGTCTTGTCTCCATTATTCCACATGTCTATCTCAGAGGTATGAAACTGTAGCACCACTAAGGTTGGTGTCATCCCTTCCCCACCCCTGATGGTGTCACCTGGTGCCAGGGCCGGTTTAAGGGACCTGAAGCACCTGCAGCCACGGGGGGGGGATCATTGTGGGGGGGGCGTAACCCTCCTCCTGCAAAAACATTATTAGTAATCATCTGTATATCCTGTACTGTGAATAGGTTGGGTTAGGTTAGGAGATTTTCAGACCACGTTTCAGCGTGCCTAGCGCGGGAGGAGCTTTCAGGAGAGGGACAGCAGTCTTGTGCGGCAGGGGGGCGTTTTCGGACGCCGTTGTCCCTCTCCCGAAACCATCTGTGTCACTTCCATGAAGCTTCGGAAGCCGCAGAGCCATATTTTAATCACGGGCAACCTCCGTGATTAAAATATGGCTCTGCGGCTTCCGAAGCTTCACGGAAGTGACACGGATGGTTTCGGGAGAGGGACAACTGCGTCCGAAAACGCCCCCCTACCGCGCAAGACCGCCGTCCCTCTCCTGAAAGTTCCTCCTGTGCTAGGCACGCTGAAACGCAGTCTGAAAATCTCCTTAGGTTACATTGACCTGAGATAAATATATAGGGCCCACAAAATAAAGCATTGCAGCCCCCCCCCGCCAATTCCTTAAACTGTCCCTACCTGGTACAGTTCAGCCTCTCCACACCCCCTAGTGCCAGACTGGTATGAAAGTTTGTGCATTAAAAATAATTCAGAGTGAAAATCAAAGTTATATGACAAGGGGCCTTTTGCCAACAGCACAGTTTAGACACAGTGAATTATTTGTAATGATTTGTTTCCCCAAGAACAAAGTTATAACCAAGTTTCACTAGCACTGTGATTAACAAGGGATAAATTTTTTCCTTTCACAGTGTAACTGTAACTATTTAGTTACTCATATAGTTATGAGGTTGTGACTTCACTGAATGGTGGAGGAGGAATACCTCATGGTCCAAGTGCTGGGTCACTCTCCTACTTCCTCCTCTGTTGTGAGCATGGATGCTATGCTGAGCTGGATGGGAAGAGAGTGTGTTTTGTACCACAGGCTAGCATATTATAGCATTCAGATGTGAGTTTTATAATAACTATGAAGGTTATTTTTAAAAACTGGGAAGAGTTACTTTTTTTAAATGGTAATTTCGAACAAGTCTTGAAGAGAAATGACAACGCAGAAAGAATCACAACCCGGAAACATCACCCAAGGAGACCTTCTGCTGTGCTTTCTGCAACTGGACTTGCTTATTTCAGATTGGCCTTTTTAGTCATCAGCGCACTTGCAGAAAGTGCAGAATGAGTCCTTCCTGAATCTTCATTTGCAAAGAAAAGCCAGAGAGAGAAAATTATAATAGTACTAGAGTGGGGTCTTGGAACTATAACTATTTGGCTTTTAAAATACACAAGTGGGCAAACCTTTATTAGGATCAACAGTAGAATAATGGTGGAATTATTGTGGAATGATAGTTTGGTTCTAATAACAGTATTGACTATCTGTGGTTTTCAGATTTTGTTTTCTTCTTATGGATTAACATGGCCACCTTCATTTTTAAATTATTGTTTTGTTTTGTTTTGTTTTGTTTTATTGCTTTTTAAAACTTTTCTAGCCATGATCAGCAGTAACAGCACCTGGCTTGCAGTTTTCTCTTGCAAAGACAATCTGCTGAGTCTGCTTGTGCAGTTCTCCTCCAGAACTTTTCAGCCCAACAACCTTCCCTTAATACACACACATACCCCCACACAGGCACACACACATGCATACACGCACACAAAACCCTTCTAGGCTTCTGTAATTCCACACTTCCCAGACAGGCCCATGGGTTCAAAAAACAGTTGCTTTGATTTGTTGTGAAATAAAACATGGCCTCGTGGCTTGCCTTTAAAAAAATCTGAAGACAAAGGCAATTGCATAACAAATAGAGAGGGGGGGATATGTGTTTGCTCTGATACTAATACATTGGGGGAGGAGGGATGTGCTAATAAATGCTGAGTATTCAGAACTTACAAAGCTTTCATTACTGAGCTTGTCAAGATCTTCTGTTAAAACTACCGAAGCAGAAAATATAACTTAAAGGCCTGCTCTAATTTGTACTGGGGATGACCCGGCTCTTGGCCAGCCTCCTAATAACCAGAGATTCACAAAAAGGACATCACAGGAGCTCCTCTGCCCCCACATCATCCCTCTGCTCAGGATCCAGCACAGGCAGATTCAAGAGTCAGAATCCTCAGGCTTTTGTTATTTCGACACTACTTCCACTTCCCAGCTTCAAAGGGAACTGCTTGCATGAGTCCTTTAAACTTTGCTGCCATGTAGTTAGTAGTCCATGAGCTTGCACTGCTCCAGTTGAATACGCTGCTGCTTTGATCAATGCATGATCTAAGTTTCTGCTTGCAATACTTCTCCTGTTAATTATCTTCTGTGTGATAAAAACATTACAGTAACATTATGCTAGACTTCTTTAATCACACGAAGACATGGTATCTTCAGTTGATAAGAATGCTATAGCTTCCATCAAGAAAACTGGGTAAAATTGAAACAGCATTCCATTTCTAGGAAAATAGCTGTGGAGGTTGAAGCCATCCTATCTTCACCTTCATACATAGAAGGAAGTTTTTCCTTTATACACTGGTAAGAAAACTGTACTCTGCAGGAACTTTGAAAAGTCTCTTGATTGTTATATCATGCAAGCCATCCCTATCATTAGGCAGAGGAAGGCAGCTACCTTAGCCGGCAGATGTTGGGAGGAAGCAGCAAGGTGCTGCAAAAGAGAGCTCTGTGCCACATGATCTGTTCTGCACGCCTTAACTGAAGGTGGGAATCCAGCAACATCTAGAGGTCCACACAACTATCATCCCTGCCCTAAACTAACCTGCTTCTGTCAGGATGCTATCTTACCATCAGTGTTCCAGCTGCCAGTCCACAGGCTTTTGAACATGGAAAGGGAAGGAACACCATCTTGTTTTTCACTTCACAGGCAAGAAATCATTTTAAGATGGAGATGGACCTGATGTTACAGGACTCAAAGTGCGAAAAGATTCTAAAATCATAGAACCTATGAATTTTCCATAGTAAAAAAATGATAGTGTTGAAGCTATGCTAGCCTAGAGATGTAAAGGCCTGGGAAAAAAGCCTGAAAAATTCAGAGGGGGGATTTCTTTTCTGTTTTTTTCCTGAAGCCTTTTTTCCCTGAAAAATTGAAAAAAGGAAGAAAATCAGTTACAGAATGTTTTATTTTAGCACGATGAATAAAATAAAAATAAATGAAAGTAAATTCAGTTTGTAATAATTGTTTGAATGCACTTTATTTTTAATATACCAATTGTGATAATTTTATGTCAAATCAAATTGTACATAGTCAGATTTGATGTTCCTAAAGTAACAGAGTGACTTTCAATCTGTAAAAATGCATTTTTTTTTCAATTTTTCCAAAAAATTCTATTTTTTCTGGGGGGAAAAGGGTGAGGAAACAGTTTTTTCCCCATGGCTTCAGAATTTCCAGAAATTTTACATCTCTATGATAGCCTGTTACAGTAGACACAGGAAGAAAAAGAACTAGGACTAAAATATTTTGGACCACAACTGTTAAAATCACCCATCCATCTTGGCTAATTGCCCTGACAGTTGTGGTCCAAAGAAAGACATGCTTCTAAATTCTGGAAGCAAAGTGTGACATCATCTTAAGGACTAAAGGTTGATTGTGGCATAAACTTTTGTTGACTGTACCCTACTTCTTGAGATGCCCAACAAGGAAAAAAAAATGTAAAACAGTAGGGCCAAAGGACCATAACTGTTCTATGTTCCTGTCAGCAAGTGACTCAGGAGTCAGGTGGTTGGGGCAAGAGCTATTGGTAGTTAATCCAGTCCAGGTCAGTCACAAGTTATCCAGCAAGATGAAGGATGGTTCTCAGCTGGTTCAGAAGTCATTATAGCAAGTCAGTAGTCCAGATAAACAAAGCCAGCCAGGAGTAAAACAGAGTCATCAATCATAGCCAGTCCAAGGTCAAGAAAACATTAATGTGCAAGAGTGCTGCCAGTCATCAAGACAGAACAGTTGCAAGCAACAAAGATGCCAGAGAGCTGCTGGGAGATTTATAGGTAGCTGTCTCAAGATACTAGGTGCTTAATGACTCAGTGTTTTCTGTTTAACAGCTGCTGGGATTACTGTAGACTTTCCTTATCTCTTTGTTGATCTTCAATGGAAATGAGCCATCAGCCCCAGTTCCTTGGACTCCAAGAGGCCACTGTCATCAGGAGCTGTAAATTCCTGGAAATCTGACTCCTTTGTGTCTGAATCTTCTAACTCCAAAGGATGAGTTATGACACTAATATGTAACCAGTTCACTACAGGCCCTTTCTGTCTAAAGCTTTAACATGCACAAGGTAAGTATAGTGATTGAAAATAGCAGTCATTCATGAACATAGGAAGAGCCATTCTGCTGGATCAGAACAAAGGCCTCCAGGTACAGCAAGTCCAAGATAATTGTTGTTGCATGTGATGGTGCAGCAATTACTACACCTCCCTGCTTGCTCCCAGTCAAGATGCATAGTATTTTGGATCCTGTCAATTTTATGCAACCAAAGCAAGTTAGTTTAGTTCAGCACCTGAGGCAGAAAACCCACACAAGCACCTCTCCTTGCCTACCAGTATATAAAAATGCAAAAATAATAAGTTAAATGCACAGCAATTTGCTGCCATTTCATGATACCCCAAATGCTTGAGTCAGCTGCCTCATCCTGCCTAATGAAAGGCCAGTTCAGCACACATCTCTCTTTTTTTCTTTTTTTTCTTTCTCTTCCTCTCTCTCTTTACTTTTCCTCAGGGGTTAGGCAATGAAGCTATTTCAACTGAGTGATATGGAATTCAGATCAAATCGAATGTCAGACCAGGTCAAAAGCTCTTGCATTGGGTGCATGTAGCAGCAAAGGCTACATAATTTTGCCATAATTCTTTTTAGCTTTACATAAGCAAACACACATTTAAAAATCACAGTAACCTCTGTCTGTACAATAAACACAAGGGTTTTCTAAAATGGTATTTTGAAAAACATACATATGCCAAATGTGGCCCTGACAAATGACTCTGAAACTGAATTTAGCCCCAAGTACTGAAGTACTGCTGATGAGATTGCTGAAGCAGGAAAACAAGGTGGGAAAACACAAGGTGGCAGAAGTAAGGTTTTAAAAGGGAAAAGAAAATAAGAGAAGGCTCTCTGAGGTACTGCTGCTAAGATTATGCAGATAAAGGGGAGAGGAGTGGGAAAACATGAGTGCCATGGACCCATTTGGGGGTATGAGATACAGATCAGATCATTGGGGACCACCATGGCACTGCCATTCCATGGTGTGGGATTGCATGCTCCTGTGAAGCAAGAGGATCTATTGGTAGGGTCTCCTCACCTCAAAAGGTTTTTGGTGAACAGCTGGAGCAAATGTGCCAAGCTGGTACTACACAGTAGCAGAAGAAGGGGGTGATACTGGCACAAGGTCTTTCAGAGACGATGGCAGTGGCACCATAGCTAACTCTTCTTAGTAATGCACATAAGGAGGCACTAGTAAATCACTTCTGGATGTCTTTTACCATGAAAACTCCATGATGAGATGATCCAAAATGGAGCAAGAGGTAGTGCCAGAAGATGAGACTCTAGCTACTGGGGAAGAGTAGAGGTCAAGTAGGAGTAGCACTGTGTCTAATGATGCATCTGGGCTCAAGATGAAAGGACATTCAGCTGCAGATATGCTCAGAGGTGAAACGAAAGTCGAAGGCTGTACAACATATATACAGTTGTCCCTTCACATTCGCTGGGGTTTGGTTCCAGGACCCCCCATGAATACCCAAATTCGTGAATACTCAAGTCCCATTATTTGCAATGGCATAGCAAAATGGTGTCCCTTATATAAGATGGCAAAATCAAGGTTTGCTATTAGGATTATTATTTTTTAAAGAATATTTTCAAGCCGTGAATACTCAAATCCGTGAATGTCAAATCCATGAATGCGGAGGGACAACTGTAATAGGAACATAGAGTATAAGAAGCATGAAGTATGAGATGCTAGACATTGTAAAATAAGAAATGGAACACCTAGACATAGCCATACAAGTATGGCTAAGCTAAAGTGGATAGGAATGAGACATAGGACATTTTCAGACACATCTTATTGTGCTAGAAGCTTTCAGGAGAGCTTTTGTGCTGCTGCGTGGCAGGGACTCCATTTCGGATGATGCCGTCCATCTGGCGAAATTGTCTGTGTCATTTCCGTGTAGGATTGGAGGCACCCGCGCCATATTTCGCCAGATTTTATTCACAGAAGTTATCTGTGAATAAAATATGGCGCAAGTGCCTCCAATCCTACACGGAAGTGACACGGACAATTTCGCCAGAGGGATGGTGTCGTCCAAAATTGAGTCCCTGCCGCGCGGCAGCACCAAAGCTCTCCCGAAAGCTTCTAGCATGGTAAGACGTGTCTGAAAATGTCCATAATCAGTTAGATAATTGCACAGTGTTTTATTTGGGAAATGAAGATCTGAGAAGAGATGAGGTGGCTTCAATGTGAGGAAAGTTGTAGCAAAAGCAGTCAGGGGATATATGATCAAAAAAATATCATTAAGATTTCAGCAAAAACCTATCCACATAATCCCAGTCTATGCTCCAGCCAGAGGTAGAAGAAATTGATTTCTTCTGCCTCTGGCAGTCCAAGTGGAAATTGATCACACATCAAAGTAGAAATTGATCACACACCGAAACAGGACATGGAATTTCATAGGAATGAAAAAGTAGGAAACAGAACAGAACCAAACATTATTGGAGAATTTGGCCTAGAAACAAATCAGGAGAGTGATTTATCAAACTTTGTGAAACCAATAGTTTGTTCATCACAAACACATTCTTCAGGCAACCATGATCTACAGAGTCAAATGCTTTGCTATAATCAATGAAGCACAGGCCTGATTTTCTGAAATTGTTTGGTGTGTTCTGTTATCCAATATATGATGCAATATAAGCCCCAGTGTCTCTTCCTTTTCTGAACCCAGCTTGGACATCTGGTATTTCTTACTCCATATAAGGTAAAAGTCTTCACTGTAGAATTTTGAGCACCACTTCACTTTCATGGGAGCTGAATGCAGTGATCTGATGGTTACTGAAATCTCTGGTGTCCCCTTTCTTGGGGAATGGAATGTATATTGAGCACTTCCAATCTGTAGACTATTGTTTTGTTTTCCATATTTGTTGGCAAATTTTAGTTAGAATTTTAATGCACTCTTTCTCAGTAGCTTGAAACAACTATCTATTGGCATGTTATCTGTTCCTGGTTGTTTATTTCTTCCAAGTGCATTGAGAGAAACTTCCACATCCCTTTCTAAAATTGTGGGTTCATATACAGAGTTCTTCCTCAAATCAATCTGCCATATAGTGTGTTTCCCTGTTAGTCATGTATCCTCATCAAGAGGATTGAATTTCCCTTTGATTTCTTGGATCTTGTGGAAGAGATCTCTTGTTCTGCCTTTGTGTTATCTTCTTTTTTGCATTGATTATTATAATAATTTTCTTTGTCCCTACCACATCTCACTGAACTGTTGCCTTCAAGATTCTGACCCTATTTCTATCACTGTTTACTTTTCTTTCTTATTTCTCCTTAACTGTTTGAAGATTTTCATCTGTTATCCAAAGTGGCTTTTCTTTCTTTTTGGTTGCAGATAGTGTCTTTTTGCATTTCTCCCTGGCAATATCCCTGGCTTTAGTTCAGAGTTCTTCTGGCTCCTGATCAATTAGACTAAATAGCACTAATCTATTATTTACTGGCCCATTTCATGCAGGTAATGGGGAAGGAACAGGCCTGATCTCCAGGCAGGATACACTTCTCCCTGCAAAACATACCACTAAAAGAAGCTACTTTCTCTCTTGCACTCATCAGCTAAATAAGCACACTTCCTCCATCATTCTAGTGCTCTTCATTCATTCTTTCCCTAAATTCCATCGCAAAAAAAGTCCAGAGCAATTTTACTTTAAAACACATGCTAACACATACATAAATGTGAGTGTGTGTTTATATAAATTCACATATATAAATGTCTTTTCCCGCTGACCATGATGATGAAACGCACTGCTCCAAACCTTTGAAATGAATAAATAACTCTCCCCTGCCAGTTTGGTGCACTGGAGGGATTGCTGAACTAGGTATAATACAAGGATTGAGCAGAATGTGTTGTGAGTGGGACTCCACGCAAGGTTACTCTGAGAATAAACAAAGGGAATAAAAGGAAAACAGAAACAGAGTCTAAATAAAGTGCAGTTTCATTAACACAGTGGGTAAAAGGCTAGTAGGAACATTATGACCTCCACATGGAGGCTGGATAAATTGCTCAGTGTGAAGGAAGGTATTTGCATCTAGTGGGTTTTTCAGTCCCTCTCCAGTCTCTCCCTCTCCGTCCCTCCCTCTCTCTTTCTCTCTCTGGGAGGGGGGTTGCCCCACCCCACCCCCACACTGAGCCATTACATGGACTCCAATCACTGGCTCATGTAGCATCTGCATGATCCCTGAGTGATAGATAATTAGGTTGTAGCACTCCAAACATTTGCATATCACATAAGGCAGACATATAACGTGCTGCCCTGAATTCATTTAACTCTGCTATGCTGTGAAGACACTGAGTTTAAAAACAACGACAAGAACACACAGCTTTTCATTTACCATGCTTCCCACATGATATAAATTAAAATCTATTCCAGACTGAGAGATTCTAGAATATTATCACATAATAATTATACCATGGTATCAAGAAATGTGCACTTCCATACCGTTCAAATGTATTATAATTGACTAGTCTTTCTCAGTCATCTCATTTCAATTGTCCTATTAACGCTATGCATAATGCTTAGAAATCAATTACTTTTCCAATGACACATATGACCTGTGAGTGCGATGTATGATATGTCAGACCAGAAAAGAAATTTTATTGCTCACTTATTAATAGAGCTTGGGAGAAAAGGGAATGGCATCATGATGGAAAGCTTACATCATGAAAAGGAAATGATTAAAAATAAAACAAAACTCGAGAGATCAAAGAGTATAACTTGTTCAGTCTAATACAAAATATGTTTGAAGAATATTTTCTCCAAGCTGCTTTACCCTTAAAACATGTGGCTACTTTAATCATGGGTCTCATCTACATGGGGAAAATATGTCAGCACCCCACTGGTGTGACCTGCCCATGGATCAGGCCCACTCCTCTCCCATAACCTGCATGAAACAAGCCAGAGTCCAGACGAGCATGCCAGCCCACCCTGCAACTCCATCCCTGCCTCCATGTCACACTTTCTGCAGCATGTGAGCAAGGTCCCCTGCCTATGACCACATGAGCAAGGCCCCCTTCCTGACTACAGAATAGTGAGGCAGAGGGCAGATGCAGTGACGGTCAGCCTGCCAGAATGGGCTCCTGCAGTCACGATCTGTTTTCTCTCAGCTGGAACAGATTTTAACTGGTATTTAAAAAAACAAACAAACAAACAAAAACACCTATAATGGGCCCTACCCAGACTTCCTCCCCCCATCTTAGCTCTGTCTTTGCCCCGGAGGCCATAAGGAGTGCCCGGGGGCAAAATAGGGCAAAAGCCCCATGTTGTCAGGGCTACAGGGCTCTAAGACAGGGGTGGGGAGAAGAAGGGGTAAATTGCCCATCTAGACAAGCCCATGTTTCCAATAAAATTGTCAGTCTCAGCACCACTGAGTTCAACAGAATTTATATACTAGGAAACATGCTAAAGCATCAAAAGCATCATAGGCTTGGTTTTTTAGGATAAAATAACTTGGAGTACAGTACTAATGAGAGCCAGAATGGTGTACTGGTTTGAGTGTTGGACTACAACTCTGGAGACCAAGATTGAAATCCCCACTTGGCCATGGAAACACACTGATGGCCAAGTTACATTCTCTCAACCTCAGAGGAAAGCAAAGACAAACCCCTTCTGAACAACCCTGTGATAGGTTCACCTTAGGGTTGCCATAGGTCAGAAATGACTTGAAGGCATACAACAACAACAATAACAACAACAACAGCACTTACTGTCAGGCAGTGCAATCTTAAATTTGTTCAGATAGCTGGTCTCAGAAATTTCCTGAGATCTGATCATAGAATAATCCCAACAGAGTAATCTGCAGGCAGAACTGCATTGTGAGCTAGGAGAAGGGGTGGGGCAAAGGAGGGGCCAATTATGAGCTATCCAGACTTCATCTGCCCAGGGATACAACCACAATTCTGGGACAATGTTTTACACCAAATAAGTCCTAAAAGAACAGAAGTTTGGGTACTAGGCTAAGAGGGGATTGGATTCAGGACAGCTTCATCTTTCCTCCTGTTGACCCAGCCGGCCCTTGGCTGTCTTTGAGTGCAACCCTGGACCTCCTGAAGGCTTCAGCCTACTGTTGCCATGCCACCAAATTAGGGTGGTATAGCATCATCCAAAACCTGCATTTTCCTTTAAAATTGTATTACCGGGGTTGGGGGGGTGTTTCCTTTAAAATCAAAGTGGCAGAGGAAAGTGTGACCCTGTGGCATCAGTAAGGCTGGTGTGACACACACCCACACCCACACACAGTGTCATCTTGTACAGTTTGGCCTCTCTGCATTCTCCTAGTCCTGCCACTGGTATTCCTTATATGACTCATGCTTCTGCAAACATCTCAAGAGTATGAATCTGCTTTAATACAAGGTGAATGTTCCCCACATGGTTTGTGTTTCAAGAAATCGGTGGCTTATTTTTCTACCACCACACTATTGAAATTCAGCAGCAGGGCAGCAAATCCAGCATCTATGAGGACACAACAGGCCACAAAATAGAGTGGGAGGTGGTATATCTTGTGCAGCTCAATTTTTTGAAAAAGCTTTTTACTGATGAACAAAATAACATTACCTGATTGGCCGGCATGTTCTAAAAATATATAATTTTAAATTTAAGTGCTTATTTTTAAAGGAACTGACAAACACCATATTTAAAGAAGCCTTCTTCAGTCACATTCACGCCCCATATAACTTTTGCTACATTTGTGCAGCATCTAAAAACAAAGAAAACATACTTCTTGTTTCAGAAAATGTAAAAGCTATAGTCAATACATTAATGGCACTAATTTTGCTTGATTAATTATTAAAACTTCCTTCAGCTAGATTGCACCTCCAATTCATATTTTTTTAAAAAAAAACACTATCGCAATGTACTATCTATTTTTGGCATTGGGCCAGGGTCCAAATCCACATGACCACAGCTCTACCATTAGGCATTAGAGATGGGGACGTTGGGTGGTGAGAAGAGCAAGGGCTCATTCACACTGTACAATCACAGTGCTGTGGTTCCACTTTAACTGACAGGGTTCCATCCTATGGAATTCTGGGGTTTGTAGTCTGGTGAGGCACTGGAGCTCTCTGGCTGAGAATTGTCAATGGCCCTCCCTAAACTGCCAATCCCTGGATTCCATAGGACCTCTGTGGCAATTAAAAGTGTCATGGAAGTTAAAAGTGGTATCAGGGCTGGTCTAAGGTACCAGCGGCATTAGCATCCACAGGGGGCCCCATCATTTTGGGGGCCCTGTATAACCCTCCTCCAGCAAAAACATTATTAGTAATAATTCTGAATATCCTGTACTGTGAATAGCTTAAATTGAGTTAGGTTACATTGACCTGAGATAAACATATAGGGCCCCCAAAATAAAGCATTGCAGGGGGCTCCAAAATTCCTTAAATGGGATCTGAGTGGTATAATAGTGCTATTATTTTGTGAATGGGCCTCCACAATCAGAACAGACAGATGGGAGCCATGTAGCCTGTCCCATTGTCAACATCCAACTGCCAATTTGGTCAGTCTCTGTACATGGAATTAGAAGTGGGAACCATTTTGTCTTTTGCCACAAGCAGCATGTCATGGGCCAGCCTTGATTGGCCATGGAGCCCACTGGGTGCCTTTGGGCTAGGGTTGCCATAAGTCCTGGAAAACCAGGGAAATCCTAGATTAGAGGGACAGAAAGCTGTCCCATCTGGCTGGGCTGCTTCAAACAGCAGATCCCAGATTCCAACTCCAGGCTTTCTGTCTGCAGGCTCTCTGCTCTGGGTCACATGGGAAGTGAGTGCAGAAGGCGGGAGAGTGCAATCTAGGCTAGGCGGGAGAGTGCAGTGTGCAAAAGGCGGGAGTCGGAGTGTGCAGAGCAGGCAGCAGCAGAAAGAGAGCGAAGGAAAATCAAGAGAGAGGAAAGAAGGCCAGCAATTTACGTGTGTGTGCGTGTGGTGCACTGCCTGTGTAGAACCTCCAGGGGGTGGGGGGCTGGTGTGTCTTTTGGTCATTGCCAGGAGGCGGGATGGCCCAGCAGGATGGTGGGTCCTCTTCCCCGCTTACTCGGTCGGCCTTGGCAGCTAGAAACCCAGTTTTGCTTACTTAAATCATAGTAATCTGCTGTACACTCACTCCACAAACTTCCCAACCAATGGCCCGGCAGGGCAGTGGGTCCTCTTCCCTGCTGGGCTGGCTCACCCTGTCAGCAGTGGCAGCTACGTATTCCTTTGCACCCAACCCCCCAATCCCACCCGCCCCCCTCCTTGACCTGCAGGGCTTCACCTTCCTATCAAACCTCACAGGCTTGCTGGATGAAGGCAGCTGGATGAACCCATCTATCTTTCTTCCAGTCCATCTGTGTGCCCTGGAAGAAATTGGGGGCAGTGGCAGGAAGGCTTTTGTGGTGGGGGAGGGAGGAGAGAGCCATCCTCCCCCTCCCCAGTCAAAATGTGGGTACTTTTGTCCCGGTTTTGTGGCAGAGGATTATGGCAACCCTACTTTGGTCCCGTTGTTCTTTCTCAGCCTAACCTATCTCACAGGGTTGTTGTGAAGATAAAACAGAGTAAGAAATTATGCACATGTTTACCTAGAGCTTATTGAAGGGGCTACAGACTGGGAACAGATTAGGCCCATCACATCAAAACAGATTTGTGGGTGATCAAATTGAGACAAAGTCGATTGGTGATTATGGAGGCAGCAAGTGTTTCATAGCAGAAAAAAAGGAGCTGCAGTCCTTTCATTCATTGCTACTCAAAGCTTCAGTCCATGGTAAGTTTTCAGGGAACTATGCTAATATGATAGTACTAGCTGGACCCAACATACCATACGCCGTTAAAAAACTCCCCCCAATGCCTGATAGACTTCACAACAACCCTGTAAGGTAGGCCAGTGGATTTAAATTCCTCCTCCCCCTTCTCAGCATTCCACACCTTTCCCAGAATTGCTGAGGGTGACTTGCTCTGTCGCCCTGCTGCTGCTGCCACCACCAATTGTCTGCCTGGGTTCCGTTGCAGTGGTGGCAGCAGCATCCCACCGCTGCCACCAGTTGACTGCCTGGGTCCCGTTGCAGGTGGCCCATCACCACCGCCAGTTGACTGTCTGGGTCCCAATCTGGGCCACAGACTGAGTGACGGGAGTGGATTGTGAGGTGGAGAGGGAATTTGCATGTGGGTGGGGATTGGCTGGGTGTGTTTCTTGAGCAGCCAATCAGCACACTGGAAAGGGCAACATACCCAAGAGAATTATAGAAAGAGAGAGATGGCATAAATATGGTACTGGTCCTTGGCACACTGGCGAACAAAAACTGCCAGTCTACCACATCAGATAGCTTGAGAAGAACCGCTTTAGCTGACAGAGAGCCAGAATCCCTTTGCAGCAGATGGTGGGCTGGGTGTCCCTAAGCAACGGAATCCATCCAGAATACCCCAGAGCCAACACAAGTTTTCTGGGCTGCCACATGCTTCCCCCTGTCCCAAGTGAAACCAAAATAAAGGCATTAGCCTAAAGCTTAAATACTAAAGGGTGACACAAATCATGCTTTACTATGCTAAGACAGTTTATCCCTTCCCCCATGTCTGGAAACTGCAAGATTAGAAAAAGTAAAGAGCTGAAGTAAAATCACTCCTACGCACCTCTCCCAGCTAGGCAGAACATCATCATAAGAGAGCACATGCTTAGCTATTGGAATGCTTTGCCAGAATGAACAGTGAGGTCAGATTCTTAGTAAATGCACAAAAAAAAATCTCTTCCATGCACTGGGCAGCTGTGTATCAGTTGCCTGTGAGGCTGCCCACTACCTGGTGTCAAATGCCACACCCTCTACAGGCAGAATATAAACATAGTAAAATATGGTTTTAAGAAATTAAATTTTAAGCAATATAGTTTTAAGGAACTGCATACTTTTACATGATCACATGTGAGGCTATAAGACATGACAGCTTCCCATACAAATCTTATAAAGGGCACCAGAAGTATTCCAGCAATTAAAATGGCTGGCCTCTCAGGTCTGGTCCATATTAACAACCAATACATGACTTACGATTAAATATCTGACAGAGCTTCTATCCAAATACAATTACACTTCTGAAGTTCACAGACAAGTGAACTGCCTGTATAGAATCATAGAATCATAGAGTTGTAGAGTTGGAAGAGACGACGAGGGCCATCCAGTCCAACCCCCTGCCATACAGGGGGGGGGGGTTGTCTTCAAATTAAGCAGATCCTCTTAGTCCAAAAAACAGAGAGTGAGAAGAGAATGTTAAGAGGTTACATGATATCAGTGTTTAAATATTTGAAGGGATGTCATACTGATGATGGAGCAAGCTTGTTTTCTGCTGCTCCAGAGACTAGAACATAAGCAATGGACTCAAACTACAGGAAAAGAGATTCCAACTAAACATTAGGAAGAACTTCCTGACAGAAGAGCTGTTTGGCAGTGGAATGCACTGCCTTGGAATATGGTGGACTCTCCTTCTTTGGAGGTGTTTAAACAGAGGTTGGATGGCCATCTGTTGGGCGTGCTTTGATTGTGTATCCCTGCATGGCAGGGGTTGGACTAGATGGCCCTTGTGCTCTCTTCTAACTCTATGAGTCTGTGATTTGATATAGCTCAATGTTGTCTACATGATTTAGAAATACCTTCCCAGGGTTTCAAAAAAGAGTCTCTCCCAGCCATACTTTGAGATGGCAGGAACTGAACCAGGAAAGTGAGGTCATTTGCATCATATCCATGCATGAAACTATCTTTACTTACTGCTCAGTCAGGTTTTAAAATAAAAGGCTTGCCTGCATGGCCAGAAAGATTCATCCACCTGACCAAAGTTTAGGCTTAAGAGAATAAAAAACATTCAGTTTTTAAAATTAAAATATTCTTTTTTAGGAGTCTTCCTTTCCTATAGTAGAACTAGAGACTTGAAATTAAGTCCTATTTCAGCTCTCAGTAAATTATTTTCTCTCACTCAACTTCAATTCCCAATCTATAAAATGCTAATAAGAACAATCTACTAGCCTGGAGAGAGTTGTTTTCAGGATTAAATTATTAGCATTCTCACTCCTAAAGAAGCTGTAGTCTAGAAGAGAATTACAGTCAGCCTCAACTTTCATGGGGTTTGGAGTGCAGGATCCCTGCAAAAGTGAAAAAACGTGAATATAGGAAACTATTTTATTTACCCAAGAGAACACTTCTCTAGATATTTCTAGGTCCTCTAGCAAGATTCTGTGGACTTTGACCATAGAGTCGCACTGGAGGACCTAGAAATACCTAGAGAGGAAAAAAATTTGGTTGCATATAGGGCAGTGGTGGAGGCGGCAGCAAATACAGTAATCCACAAGTAGTCAAATCCACAAATGATTAACCCGCAAATGTGGACCAACAACTGTATAGCACAATCCAGTCATATTAAGATGAAAATCCTATTCAATTCAGTGGGATTTACTCTCTGGTAAGTGTTTAAAAGATTTCAGCTTTAAAGTGAGTTCTATCTAGGCTGAAGTCTTCTGCATCTCAAGGGCTGTGTCACAGATTAGACTTTTTTCTGCACAGAGATAATTGCTTTTGGGTTTCCTTGTTTTCAGAAAGAGAGAAAGATTTGCATAAAAGATGTAGGAAGTACAGCACAATTATTTTTCTTGAGCTGGTTAGCTGGTGCATGAAGCAGCTGCTCCAATGTATGTTGTTACAATAAGTTACAACATACATTGCAGTTAGTTGGATATTTTCAAATAACAACAGCAACAATAATAGGGTGAAGAAAAGGAAGAGGAGGAGGTGACAGACATGTATGCAAAAATTTGCATATATTTGTTCAATAATCCTTGCAACATCCCTCTAAAATAGATCAAGACATATCATTATTCCCATATGACAGGTGGGAGTGAGCACTGGAACTGTGAAACAGCAGCTTGCCTAAAGCTAGGCTTATATGGCTGTGGTGAAATTTGAACTAGAGAATCTATGCCAGTGGTGTACAGACTTCAGGTCTGCAGAGTCTACTTTGCTGTTGTCATTGAGCTACCAGAGTCATGCCCTAGTCATGGCTACCAACTGGAGCCAGGTGCAAAACAATGGCTCTGGAGTTTGTGGGTAACGTGGGGGGGGGGGAGAAAACAGAATTGAGCAACAAGCATTAGAGTGAAGAGGCAAGAGTGCCTCTGGGCACATGCACTGCCCTGAAATTTGTTTTCAGTACCAAAACTGAGCTCACAAAAGCATGTCATATGAAAATCCACTCCTGAATCCCTGCCCAAGCTTTCTTCCATCTCAGCAGGCAAATCTGGAAGTCTTTTCGCTGCCGCTATTGTTAAATCATTGGGTACTATAAATCCTTAGCAATCCAGTACAGATGATCCAGAAATCAACCACTTGATCCCAGTCTCCATTCTGCCCCCTCCCATGCTCTACAACATGGATGCATTCATTTCATCCTACAAGAAGAGATTATCTCCACATAGCTGGAGAAAGGCAAAGAAAAGTCACTTTTGCAAAGCATTTTCAAGTCACTCTCACCCTCAGATCTTCATTTCAAAACTGCGAGGTGAGCCAGTTTTTTTAAAAAAAAAAAAAAAAGTCTGCGCTGAAGACCACAAGCCCGTTTACCTTTGTGACGTGTGTCATCTGTAAACAATCAGCATGGCTAAACTCAACACACACACAACCCTGCTGGTAAACATTTGGAGTTAGTGCCCACTGCAGACACAACCAACATTCACAGCAGTTTATCAGCCTTTCTCTCTCCTCTTCCTCAAGAAGGGCAACCCTGTCTTGGACGGTCCAGTCCAAGAAGAAACTAATAGGCAGCCCTTTGGTGACCAAACCTGCTCCTCAGTTTTGTTCCCCTGATATAGAAAGACTCACCACATAGGGAGTGTCTTTCATTCTTGTGGCGGTGTGGTGAATAAAACACTGGGGCAGAGGACAGGGGAGGCAGTTAGCATGGATGCTAAGAAGAGATAACAAACTCCTGTGAAAGGGGCCACAGCCTTCCTGTCCCGTCTGAACATCTGTTCAAAAGAGAGGGAGGATGCTGGGGAAGAGGTCGATGCTTGCAAAGAGACAATGTGCCAACGGGGGGGGGGGGGAAGAGGCGTGGGGTTGTTTTGCTTCTGTTGTTGTCTTTATGTATGTCTATTCGGCTAATTTAGCCTTTGGCTGCCAGGAGGGTCTTATGTTGGGAGAAGAGAAGGAAAGATTCTCCTGCCTCCCTTCCTGAGAAGCCAGAGCCAGCGCTTGGGAGTCCTGAAACCACCTCCTCGTCCGAGGAAGCAGGCGACTGAAACGAGGGAGGAAGGGAAAAAACCGACAACATGGCTTTCAAAACTTGCGCAGGAAGAATAAAATATTCCTTCAAGAGGTCGGAGGAGTTGTGGGGAGGGGGGGCGTAGGAAAGGTGGCAAGCCACCAGCTCTGAAGGGACCTGGTGCCCCCTCTCCGCCCGCAACACCTCCCCAGACCTCTCCCCACATTACTTCCTCCAAGGGCGTACCTGAAAAGCCCCCCTCCCCGAAGTAGCCCCTGGTCCTCCCGTCCAAGTCCGGCGCGCGGTTTGCTGAGCGCCACCTCCACGTCCTCCATCCTGGCCGAAGAAGATGCTCCATCCTCGCCAGGATGCTTGTGGTACCCAAGTGGGGGAAAGGATGCTCATCAAAGGCACCGGCTTACCTGGGTCTGCGACGGAGCTGCTTCCCGGCCGGTCCTCCCTCGGCAGGACAAAGGGACAACAACACACACACCGTTCCCCCGCCCACCTCCCCCTCGGTCTCCCCCACACTCCGAGACCGCGGTTCCCTCCCTCTGGCTTCCTCCGTGGCAGCTTTACAACCCGCCCTGACGGATGACAGCGCCAGCGAAGAAGTGGGATGGAGAGAGCTATATACGCGGGAGCGGCCACCCAGCGGCGCCCGCTCCCTCGGAGCGCCTGTGCGCACATACGCACATGCACACATACATACACATACACACACAAAGCGCCTGGGCTGCTCCGGCTGGCTGTCCCCCCCCCCGACTGCGGCTGCTAAAGAGGGGAGCCGCGGTGCCCTCTTCCGGCAGAAAAGGGGAAAACATCTCGCTAAGGAGCCCTGGTTTCTGACCACAACGACTTAGGTTGGAGGCTCCCAGTCCCCTCCAACTTCTTTATCACTCTACACTGTTATAGTGCTATTATTCCACTTTAACTGCTATGGCTGCTTCCTGTGGATTTCTAGCCTAAGAACTCTCTGGCTGACAACAACACTCGCTAAATAAT
Organism: Gambelia wislizenii; assembly: GCA_030847615.1. Classification (NCBI taxonomy): domain Eukaryota; kingdom Metazoa; phylum Chordata; class Lepidosauria; order Squamata; family Crotaphytidae; genus Gambelia; species Gambelia wislizenii. The sequence goes on from JAUMIR010000003.1 coordinate 338,099,527, forward strand.
GTCCTTCACTAAATTTTCCTTGTTTTTTTTCCGGGTTGTGAGGCTGTGTTGTGGAAGAGTTTCGTCAGGAATAAACTCTTCCAGAACACGGCCTCACAGCCAGGAAAAAAAAAACAAGGAAAATCTATGGATGCCGGCCATGAAAACCTTCGGCCCTAACCCTAACCCTAACCCTAACCCTAAACTGCAAACCCCAGGATTCCATAGGAGGCAGCCAGAGAGCAGTTAATCTGGACTAATAGCACCATAACAGTCCCTTCTCAACCTTTTTACCCTGGTGGAACCCTTGAAATAATTTTCAGGTCTCAAGGAACCCCTCCCTAAAAACTATTATATCTACAGCTCCAAAAAAAGTTATTTTTTTCCCCCAATCTCAATATTACACAGAAGCCCTAGCAACCTCTTATGGAATTCTAGGGTTCCAGAGAACCCTGGTTGAGAAACCGTGGTATAGTGTGATAAAGTCCTTGGAGGCAGGTGATTCCCATCCAGCATGAACATGATGATCCCAGGATGAAACCTGGTCTCCTGCGTGTGTCTAGTTTGTGGCTTCGTGGCCTGATAGCCATCCAATGAGCCAATGAGACGGGATAGTTCAGGTGGGGAGTCAGGGAGCCTCTAAAAAGGAAGTGGAGAATGGCTGCAGCCATGTGCAAGGAGACCCCACCCTCCACCCCCGGTACAGACAGATGGGAGCCCAAATCTGGTTCAAGCAATATGTATGCTAGGTTAGTTGCTATGGCAGCACAGTGTTGGAGTGTTTCAGAGTGTTTGAGGGTTATGAAAGAGAAGGGTGTGTATCTTGAAAATGGGTAGTTACAATACTAGTATGCTAGCTTGGTACTTGAACAGTTTATTTCAAAGAAGCTCCTGCCCTCTTGAGTTCAAATGAACTTATTTCCCAGAAAGAATTTTGGACAACTTTCTGAATTCCACTTCCATCGCAACATGGCTTGTGCATATGCTGGGTAGGGAATTCTGGGAGTTGTAATCCAAAACAAGAAACTTCCCCTAGCTGTCTTCCAAGTAGTATCTTTAAGATCAGGGTATAATTTGAACCATAATGGATACTGTTTTAACAGATTTGGGAAACTCCTCAGTTCAAGTCCTGTGCCCACCTCTAATATATAACAGGAAAGGTACAGTGGTACTAGTCAGATGGGCAGGGGGAACAGATGACCAGAACATCAAAAAGATACTCAATTCAGTTACATAATACAATGTTCGTACAGCAATCACAATCATACATGCACCACAATCCAGCCACCAAGTCTATGCTTGCTTAAGCTCTGGTTTTTTAATAGCTAGATTGAGTTGACTGTCATACTTTGGCCATATCATGAGAAGACATGACTCACTAGAAAAGTTAATAATGCTTGGTAAGATAGAAGGTGGTAAGAAAAGAGGACTGCATTCCAGATGGATAGACTCACTCAAGGAAGCCATGACACTGAGTCAGCAATACCTGAGCAGGACTGCTGAGAACAAGGTGACTTGGAGGTCTCTCACTCATAGGGTTGCCGTAGGTTGAAGTCATCTTGACTACAATTAACAAACAAAATAAGTTTATCATAGAAACCCCCAAGCTGTATTTAATATGAGCCAATCTTAACCTATATCATAACAAAATGGGAAGAGCTGTGCTGGATCAGATCAAAGCCTATCTAATTCAATGTTCTTCTTTCTCAGAAAACTAGAACCTGCATCCTCCAGTGATACTGAATGGCAGGAGAATCAGAACCAAGAAAAGGAAATACGTCTTCTCATAACACAGAGTTGAACTGTGGAATTCCACAAAAATGTAGCAGTGGGCAGCAACTGGGACAACTTTAAAAGGATTTAGATAAATTCATGACCACCTTCACTATCAGAAGTGATGGGTGGATATTATCGTTCTCACATCCTACTTAACTTCACTTGGATTTCTAGCTGACCAGTGTGGAAGCAAGATGCTACACTAGATGGCACTTGGTCTGATTCATCAGGACTCTTTTCATGATGTGTGATTTACAGAACTGTGCCCCACAAACTAGCAACTTGTTTTCTCTTTTTCCCAGTTCTTTTTTCTTTCTCTCAATTACAGTTTTCCCTCCACATTCGTGGGGGTTAGGTTTGCAACACCCCCGCGAATGTGAAAAAAACGCAAATAACCACCGCCCTCCCACAACCCCCTGCTGCCTCTCCCACCCACCCACACCTGCCCAGCCTCCCAAAGTGACGAGGGGGCCTCAGAAGGCCCCCTCGCTGCCTCTCCCACCCCCCTGCCTGGCATCCCCCACTCCCCCAGCCTGCTTCTCTCCCCCCCCCCGAAGTGGCCATGGGGCTTCTACAGCCCAGTGGCTGCTTTTGGGAGGGTGGGGGGAGGCCCTCCCAAAACCGTGAATACTCAAAACCACGAATGCTAAATTCATGAATGTGGAGGGGCAACTGTAGTCTCAAAGGTGCTACAAGATCCTTTTACATAGCTACTTACTGTTATAGTTGCAGTTTTTAAAAAGCTACTATTTCAGGGCACTTTTCTAGGATGGAGGACCATCGCCTCCCAAAAATACTACTGTACGGTGAACTCGTCACGGGTCAGCGTAAGAGGGGCACTCCAAAAAAGCGATACAAGGACTCCCTGAAACAACATCTCAGGCTTGGCCATATTGATCACCAACAATGGTCCACCTTGGCCTCACATCGGGAGGCATGGAGACGCACTATCCGCAATGCTGCAGCCTTATTTGAGAACGCCGAACAAGTCTTGAAGAGAAATGACAACACAGAAAGAATCACAACCCGGAAACATCACCCAAGGAGACCTTCTGTTGTGCTTTCTGCAACCGGACTTGTTTATCTCGGATTGGCCTTTTTAGTCATCAGCGCGCTTGCAGAAAGTGCGGGATGAGTCCTTTCTGAATCTTCGTTTGTGAAGAAAAGCCAGAGAGAGATTTCCCCATTTCTCAGAAGTAACTCAAATAGGTACCTTGTTGTATTGCATTTTGTTTTGTTTTTTAATCTGAGTGCTACAAATTGCTGGCCTTTGATACAAAACACATTCTCCTTCCATCCACCTCATCATCACATCAGCACATACAGCAGAGCAGAGGACAACATGTCATGCCACAAGCCTGCACTTGTACTATTTAATGAGGTCACGTCCCATAACAAAGAAGAAGAAGAAGAAGAAGAACTTAAAAGTTACAGTTCCATTGTAAGAGAAGTGAAGTTATGTCTCATCGAATTAGAATTCACTTGGAACTTTATTATGGAAAGAAATTAATTACAAATAGTTAAGTAGCTACTTCCAAATTCTGGCCATAACATCATAACAGAACAATTATTCTGGGACAAAGAACTGCTGACAGCCTTTAGCTTACATGTCAAAGCAGCAGTGAATCTGCTCCACTTTAAATGAGGTGTTCAATGTCCTGAAACCTATCCTCAAAATAGCTTCAGCATCTTTGAATCAGGAAAGATTCTAGAGCAGATCATTAAACAATCTGTCTGTAAGCACTTAGAAAGGGATTGTGTGATCACTAAAAGTCAACATGGGTTTCTCAAAAACAAGTCATGCCAGATTACTCTTACATCTCTTTTTGATAAGAGTTACAAGCTTGGTAGATGAAGGGAATGCTGTCGATGTAGCATATCTTGATTTCAATGAGGCCTTCAACAAATTCCCCCATGATATTCTTGCAATTAAGCAAGTAAAATGTGGGGTAGCCAATGCATCTGTTGCGTGGATTTGTAATTGGTTGGCTGACTGAACCCAAAGGGTGCTCACCAATGGCTCCACTTCATCCTAGTGTGGTGCCACAGGGTTCTGTCCGGGGCCCAGTGCTATTCAACATCTTTATTAATGACTTGGATGAGGGAATAGAGGGTATGCCTATCAAGTTTGCAGATGACACCAAATTAGCAGTGTTTTGGAGATGCTGAAATTTCTGAATACATTTGTCCCTTCATATTCGCTGAGGTTTGGTTCCAGGACCCCCCGTGGATACCCAAATCCATGAATACTCAAGTCCCATTATATGCACTAGCATAGCAAAATGGTGTCCCTTATATAATATGGCAAAATCAAGGTTTGCTTTTTGGATATTTTTTTTAAAGAATATTTTCAAGCTGTGAAAACATAAATCCGTGGATACCAAATCTGTGAATACGGAGGGACAACTGTACTTGGATGATGGAACAGAGGACATGCTTATCAATTTTGCAGATGACACCAAATTAGGAGGGGTAGTGAATATCCCAGAGGACAGGATCAGAATTCAAAATGACCATAGCAGATTGGAGAGCTGGGCAAAAACTAAAACGAATTTCAACAGGGAGAAATGTAAGCTACTAGATTTAGGCAGAAGAAATGAAATGCAGAGATACAGAATGGGTGACACCTGGCTTGACAACAGTACATGTGAAAAGGATCTAGGAGTCTTCGTAGATTAGAAGCTGAACATGAATGGACAGTGTGATGTGGCAGCTAAAAAAGCCAATGTGATTCTAGGCTGCATCAATAGGAGTATAGTGTCTAGATCAAGGGAAGTAACAGAACCACTTTATTCTGCTTTGGTCAGACCTCAACTGGAATACTGTGTCCAGTTCTGGGCACTGCAATTCAAGAAGGATATTGACAAGCTGGAATGTGTCCAGAGTAGGGCAACCAAAAGGGTGAAAGGTCTGGAAAACATGCCTTATGAGGAATGGCTTAGGGAGCTAGGTATGTCTAGTCTGGAGAAGAAAAGTTAAGAGTTGGCATGATAGCCATGTTTAAATACTTGAAAAGATGTCATATTGAAGATGGAGTAAGCTATTTTTGGTCCTCTGCCCCTCCAGAATCCTCAGACTGCCCTTTTTCTGGCCGAAAAAAGAAGGTGAATGACCTGTCATGGAACAGGCAGTGCTTCAATACATATGCATTTGTTGCCATAGCTCACTAGAAACAGAAAGTCTAGCTTGCAAAATCTGTAAACATTTGATCAACCTGTATCAAGCACAGTGGACTAAATCCAAAAATATATAATTTTGTGTACAGGTTTGTACAGGTTAGACTAGTAAATGGTAAAACATCCTTGATCCAAGAACTGATCTTGGATGAGCATAATGACCTGACTTGTATTACAGAGACCTGGCTGGATGAAGCTGGGTTCTTCATGGAGCACCAGGCAAGGCTTGAAATGAGTGGGGAGTTGGAGTGATCTATTGGGATTCCATCTCCTTCAACAGGTGCCCTATCCCACAGTCTGCTGTCTTTGAATGTGTGTACTTAATGGTGGGTGGCCGGGTCAGAATAGGGATTCTGTTGGTGTACTGTCCACCTTCTGCTTCCTGACCTGGCCAAGTTGATCTCCATGGTGGTGGTGGAGTCCCCTTGGCTAGTTGTGCTGAGCGACTCCAACATACATAATAAATAATAAAATTTATTTTTACCCTGCCCCTCTGTTAAAAACAATTGAGCGGCTTACAACAGTTAAAATACAACAATACTGACTAAAATCCCTAAGCACCACCCACCCCCACCCACCCCTATAAAAAGATATTAAACTAGTATCAAATTAAAATCCACCTAAACTAAAATCACATAAATAAACAAATACAAAAATCAACAGCCAGCAAGACTAAAAGAGGGCAGGAGACGCAGCTCCTGAGGTCAGGATCTAATCAGGAAAGGCCTGCCGAAAGAGATCCATCTTTAGTGCTTTTTTTAAAGCTACTCAAGCTTGTCATCTGATGGATCTCATTCGGCAGGCCATTTCATAATTTGGGGGCAATTGCCGAAAAGACCCTCTGGGAGGTTGCAGCCTGTTTGAACACCCTATGCAAAGTAGAACACATCCCAGAAGCCAAAACATGATTGGTCAGATGTGCGCAGGGGCGGGCTTGCTGGCCATGAAGTGGCCGGAACCACTGCTGTTGTTTTTTGTGGTACCAATCGTGTGTGATTTTGAAGCGGTGAAATGAAAAAAAAAACTGTTTTTAAGCGGAAAATCATTCTTCCACATCTTGGATTTAATGAAGAGGGGAACCTGTGCAATGGCGGGAACTTTTGGAGGATAATGACGCAAGTAATTCACTTATGGCCGCCATCTTTATTCACAGAAATGCTCCGTGTGAACTTCAAACATGGATAACTTCACATACCAGCAACCTGGAGAAAAAAAAGTGGAGACAAATGAACACTACTGCGATGGTGAATTAATGCGCAGAAATAAGCATTATATTTCCTCGTATAGATGACCCCTATTTTTAAATATGTTTAACTATCTTTCAGCATGCCTTTAATAATACTGATATTTAATTCCTTTTAAACTTTGTAAATTAATGTTTTAGTGGCATCTTTTTACATCATTGTAAGCCCTCTGAATCTCATTTTGGGAGAAAGGTGGGATATAAATCCAATAAATAAATAAAACCAAATAAATATATTTGTTTGTTGTTAAAATAGGGCTCCTTTTTCTTAGAAAAAGAAAACAAAACAAGTCATACAGAAATAAATGCAGTGCCAATAATGTTGAGACTATTCAGCACAGTCTATTAGACTATTAAAACTATTAAATATCACCCCAAGAACTGCTGAGAAAAGCTGCATTCTTTGACTTATATATGTCAGGGAACTTGATGGGTTTTTTTTTTTTTTGCATAATTTCTCTTGCTTTGCATAATGTATTATGTCATTTTAATAATATATACTTTATGCTGGTTTTTCAAGGGGCTATGGAGAGTATTGAGGCCCTGCTTTCATCCACTGGAATTTTATTTACCACCCCTCTGGTATTCTAAGCTTTGCCAACATGGTTTTACCATTCTGTAGCCACAGGGGATAGAATCCTGAAGAAATTTTCAGATTCTCGAGAAACTAAATTTTTGCATCTGATATGTAGAATCAGTGTGTGAAGTCTGCTCCTTTTTTAAAAATCTTGCACGCAGTATTTTCCAAAACCTCATTTGAGAAATTATTTCTTAAGCTTACATTGCGGGAGAAGCCTTTATCCACTGACAATGATTTTGTCAGGAAAAGTCCCATCTTTGTTAATGCTTCAGTCTGAAATTCTGGAATTAGCAGAGTCAACTGGACAAATGGAAAGGTGCATTATCTCAGGACCAGCTTTGGCTCTCAAAAATTCATCCTAGCAGAGCTTGCAGATATGTCCATCCAGCTGGGGTATTGCCTAGGTAACAAAAGCATCTGTTTAAGCCATCCTGCATACAACTCATTAATCTTTAGCTGGTGGCAGGAGACCAGTCACCCCTAAAAGCATCGTTGAATTTTTAATGATGAAGCTTTACCAGGGAAAGCAATTGTTCACAGTCTTCTGGCTACAAGGAATCCGGAACAGAAATCCCTTATTTAGCCAAATTATAATAAAGAGACTGTTTTTTCTCAGGCTGATCTAAAATCTCTCCAAGCCCACCAGATTTCTGAAAGACAACCCTGGATTGCCTTTGACTACAGAGTTATTTCTTCAGCGCAGCAGTTTAGCTGCCGATTATCATCTCCTTACAATATTAATGCTTTTGATCACCTACTGCAGGCGTCGCACTCCAGAGGGCAATTAGCGCTCTCATCGCACCTAATCAAACACTATGTAAATGCAGAAAAGAAGGCTTTGTTCCTCTGTTTTATAATGCGATGCTGTGTGTGCAGCACCCCCCTCCCTTAAAATCAATGTCAAGGAGAATTCAGATGGAGGCTTCTTCTCCTGGAGAATATGTTCACAAAAACATCACTGCAGAACATTGCATGCAAGTTTAGAGTGGGCAGTTTTAGTGGCACTTTTGTGTGACTGAAGCCAAGAAGCAAATGGAAAAATAAATTATGTTCCTTCCTCTGCAGTTTGTATTTATTCCCTTCTTTCCCACCCTTAGCAAATCTCTTATAGCAGAATTAAATAGTAGGAGAACCCTGATAAAGGCTTAGGTTAGGAGCAAGCAGATGGTAGGTGGGATCTGCTAGTAGACTGCTGAGTGGTCTGCAGTAGGTCACCATGGATTTCCAAATCCCATTTTTAAAAAAACAATCATAGCAATAAAATTCACACACACACACACGGCAGGCTAAATTATGTTGATGAAATGTGGGGGTCTAGGACCAGAAGTAGGTTTGTTTGTTTGGTGGATGATTGTTCTTGTAATCATAGAATTGTAAAGTTGGACGAGACCAGGAGGGCCATCCAATCCAACCCCCTGCCATGCAGGAATACACAAACAAAGCATCCCTGACAGATGGCCATCCAGCCTCTGTTTAAAGACCTCCAAGGAAGGAGACCCCACCACACTCTGAGGGAGTGTGTTCCACTGCTGAACAGCTGTTACTGTCAGAAAGTTCCTCCTAATGTTGAGGTAGACTCTCTGTTCCTGGAGCTTGCATCCATTGTTCTGTGTTCTAGTCTCTGGAGCAGCAAAAAACAAGCTTGCTCCATCCTCAATGTGACATCCCTATCATATCACCCCTTAACCGTCTTTTTTCCAGGCTAAACATACCCAGCTCCCTAAGTCTTTCCTCGTAAGGCATGGTTTCCAGACCTTTCACCATTTTAGTCGCCCTTCTCCGGACACGCTCCAATTTGTCAATATTCTTTTTGAAATGTGGTGCCCAGAACTGGACACAGTATTCCAGGTGAGGCCTGACCAAGGCAGAATAGAGTGGCATTATTACTTTCCTTGATCTAGACACTGGAGATTTTCAGACCTGCAAAATGCCGGTTTGCCGCGCGAGCAGCCTCCCGAAACTGCTGCGCGGCAAGGGTCTACTTCGGACGACGCTGTGCCTCTCGCGAAACCGTCCGTGTCACTTCCATGAAGCTTGGGACGGCTCAGCGCCATATTTCAATCACGGAGGTTGCCCGTGATTGAAATATGGCGCTGAGCCGTCCCAAGCTTCACGGAAGTGACACGGACGGTTTCGCGAGAGGCACAGCGTCGTCCGAAGTAGACCCTTGTCGCGCAGCAGTTTCGGGAGGCTGCTCGCGCGGCAAACCGGCATTTTGCAGGTCTGAAAATCTCCACTATACTTCTATTGATGCAGCCCAAAATCGCATTGGCCTTTTTAGCTGCCGCATCACACTGTTGACTCATGTTCAACTTGTGATCTACTAAGACTTCTAGATCCCTTTCACACATAGGACTTTTTCAGACGTCTCAAATACAATGCAAGCAGCCTCGTCGTGTTGCGAGGCTGCTGCGCTGCAGGGCGTCGCTTTCGGATGACGCTCTCCCCTGCTGGTACTGTTGCGGTACTGCGGGGACATTTGAGCATTATATTTTGCCGGTTTTTAATCACGATCAACTTTTGTGAGTAAAAATCGGCGAAATATAACGCTCAAATGTCCCCACAGTACCGCAACAGTACCGGCAGGGGAGAGTGTCATCCAAAAAGGACGCCCTGCAGCGCAGCAGCCTCTCAACACGACGAGGCTGCTTGCATTGTATTTGAGACGTCCGAAAAAATCTGTAGTCTCGTTCTGCCAGGTCTCCCCCATCCTATATCTATACATTTCGTTTTGCCACCCTAAGTACAGTACCTTACATTTCTCTGTATTGAATTTCATTTTGTTAGCTTATTAATTAATTGTATTCTTATAGAGTCATAAAATCATAGAATTAGAAGGGTCCCATGGGCCATTTAGTCCAAACCCCTGCTCAAATGCAGGATTCTGCTAAATCATCCTAATCAGGTAGACTCTTTTTGAAGCTGGCCAGAGAAGAAGACACCACCACCTCTAAGCAATTGGTTCCATTGCTAAACGTCTCTCACTGTCAAAAAGTTCATTCTAATATTCAATCAAAATCTACTCTCATGTAACTTAAAACCATTAGACCTGGTCCTACTTTCTGGCCAGCAGAGAACAGTCCTGTCTCCCCCCTCTGTGTGACAGCCCTTAGAATATTTAAAGAGTACAGTCATGTCACCCCTCAATCATCTTCTCACCAAGCCAAACATACCCAGCTCCTTCAATCTCTCCTCATATATTTTGTTCTTCATACATCTTATCATCCTCACTGCCTTTCTCTGAACCTGCTCCAACTTGTCTATATCCTTTTTAAAATGATGTGCCCAGAACTGAACACAATACTCCAGCTGAGGTCTGACCAGTGCAGAATACAGTGGAACTATTACACTTGGACTTCGAAACTATGCTTCTATTAATGCAGGCTAAAATAGCATTTGCCATTTTTGCTGCAGCATCACACTGCAATGCTGCAGCCTTATTTGAGAACTCACGACGAACAAGTCTTGAAGAGAAACGACAACGCAGAAAGAATCACAACCCAAAAACATCACCCAAGGAGTCCTTCTGCTGCGCTTTTTGCAACCGGACTTGTTTATCTCGGATTGGCCTTTTTAGTCATCAGTGCGCTTGCAGAAGGCGCGGGATGAGTCCTTCCTGAATCTTCGTTTGCGAAGAAAAGCCAGAGAGAATATTTCAATCATGAGAGCCATCCCACCAGGTCTCTGTTATGCCTATAAAGTCATATTTTCCTTCCTGCATTAGGACTTCAAGCTCATCGTGTTTATTTCCCAAACTCAGTGCATTTGAAGCTTTGTTTGTTCTCACCTATTTCTTTGTGCAAGCAGTACACAATCTTGTCTTTCTTCCACAAATAAGATTCAGGGCAGCTTGTAAGTGGAAAAAACAAGTGGAATTAAAACTTAACATCAGTAAATGCATAAAAATTAAACCACAGTAGTAAAAGAAAATCACAGCACCCACTTTGGTGAAAGCCCTTTTCACAGCCAGCACAGAAAATTGTCAAAGGCCTGCCTGTAAAAAAAAGATGCTTGCCTGCCTGGGGAAGGACAGCAGGGAAGAAGCCATCATCCTAGCCTCTCTCAGTAGAGAATACCCAGGGGGTAAATGGTACTTACATTCCTGAGCTCAGAATTCTTTGATTCTATATGACATATTTGATATGGTAGTACACTGGTGCCTCTGAGCATATCAAGAGGACCAGGCAGCAAACTCTGTTGTAGCAGAGTTGCAATCATCAGGTGAGGTAATGAGCACGCAGACACAGATGTGTGTCTAAACTACTTCTCTTTACTAAAGTATATTGTAGTAATATTTACAATGAGTCTGAGACTCCTAGCATACAGACTACATATCACAGCACAATACACAGCACAGTCCTGCACTGTACATCCCAGACTGGATGCACACAGTCTGAGAGCTAAATCCAAGTCAAGACAAGTGCAGAGACAGTTAGTGGGGTGATCCAATTATACAGTACAGATACAGTATAGTCTTGAGTTATGCAATTGGTAGTTCTCACACATATTTTCCCATATAGATAAGACTTCATACTTTGCATGTCCTTCCCACACCTGTCTCCCAGACATAATCTAGATATGCTCGCCAGCTGCATTGAGCCTCTCATTGCTAGCCCCTGCAGACTGTAGCATATTATACCATGCCAGCTCTTTACCATATAAATTTCCAGTGATCGTATATCCCATCACCTTGACAATATTTTGCCTCAGGAAGATTCTAGGGGGAAGGGATAGATCCCAGTCAGATCTTGGAAAAACTACTTTTTGGAGCATGGCTCCCAGAATTCACCATGCTGGCTGGGGGTTCCTGAGAGCTGTAGTCCGAAAAATAATTTTTCCAGGTTGTGACTCAAGAACCCTGCCTTCTTCCTGTCTTTGTCTTAGGCTGTTGCAACACTGCAGAATTAAAGGAGTTTGACATCACTTTAATTGCCATAGTTAAAGCTATAGTTCCATCCTATGGAATCCTGGGTTTTACAGTTTGTTGTGGAAACCAAAACCCTGAGTAAACCCTTGCACCCCTGGGTGCCAGTCACACGACAGAAATTGTCGCGTTGCCTACCGGGACAAAGTGATAACGAATCCGCCCCTCGCTGTTTATACGATTTATGTCTCTGATATGGATATCCCGTGTGGTCCCGTGACTGATATTTACACGTCCATAGTTCCAGTTTTGTTTAGGTTTTAAATTTTTTTTTTTTTGGCTGTCAATCAAAGATGCGATTACTCGTGTTTTCACAACCTCGGTGACGCACTTCCCTTAGAGTTCCGTGCCACGAGCGATGCTATTGGCTGGCTGGGGGGGGAGAGAGAGAGGGGGGCAGAGGTTTGGTATTCCCCCTTTGCTTCTTGAACATTTTAACCCCTTCAGAAGAGGCAGAAAGCATTTTTAAAGATCCAGACTGAGATCTTTCGCTCAGACGCAGGAACGAAAGAGTGCTTTCCATTTGAAATCAAGCGAGTGAGGGGGAGGGGAGGGGAGGCATCGTATTGTCAGGGATGATGGGAGTTGTAGCTCTTCACCTCTGGCTCAAACTCACCACCTTGTTATGCAGCAGAGCCAACCAGCTTAGATCAGTGGTTAATGCCTTTCTCCAAAGCAGCAGAGTTCCAGAGAATAGGCTGAAGATCCTGACAAACTCTCCAAGCCTTCTCACTCTTCTCCAGGTGTCTCCAAAACGTCTCCAGGATTCACACAGGCAACTCAGTAGTTTTATATATAAAACCTACTTTTATTCATCTATATAAATATACTATATCACAATCTCTACACACTACTTTACAATATCTCCAAACTACACCACCTCTACTCCACCACAATACATTGGCAAACATTGCAATTTTATAGCCATTGTTTATCACCACCCACTAGTTTGTTTCCACCCAGTGGGTGTGTACTTCCATTCTGATTGGTCCATGTAGTTCCACCCATGCTTAAGACCAACCCATGTATTTCAACATTTCACCTTGTACACTTAATGATTCTCAGGTGTTTCCAATCTGCATTCAGTACCTCTGTCCTTGGCTCTCAGGCCTTCTAGATTACATTAGCAGTTTCACCTGTGTAGCTTCATAATTGCTCTTGCTTAGTCATTGTGACTTTCACATACATATTTTATTTCTTTCACTGTATGTCCCATGTTGCATTTTCCTTAACAATCCCCTCCGAAATAAAAGATTGTATGTGTCTTACAATGTCATTCCAACCATTTGTGTCAGCCTTTCATGTTTTTCTGCTGTCAATGCTTTTGTGAACAAATCTGTTATGTTGTGTTGTGTTTCTATATATCTCAATTCTATTTCACCCTTCTGAACCATGTCTCGCACATTTTGATATCTTACACCAACATATTTTGTTCTGTTCTTCAAACTTTCAGTTTCAGCCATTGCTATGCATGACTGTGAATCTTCCAGAATTTCCACTGGTATCTTGTAACTTTCATTTAAATCATTTAGCAATTGCTTAATCCACTGTACCTCATTTACTATCTCATTCAAAGCAGCGAATTCTGCTTCCGTTGTGCTTATCGCTACATTAGTTTGTTTTCTACTTCTCCAAACTATTGGACTTTCACTATATTTAATTATCATTCCTGTAACTGACTTCTTGTCTCCTAATTCTGATGCAAATGAACTGTCTACATAACAATCTAGATCTGAACTACTGCTTCTTATAATCAATTTCCTATCTAAGGTTCCTTTCAAATATCTCAATAAATGTTTTACCGCTGTCCAGTCTTCAATTTTTGGATCATTAACCCTTCTAGACAATACATTTACAGCATAAGAAATGTCTGGTCTGGTGTGGCAAGATATGAATTGTAAAGATCCTATTATACTTCTGAACAGAATCTTGTCCTCAAACGCTCTAGTTGTTTCCTCAGACACAAAACCAGTTGTCATTGGAGCTCTTACTATTTTTGCATTCTGTAATCCACACTTTTTAATCAATCTTTCAATTTTATTTCTCTGACTTAACAAACAATGTCCTTCTTCTGTCCATTCAACGCAAATACCTAAATAAGACTTCAATACACCTAAGTCCTTCAAAACAAACTTTTTAGACAATTCTCTTTTTACTGTCTCAATTTCCTGTTTTGACTTTGCTGCTACGCACAAGTCATCTACATAAATCACTAATACTATGTCTCCTTTTGTATAAACACAAGCATCTGCAATGCTCCTCTTGTAACCTAGCTTAACTAGCTCATCATTGATGCACAGATTCCACGCTCTGGCACTTTGTTTTAAACCATACAACGCTTTCTTTAATTTATATACTCTCTGACTACCATTTTCTTCGAAACCTTGTGGCTGCTCCATAAATATTTCTTCATTAAGAACCGCATTCAAGTAAGCTGTCTCAAAATCAAAATGTTCTACAACTAAATTCCTTTTTACTGCTACAGCTAGAACCATTCTCAGACTTTCTGGCTTTGCAGTTGGAGAATATGTCTTATCATAGTTCTCATACTGCTGTTGTGCAAAACCCTTAGCCACTAACCTAGCTTTATATTTGATACTTCCATCTGGCATTTCTTTCCTTTTGTATACCCATTTACAACCAATTACTTTCTTGTCTATGGGTCTATCAACAATTTCAAAAACATCTTTATTTACCAGGCAACCAAACTCATTATCCATTGCATCAAACCATCTTTCCTGTTCTTCACTAGAATAACTTTCCAATTCTTCAAAACTTTCAGGCTCTTCTACTGCTAAACAAGCTCTTGCCTTTGTCACAACAAACCTATCTGGAGGCTTTCTAACTCTATGACTACGCCTGGGAATAAAATCTGCTGTTCTGTCTCTTTCATCCTCGCTTTCTCTACTAGGAGTTGTAGTTCTATGACTAAATCTCTTGTCTTCAGTCATTCGAGTAGTAGTAGGCCTAGATGCTATCTCCTCATCGGAAGAACTACCACTGTTGCTAGGTGATGCATCCTGCTTAACTAAAACCCCTCCATTTCCTGAGGTTGGTTCAGTTTGTGTTTCTGGCTCATTTGAACTTCCTAACCTCAAAAACACTTCTTTATTGGCATGCAGTTTGTCCCAACCAGCATGTCTCTCAAAATTTGCAGACCTAGAATACTGCACTTGTTTTCCATCCAAATGAAACTTGTAGCTATTTCCAGAATGCCCCAAAAACCTAAGCCTTTTGCTTTTGGGTTCTCCTTTCCTCCTGAAACAAGCAGGTGTGTAAACATGAGCAAATTGTCCAAAAACCCTTAAGTACTTGTAATTTGGCATTCTCCCATACAATACCCTGTAGGGAATGTCTTCAATTTCTGAATGATACAATCTGTTACTGATATGTATTGCAGTCAATGTTGCTTCTGCCCAAAAACTATCTTTCACCCCTGCATCTGCCATCATACAAGCAGTAATTCTTTTTATATCTTGTATTTTCTTCTCTGCTAACCCATCCTCACTAGGACAAGCAGGGTTTGTAGTTTCATGCCTTATTCCCACCTTTTGAAACCAGTTAAACAACTGATTATTTAAAAATTCTCCTCCTCTATCAGTAATAATGGTGCCTACTCTGCTATCAAATTGTCTTTCCACCATTCTTACCCATGCTTTTAAACTTTGCCCAGTGTCAGATTTGTTTTTCATTATTCTCACAAATGCAAACCTTGTATACCTATCAACAATTACTAGGAAATACTTGCTTCCCCCTAAGGACAAGCAATTAGCTTGGGCGACATCTGCATGTACATACTGAAATGGTCTTTGAGCAACTCTTTTTGTTTTCTTAGCTACTGGAAAAGCTCTGACCTTTACCTGTTGACATACCGTACAATCTAAGTGGTTTTTGCATTCTGTAACTTTTAAATCTGGACACATACTGATTAAATTCTTTAAACATTTGAAGCTCGCATGGCCGAATTTTCTGTGAAGCTCGTGTATGCAGTCTTTGTGGATTGGAATATTTTCTATGTTATTAGCTTCTTCAACCCTGTAGCTATCAATATTGTCCTCCAAATAATAAAGTTTGTCCTTTTTCAAACCTATGCCACGCAATTCCCCATTCAGTTTTATCTTACACATGTTCTTTTCAAAGATGACTGTGTAGTCTCTTTCTGTTAATCTGCTTACTGATAACAAATTATTTTCTAACTCCTTTACATGTAAGACATCATTAAAATTCTCTTTTAGCCCTGGAATGTACACAGTACCCATTTGATTTACAGTACTTAGCTCTTTCCCATCAGCCAAAACTACAGCATTTACATTAGCTGATTTTCTATTACTTATTAAATTTATATCATTACACATCGAAGATGAGGCTCCTGAATCAACTAGCCATTTAGAATTTGCATTTTGTTTTTCCTTAATCATGGTTGCAAACCCCTTTTTATTACCACTGTCCCTCAAAAATGGAGGTCTGGACTGTTTGTGATACTGCCGCGGCTGCCATCTGCTCTCTGCTTGCTTGCGTCTCTCAGCTGCAAAATGTTTACAATGTCTCTGCAGATGACCAATCTTCTTACAATAAAAGCACCTCCGTTGCTCCCTTGTAGAGGCTGCTTCCTCCTGCGTTCGCCAATCAGGAGTTGTTTGTTGTTTTGGCACAGTCTTTAAGCTTGCTGAGTCATCCTGCTCAGACATTCTTCTCTGGTTCTCTTCCAGTATTCTGGCCACAATTAAGTCTCTATTAAGCTCAGCTTCTGGCAGGTTTTGCAAGCTGTTTGTAACGTTGTCCCACGAAGAGTCTAGCGATTCTATTAAAATGTAGCATTGCTGCTCTTTGCTAATTTGCAACCCCTCAGTTCAGCTTGCACAAACAAATCTTGCATTATTTTTAAATGTTCTATCACACACTGCCCTTTAGCCATCTTTTGCCTGTATATTCTTTTAGACCATAGCATTTTTGCAAAAGCAGTTGAAGGAGTGTGTAATCTCTGCAAGGTATCCCACACATCCTTGGCAGACGTTTTATCTCTGACGTCATTAATTAAGTCTTCTTCAAGCATGAGATAAAGACAGGCTTTTGCTTTACTATCTCTCTCTTGAGTGGCTTCATCAGCATCGGCTGCCAGCCCTGTTTCAACTGTTGACCACAGACCTTCCTTTACTAGTAGAGATTGGGCATAAATCTTCCAGGTAGAGTAGTTGTTTCTATTTAATTTACTAAACTTTAGAAATTCCATCTTGATTTGTGCAGTAACTCAATTTGACACAGTCCTTCTGAGTATGCACAGCCGACCCGTCTGGGCTTAAGCAAAACACAAAATGATTTACTCACGAGGCTTATCAGTGCAGCACAAACAACTTGCTCTGATCTGTCGTCCACAAAGCTTTCTTCCACTTTCTGGAACTTTCAGCTTCTGTGGATGCTGGGTGCTCTAGTAACTGGGCCCATAACCCTTGTCAGGGATGATGGGAGTTGTAGCTCTTCACCTCTGGCTCAAACTCACCACCTTGTTATGCAGCAGAGCCAACCAGCTTAGATCAGTGGTTAATGCCTTTCTCCAAAGCAGCAGAGTTCCAGAGAATAGGCTGAAGATCCTGACAAACTCTCCAAGCCTTCTCACTCTTCTCCAGGTGTCTCCAAAACGTCTCCAGGATTCACACAGGCAACTCAGTAGTTTTATATATAAAACCTACTTTTATTCATCTATATAAATATACTATATCACAATCTCTACACACTACTTTACAATATCTCCAAACTACACCACCTCTACTCCACCACAATACATTGGCAAACATTGCAATTTTATAGCCATTGTTTATCACCACCCACTAGTTTGTTTCCACCCAGTGGGTGTGTACTTCCATTCTGATTGGTCCATGTAGTTCCACCCATGCTTAAGACCAACCCATGTATTTCAACATTTCACCTTATACACTTAATGATTCTCAGGTGTTTCCAATCTGCATTCAGTACCTCTGTCCTTGGCTCTCAGGCCTTCTAGATTACATTAGCAGTTTCACCTGTGTAGCTTCATAATTGCTCTTGCTTAGTCATTGTGACTTTCACATACATATTTTATTTCTTTCACTGTATGTCCCATGTTGCATTTTCCTTAACAAGTATTCCCCTTGCCTCTGTAAAATGTTAACCCTTACAACACAGATTAGCTGCAGAGTTCATGCTTCAAACCAGCTACAAACAGGCTGTTTTGAAACACACAGACATAGAGGGGAAATTTAAGGGATTTTCATTCGCTCAGAGGCTGGAATATTTTACTGTGCCCGTCCACCACGATCTCTCTGTTCAGAACCAGGGAGGATCTGCCCACCACGATCTCTCTGTAGCATGCAGTGTAGAAATCCATTTAAAAAGGTGATTGAGTACATTCGCGCGTGCGCACACACACACACATCAACCTTCATGCAGCTGGAAGGGATGCCTTTGTTTTCGGCTGGTGAGGCTGGATCTGTTGAATGGGTGACTGACCCCTCCTTTTCTGGTCTCTGAGCTCTAAGCCCGCCCCCAGTCACCATTTCCAGTCATCCCAGTACCGAGACTTTTTGTCCCACGCTGTTTACATTTCCGATTTTCCGAATCCTCCAGTGACTTTTTTAAAAACCGGCACAACCTGCGGGACTGGAAGTCCCGCAGGTTGAGGGATAAAAGGTGGCCCCCCTTCCGAAAATCACGTACCCGACCCGATGTACGTGTAAACTGCCAGGGATCGACACGAATTCTTCCCAGGACATTTTCATCGTGTAAACGGCCCCCTGGAGTTCTTATCGCTCAGAGAACTGGAGTGCAGGAAACAGTATTAAGCTCAAGTTATTAGGCCAAAATTAAACCAAGTGGGACTAGTACAAGAAGCAGGTTTTTGTAAAACAAGAACAAAAATAATTGAATCCCATTTTAATATTCATCTTTTTTGGTATGGTTATGTCTGTATTGTGTTTTAAAATTGTAACACACCTTGAGTCCCAATTTTGGGAGAAAATCAGGATATTGATGATGATGTTGTTGATGATGATGATAAAAAAAACCCTTTCTTCTAGAATGGTTAACCAATGATTAAAGGCAACGCTAATGAAGATACTGAAGGAAGCATTGAGATTTCTCTTTCAGCCACATGACAGTGGACCATTTCCACCACTGTTAGCAAAAATAGCCATGCAAGACAAAGTTTTCTTAATTTATTATAGCTGTTGGCTCAGTTTATATAGGTGAGGAACAGTATTAAAATTAATCCCAGCTGACCAACAAAATGATCTCACTGTACTGGTGCTATGTTCAGAGGTGGCTTGCCAGTGAAAGTAGAATGCCAAGAAAATAATTTGAAATAATTATGACATATAAAGTTAAATGTGGATTTTTTAAAACAAAAATCTTGCCCCTTAAGAGAACAATAATGTTAATGGTTTTTTCAAGAAAAAGTTCTGGGTTTGATTTTTAAACAAAACATCTCAAATCAGAATATATTTTTTTTCTTCATTGGAATGACTAAAGTTTAGATCAATTTTGTCAATAAATTAGATCTTGGGTATGAGAGTTGTCAAAATATTTTTTTTAAAAAACCCAAGAACTACAGAAGCAAATACTGCAAGTTCCTAACACAATACCTGCTATCATTATATTCATCGCATTATGAAAAACTTCACCTGTTGGTTTCTGTAGATCAAGCTACTCATAAATATCCAAGAAAAGGTCAGTTCTCCTTATCTTGGTCAATTGGCAGCCACAGAACAAAATCCAACAAATGTAGTTTTGCACTTATCAAAAAAGAAAGAAAGAAAGAAAGAAAGAAAGAAAGAAAGACCCAAGATGAATATTAAGAAATTATTTTAGACAGCCTTTGCGGATGCTCTTTATAATGAGTTTTACTTTTTGTACTTGAAAGAACCATTTCCAGACACTCTGTAACGAGTAATAAGCTTTTCATTAGCACTGTCAAGGAAGAAGTCAAAGGGGAGGGAAAGCTAGCTTTTTTAAAAATCCACTTCAGCATGACAGGGCCTTCCAGCTCCACATCCTCCAGGACTAATTTCCCATGTCTATTGCCAGCTGTTTCGTGTGCCTTTGATAAGCTGCTGCTCTTGACAAGTTTGGCCAAATGCCTCTTTGCTTCCATTCTTTGGATCTCACGGCAGTTCAGCTGATCCGCAGCAGCCATTTTTGGCTGATATCAGGGCATAAGACTGTTCCATACCCAATGATGCCAACACTGAGCCATTGTACAGCATGCCACCTGCTTTGCTACTAAAGCAGCAGACATAGGCAACAGCTGTTTTGCAGGGCACTTGAAGGAAGAGTACCTGGAGTTGGATAGGCTCAAAATTCTTTTGGCCACTATTTTTAGTCACTTACAGCTGCAGAGGAAAGAGGACTCTTCTGATGTAATACCTGAAATGGAGTATCTCAAGGTACCTATATACCAATGCGTTTATGTGTGTATGTGTCTTCATTATTCATTAAGCTGATTTAAGTCCAACTGTTTCTTTCAAAAATGGGACTCAAGTCAGCTCAAGCTTGTTATGGCCTTGGCTGCAAAGGGTGAGACTCCAACTGGGCTCCACGCCCCCTTCCTCCACCCAGAAGTTTTAAGAACTGTGGCTTGCTATGTGTCAGGGCTTTAGGCTATGAGGGAGTGAGATTTCAACCAGGCTTTACGCCCCCTCTCCCTTCACCCAGAAGCCTTAAGAACTGGAAGATCGTCAGAATAAGGGACAAGCATATGTGGCTGGGCATGATCTGGGAGCGAGGATTGAGGTGGTGCAGGGGAATGGAAGGTATGGCGGGAGCAGAGTGAAAGTTTGTTACAAAGGAAGGAGGGATAGATGTTTAAAAGCTATCCCACCTTCAGTTCACTCTGTTCCCCAGAATGGATTGGAGAGCATACCAACCATACTGCAGAAACTTACCTTATTCCTTTGCAATGCCAGGTCAGTAAAAAACAAGAGCCACATTATTTATGATCTTCTCTTGGAAGAGGATGCTGACCTGGCTTGCTTCGCTGAGACCTGGCTGGGAGAGGACAGCGCCATAACTTGGGCGCAGGCCCTCCCAGCCGGGTACTCTGTTAATGAGCAGGTAAGGAGAAGTGGGCGAGGGGACGGAGTGGCTCTGGTTCATAAAAATAACCTTACCTTGACCAGGATACCTGTCCAGAAATCAGTCCACTTCGAGTGTATGTACCTGAGTCTGAAGACCAGGGAGAGTATAGGGATTGTGTTAGTATATCGTCCACCCCGTTGTCTAACAGACTCCCTAACTGAGCTGACACAGCTGGTCTTGGAGTTGTTGTTGGAGTTGCCCAGACTGTTAGTTCTGGGCGATTAACATCCCACTTGAGACCAGTTTGTCAAGTTTATCAGGTGTGGCTCGGGAGTTCATGGAGTCTATGACAAACATGGGCCTATCCCAATTGGTCAACGGGCCCACTCATTGTGCGGGTCATACCCTCAATGTGGTCTTTAGTACGGAACAGGAATGTCCATGGGCGGAGGTGACTAAAGCTACCACATTGTAATGGACGGATCATTTCCTGATCAAGGCTGAATTCAAAGCCACTGTCCATCCTGTCGGGGGCGGAGGACCTATTAGAATGGTTCACCCTCAAAGGCTAATGGAACCAACTGGATTCCAGAAAGCCTTGGAGGGTTCACTGGTTGGTAACGCCGGTGATTCTGTCGAAGCCTTGGTCAATACTCAGAACACTGATCTTACCAAGGCTATCGACACAATCGCTCACAAGCTTCTAATCACCATCCATGGTATACTGAAGAACTTAGGAAGTTGAAGCGGGTTGGACAATGACTAGAGTGTGTCTGGCAAAAAACTTGGCTCTTGTCTGACAGGACTCATCATAGGAAATTTCTTCGTTCCTATAGAGAGGCAATACGTGCAGCAAGGAAATCTTTTTCTTCTGCACATATTGCATCTGCAGAGTCTTGCCCAGCAGAGCTGTTTAGGGTGGTGAGGGAACTGACACAGGTTCCACCTGTGCAGAACTCATTAATAAACCCAACAACGGCCTGCTGTGATGCATTTAACAACTTCTTTGCAGATAAAAACTCTCAGATAAGAGCCAACTTGGACACCGGGTTTGTAGCAGATTCAATTGACAAGGTGTCCAGTAACTCCATTGATGAGGTTATACTGGATCAATTTCAATCTGTAAGTACTGATGATGTGGACAAGCTGCTTGGTAGAGTGAGGAAGACTACCTGCCCTCTTGACCCTTGCCCTTCATGGCTGGCCGCCCAGGGGAGTGATGCCTTTGGGATGTTCCTTGGGGACATAATCAGTGCATCCCTTAAGGAAGGTCATGTTCCATTTTGCTTGAAGGAAGCAGCGGTTAGACTGCTCCTAAAAAAAACCTTCCCTTGACCCTATGGATATGAAGAACTATAGGCCAGTCTCCTTACTGCCTTTTTTTGAGCAAGGTGATCGAGAGGGCAGTTGCTCTACACCTCCAAGCTGTCTTGGAAGAAACCGATTATCTAGATCCATTTCAAACTGGCTTTAGGGCGGGATTTGGAGTTGAGACTGCCATTGATGACCTTTGCCTGAGCATCAAGAGGGATGGTGTGACCCTGTTGGTGCTACTGGATCTCTCAACGGCTTTTGACACAATAGATCATGACATCCTCTTGGATTTCCTGAGAAGGCTAGGAATTGGAGGCACTGCACTGCAGTGGTTCCGTTCTTTCCTCTCAGGCAGATTCCAGAAGGTGATGCTTGGGGACAGTTGCTCTGCAAGGAAATAGCATAATTGTGGTGTCCCATAAGGCGCCATCCTATCCCCGATGCTATTCAATATATACTTGAAGCCACTGGGAGAGATCATCCGGAGGCATGGGGTGGGGTGTTATCAGTACACCCAGATATATTTCTCCATGCCTCAGTCTTTAGCTCTGACTTCAGATGGTATCTCTTTTCTTAATTATTGTCTTAAGGCAGTAATGGAATGGATGAGGGAAAACAGATTGAAGCTGAATCCAGATAAAATGGAGGTACTCATGGTAACAGCCCCGAACCCAGGTATTGGGATACAATCTCCAGTCCTGGATGGGGTCACGCTCTCCTCCAAGGACTATGTTCACAGTCTGGGGGTGCTCCTGGACCTGTCGCTCCAGATGACGAATCAGGTACATGCAACGGTCAGGAGTGCCTGTTATCAGCTTCAGCTGATACGCCAGCTGCACCCTTTCCTGGAAGTCAAGGATCTTGAGACCATGGTACATGCTTTGGTAACCTCCTGTCTTTATTTCTGTAATGCACTCTACATAGGGCTACCCTCGTTCTTGGTCTGGAAACTTCAACTAGTACAGAATATGGCAGCCAGACTGGTCTCGGGCACATCTAGAAGAGACTATATAACACCGATCTTAAGATCACTCCACTGGTTCCGGGCCCAATACAAGGTGTTGATTATCACCTTTAAAGCCCTAAATGGATTGCGTCCAACCTATCTTCAGGATCATCTCCTTCCATACAGTCCTCCCCGCACTCTCAGGTCCTCTGGGAGGAATTTGTTACAACCTTTAAAAACTAGGCTTTCTTCGACCTCCCGGAGGGCCTTTTCAGCTATTTCTCCCAGATTATGGAACGGCCTGCCGGATGAGATCCATCATATCACCACCCTAAATAGCTTTTTAAAAGCTCTTAAGATGGATCTTTTCTGGCAGGCCTTTCCTGAATAGATACCTGGCCATCAAAAATGAAAATCTAGCTTGTCCCGACCTCACTACAGCCACGGTCAGTTGTTTATTTTTATTGTTTGTATTTTTTTTAAGTATGTTTTAATTCCTGAATTATTTAATTGCATTTTAAGGGGGGGGTGGAATTGAGGGTTTGGGATGTATATTTTAATTGTTGTAAGCCACCCCGATTGCGTTTCATAGAGGGGTGGGATATAAATAAATATCATCATTATTATTATTATTATAAAGTGGGGTGAGCAATATTGCTAGGTCTCCTGGCTGAGCTCACTCCCCTGGAATCCACTTTCCAAACATCAAAGGAACTCTCCAAGTTTCTGAACCTACTTTGGAGATAGGGCCCAGCACCTTGAATAGCTAGCTTCCTTAAAGTTCAGACTAAATCCCAGAGTGGATTCATCACTCTACTATATTAGCCTTTTCAATTTACAGTGTTGTACAGTGGGTCCTTGTATCTACTGGGGTTTGGTTCCAGGACCTTTCTGTGGATATCAAAATCTGTGGATACTCAAATCCCATTATATACAATGGCTTAGTAAAGTGGTGTCCCTTATATAAAATTGCAAACAACAATGTTCACTTTTTGGAATTTTGCTTTGTTTGAAAGTTTTCGAGCCATGGATGGCTGTATCTGTGGATAAAGAATCTGTGGATACAGAGGGCTGACTGTATAGTGCTCTTCTTGTCATAGAAGAGATTCACAGCTTATTAGTCTTTTGGCAGGACTAATATGACATTTTCATACTGAATGTCTCTCTACAGTAGGAGTGGGCAAAGTACCAGCCATAAGGTACATGTACCCGCCCAGACCCTCACAAAACTCCAGAACTCCTACGCAAAGCCCCCTTTGACAGAAAAAAAAAATCTGTAAAAAGGAGTGGTGATTTTTACATGTAGTGATTCACCCTCCCCAACACCCCCAACCTCAAAAACCTAGAGGTTATTACTATTATTAACATAATTTATGCCCTAATTTTCCCCAAAACCAGCACTTCAGACAGCTTGCAAATTAAAATGCAGTCGTCCCTTCACATTCGTGGGGGTTAGGTTCCCCAGACCCCCGCAAATGTGAAAAATCTGCGAATAATGATTGCCCTCCCCTTCCCCCACCAAAGCGACCATGGGGCCTCCGGAGGCCCCATAGTCACTTTCTCCTGACTCCCCAGTCCCTTCCTAGGCCTTCACAGTGCCTCAGGAGACCCTCCCGGGCCCCCGTGGATGCCTCCCCGGCCCTCCCCCTCCCTCCCAGGGCCTTCATGGAGCCTTTGGAGGCTTCGAGAAGGCCTACACGGCCCTCCCCCCTCCCACCCAGGGCCTTCACAGAGCCTTCGGAGGCTCCGTGAAGGCCTACACAGCCCTCCCCCTCCCACCCAGGGCCTTCATGGAGCCTTCGGAGGCTCCGTGGAAGCCTCCCCAGCCCTCCCCCCTCCCACCCAGGGCCTTCATGGGGCCTCCGAAAGGTCTCCGAAGGCCCCGTGGAGGCCTCCCCGCTCCCTCCCAGGGCCTTCATGGGGCCTCCGGAGGGTCTCCGAAGGCCCCGTGGAGGCATCCCCGGCTCTCCCCCCTCCCTCCCCGGGCCTTCACAGGGCCTCCAGAGGCCCCGTGTCGCGGTTTTGGGAGGGCGGCAGAACCCTCCCAAAACCGTGAATATCCAAAACCATGAATGCTGAGTTCGCAAATGTGGAGGGGCAACTGTAAATACAATTTAATAAAAACATGCAAAAGATCAACATTAAAATAGAATTAAATTATAAATATTAAACACAATTTAAAACACACAATTCAAAATGGTTAAAAGCAGTACAGTTAAAATAATACAGGATCCTCATAAAAGCTCTTCTTTTAAAAACCTTCAATTCTCCAAGGTGTGTGGGAGTAAGAAAGGCTGACTGCCAACAGAAGAACAGCAAAGAGGGCACCATTCTAGCCTCCCTACAACTAGAGTTCCAAGCTGATGTCTATGCATTTTTAATTTTCTTTAGGCTTGGTTTGCATTGTGGAGATTGGTGTGTCCCACAATAGATATGGGGTGGGGGTGAAGATTTGGCGCCAGTCCTCTACAAGATCAAGGGACTAAATGGAGAGAATACAGTAATCCCTCCTTCTTCCCCCCATGGATGCCTGAAACCGCAGATAGTACCAAACTATATTTTTGGACCACAGTTGACTACTTAAACTTAACCACTAGCACAAAATTAAAGGGGACTTGGGAACAACACACACACACACACTGCTCACCTGCTGCTTCATGAAGGGTAGGGGGACCGACTTGCTCCCAACTTTTCTCTCATCACTTCTTCAACAGATGCTTGCACAACAACCAGAAGGCGAGAGGTCAACTTCCGGCCCAGGCATGTCATAGAATTGCACTGGAGGACAGAGAGATGTCCACATACACTTCTGTTTTCTTGGTAGTGGTGACTGCAGTTAAGTGAAACTATGAAAAGTGAACCCATGGATAAGGGAGGGACTACTGTTTATGCTTGCAGTTCTTGATTTAGGACCAAAGTAGATATTCCATGGGAAAAATCCAGAGTGCTGAATCTATCTTGAGAATAGTGTTCAAGACCATTGTTCAAGCTCCTGTACATTTCTAGATTCATATACAGTAAGACCTCCACATTCATAGGGGTTAGGGATGCAAGCCCCATGCTAAAGTGGAAACACTGCAAAATATCTCTGGACTCTCTTCTCTATCTTCTCTATCTCTAAGTTGCAAGAAAGGTGAGATACACCACACACTGAGAAAAAAAAACATGTGAGTGAGGCTGGCTAGTACCAAGACAAAGAGTGTTATGTCCTCAAACAGAGTGTATATTCCATAGTTCTTTAGTGCACTGACACTTTTTACACATTTTAACTTTATATAATAAATTTGTGTATATATTTATGGTAGTAAATGCCTCTCTCTCTCTCTCTCTCTCTCTCTGTCTCTCTGGCTTTTCTTTGCAAACGAAGATTCAGGAAGGACTCATCCCATGCTTTCTGCAAGCGCGCTGATGACTGGAAAGGCCAATCCTAGATAAACATGTCCGGTTGCAGAAAGCACAGCAGAAGGTCTCTTTGGGTGATGATTCCGGGTTGTTATTCTTTCTGCGTTGTCGTTTCTCTTCAAAACTTTTTCGGTGTGAGCTCTCAAATAAGGTTGCAGCATTGTGGATAGTGTGTCTACATGCCTCCCAATGTGAGGCCATGGCGGACCATTGTTGGTGATCAATTTGGCTGAGCCTGAGATATTGTTTCAGGGAGTCCTTGTATTGCTTTTTTGGAGTGCCCCTCTTCTGCTGACCCATGGCGAGTTCACTGTAGAGTACTATTTTTGGAGGCGATGGTCCTCCATCCTAGAAACGAGCCCTGCCCAGCACAGCTGTGTTCTCAATATCATGGCCTCAATGCTGGTGATCCCTGCTTGCTCAAGGACAGCAAAATTCATCACATAGTCAGTCCAGTGTATATTTAGGATCGTGCATATACAGCTCTGATGAAAGCATTCGAGGAGTCGTAAGTGTTGGCGACAGGGAAAATAGATTAATGAGCCATATATTTTATGCATTTAAGACTTACTAATTTTTAGGTATTTTAAAAATATTTTCTAGTCTATGTGCATCATCTGCAATTGTCTGCAGTAGGCCACAAAATTCCAAAAAAATCAAAAAATCAATTTAATTATTGAGACCAAACTCACGAATACAGGTTGGCCCCTGTATCCATGGGGGATAGGTTCCAAAAAAACACACACCCCGTGGATACCTGAAACTGTGGATAATAGAGAACCCTATTATTTTCAATGAGACAAAAACCAGAAGTTGATGATAGAATCACATTGGAGGACTTAGAAATGCCTAGAGATAAAATATGTTTTGGGGCGTGGATACCGAATCTATGGATATGGGGGTCAACCTCTAATCAAATCTGCAAAAGTTAAACCCACAAAAGTTGAAGTTCAACTGTATATGTTGATTAATTTGGACTAAAACCAGGAAAAGATTTACCGTCACTGGTGTGGAAGCCACCAACCACCACTGATTATTATGATTCTTCTAAAAACAGATTTGGACACCTTTCTATATGCCATGGTCTCAATCCAAAACTGGTTTTGGATTGCTTTTTGAAGAAAAAAAATGACATTTGTTCCTAGTCTTTGGATAGATCATAAAGCAAATGAAAGGATAACACCTCTGGAGGTGTCCTATCTCATGTGGTAAATCTGGGCCTATTAAAAGGTTCATTATCAAATATTCCTTTTATTATTATATTTTTATCACTGCAGGGAGTGGGAAGAGAAGTATAATTTGAATTTTCTGCTTCAAACACCAAATGCCTCACAGGACAATGAGTGCAACAAAAACATTATGAAGCTGCTGGGAGCTAGCTGCACCTCAGACATCCCTTGGAGGTTTTAAGAAATCTCCAAGCAATAAACAACACAAGACAATCACTAGTTCTAGGTTATATTAGCCCTCTATGTGGTTCATCATTAGTGACACCTGCTCTATACATGATAAGTGATCATTGATAACATGTCAGCCCTCAAGGCTTTCTTGTGCAGATATAATGATACAACAGTTCCCCACGTCATCTATTTAATTAGTATTAGTCATATTCAGAGAAGGAATCTGGCCGATTCTTAATATTAATTTTTGACAGGAGAATAACATTAAGACGTCATATTTAATTGAGCTTTCCTAATGAAATTTTAAAATGAAAATTGCTTAAAGTTCCTGAAAATGACTCACATCTCATGCAGTGCAGCAGTCTAAGAACTCCTTTCTTCCTATTAAAGAAGCGGAAGCTGAATGAAATTTGATTGCATACCCTGTACGTGGGATGCTGATTGACTGTATCTGCACATATTTGAGTTTCTATAGTGTTTCCATAGTATCCACCCACAGCTGAACACTGAGCGAAGGGCTAGTTTACACAAACATGGATCATACCAGCCCTAGTTGGTCATTTCCTTTCACACATTAAGGACTTTATCAGACCACCCTCCATAAAAGTTCTTTTGCCAGCATATTTTGATGTGTTTTTATGCTGACAAAAGACACTCCACATACAGCAGACTTACCTTGAGCAGCATAAAAGAGGCATCCCCAGCAGTAACAGAGCACGAACAGAACTCCCTTTACTTCTGGGGTTGAGATCTCGCCGATTCTCGCGAGAAGACTCTAGCGTGGGAAATTTAAATATTAAAGCAAAAAAACCCTCCACACAAAATGTAGACACAAGCACAAAAACACACTTTAAAAGTCCCAAGTACAGTGAGGGGGTCATAAAAAGAATGTTCCCTACCTGGCTGTCGTGAGCTCAACCGGAAGTGTTTGCCCATTGACACTGTATTCACGTGAGCCCAATGGTAGGAGTATTCAAATGCCAGCAATGCCAGCACAAAAGCACCACAGGAGATCAATTGACAGCTTGGCCCGTCAATAAAATAGAACAGCTTTTAGACTTTACATGATCGCAAAAGGATGATGTCATCTGGTAATGCGCACCCTTTGGCAATCATTAGGTGTCTTTATGATGTCATGTTTGCGCCATCTGATAAAGTCCTAAGACAAGAGTGGTGGTGTCCTGGCTATACCCAACCCCAACATGGTATAGTCCTACTCTACACGGTGGAGCCATAGTGGAGGAAAGGCTATTCTATGTACCTAGACCATTTTCAAATCCTAGCTAGAGTTCTATCTCTTTTTTTTTAAAAAAAATGCCATTAGTGCACTGTAGTAACTAAACTATCATTTCAAAGATGGCAATCAAGAATCAGATATTTAAAAAGCAGATCATGGTTGGAGAAAACAGGAAAGGATGGGTGAACAGGCTAAAGAGATGGAGAAGCTGAGCAGACCCTTGCTGAATGGGGCTTACCTCCGAGTAAACATATTAGAAGCTTGACCATGGAGACTGGCACTGTGAGGCTGGGTTGCAGAGGAAACACCATTTTAAAATTATTCTTTTTTAATTTCATTTTATACTAATTAAAAAACAACAACATCACATTTCAAACAAAAACATAAACAAAATGCACAAAAATGTTTTTAAAACATTGTAGCATTGCTTCTCTATATCTATATCAAATCTACCATTCAATATAGTTTACTAATCCTCTTCTTTCCCAGATCTTGTTTCTTCTCTAGATCTTGTTCTCATTCCAACTATGGACATTATCAGACTCACCAAATATGGCATCATAATGATGCCACATAAAATGCGAAAGGGCGTGCATACCAGATGATATCGCCCTTCCGCATTTATGTACTGGCCAAAAACCACGCGTTTTTGATGGCTCAATTGATGGCTCAAGCCATCAATTGATCCCCGTGGCACTTCTGTGCCAGCATTGCTGGCATGTGAAACCTCGCACCGTTGTATTCACGTGAATGCAGCGTCAATGGCCAGTCTGGCCAGAACGCTTCCAGGTGAGATCATGAAAACCAGGTAGGTGACACTCTTTTTATTAACTTCCCCAGGTTACTTGTATTTTTTAAGGCATGTTTCTCTGCTTGTGTAAACATTTTCTGTATTTATTTTTCTTTATTTTTTGAATTTGCTATGCTTGCATCTTCTTGCGAGAATTGGTAAGATCTCTAACCAGGAAGTGAACAGAACTCCAATAGTGTTTTGTTCATGCCTGTGCTGCTTTTTAACACTGCTGGAGGTAAGTCAGATATTTTGGGTTATTGTACCAGGACAGAAACAGGTTTTCTAATAGTGGGACAGGAATGTTAGTGTGTTTTGTGTCTGATAAAGTCCTATATCTATCTATTTTTTTAAAAAAAAAAATACCTTGGCACAGATTAGTGACATGACTTGGTGATCCTATGATTTCTAAGTTTGCATTTGCATGCCAAATAAATAGGTACCATGTTGTCCAAAATTTACCATCCCTCCTATTTGCTCTTATTGGTTTATCAGTGCATGTTAACTTTTCCATTAAGGTGATATACCAAAGTCAACATAGCCATTTATTAATACCTAAATCATTCGCACTTTTTCAACAACATGCAATTTCTTGTCTTGCTGCTAGAAGAAACATGATCTCAGTTCTATTTTAAGCCACCATAGTATGAATGGATCCTGGTATAGAAACAACTACATGTAAAAGTGACATTCCAAAGGAGCAGTTTTGGCCCATGAGGTATTGTCAGCTGGCCTTACCTGGTAGAGTCCTTGTCCTCAGAGGAGGAAAGTCAAGAGGGTGGACCCAGCATGACAGATCAGAAGGGAGTGGGGAGTTCTGGCTGCCAGCAATCCTCTGGGGCAAGTGGAGGTTGAGGCAGAGCCCAGCTCTCCAAGAAGATCACTCTCTCCTTCAGGATCAGAGAGATGACTCTGATGCTGAGCCTTCCCATCCAAGAAAAAGATGCTGGCATAAGTGACAGCTTGAGAGAAATCAGTTGTAGAGGCAGCTAGATATATATAAAGTACCTCCAACATGGGATAATTAGATCCAATGACAGCCTTAACCTGCCAGCTCCCTTGCATTCCACACTCTTGAACTCCCTTGGATCTATTCAACATCTTTATTAATGATTGGATGATGGAATAGAGGGCATGCTTATCAGGTTTTCAGATGGCACCAAATTGGGAGGGTTAGTGAATACCCCAGAGGACAGGATCAGAATTCAAAATGACCTTAACAGATGAGAGAGTTGGACCAAAACTAGCAAAATGAATTTCAACAGGGAGAAATGTAAGGTACTAGATTTAGGCAGAAGAAATGAAATGCAGAGATAGAGAATGGGTGACACCTGGCTTGACAACAGTACATGTGATCTAGGCTTGACAACAGTACATGTGATCTAGGAGTTTTAATAGACCACAAGTTGAACACTAGTGAACAGTGTGATGCGGCAGCCAAAAAAGTAAATGCAGTTCTAGGCTGCATCAACAGGAGTAGAGTGTATAAATCGAGGGACTTAATACTACCACTCTATTCTGCTTTGGCCAGACCTCGCTTGGAATACTGTGTCTAGTTCTGGGCACTGCAATTCAAGAAGGATATTGACAAGCTGGAATGTGTCCAGAGGAGGATGACCAAAATAGTTAAAGATCTGAAAGCCATGCCCTATGAGGAGTGGCTTAGGGAGCTGAATATGTTTAGCCTGGAGAAGAGAAGGCTGAGAGGTGACATGATAGCCATGTTTAATTATTTGAAAGGGTGTCTTATTGAAAAAGAGCAAGTTTGTTTTCTGCTGCTCCAGAGATTAGAACACAGAGCAATGGATTCAAACTCCAAAAAAAAAAGAAAGAAAGAAAGAAAGAAAGAAAAGAAAAGAAAAGAAAAGAAAAGAGATTCCACCTAAACATTAGGAAGAACTTCCTTACAGTAAGAGCTGTTCAACAGTGGAATACACTGCCTTTGAGTGTGGTGGAGTCTCCTTCTTTGGAGGTTTTTAAACAGAGGCTGGATGGCCATCTGCCTGGAGTGCTTTGATTATGTATTCCTGGAGTGCTTTGATTATGTATGCAGGGGGACTGTATGGCTCGTGTGGTCTCTTCCAACTCTATGATTGTATGATTTTTTAATCTTATCATACTCTTTTGAATGCATCTCTGGCTTGTCACTTGGTGGCTACAGAGACAAGTAGAACTGTTCATTGTACATGCCCTTAGCCTGCTTCTTGAACAGTCTCTCCGCCCTCTCCTTTTAAATGCTAAGATCTTGAGACTTCCCATGTTCATCCTCAAACTGACTTCAACTCATCTTCTGGATTTCTTCTGCTCTGTACGTTCGCTCTGTGTGGGGATACCTGTTGCCCAAGAACAAGAGAACTGTTTGTAAGTGGTAAATCATTTTCTGACCATAGAGCTTTATGCCACTGTGAACCATACTACACTGTTGCATAATAGAATCTGTTACCCCTGAAATACAGAAGGGGCTGAGACTGTGGAGAAATGTTGGCTCTTTTCAACTATGAAGATGATTTCAGAAGCACAGTATTTGTATTAACCAATCTTGGTTTACAAACAATTCCAAATGGAATTAATACCATTGGTTTTATCTCGTGCTATTTCTTTTGGGAGAAGGATTTCGTAAGTGCATTGTTTGGTTGCATGGCAAATGATATTTTACAGACAATAATAAAAAGGGCCAAGTGTTTTCAAGATTTGCTCTTAGCATTGGCAGGGGCAGGAATTAGTCTAAACTCTAAAGATAATGGAGTTGCACTTCCACCTGTTTCTCAACAGATGGCGCTTAAGAACAAGATACAGTGCAGTACTCAATTCTAAATAAAAAGGACAGATTGATTAAAACAAGCTTTGACAGATTAGCATTGATTTTATCAGGCTAGTATCATTTTCAGTATTGACAAATAAACACATACACAAGGAAGGAAGTGAAAAGGCAGAGGCTAAGGTTATAAAACCATGAACTACAGTACAATTTGTTAACCTGAAATCATTTCAAGGACCTGACAAAGCAGGAATGGAAATCATGCAGCTCTCAAGGTATTGTTGGACTGAAACTCCCAGCAGCACTGGCTACCACAGCCAATGATGAAGAATGCTGGGAGTTATTCAGATGTCAGCCAAGAAATCAAAATTGCCATTTGGGGACACTCAAAGGGAATGATCAATACATTGAAAGATGACATAGAAATGTTAGAGAGATATGCAATGTTATGTAAGTTTGAAGATAACATAAATGTTATAGACCTAACCTCTTGCATTTTTTCGCATTTCAGTGTTGCTGTTTGCAGTATTTCAGTCTTAGAACATTTCTCTCCATACAATCTTTGCCTGATGCAGAACCTTCTGCCTGAAAAAATCTCTGCATGGTGTGTGTGTGTGAAGATGATGATAACGATAACAATGATGATTTGTTTTTTGTTAGCTTAACAATAGTATTATCACAATATGGATTCCAGAAATATTCTTACAGTCAACACAGTTTCACCTTTGACAATAGAAGGTAACACTTGATCCATACATCTGACAAAGTGGACTTTGAGTGGACAATTTCTTTCATTTTTGTTAATGTATATCCTACCTGGGGGGCATGGAGGGCATTTTGAGGGAACGGCTTCATTGTCTGGTAGTTCTGGAATAATGATACACAAAAATCTGCTTGAGACAGCTTTGGGAAGCCATGTTTCATACATACATGTCTTCATTCTACTGTTACAAAGAGATATTTTGATCAGGAATCAGACAGCTGAAAGAGGTGGTGATGATGACATTTCATCTCCCTGGCATCTCCTGCCCCTTCTCTTTCTTGCAGGACAGTTTACTCTGATGGACTTTATGATGGGAGAAGGGATCCAGGTGAAACAAGCATGGTTCCCTACCCCTGTCTCTATAGACTGGGGGTTCATTACTATTTGTCAGCTAATCTTTATATATTTGGAGGCCCCTCTTGTCACCTTCTGGTCACCTTGGCTCCCAACCCATGACCAATGGTACAATCTAAATGTACAGAGTTGGCATTAACACTCCACTTAAGCACTCTTAAGTATTGGAATCTCAGGATATTGAGTATGGGAGAATTGGCAGGCTTTCTGTTATTCTTTTAGGCTATTTAATTATATATAATCATGGATTTACATATAAAAACTCCTCTCAGGGGGAAACATAGACTTCTCAGTGTCTAGACCAACCTTTCTCAACCTTTGAGAAACCCTTATCTAGACACATTATATCCATTACATTACATTGCAAATAAGGCATCATACTTCCTTATGCACTGGACCTTTATATCATCTCCTTTTTCCTAGCAGGCATCTCTGTACTTAAGACATAGAAGACCTTAAACCTAACTTCTGTGAAGAAAACATATAGGCATCCAAGGAAGACCGTGATCTTGCATGGACATTCCAACCTGATTATTGCATCATCTGTTACTAGTAAAATGGGCACCTATCTATCCAAATAGGTAATATATCATTATTATAGTCTATATCTTACCAGCATTGTCTAGGCCTTTATCAGCTAGGAACAGCGAAACTGTCATGCACTGACACTTGGTCAGCCAACTTCTGTTTCTCCAGAGATGGTTTTTAGTAACCCCAGCCACTATCTGTCCAATCAGAGACAGGTCTTTACTAGCCTCTGCTATTGTAAATAATGTTAAAATTGTTTATATAAACAATATTAATTTCATTCAATCAGATCAAAGGTCTTACTAATCTTTGCTCAGTAACTATCACTTGGAGACCTTGGTTCTTAGCTGCCTTCCATTTGGTTACATTATCCATTTGGTACTAGTAACCCTCTGAAGTCAGGTTAATTACAAATCAATTTATCACTTTGTTTATAGTTAAGTTGGCTTCCCACCTGGAATCAGTCAGTGTTAATGCCCTTGGTATTAAACAAACACTGTTGTTTTATATTTTACAAGAACAACAACAATAAGAAGAATAAGGTTTTATTTATATCCTGCCTCTCCCATGAGGATCAGGGCAGCAAACATCATTCAAAACACCATCCACAATCCACAAACATTAAAATTTTACAAACATTCCTGTTACATTGTTATTCAGGCTTCAGAGGTTAAATTTTGCAAAATATCATACAACCCAAAATAGGGCTCAGTCTGTAAAACAGGGAACTAGGAATATAAATTTTTGTATTCCTTATTCTCACAAGAAAGAACAAATAATTTCCTCCCTTTTCATCTTACTGTGGAGGAATTAACAGATTTTTGTGCAGTCTTGAAGTGCTGTTATCTGTCTGTCTATCTGTCTGTCTGTCTGTCTGTCTGTCTGCCTCTCTGTCTATCTAAATATTTCTGTCCACCTTATATCAAAAGATCTCATGGAAGTGTGAAAATAAAATCAGTGCAAACAAGTTAAAACAATACAAATAATTTAAATAGACTAAAAATGTACTAAATATATTAATAAGGAAAATAGATTTAAAAGATTAAAACTGTTTAAAAACAATGTGTTACAGGCTGAGTCTCGCTTATCCAAAATGCTTGGGACCAGAGGTATTTTGGATTTTGGAATATTTCAGATTTTAGAATACTTGCATATACATAATGAGATATCTTGGAGATGGGACCCAAGTCTTAATACAAAATGTACTTATTTATGTTTCATATACACATATCCTAGATGTAATTTTATACATAATATTTTTAATAATGTGCATGAAACAAAATTTGTGTACATTGAACCATTAGAAAGCAAAGGTGTCACTATCTCAGCCACTCATGTGGACAATTTTGGATTTTGGAATATTTTGGATTTCAGGATTCTGGATAAGGGAGACTCAGCAAGGCCCAAAGCCTTTAGTGAAAATAAATGTTTTAACTGGGTAGCAATCAGGACTCCAAGGAGAGAGCATTACACATTTATGGTCCTATAGCTGAAGGGGTCCATACGCTCTATTAGCTATTCACACTTTTGGTACTCAGAAACACACATGGAATTTAGGGGTAGAAATACATTTTGGAATTTTGTTTCTCCTGCTCCCAGTGCAGAATACACATATTCTGTGCAAAAATAATGTATTTTCTGCAGATGAAGATCTTGCTTGCGAAATGTGAAGAACCCTGTTATTCTACCTGATCGGCTTCTTGAGAACTTTTTCTCAAGGAGGCTCTCTCTGGGTATCTACACCAAATACTGTGCAGTAGCTAGCTATTAGGGCCTTTTCATGGGTTAACACCAGGGAGCCCTGGTGGCACAGGGGTTAAATGCCAGTACTGCAAGCCACAATGTTGCAAGTTTGATCCCAAGGGCCTCAAGGTTCACTCAGCCTTCCAGCCTTCCATAGGTCTGTAAAATGAGTATCTGGCTTATGGAGGCAATTAGCTAACACACATTGGAAACTGCTTGAAGAGTGCCTAGTGCACTATAAAAGCAGTGTAGATGTGTAGGTGCTATTGCTTAACAATTTGTATGCCACTTTGAGAACCTTTGTGGCTGAAGAACGGGGTATAAATACCTAAAAATAAAATAAACAAATAAACTGATTTTGGGATACCTTTTCCAGAGATACTCACCTGGCTCTAGAGTTGCCATATTGCCCAGTTGGTCAGGTTTTACCAGATTCTAAATGTACCTTCTAGTGCCCATTTAGACCATTAGCTGGTATAAATTCCAAGCTTAATATATATTTTAAGCAAATTTCTAGCTCTTGTAGAAGCAGAGAAAGGAGGTGAAATATGCTGGCACTGTGTAAGAAGCTAGTCTGCTACCATCTGTCAGTGTGTTTAGCCAATGAACGAAGCTATCAACAGTTTAATTTACATTTTGGGACAGTCCTTATGGATTATCAAGTGCAGAATGATCCATTGATGTCTTCTCTGAAAGTAATGCACAACCCAAGCTTTGATATTTTCATCAAGCCCTGCAACCTCTGGAAGAACTTTACAGTAAGGAGATTTTCAGACAGCGTTTTAGAGAGCCTACCACGGAATGAGGTCCCAGAAGAGGAACGGTGGTCTTGCGTGGCAGGGGGTCGTTTTCGGATGCTACCGTCCCTCTCCCGAAATCATCAGTGTCACTTCCGTGAAGCTTTGGAAGCGGCCGTGCCATATTTTAAGCACAGAAGTTGCCCGTGCTTAAAATATGGCTCTGCAGCTTCCGAAGCTTCACGGAAGTGACACTGATGATTTCGGGAGAGGGACGGCGGCATCCGAAAATGACCCCCTGCCGCGCAAGACCGCCGTTCCTCTCCCGGGACCTCGTCCCACGGTAGGCTCTCTAAAATGCTGTCTGAAAATCTCCTATGTCTAATAAAGTAAAAGGAAATGAAATTATTATTATTATTATTATTATTATCCCACCTTTCTCCCAATATAGGGACTCTAAGGGGACTAATAATGAGTTTAAAACAATATACAAACATTAAAAATATAAATATGAAATTTAAAAAACAGATTAAACAATTTACAGTGTTAAAACATTTAAAAACCTTAAGAATATTAAAATACAGTAAAACAACAATGACAATAACAACAACAATGGCTTGATTTATGACAAAAGCTAACAACCCATGATAGAAGCCTGTTAGAATTTCATGGCGCACGGGCAAAATCTGTTTTCTCAAGTTTTCTATTTTTTGTTGTTCAGTAGACTATGATCTTACTGGTTTGGTCAGTGATATACTAGTAGGTCAGGAATGAGGAAACCATGGTTCTCCAGGGATTATTGGACTGCAACTTCCTTCATACTCAACCATATCCACATGCCTGGGGATGATGGGAGTCCAGCAATATTTGAAGGGTCACAGCTATCTCAGTCCTGTACTACTTGCTCCAGAAGGAAGGATCAGAAATATTCCTTGGTCTCAGGGGAAACGTCTAAGAACCAGAGAGGTTCACTCAGCCAGGCATGGAGTTCTGAGATGCAGATTTTGAAAGCCACAAAGTCAGGATGGCCTGTGAATACACTGTCAACACTGCTGTTTTCTGTTCCCACCCTCTACAGAATAAACATACCCTGTGCCTGTACTTCAGAGAAGATACGTGCTGTCCACCACTGGGACAGTGTTACTATATGTGCAAGCAGGCAGTGCAGTCATGTTCAGAGAAATAGGAGAGAGGAATCCAGCAGTGTTCTGATGCCCAGAGTTAGGAGGAAGGACTTCCTATATTCATTTTTCCTCCAGCACAGCAGGCAAGTAACATGCAAAACAGCAGGTAGCTCTTTCCACCTTCTAGTTCTGGTATTTACTATGCCTCACATAAAAATCCAAAGACTTTATCCAAACAATCCCAATTCTATAATACATGTGAGTTAGAGATAAGATATTTTTGGAGCAATGGGTGGGAGTGGATGAATATGCACAAATTCCAAGGATGAGGGGGGGGGTTTTGGAGAGGGAGGGAGGAATAGCAGTTTATACTTTAAAAAAAAAAAGTCTTCCCGAAGTTTGTTTGTTGAGCAACTTCTCAGAAACTGGATTGGCACCATTTCAAAATGAATTTCTGGATGTTGCATAGTTGATGGCCAGGAAAAACAACACATCCTACTAAATCAAAGAAAGAGACTCATCAAAGGAAGTCTAGGCGCAAGGGATTCAAGCTTAGCTGCTTCTGGGAGTTTACTCAGAAATTCAGAGGAAAATGGAAGACGCCTCCCCAAAGGCAACCCAAAAGCAAAATGTTGGAACTGTTACAGCTCGGTCACAAAGAACAGGAAGAAAAAAAGTTGATGTAAAATGTGTGGCATGACACTTTATACTCTGGATGGGAGAACATCACAAGATGTGGAAACCTGTATACCTTTGGTTAGATGTTAAGAATTTTACAATAGGATCACTGTGGGGCAAACAAACTGAAACTTAATCCAGACAAGATGGAGGCTAATCAGGGAATAAAGATTCAGCCTGTGCTGAATGGGGTTACACTCCCCTGAAGATACAAGTCCACAGCTTGGGTGTGCTCCTGGAGGCTCAGGTGTCAGTGGCCACGAGTGCATTTGCACAGTTAAGGCTTGTATGCCAGCTGCAGCCATTCCTTGAGAAGTCAGAGCTGGCCATAGGGACACATGCCTTAGTTTACATCCTGGTTGCATTACTGTAACGTGTTGGATTTGGAGCTTTCTTTGAAGGGTGTTTGGAAAATTCAGCTGGTCCATAGAGCTGCAGACACATTGGTAGCTGGGGCTGGCTACAGCGGCCAGTGGAGATGTTGCAACAGCTCCACTGGCTGCCGTACATTTCAGGGCACTTTGGGACTTATGCATGGAAAAAATTGTGTGTTTTATTTTTGGTTTTTGCACAAAAAATTGCATTTTTCTGCACAGTAAGCGTGTTTCCTACAAAGAAAATATGATTTTCTGTGCAGAAAATCCTATTTCTGCATAGATAATTATTTTTTTCCACACAGGTGGTCCCCACCCCCAGAGAATAAATCCTGAGGTGCAAATTGTCCTTGAAAACAGAACAATGGGGGGGGGGCTTTCTTGTAGCAGAAGAAAAAATGTAAAAATCATTCATTGAAACCCAGACCTGAAGGACCCGTATCACCCCGTTCCCTCAGGAATGCACCTTCACGGTAAGTAACCAATGTGGCATTCTTGCCTGTAAGAACAAAATTTATAAAGATTGACATTGCCAGTGTCTGCACATCAAACTGCTGTAAAAACACACAGCCACTTGGGGTTGTTCAACTATTAGCAATACTGAGTCCTCTCACCAAAGACATATCTCACAGTGTTAGAAAACAAAAGAAACGATGGGGGTGTGTGTTGGAAATCAGACACAGGAAGGATGGGGCAAAGCTTAGAAACAATGCATTATAAATAATGATGTTACTAGTAATATGCTACTTTTTGTGGTCAAGAGAGCATAACAGTATCCTCTTTCTTTGCTTCAGTTTTAATGCTTGAACATTGTGTTTTTTGGAGCAGCAAATAATGTTTATTTGTCATTTTATAATGTGATTTTTAAAGAATTGTTTTGGAGGAGTTGGGGCCATTTGTGCCATTTTTCTCTTTTTAAGTCTTGATAAAAGAAAATTTAAAATTCAAAGAAATTTAAAGAAAACATAAAATTTGTTAATAACATGTAACAAAATGACGATTAATGCTAGTTTATTATAATTTTATAGTAATGGCTAATGTTAGTCTGTTAGCCACTTTCTGTAACATTTCCAAGTTGTTGGATCAAGTTTATTAATGCTGGAGTACTATGCATACTTCCAACCCCATAACCTGCATCCTATGCATGCTTATGAGGGAGCAACTTCCACTGAAAGCAATAGGACTTCCATCTGACTAAAAATGCTCCCTGCAGTGCTGCTTCCCATATTCAAAAGGCAGCTCTTCTAGCCTAATTTGGCCCATGGAAGCTAACGGTCCCTACCACCATCACCACCTCCTGAAGTTGTCAGCTCTTGGACAATGTACATGCTACCTGAGTAGGCAGGGCCGGTTTAACCTGTCTGCCAGATCCGCATTGGCGGGGGGCCTCGGGGGTGAAGGGGGCCCCCTGGTGAGTGTTGCCCTTATCTGATGAAGGAGACAGCCAGGAGACAGCAGCCGGCTCCTCCGCTCCTTTGGAGCCCCTTCCCCCTCCCTCCTCAGGCAGGGCATGGCAATAGCACTGAGCTAGTGCGGGAGATAGAGAAAGGGTTTGCTCTTGGGAAGTTGTAATTTGGAGACAGTCCCTGGCTGCATTGCTGTGAAGGAGGAAAGGCAGAGCAGCTGGTCCTGTGAGTGAGGGACTGTCTTCAGGGGGCCGCGGGGATCTTGGGGGGGGGGGCTGCCATGCACAGTGGGGTGGTTATTTTACTTTTTAACTTGTTGCTGGAGTCAAGACAGATGGCTATCCAGCCTCTGTTTAAAAACCTCTAAAGAAGGAGACTCCACCACATTCCCACCCTCCTCCAAAAAAATGTCTCCAAAACTAAAGAGAAAGTGAAAGAAACAGCAGCCCTCTGTGGCAGAAGCTGGAGGGAGTTTGCTGCTACCGCGGAGACGGTGAGTGTGTGTTTATGAGAGAGACAGGGAATTTGAGGGTTGTCTCGGAAAGGGCTCCTTTCTTTCTTTCTTTCTTTCCCTTCCCTTCCCTTCCCTTCCCTTGCCAACTGAGTTCAGCCTGCATTTGTGTGTGCTTGCCCATGTGCCTTCAAGTCATTTCTGACTAAGGCAAACCTACCATGGGGTTTTCTAGGCAAGGTTTGTTCAAAGGGTGTGTGCCTTTGCCTTCCTTTGAGGCTGAGAGAGTGTGACTTGCCCAAGGTCAGCCAGTGGGGTATTCATGGCTGAGTAAGGATTCAAACCCTGGTCTCCATAGTCATAGTGCAATGCTGAAACTTTTACAACACTCTTAACTCTTTTAACAGAAGAATACTGTATAAAGAATATAAATTAAAATTTGGAGTAATATTACTGGGAACAATGGTTTTATTGTTGTCACTAAAACACCAATATCCAGTAGTGTTATGTGAGAGGCATTGGCCTAGAGCAGTGGATCTTAACCTTTTCTTTACCAGGGACCCCCTTTAAATATCTTTTGTTGCCCCAAGACTTAACTCAAGATTTAAAACCCTAATAATAATAGCTAACAACAACAACAATACAATTACACCATCCATTAAACTTTCCCTCAGAGACACTCTTGCTTTTTCCTGCAAGTTTGTGGCTGGAGTGGATTGAATGGCAATGTGCAGGCCAAGCCAGCCAGACTTTGCCTTGGTTCCTGTCACATGGCTACTCCACTACAGGGAGGAGGTGGGCCAAGCAGTCTTCAAGCCTTTGTGGACCCCCTGTGAGGACATTGCGGACCCCAAGTTAAGAACCACTGGGCTAGAGAATGCTGGAAAAGGAACAATGCAACCAGATCTTGAGAAGGGTGCTGGCAGGGGGATTCTGGGAGGTGTAATCCAAGAGTAACTTTCCCAGGCTCTGAATGCAGCCTAGAATCATAGGGCTGGAAGGGACCCCAACAGCCATCCCATCCGATTGGCTTCTGCCCTGCAGGAACACACAATCCAAGCATTCCTGACAAATGCCCATCCAACCTCTCCTTAAAAACCTCCAAAGAAGGTGAGTGCACCACACTCCCAGGCAGCAGAGTATTCCACTGCCTTACAGCTCTTACTGTCAGGAACTTCTTCCTAATGTTTAGGTAGAATCTCTTTTCCTATAGTTTGAGTCCATTGCTCCGTGTCCTAGTCTCTGGAGCAGCAGAAAACAAGCTTGCTCCTTCCTCAGTATGACACCCCTTCAAATATTTAAACATGGCTATCATGTCCCCTCCTAACTTTCTCTTCTCTGGGCTAAACATGCCCAGCTCCCTAAGCTGTTCCTCATAGGGCATAATGGCTTCCAGACCTCCCAACATCCTTCTCGGTATCTTTCTTGAATTGTTGTGCCCAGAACTGGAAACAATATTCCAGGTGAGGTCTGACCAAAGCAGAATGGAGTGATACTATTACTTCCCTTGATCTAGACACTATTAATGCAGCCTAGAATTGCATTGGCATTTTTTGCTGCTGCATCACACTGCTAACTCATGTTTAGCTTGTAGTCCACTCTTTCTTTTCTTTGAGGAAATCTGCATCATTACATTAATTGCTAATAAACTAAAAATATTATGTTAGTGCCTATAATATAGTTTTTAAACTAAATTATTGGTGTCAAATTATGTAATACAGTAGGCCCCTCTTATCCACTGGGGATTGGTTCGGGGGGGGGTGGATTCTGAAAACCATGAATAATAGTGAACACCATTGAAAAAAATGGTACTTCTGGTTTAAAATACCATAGAGTTGCCTTGGAGGGCCTAGAAAACCACTAGGGAGGACACATTTACTAGGAAGACTCTAGGGTAGGTGTGCTGTTCTGTGTCCCATGGATAATGAATCCATGGATACGGGGGCCCTACTGTGATCTGAACATCCTGTACGGTGAATAGGTTAGGCTACATTGACCTGAGATAAACATATGGGGGCCCCAAAATAAAGCACTGCAGGGGGCCCCAAAATTCCTTAAACCGGCCCTGTGAGTAGGGTTGCCATACTTCATCTCCTCAAATCCGGGCAACTGATTACAGATTATGTAAATTATTCTAATTATGCCAATTCCACACACTGATTGATGGTTGAATTTTTTTCTTCTACTATTTTTCATACCTTCATACAGTTCTTTATATTTACAACTAATCTGAGACATCTAGTATACAGTAATGTTTAAAGGTCTGCATGTAGAAAAGAAAGACCCAAATACAAATCTCTGCTTGGTCATGGAATTTACCATGTGACCTTGGGCTGTCATTACCTATCAGCAAGCCTACTTTACAGGGTTGTTGAGGAGATTAGTAGGCAGACAAGAACCGTGTAACATGAACATGTGTATTCTTAGTGCAGTAGAAATGAACAACTACAATAAGGGTAACATTTTGTCATTCAAGGGCACTTCAGTGGTATTCTCATCAGATCATTCTTCCTTCTTACACAGGCTACTCCCTTCTTCATTTCACCTCACATATTTTCAATGCACCATTGCTTCTTACACTTGCTTCTTGCACTCTGCTGCTCATGTTTCTTTCTCTCCTGCTGTTCAGGGTTCCTTCTCTCCTACTCCCTCCCTCTCCTCAGTCCCTCCTTGCTTCTTGCACTGCCAATAGGACCACTCACTCTTCATTCCCTCATATCCGAAACGCAGAAGTGGGCTTGTTTCTTGTCAAACAACTTGCCCAAAAAATGTCATTACATCCCCCCCACCAATA
This sequence comes from Gambelia wislizenii, assembly GCA_030847615.1. Classification (NCBI taxonomy): domain Eukaryota; kingdom Metazoa; phylum Chordata; class Lepidosauria; order Squamata; family Crotaphytidae; genus Gambelia; species Gambelia wislizenii. The sequence goes on from JAUMIR010000003.1 coordinate 338,143,049, forward strand.
TTTCAGCTTCTACAGGGGCTAAAGACTTGTTTATTTGTTTACATGAAAGCTTGGAATCTGGGTCAGATAAGGTTCTAATTGGGCACTGTGTGGCTTGCTTAGAATCTGGGCAAAATCTGGTCAGACTGGGAGTATGGCAACTGTACACCTTGGGGCTCCAGTGGCACCTTCAATCAGCAGCAGCACTAGCGGGGCAGCTTAGGAACATGATTCCTAAGCTGGTGAGTCAGGTATAGCTCTTTTTCCTTCACCTCATTCAGTTAAGTAAAGTTTTTGAGTTATTTAACCTAAAGCTGCATGTTTCTTTTGTGGTATATAGTTCAGGGGAAAGTAATGTACTTTTGAGCCATGCTTCTAAACTGCTAATCTGCTGGACGGAAGTTAAAGAAAAAAGAAATTTAACTTTTAGAGTTTCCAACACAGGCAAACTCTAATTTCCCAACAGTTTTCTTAAGCAAGAAAGGTGGTTTTGCCAGCTCCTTCCTCTGAAACATAGCCTATAACACCTGGTATTTGTTGGCGGTCTGCCATACAAGTACTAACAGTGCTGACCTTGCTTAGCTTACAAGATCAGACAGGACCTGGTGCCTTTATGGTATTTGGGCAAAGTGGTTAGTAGAGAAGCTGAATATAATGGCTTACATGAAGCTAGTTAGCATAGTATGCATGGACACTGCATTTTATGGCAAAGATTAGCCCCAATGCAAAGCAGCTGAGAATGTCTTTATTTATTTATTTATTTATTGTCACAACAGGTAAATAATCTGCATATCACCTTTGGAATTCTAATGCAGGTCTGTGAATGTGTGCATGTATGTACCTGAAGTTGTGTGCATGTCCTGCAGGTCTGGTAGCTAGCCAAACAGAGAGAGAGAGAGAGAGAGAGAGAGAGAGAGAGAGAACAGTCTACCCGAAGAAGAAGAAAAAGGTGAAGACTTGAAGAAATAGAGGTGAACCAAGGAGCCATTGATGACCCAGCTCTGAAACAGATATCTCAAGCCCTCAGAGAGAAGTTATAACTTCAGACTCACACAAGTACCTGGGACCCATGATCAGAAGAACCAGTTCAAAGTAGACAAATTGCCAAGACAGGAATATCAAAAAGAGATGAGGAAGATAAAAGAAGTTCCACAGATGTCTGGAATTTTGAGAACAGATCCAAACCTTGGGACAGTGCACTAGTCTCACTTCCATCTATGCAGATTCTCTCCTGGGATGGCCTCCAGGTGGGAGTGAGGAAAGTATTTTTTGTGTATGTATGTTTAGTGCTGTGTCTTTCTATGCTATTTGCTATTCTGGGCTAAAGCTCAGTCTTTTAGAGGTTGTCTAAATGGTAAAAAAAATAATAATATGGAATTTGCTGCAAATCCTACCTGTCTAAATGGGATCCTACACCAATCCACACTGTTCAGAAGGAAAGGGGCCCAAAATGGCAAAAACAATGCAGGAAAAACCTTTGCAGCTTTCCCCATACTTTTTTCAAAACCGCAAGGGTGTGTGTGCATTCCTGTTTATTAGGACAAGTGAACAACAAGCGATTTGAAGGGAAGCACAAAGCTGATTGGCTGTGTGAGCGTGGGGGCAGAGTTCGCTAACAGGACAAGCGCCTGCTGCTGCCATGTTGGATTTTTGCCTTAGTGAGCAATCACTAAGGTGATAAAATTGGGTGGTTATTTTTTGTTTTGCTTTCCTGTTAAATTGAAAAATCACTATATCACTCCAACACACCTTGGATGACTTAAAAAAAAAAATCAGTGGCGGCAAAGAACTAACACGAGCAAAGCACTTGCAGCCGCCATCTGGAATGTGAGGCTTATGGGAACTTCTGAGGCCAAAAACACTGTTGAGACATGTTGCTGCTGCTGCAAAATGCCATCACTATGAGGTACTCCATTTTTCCCCCTTGTGTAGATGGGCCCTGAGTCTCTCCATCTCCCTTCTTTGTCCAATAGGTTCCTTTCTTTCCCACAGCTTTTCTCTCTTCTTCAGTTCAGACTCTAGTTTTCCCCTGAACCTTTCACTTCTTAGTTTACCCTTCACTGGCAAGCAGCCTGTCCCTCTTGGTCTGATCTGACATTTCTGCCATCCCTCCTATACCTCTACACATATTTTCCTATCTCTTCCTTTCAACTGCGTCTGCCAAATCCTTAGAAATAAGCAGTTTTTATTACATGTCTCATTATTATACAGTAACGTGTATTTTCGTTGTAGTTGTCAGGCACAGTACTTGTATTCCCAGATGCAGTGACCAGCAGTTTAAATAGAAAACTTTATTGGTACAGTAATCCAGAAAGTATATTACCTGGGGGTCGTTTACACAGGCAAATATTCCTCTAAATATAGCGCTAAAATAGCTCATAGTTCCCACGGATCGCAGCACAGCTTTGCCTCATTCAGAAAGGGGGAAGGTAAAACACCCAAATATAGCGTGGCAAGGGATGTCGCAACTTTTGCCGGTATATTTGCAATGTAGCGCATTATTGGCAGTGTAAACAACCATTCCGCTAAGGGCTACAGCAGAGCTTCACTGTGATTGGTTGATGCAGGAGTGATGATGCAGGGGTGGGCTTAAAAGAGGGGAGGGAGGGAGAGACAGTAGCGATTAGAGGAAACTTTAAAAAATCCTCTCTGCTATTTTGCAAGCCAGTTTGCAAACAAAAAGGATTCCCATCAATTTTCAGTCAGGGAGCATTCCTTCTCATCCTCTCTGCTCTTTTGCAAGTATGTAAAAGCTCCGTTCGTCAGCAGTGATCCTATGCATGGGGGAGGGAGAGAAACCATTTCACAAAGGGCTGCAGCAGAGCTGCACTGCTATTTTGACAGTCTCTCTCTCTCTCTCTCTCTCTCTCTCTCTCTCTCTCTCTCTCTCTCTCTCTCTGGCTTTCCTCTATTTGGCAGAAAATGCTGTTAAGCAAGGAGGAAAACCTTCCGTTTGATTTGTGGCCAGGGAGCTGGGTGTGGGGGAGAGTGACTGCCTCTAAACTGTTAAGCACGGAGTTCGGGCCAGGGCAGACATTCCTATGGCATCCCTTTTTCTCCTCACAATGCTTGGCCATGCCCCCAACACATTTGGCTGTATGAACCTCAAAGCGGAAAAAATCAAAGAGCCACAAAATATAGCTGTGTAAACATATACCGTGTAAACTACCCACCACTGATGTGGGAAAGTGCTAAAGCGCAACTTAACATAATAAAACCTACCGTGTAAACCAGCCCCAAGTTGTTGTTCAGAATGGAAGCTCAGAAGACAGACAGTTTACGAAAAGCATTTGCAGTCTATGAAATCTGGTGGGCTACAAAGCTATCATCCATCATCCTCTGACCCTTCCTTCCTAAGCAATCATACAGTCCCTGGTTCTCAGACAAACCTCTGCAGCTGCTGGACTTATCTCAGTGACAGTTACACTCCCTCTTTCCCACAGTTGTTACACAGCCCTCGTTAGCAGTACAGAGAAATGAAAATATAATTAACAGCAAGATTACAAGACACACTGAAATTGGCAGGAATAGCTCATATTTGGGACCGATCCTGACAGCAGTGTGCCTTCAAGTCATTTCTGACTCATGGCAGCCTAAGGCAAATCTATCATGGATTTATTTATTTATTGGCAAGATTTGTACAGATGGGGGGTTGTCATTTACTTCCCTTGAGGCTGAGAAAGAGTGACTTGCCCAAAGTCACCCAGTGGGTTTCCATGGCTGGGCAGAGATCCGAACCCTCCTCTCCCAGGCTCCTAGCCCAACACTCAAACCACTACATGACATGGGCTCTCAAGGCATATTTATTTATTTATTGGACTCATATCCTGCCTTTCTCCCAAGATGGGAGTACATTTATTTCACCCTAATTGGAGTATCAATCCCTTTGAATGGGTGGGTCACCCACCACTTGAGGGGAAAAGCCAAAAAACCCCATACGTGTGAATAGGGATAAAATACCAGATTTATGAAAGTGCACACCTGTGTCTAGAACTCTTTATTCCCCAAAATTCATAGCAGGTAACACCTTTTCCTGCAACCCTGAGACAGCTCTGGACATCATGGCTTAAATCCTATTTTAGTACTGACTAGAGTAGACTCAATGATGCAATTAGATTTCTCTACATGATGAGTCACAAGTCACCAACTGATTGAATGGGTCTACTCTAGTTGGGAGTAATCAACGGAGTGCCAGCCCACATTGCTAGCTCTTAGTTCTATATAACCCCAGGCAGAATTCAAAATGCTGGCTATGACCTTTAAAGCTCTACACAGCTACAGTTAGGACTATCTGAGAAACTGTATCTCCCTGTGTATGAGCCTCCCTGGGCTTTAAAATCTGTGGGGAAGGGCTTTCTCTTGGTCCCATCACCATCATAGGCACATTTGGTGAGGACAAGGGGGGCTGCTCCCAAGTTGTAGAACTCCCTTCCATGGGAGGTCCAGTTGGCCCCCTCTCTGCTGTTTTTCCACCAGCAGAAAAAGACATTTTTATTTAGGCAAGCATTTGATTTGTTAACTTCTTGTGGCAGATGGAGCTTTTAATGCGGGGGGGGGTGTTGTTATGTTCCTATTGTTGTGTTCTTGGGGGTGCAACTTTGCCTCTAAACTAGGGGTAGGGAAAAGGCAACCATGAGCTGAATGCTCCTTCAGAACAACTCTCATTGGCATTTTTTTAAAAAAAACTATCAACTATCTCAGTTTGATAGGAACAGTCTAGATTAATCCTCTGTTGTCCCACTTTTTCAGCTGCTGTTAAAAGATTCTAATTTCTCTTTCATCCTCCCACTCTCCACCTTTGTCCTCATCTTACTTAAATTGGTGTAAACCAGCTCAAAGTGCAAAAGTAATTTGCACTCAGTTAACTCAGTGATGGGAGAGGAAAGGAGAAGAGAGGGCCCCTTTCCAGTAGGCCCAGGCAAAAGCAAACTGCTGCAGCCTTTCCAAGCTTGTGCATTCTTCTTCATTAATAATTTTTGCCATCTTGACCACACTCTGATGTTGCTTGGCCAAACTTGTTCTGGTTTTCACCTGTGAAATGTTGAAGGGTAGGCACAGGGGTCATGGACACAATTTTGCCATGTCTTTGGCTCCCACTGGGCTGTTTAAAGCCCAGGAGATCCATTTTTTTCCCCAGCCTGGAGATAATCAAGACGTTAACTTCTGGTTTATTTCCTGGCTGATGAAAGGCTTCTACTGGCCTAAACGTGGCCTAAAACAGGGAGACCCCCCCCAAAAAAACATGGAAAAATTGTCCCCATGGCACCTAGAGCATTTTTAGTGATGATTTTTAAAAAATAAAATAAAAAGGAGGGGTGCAGTAGTCCCATGGGAGGCCAATGTGGTTGTCCAACCTCTGGCAGTTGCCCACTCCTGCCCTAAATAGTGTATTTGGGGGTCCTCCGCCCTAAAACATCCAAAAACTACCCTTAAAAATTGTTAGCAGTGTCCAGAACATCACCTCCAGCCCCCCAAAATATCAGCAGTGCAGCCAACACAGGGTTGGAAGAAGCCCAAAATGGTCCGTGGCCTGTCCATGCATGCCTACTGTGTCTCTGTATGTGCCTTCAAGTTGCTTGTTGACTTAAGGCAACCCCATGGATTTCATAGGACTTCCTAAGGAAAGGAATACTCAAGAGGTGGTTTTGCTTGTTCCTTCCTCTGAAATACAGCCTGCAGTACCTGGTATTCTACCGCTGCTCTAAATTTATACTTGTACATCTTGTGAAGTGGATTGTAATCCATGAAAGCTTGTGCTATAATAAATCTGATGGTCTAAAAGGTACCATACATAGCTACCCCTTTGAAAATGTCAAGGGTGGGTTACACTTTATTACTTGAAATGGCTGGGACCACTGCAGTTTCAAATGTTTAAATATTTGAAAGGATGCCATATATAAGAAGGAGCAAGCTTGCTTTCTATTGCTCCAGGGAGCCCTGGTGGCACAGTGGTTAAATGCCAGTACTGCAAGCCACAAGGTTATAAGTTTGATCCCAGAGGGCTCCAAGGTTGACTCAGCCTTCCATCCTTCTGTAGGTCAGTAAAACGAGGACCAACATAATAAAGAGCTGGGGCAATGTGCTGTGGGAAAAAAAACTGTTAACACAGCTTCAAAAAGAAGAAAAAGCTGCCATCATTATTAGTACTGTACAATGCATTTTCTGCAATGTCATTCCAGCAGTATGGTTACATGCCAACAGTGCCATCTACTGGCATCTGCATTGTATAATTGTCCTGTCTGTAATTTGCTTTGAATTGAATGTATTGAACTGTATTCAATTGAATTGTGTTGCACTGTATTGTATATTGTAATGTATATTGTGATGTTGTACCCCGCCCCAATCCTGAGGTGAGAGGCAGATAATAAATAACGAAGTATGATGATGATGATGATGACACAGAGCAATGGATTCAAATTATAGGAGAAGAGATTCCACCTAAACATCAGGGAGAACTTCCTGGTGGTAAGAGCTGTTTGAGTCTCCTTGTCTGGAGGTTTTTAAACAGAGTCTGGATGGCCATCTGTCAGGGGTGCTTTGATTGTGTATTCCTGCAGGGCAGGAGGTTGGACTGGATGACCCTTGTGGTCTCTTCCAACTCTGTGATTCTATGATTCATACACTCTCTGAATTTATTCACACAGGTGTATACCACACAGAGGTCCGAAGGTGCAGTGATTCCATCATGTAAATGATGGATTCATGTCTCTTTTTCACCTCATGTATCAGCCCGTTCCGGAACAGAGGCAGAAGAACAAGTGAGTGTTGCACTTTTTGCGCACCACATTTGTGGGCTATGACCTTCCTTTCCATCATTTTCCCATTTATGCATCCAACTCCTCCTTCTCACGTCACTTCCTCGCATGATTGTGCACATGCACAATTTTGTAGAGCTTGCTGTGTTCATGTTTGTATTTCATGCGATCTTGCATTTGTATTTCACGCAATCTCGCGATCTGCCTGGTATTTTCATCAATTAGTGCATGCGTACTTAGCAGCATGTTTGGCAATATTATATGACATACACTTTCAGGGCGTGCTATTTCCACGTTCGGTATACCCTCCCTTAATTTCACTGATCAACTTTGTTGATCTATGCTTCTTTAACAAGCTGGGGAGAGCTGGCAAGGCAAGCCTATCTGTTTTCCACTTTCCCCTGTTTTTACTGTTCATGCATACACAGTAAGGGATTCTGCAGAGCTTTAAAGGAGGCTGCCCTGGTGGGAGCCCGGGACAGCTTCCTTTCATGGGTCACAAAGGCAGCAGCCCCAGCTGCCCGATCACTCGAAGCAAGGGCTCCCTGAAGCCCGGGGCTTGCTTGGCTCCTTCCATTCCCGCCACTGTCCCTCGTCTTGGCACATACATTCACTCTCCCCCCCCCCGTTTCCTATTCCCCCCCATGCGGCCATGCGCTCTCCCCCACCCATCCTCCCTCCCTCCGCTTTGCAGCCGGCTCAGCTTTGTGGTGGAGAGGGGCATCAAAGGGGAGGGTGGGAAGGGGTCGTCCTCTTCATCTCTCTGCTTCTCTTTGGGGGGGGTGCTCCCCAGCCCACCCCAGTCTGTGGGGAGTGTCTGTGTCTGAGGGTAGGTGGGTATCTGCAAGCAAGCGAGTGCGCCTGAGCGAGAGTACGCACTCCCCCCTTCCTCTCCCTCTCTCTTCCCACAGCTGCCTCAGCCTCCCTTTCTGCTCCGTCAGGCTTTGGGGCTCTGGGGGTTGGTGCAGAGCTTCTCCTGGGTCTCAATGAAATGGCCACCGGAAGTTGAATTGGGAAGACTGTAGGGGCAGAGTGAATACTGAGCAACCTAATCACACCCTTGCGTAATCACATGATGAAAAGTAGATAGAACAAGCATGCAATTTTGCACCACATGTGTTTTTCTTGTGGGAGTTTTGCACGACTAAGGCCTATTGACGGTTGGAAAATCGTCAATTAGTTGTAGAGCACTAGAGATCAAACAGAGATGGAGCAAACACTGAATACATACAGTGTTGTGTGGGCTGTGGAAATACAACCAAGTACTGTAGTGCTTTCACGATGGAAGAAAAGCCCTGTGTGGTAAACGCCACAGACTGTCCTGTATGATCTCTGAAGTGAATCAATTTGCTTCTATTGCAACATTCCCCCTTTTCTTTTCATTTGTAAGCTCCATTTTTTCCCCATCTAGTTCCCGAAGCAACTGCATATTGCTGTTTCTGATCTTAATGCATGCAATAAAAATCAGTAAAAGCAAAAGTTCCTTGTCCTTATTTAGGGCTTTGTGGGCGTACGGGGCACGTACAAGCACAGGATTAAAATGCAGCCCGAGTCCCAGCATTTTGAGCTGTAGAAATGCTTGGGATCTAACCCAAGTTTATTTTAATTCTCCTTCCCTCCTATTTCCCCCCACCTTTTTTTTCTTTTCCCCTGTTTGCAGTGAGCTTGGAATTAAATAACCCATTATCAGTTTCCTACAGAATCTCTGAAAGTAGATCTCATTCATTATGAAGCCTGAATTATGGAAACATTCTGTAAGGGATACTTTTCCCAGCTGTAGCCCCTGCTGTGATGTGAAGTCTTTTTTTTCCCCCTCTGCATAAAATCTGGGGATGTTTTCAAAAGTCTGCTCTATATGTGACCAGTGGTGGCCAGTGTGCTGTCTCTTACATACGTACACACACACACACACACACACACACACACACGAATCTCAGCTCAGCAAGAAAAAAAATTGCATCACACACAGTACATTAGCTCATTTCCATTTACAGTGACACAGCTGGCACTGTTTTCACTACCCCATAACAGATATTAAAAGCATATTTTTTAAAAAAGAAAAAGGGCCAGCCAGGCCCCACCTCATTGGACATATTTTGCAATGTAGCTTTTAATGGCTTTGTCGACCCAGTTTCCAATTTTTCTCCAGTGGAATCTTCGATGCAAATGTGGATGTGAAGAAAGCCTGAGGTGGAGCCCTAAAATGTTTATGAGGCAGCTGAGGAATAATGCCTATGAATAATTTACACATTATGCAGGGAAAATCTTATTAGCAATCCTGGTAAAGAATTTTGCCCAATGAAGCATCTTATGTAACTGGAAAACTTGTATCCTCATTCTTTATTTATTTACTGAATTTAATGTTGGCTTTTCTGAAAAGAGAGAGAGAGAGCTTCCATATGATGCAGTCAAAATATTTAATATTCATTTGTTTAAAAATACACCCAAAGTACAATCTGGTAAAAGCAGCAATCAAACAATAACTCATCATGACATCTAGACTCAGTCATATCATATTTGAAATATATTTGAAAAAAGTCAAGCTTTTGACATTCTAGCAAAACACAGAAAAAGATGGAAATTAGTAGCCTTTATCTGGGTTGGTTTCACAATGTGTGCATCACTACTGATGATATCCTATTCATGCACAGCTCTTTTGTCTCTAAGGCTGTAAGCTCAAACATAGAGCTTGGGATTACACACACACACACACACATTGTTTATTACAGTTCCAAGTATGGCCAGCAGCCCAAATACACTTGCTATAGCAATTTTTTCCAACCCTGGTGCAATTCCCTGCCTGTATGGCCATCAGGCATGTTGGCTGGGAATGGTGGAAGATACCATTCAATACTTCTGGAAGGTATTATGTTGGTGCCTTCCAGATGAAGCATGTGGTTTTCATATCACTTGGGCAGTGAATCTACTCTGAGTTTTGGTGCAGACTTTAAAGGATCTACCCAAGCTGCTGAACCTATCTGCAGGATATATTCAATACCTTGGATAGCTCCTATAAACATCAGGCTAAAATCCAGTGTGGATCTACTATCCCACTGACATGGAAGCTGCTAGCTGCCATTGGGGAAGGCTGTATTGAAAGTAGAATCTCATTGGATAGTACTAGGCAAGGTAGCCAGAAGCAAGGAAGGAGAGATGTGTGTAAACTACGTATTTACTGAAATTTCATTATCTACATGGCTGTTAAAAGTGCAGGAACCTTGTTCTGTTTTGCATCGAGTCTCTCTACCCAGTAAATATTCAAAAGATCAAGATAGGCTTGTTGAAGATGTTTGTCATCTATGGTGGACAAAAGGAGGCAGACACAGAGACATTTGCATGCACACACTTGCACACATGAGTCACTGTATGCCAGCCAAGTTACTCTGGCACTTCAAATCCCTCAAACACTGCTCCGCATCCTTGGAAGTAGAATTACAATAAAAACATATAAAATAGCTGACAGTTTGCTGCACTTTCATGACACCTCAAAATGGTTGCCTGAGGCATCCAACTCACTCTGCCCAGAGCTAGGGGCTGACCAAAGATTGGGCTGCAAATGTTAGAAGTGGATATCAACTCCATGTCTTGTTCTTCAAGATAATTAGGGCTCAGGCCCGATAGAGTTGTAAATGCTATTTTTCACCCATGAGTCTTTTCACACTCTTTTGCCCAATTTTTTTTCAGGGGGGTTTGGAGTCTTCACTGGTCTCTAGAGGACTTCAAGGACTGGAAAAAAATGGGCCCTAGGGGCCCTCTGCATCCTGTTAGCCTTCCACATCTCTGGACTAGAAGGATAAAAACTGCTATGTCATACACACTCTCTGTGTTAAGAGATTAAATCTTGTTAATGCATGAGTACATTAACTGAGCTGCATTGGTTGGCAAGTGTTGGATGAAAAGTCAGTACTAGCTTGTAGCATTCAGTTGTCTTTTTTTAAAAGTTGCTCAGAGATAACTATTTCAGTTACATTTGAGAAACAGGAAAGGCAAGAGTTGCTTTTAGAATGGACACTATGGAGATTATCGGACAGAAATGCAAAAAGCATTCCTGTCCCACAATCTCCACTCCCACTCCTGTCCTGAAACAATCTTACTTACCTTCTCTCACCTACAAAACACAACCCAGGTATGAATGGAGCTCTAACAGAGCTAAGTTCACTTCCTGGAGTGAAATCCCGCCCGTTCTCACGAGAAGATGCGAGCTTGGGAAATTCAAATATAAAAAGAATCTCTGGCTTTTCTTCGCAAACGAAGATTCAGGAAGGACTCATCCCGCACTTTCTGCAAGCGCGCTGATGACTAAAGAGGCCAATCCGAGATAAACAAGTCCGGTTGCAGAAAGCACAGCAGAAGGTCTCCTTGGGTGATGTTTCCAGGTTGTGATTCTTTCTGCATTGTCGTTTCTCTTCAAGACTTGTTCGGCATGAGCTCTCAAATAAGGCTGCAGCATTGTGGATAGTGCGTCTCCATGCCTCCCAATGTGAGGCCAGGGTGGATCACTGTTGGTGATCAACTTGGCCGAGCCTGAGATGTTGTTTCAGGGAGTCTTTGTATTGCTTTTTTGGAGCTCCCCTCTTACGCTGACCCATGGTGAGTTCACCATAGAGTAGTATTTTGGGGAGGCGATGGTCCTCCATCCTAGAAACGTGCCCTGCCCAGTGCAGCTGTGTTCTCAATATCATGGCCTCAATGCTGGTGATCCCTGCTTGCTCAAGGACAGCAACATTCGTCACATAGTCAGTCCAGTGTATATTTAGGACTGTGAGTAGACAACGATGATGAAAGTGTTCGAGGAGTCATAGGTGGTGGCGATAGGTGACCCATGTTTCAGATCCATAAAGGAGGATAGACAGTACAATGGCTCTATACACACTGATTTTTGTGCTTTGCCTCAGGTGTTTATTGCTCCAGACTCTTTTGTGAAGTCTTCCAAATGCACTATATGCCTTTGCTAATCTGTGATCGATCTCTTTGTCAATCTTGGCATCTGAGGAGATGATGCTTCCCAGGTAAAAAGAATAATAACACAGTAAAAGTGACACCAAGCACAAAAACACACTTTAAAATGTACAAATAACCCAGGGAGGGTACAAATAGAGGGTAGCTTACCTGGATGTCCCAATCTCACCTGGATGTGTTCTGGCAGGACTGCCCATTGACGCTGGAATCTTGCCAGCAAAACAGGGCACTTTGTCACACACAGGCAAATCAGGAGCAGAAATGGAACAGGAGATCAATTGCCAGCTTCTCATTAATAAAAATGAACGGCCTCAGAACAGCAGTGGAATGCCTGGGAGATGATGGGGGACGTTGTCATCTGGTAATGAAGCCCTTTTGTGTTCTCCTGGCATTGTTATAACACCATTTTTGACACGTCTGATAATCTCCTAACACTGGCTAGCTGCATTTTTGTTCTTAGTGCAAGAAGCAAACTTACTTTTCAAAGGAAACTTTCCAGGCACTCCACGATCCTCTGTTGCAAGAAACCTATTCAGGGTAGCTGAGTTGGCCATGCAACAAAACAACAACAAAATCCAAAATGCACAAAAGAATGATACCTTCATTGGCCAACCAAAATGCACAAAATATATAATGCAAGTTTGTTCTTCTCCACACCCCTGCCAAAGCTTTTTTTTTTTTTAATTTCTGCAAACTTGGCTGGTCGTCGGGGGGGGGACGCATTGAGAGTATTCCTACGGGACACAATCAATGCATCCTTCAGGGAAGGTATTGTACCATCTTGTTTAAAGGAGGTGGCGGTTAAGTCACTCCTGAAAAAACCCTCCCTGGACCCCCTGGACAAGAACAATTACAGACCAGTGTCCTTGCTACCTTTTTTAAGCAAGGTGATCGACAGGGCAGTTGCTTCCCAACTCCAAGCCATCTTGGATGAAACTGATTATCTTGATCCATTTCAAACCAGCTTCAGGACAGGATATGGAGTTGAGACTGCCATGGTTGCTCTAGCCGATGACCTCCACCTGAGCATCGACAGGGGTAATGTGACCCTGCTGGTGCTCTTGGACCTCTCAGCAGCCTTTGACACTATAGATTATTCCATCCTCTTGGATTGCCTGAGAGGGTTAGGAATTGGAGGCACTGCTCTGCGATGGTTCCATTCCTTTCTCTCAGGCAGATCCCAGAGGGTGAGGCTCGGGGACAGCTGCTACTCCAGAACTGAGCTCAACTGTGGCATCCCTCAGGGTGCCATTCTGTCCCCGATGCTATTTAACATTTATATGAAGCCGCTGGGAGAGATCATCCGGAGGCATGGAGCTCGGTGTCATCAGTACGCCGATGACACTCAGATATATTTCTCCATGACCAGGTCGTCGGCTCAGACTTCAGATGGTGCCTCTCCTCTCAATGACTGTCTTAGAGCGGTAATGGATTGGATGAGGAAAAACAGATTGAGACTAAATCCAGACAAAACGGAGGTACTGACAGTCACAGGCCCGAAACCAGGTCTGGGAATACAACTTCCAGTCCTGGATGGACTCACACTCTCCTCTAAGGACTGTGTTCGCAGTCTGGGGGTACTCCTGGATTCATCGCTTCACATGACTAGTCAGGTGAATGCGACGGCCAGAAGTGCCTGTTATCAGCTTCGGCTGATACGCCAACTGCGCCCTTACCTGGATACAAGGGATCTGAAAACTGTGGTACATGCTTTGGTAACCTCACGTTTGGATTACTGTAATGCACTCTACATGGGGCTACCCTTGTGCCTAACCCGGAAACTTCAACTGGTACAAAATATGGCAGCCAGGTTAATTACGGGTACATCTAGGAGAGAGCATATAACACCTGTGCTTAAATCTCTCCACTGGCTGCCGATTAGTTTCCGGGAGCAGTACAAGGTGTTGGTTTTAACCTTTAAAGCCCTACATGGCTTGGGTCCATCTCATCTCTGGGACCGCCTCATCCCATATGATCCCCCCGCGCACTTCGGTCCTCTGGGAGGAACCTGCTGCAGCCTATGAAAACTAGGCTGTCGCAGACCTCCCAGAGGACCTTCTCTTCTACGGCTCCCAGACATTGGAATGGCCTGCCAGATGAGATCTGTCTTATCACTACTCTTGATAGCTTCAAGAAAGTGCTAAAGACGGATCTCTTCCGGCAGGCCTTCCCGGAATAACTTCCCGGTTCCAGTGGACTGATTGCTACCCACCCCCTTGCCATCGTCGCCGTTATTTATTTATTTATTTATTTATCATATTTTATTCTTGTTTTAACTCTTCATTAGTTTAATTTAGTTTTAAGGGGTGGGAGGGTTAGGATGGGGAGGGATTGTTTTAACTTGATGTTTTAATCTTGTTGTACGTCACCCCGGTTGCTGAGCAGAGGGGCGGGTTAAAAATAAAAATTTATTATTATTATTCCTTCAAGTTGTTGATGCCTCTCCTTTTGTGTGTAGGTTGTGCTCTTTTGGTTGTATAACAATTCAGAAAATGATTCTCAAAGAATGAGTTTGTAATTGGCATAACCAGAATAGGAACATTTTAGCATGCACTGGATTTTAAGATGTGTAATTTGTAATTTGCTTCAAAAGCTTGCATGATGTATTTTGTTCATTTCAGTTGCCCAATAAAAGTATCACTGTTTTGTGGATTTTGAATTTTGTTGTTCTATCCTCTGTTGTTAAATTCCTAACGCCTATATGTAGGACCCACAACTGACACAACTAGAGCAGAGAGCAGATCATTAAACAGAGAGTCTGTGAACATTCAGAAGGCAATGCCATAATCACAAAAAGTCAACATGGGTTTCAGAGTAACAAGTCATGCCAGACTAATCTGATCTCTTTTTTTGATAAAATTACCAGCTTGGTAGATGAAGGGAACACTGTGGACATCGCATACCTTGATTTCAGTAAGGCCTTTGACAAGGTTCCCAATGACATTCTTGCAAACAACCTTGTAAAATGTGGGCTAGACAAGTTAACAGTTCAATGGATTTGTAATTGGTTGACCGGCCGAACCCAAAGGGTGCTCAGCAATGGCTCCTCTTCATCTTGGAAAGATGTGACCAGTGGGGTGCCACAGGATTCTGTCCTGGGCCCAGTGCTATTCAACATCTTTATCAATTACTTGGATGAGGTAATTAGGGGCATACTTACCAATTTTGCAGATGACACCAAATTAGGAGGAGTAGCTAATACCCTGGAGGACAGGATCAAAATTCAAGATGACCTTGATAAACTGGAGAGCTGGGCCAAAGCTAACAAAATGACATTCAATACAGGGAAATGTAAGGTACTGCACTTAGGGCGAAAAAATGAAATGCATAGATATAGGATGGGGAGACCTGGCTGAATGAGACTACATGCGAAAGGGATCTAGGAGTCCTAGTAGACCACAAGTTGAACATGAGCCAACAGTGTGATGCGGCAGCAAAAAAGGCCAATGCGATTGTGGGCTGCATCAATAGAAGTATAGTGTCCAGATCAAGGGAAGTAATAGTGCCGCTCTATTCTGCCTTGGTCAGACCTCACCTAGAATACTGTGTCCAGTTCTGGGCACCACAATTCAAAAAGCATATTGACAAATTGGAGCGTGTCCAGAGGAGGGCGACTAAAATGGTGAAAGGTCTGGAAACGATGCCTTATGAGGAGAGACTTAGGGAGCTGGGTATGTTTAGCCTGGAAAAAAGACGGTTAAGAGGCGACATGATAGCCCTGTTTAAGTATTTGAAGGGGTGTCACGTTGAGGATGGAGCAGGCTTGTTTTCTGCTGCTCCAGAGATTGGAACACAGAGCAATGGATGCAAGCTCCAGGAGCAGAGATTCCACCTCAACATTAGGAGGAACTTTTTGACAGTAAGAGCTGTTCGGCAGTGGAACACACTCCCTCGGAGCATGGTGGGGTCTCCTTCCTTGGAGGTCTTTAAACAGAGGCTGGATGGCTATCTGTCAGGGATGCTTTGATCGTGATTTCCTGCATGGCAGGGGTTTGGACTGGATGGCCCTCGTGGTCTCTTCCAGCTCTGCAATTCTATGATTCTATGATTCCATGACATCTCCTCTTTTTTTAAAAAAAGAATTGACAGTGGCAGCAGGCCATACTGAGTGGCTGTGAGCTGCCATTTTGACTTCCCATAATGCCTCAGGAAGACACTAGATCACATCACACTGTTATAGTGCTATTATTCCACTGTAACTGCTCTGGCTGCCTCCTGTGGAATCCTGGGATTTGCAGTTTAGGGAGGGGCATTTAGAATTCTCAGCCAGAGAGCTCTTAGGCTTCACTAAACTACAAACCCCAGAATTCCGTAGGAGGCAACCATAGCAGTTAAAGTGGAATTATAGCACTATAATTGGGTAGTGTGATAATGTCTTAAGGAAACATTAGGCCAAATTTATAGTGGGAAGATAAAGTAGTTGCTCCCAGCCAGCTGGTGCTGCACATTGTTACCAGTTAAGCTATGGTCACCAGAAGTGTGCAGCCACATTACAGTGAACAGACCTACTGATAGAGCAGCTTACTGATGATGCACTGAAATCTGAAGTTAATCCCGTGACTGGTCCTCTTTAGATGGACAATGTGGTACAAAAAGGAGTGTAAGAAAGACATAAGTGATTATAATGGCATCCTAACAGGAGTCTCTTGCAGGGGCAGGCTGACAGATTATTCTGACTGAAAGGAAACAGGAGAGGGGGAAGGAAATGAATCTCATTGGCCTGTCAAGATCTTGTGTGCAAATGATAGCTGACAACTGTGCCAAGAAGAGCTGGGATAAAAGCAGAGCTATCATGAGCAAAAACTTCAAAGCAAGAGCAGGCAAGGGATTGTGAGGAACATCTTCATTTCCTTCCTGTCCAGGCTTGCCTGCAGATTACTGGAGAAAGCTATAATAACCTTGAAAGGAGAGGGTGATGTGTGGGGCATTATAAGTAAATCAATGTTGCCGGTTCTCTTAAGAGGAAAAAAAACACCCTAAAGATGTTCAAGTGTCATGGCCTTTAATGATAACCATAGCATTCCAAATGACAGTTCCACATGCCGTGCAATGCGACGCAGCATCCCATCTGTGCTTGAAGGGCAAGGGGGGAAAGAGTGCATTTAATAGAAATCTAATTCCCCCATTTAGCAACGCTTCAAATGTTCGCAGTTCCATTGGTTCTCTTCGGATCACTGCAGGAAAACAGATGACATTCAAATGGAAACATGTGCATGTTCTTCCCTTGGGTAAAAAAGAAAACCTAAAAACATGAAAGAAAAATCAAAGGAGAGAACGGTTTTTTTTTTTTTTAAAAAAACCTCTCTAAGGCTTAGATGATATACACATTTTCTGAAGAGTAGTCTCATTGAATGCAATGGGACTTACTTCTGAGTAAATATATAGGACTGTGCTACATGATTTGGCAGAGCAATGGTTCTAATGTGGGCATAGTGCACATAATGTGTAAGGATTTATCACCTTATCCCTTTTCAAAAACTTACAAATAACCATAGTAGTGAAACAGAGTATATTGCTCAATGGACCACAATATATTCTTGGCTTTATAATACCCAAGTAATTCTGCCACCATCCCCAAAATTTTTGGACTAAAGAGTCTATCTAAAGCCCTAGTTAGCCTAGCCTATGGTATGGAATGCTGAGAACTGTAGTCCAACACCATCTGAAGGCATGCACAGTTTTCACCCAGAACTAAGGAGACAGGTTATGTAGGTTTTGGTATACAGTATTAAAAGAGTAATATGTAGCCTCCATTTAATTGTTAACCAGTGGGTAAACAGACAAGGAACAAAGAAAACAGGTTATGTTTAGTATGAAGTGTAAGTTAGTTTTGAAAACATGTGTATCAGATATGGATAGAGATTCACTTCCTTGATTTGGAAGTAGGTATTATGTTTTCCACATAGTATGAGTTAGCTATTATTCTAAATTAGGGGGAACTAAGTGTGCGTGTTATCTTGCCCTTCTCCAGGTTCTCCATTTCATTTCCCCAGTCCCTTCTCAACAGTCAGTCTGCATTCTGTGACTACTGAGCATGACGAGTCCTCACTTGCGGGGAGGGAGCAGTTCTTCTCCCACCCAAATCTTTTTTGTATTTTTGCAAGCTTTGGGGTTTCCCCAGATTACCTTGCATTTCCTCGGTGTGTAGATTGTGTTCTTTGGCTGTATAATAATTCAGAAAATGATTCTTATAGAATGAGTTTGCTATTAGCATAACTAAGATAGGAAATATTTAGTATGGCCCAGATTTTAAAATGTGCTTTTTTGGAATAAACATATTAATTTTAAAGAGGCTTATCACACGAGGAAGTAAAACAGAAGTGCAGCTGAGTCATTTCACCTTCGGTTCTGCCTTACTGCATGATGTTCAGTAGTTCTTCAGTTCTGGTCCTGTGGGAGATGGTTATAAAAGCTAATCTTTTTTCCTAACAGAATTTTCCTGTTAGAAAAAAGACTCGCTTTTAGACCCATCTCCCATGGGACCAGAACGGAAGAACGACAACGTCATACAGTTAGGCAGAATGGAAGGTGAAATTATCCAGCTGCATTTCCATTTTATTTCCTTGTGAGAAAATTATAGAAATTGGGGTTCTTTTAAAAAACAATTGTCAGCTATGCTTATAAAGTAATACTGAAAAAACAAAGCAGAAATGCACATAACAGAGGAGTTTATTGGCTGAGGAGTCTCTTTCTGCATTGATCTGGTTGCTTGCTTTTTCATGATTGCTCAACAGCAGGGCTGAAGCTGCTGACACAAGTCATCTGCTGACAATCTTCAACAAATATATTACTGCAACTCCCACCCCAACCCCACCTCTTTTGACAGTTCAGGAGTAGCTCCCTAACAGACAGCAGCTGTTGAGAAAACTTGTAACAAGTAAATTGAAACTATAATGGAGGCAGTACTGTAGTCACATGCATTACCTAATTGGTACTTGATGTGTTCCTGGGGGATTTTAAACCATCCATTAGTCTTCACCTTGCTGAAACAAGGGGTTTCTCTCTCCACCTGCAACCCATACTCCCCGCTGGGAGCCAAAAATGCTTTCTACATTAAAAGGGAATGTGCAATGGGTTGTGAGCTAAGTCAACTCCTTTGGCATCACTCAGCTGTTTTGTTTTCCCAGAATATATTCTGTCCATCACAATTACATGTGCATTTCAGCTGTCTATATCATGGTTTCTACAATCAGTTAATGAAGGGTATTCAGTTTATTTTACTGTGTTGTGTACTGGTGGTTGCTCACTCCTATGTCAGTAGGGCAGTGAATCTGCTCTGTGTTTTATTTAGTCCAAACATTAAAGAAGCTATCCAAGGTGCTGAACCTATTTGGGGGGATAAGTTTGATTAAGTTGGATAACTCCTTTAAAGTTCAAACCAAAATCCAGAATGGATTTCCCATGCCACCACTTCAAAGTGCTGCTGCTACCATTTAAAGCCCTAAATGGCTTGGGACCTCAATACTTGGAGGAGTGTCTCTTCTTGTATACACCTGCCCAAGGAGTGAGTTCTGCTGAACTCTTACTCTCTGGTCCTTTGGCTTAAAAGAAGGATACCCACCCTTGTAATAAAGCTTTACATGGCATGCCAGTTCTCACACATGCGCATCATCAGTTGCTGTTTGAGCTATTAAGGAATGAACAGCCTTGCATCAAATCCCCTATGACACTTTAAAGACTAACAAGTTTTACCTTTGCTTACAATACACTAACACAGTTACCTGAATGGAATTCTCTGTAGATACACACACACACACACACACATTCCTGATGCCCATTCACACATGTACAGGAGCAGCGGCCAGTTCCCACTGGGTTGGGAGGATGGATGGTGGGTTCACTAGAGGCAAAGCCAAAAGATCACTGGAGATGGTTTCAAATGTGTCTAGTTTGCTATCCAAATTGCAAGATTTAAATACCCCTTGTCCTTCTCTGCTGGTTGGGAGGGGTGCTGGGAGTTTGATTGGAGGTGCCCCATCAGCCCCAGCAACAGGGCTATACAATCCCAGTTCACAGACTGCATGAGTCCATCAGGAGACCAAGGAGGTCATATTTGAAAGATCAAATTCTTCCAAGACCAGACTGCCTGGAGTTGCCGTATGGCACTTCCTCAAATCCGGGCATCTACTTTGCAAATGTTTATTATTTTAATTATGCAGGAGAAGTTATACTGCACCCTCCTTGCTAAATTTTCACAAGCAGGTAAAGATTTATTTATTTTTTGGCAGGCCTTCAAAGTCTAAGGGGTTGTCGAAACAGCAAAAATACTCCTCATGGAATGCGAGGAGAATCCTACCTGTCTTAATGGCGTTCCACATAATTTCACCGTATTTTGACAAAATGTCAAAAACTCTGTGGGAAAAGCCTTTACAACTATTCCCAGAGGTTTAAAAAAAAACAGTGAGGGAAATGTGCATTCCTACTCATTGGGACAAGCAATGAGATATGAATCGCTTTCCCATGGGAGAGGAAGCACAAAGCTGATTGGTTGGGCAAGTGTGGGGGCAGGGCTTGCTAACAAGGCAAGTGCCTACTGCTGGCATGTTGGATTTTTGCCTTAGTTGAGTGAGTGCTAAGGCAAGGAAATTGAATATTTGTGAGGGTTGCTTTTCTGTTAAATGGGAAAATCACTCTATCACACCTTGAACATCATAAAGTTCAGCAGCAGCAAACTGAGGTAAGTACAAATGCAAATAAATCACTCACAGCCACCATCTTGCATGTGAAGCTTATGGGGTCAAAAACACCATTAAGACAAGTCACAGATGTCACAAAATGTCATTACTGAGAGGTACTCTGCCCCCCCCCTCATATAGACAAGCCCTGATTGTGTCCTCTCAGTATAGGCCCACTGAGAGGTACCTGGCACAGCCTGGGGACGAACTATCCCAGGAGTAGCCAAATAGCAGAACTCAGCAAAATGAGCACAAAAACAAAGGCTTCAGCTAGCAGTTGTTTCACAGCTCTGACCCACTTTCACACACAATAAGAGACAGTCAGCAAGGTTCATCCAAAGATATCTGGAGGTCTTTATCTTCAGTTTCAATATAAAAAAGCACAGTATATACACAGCAAACCTCATCAACAAACTTAACAGCAATTTCTCCAACATCCACCAACCCACACATAATGCATGTTGTACTTTGACTATATAGGAGTGTTTGATTGTTAGCCCTCTGCCTAGCCACACCTGTGGTCAAACCCATTTCAGCTGTGCTAGTGTGGTCTGTTACTCCAACACTTTTCCTTTTGCACTTAAAGCAATATTACCCTGACAGAATGTTCAAGGGGAAAAGGCTTTGCATAATGTGCTGGATTTTCTATTTGTTGTTTTCCTTTTAGTGGTAAATGTTTCAAGGAGTTTTAATTTTTGGTAGTTTAATTACATTCTTAACTTTTGTATGTTGTGAATTTTTGATGATGATGATATCAGCTCCCCATTGTCTCTTCCCCAGGATAATGTATTTTGTGACCCACATTCCTTTTTATTATTGCCCTACTCAGCTTTACCAAAAATGTTACTGCACAGCTGGGGAACCCATGGCCATCCAGATATGGCGGAATTATAGCTCCCTTCCTTTTTATCCATAGGCCATGCTGGCTAAGGCTGCTCACAGCTGAAGGCCCACAACATCTGGAAGGCCACAGCATTATTCTACTCTCTTCCATGTATTTCATTTTTAACTGAGCATCGGTTTATGCAGAAGCAGCCAATAACCCCGCCCTACTGCAGGAATTCATTCAAAGAGGAAAAGTATTTGCCTACATCTGAAATGACGCAAAGGTCAAAGGGAGAGAAGGTGGAACTTAAATCAACTTGCCCTCATGTGAATGCTGTCCTTAACATTTATGCAGAGTTCAGAAGCAATTAGGTACAAGCACTAGTTAACTTGTGATTAATATGCTGCTGTTGTTATTGTTGTTGTGTCTTCAAGTCAGACTTATAGCAACCCTAAGGTGAAACTATCATGGGGCTTTCTTTGCAAGATTAGTTCAGAGGGCATAACCTTTGCTTTTCTCTGAGGCTGAGAGAGAGTGACTTGCCCAAGGTCATCCAGTGGGTTTCCATGGCTGAGCAGGGATTCAAACCCTGGTCTCCCAGGGTCCTAGTTGAATGTTCAAACCACTACACCATGCTGGCTCCCAAACATATTCTGTTACCAGTAACAAAGGTTTAAGTAAGTTACATTGGTTGGGATCCTGTTGGTGTCTTACCCTTACATAAGTTTCTCTATGGAAGTCATTTGGCATTTTTGTCTGATGTGAAATGTCAACTGGCTTGTGTAACCTGCTTGTGGGGGCAATTAGCTAACACACATTGGAAACCGTTTGGAAAGTGCCTAGTGTGCTATAAAGCGGTGTAGATGTGTAAGTGCTATTGCTTAACAATTTGTAAGCTGCTCTGAGATCCTTTGTGGCTGAAGAGCAGGGTATAAATACCTATAATTAATTAATTAATTAATTAATTGTGTCTACATTCAGTTCAAACTTGTGCAAGCAGAGCTGGGCAGGCAGTGCAGTTACCTAAGTGCAAATAAGCATTATGGACCCCTTCACACTACACAATCATACCACTATGATTCCACTTTAACTGCCATGATTCCATCATATGAACTCTTGGGACATACAGTTTTGGGAGTGAAGAAAAAACGTACAAAATAACCAATTTCAATTGACAGAAAAACAGCTTTAACAATAGAATAATGAGCAAAAAAAATGGTAAAACAACTGCCTTGAAATGTCAAAAGCAATAAAAATGAAATAAATGAGAACTCAGAGGCAAGTGATTTGGGACTCCCTACCAAGACAACTGTATGGAGCATCCCTCCCAGATGTAACACACCTTTAGCTTCTTTAGAAAATAGTCAAAGTAGGAGAAAGTTGGGCAAGAAGATCTGGCATGCCTTTGTAGCTGACCTTGCTAATTTTTACTGTAATTACTAAACAACCTTCAGCTTGGCTTCTACTAGATATCTAGCCAAGTCTAAGGCTGAAATCTGATTGCTGATATAGTTAAAGTCCCATTTATCACATTGGGACTTGTTCTGAATAAGCACACATAAGGCTAAGCTGTCCATTTCTAATTACACACACACACACACAACTACAAAACAAAACATTGCTCTGGGTTACATCCCTAATGTTCTTCTCTCAAGTGCAGTAAAGATCCTGCTCAGCACTCTGCCATTCAAATGTTGCTTTTCAGCTTGCTCTCTTTCCAAAATCTTTGCTTCTACTTACAACAAACAAGCCAACTGAACACTTACTAAAATCACGACTGTTTGGCATACAGTACATTTTGAAAACTAAAATAACATTTTTCCTTCCTGAAAATACATTCATATAGATGCAGAAAACAGTACAAGTACATTCATATAGATGCAGAAAACAGTACAAGACCAGTGAGAAAATTCATTGTATGAATTATGTTATGTATGTTTTGCTGAGTGTACATATCCTGTTTTGTCTTTTCTCACAATGAATGACCAAATGAACTGCATTCAACATTAAGCTAATGGGAAAAGTTAATGGGTATAAGGAGGCAGTGTTGTTCAGTTAGCAATTTGCACAAGTGCTAGTAGAACAAGAGCTGCAAAGAACATAAAGGGTTTGTCTATGTAAAGCTATAAAATGTGGATTAATGCATACTAATGCCAATTCACAGCAGCTTTCATTTGTCTTAATGATTTTTTGGCAAGATTTCAAGCAAGCGAAGCTATCCGCATTAGTTGTTCAAACGGGCATGCCTGCAAATCAAGATGACAGACATGAATGAATTACTCACATTTTTATTGTTGTCAGTTGCTGCTGCTGAACAGTATTATTTTAAAAAAAAAGTGTATTCAAGGTGTGGAAGTGCAATATTCTGCTTAAATAAATAGGAAAGAAAAAAAGGCTGTTTCGTTACCTGAGTGCATAATCATTACGGTGAAAATCCAACATGGCGGTTTCAGGCGCTTTCCTTGTTAGCAAGCTCCACCCCCTGCACACATCCAACCAATCAGCTTTCCACTTCCACTCTTATTGGAAATGTACACCAAAGCGAATCAGTTGTTCCAACAAGCAGGAATGCGCATTCCCCACAGAGCTTTAAAAAAAAAAGAAGAGGAAAGCCACAAAGGCTTTTTCTGCATAGATTTTTGGTGTTTTGGGTCCCCCTACTTCTCAATATGGTGGATTGATGTGGGATGCCATTAAGACAAATCGTATTCTCCTCAAATTCTATGAGGAATATTTTTGCCATATAGGCAATCTTATAGACATCATATTGGCTTCTGCAATGAGCATCAAAGTACTGGATTTGACACTGTCACCTTTGAACAAAAACAAGCATAAACATGACACTAGGTTGCTCATGCATAGTCATCCAAAACTTCTTGAACCAATGTGCCCTCTGAAGATTGTGCAGGTTACAAAAACACTTAAAAATAAGTACAGGCTGCAGTCCAGTACCTGCTCATTTGTCTGGGAGTAGGCATAAATGAACTCAGTGAGTCTTACTTCTAAGTAGATATGCAGAGGATTGTGCTGTAAATCTTCCAACTTTCCCCAATGCATAGATGGCTTTCATAGCCAATGTTGTTCAGGCTCCTAGGGAGCACTGGCAATTAATAATTTCCATATCAGTGGAGCAATGTATCCATGCCAAGTGTGAAGCTGAAGGCTTTCATAGCCTGCATCCATAGACTTTCCTTGGTTTTTTTCCGGGCTGTGAGGCCGTGTTCTGGAATAGTTTCTTTCTGACGTTTCGCCTGCATCTGTGGCTGGCATCTTCAGAGAATGGTTGGGTAGGAGTGTGTGTGGAGTTTATATGCTGCGAACCCCTGTTGGGGAGGATATGTAAATTTGTGTAATTCAATGGTCAGTTTCTGGGTATAGAAATGCAAGGCTCGTTAGTGTCTGTTTGGCTCATGGTTGGTTGATAAGCCATTATCTGCTGAGAATCCCCCCGTCCCTGGGTGGAATTCCTTGTAAGTCTTGAGTTTTGATCCTACTGTTTTTTCAAAACTGGGAGCTAGATCCATGCCAAGTGTCTCAACTTGAAAGGAGCTATCCAAGGTGCTGACCTATGCCCCCCCCCCAAAGTGGTTTCAGTACTTTTGCTAGCTCCTTTAAGAATCGTACTAAAATCTGGAGATAAAACCACTGCTCTGATATGGCAGCCACTAGCCACCACTGCCATACTGCACTACAAGAGTGGTAGACTACAGCTACAGTGATCTAAAAGCACAGCTCAATACATAGCTATGGAGAGAGATGAAATATTCATGCATTCCTAAACCCTGCGATTTGACAGAGTTCTGATGACAGAGTCAACAGAACTAGGTCATTTGTTATTTAAAATGTCAGTACTGTATTTAAAAAAATTAAAATTAGTGCAATCCTTAATACCTATCAGATGGTACTTATGCTGGGGCAGAAGTATTCCTCCTATGGTTGAAAGCCCTACTGGAAGATTTGCTACAGGTGACTCCAGTATCCATTAGGACCCCCGTATCCACTGGGAATTGGTTCTGGGGGGTGTGTGGATCCTGAAAACCATGGATAATAGTGAACGTGATTGAAAATAATGGGGCTTCTGGTTTAAAATAACATAGAGTTGCCTTGGAGGACCTAGAAAATGGCTGGGGGGGACATATTTTCTAGGAAGACTATGGTAGGTGTGCTGTTTTGTGTCCCATGGATAATTGAATCAGTGGATAATGAATCAGTGGATATGTCGGTCCTACTGTACTCTCTGAAAGTTCCACAGACATAGATCTAACACAAGAGTGCTCACTCCACACTTGGGCCATTCTGGGAGCAGGTTGAAAGATTCAAAGGCCTTTCATTCATTCCCCTCCCTCCCAACAAGCCTAGGATTGGTCTCATCAACTATGAAGCCTTTGTTGTTATTGTTATGTGCGTTTAGGTTGATCCCAACGTATAGTGACCCCCTCCTAGGTTTTCTTGGCAAGATTTATTCAGAAAGCCAAAATGGAATAGTGGTTTGAGAGTTGGACTTAGACTCTGGAAACCAGGGTTTTAATCCTCACTTGCCCATGAAAACCCAGTGACCTTGGGCAAGTCACACTCTCTCAGCTTCAGAGGAAGGAAAAAGCAAACCGCCGCTAAATAAATTGTGCAAGAAAGCCCCATGATAGGGTTGCCTTAAGTTGGAATCAACCCAAAGCCACACAACAACCACAAGGTTTGTCATGCCCTTTCTCTGAGGCTGAGAGAGTAGGACTTGCTCAAGAGTCACACAGTAGACTTGTGCACATCACACATCATATGAAGTAATGTTTGGACCATCACTTCATATGATTCACACACAGAAAGCTGGCTTTTCCTGGAAAAGGCCTTCCTTTTTAGCAAAAGTTCTAGTAGCTGAATGGCCCTTGCTTTGGTTTATTCAGATCAAAATGAGTATAGCAAGACTGTGTTGTTATTTAAAATTTAGTTCTTTTTACCCCCAAAAGAACAGATTAAAAACTTGTGTAAGGAAGAGGAGAGGAAAGATTCCTTTTAAAAGACTATTTCTCTCAATAGGATCCTCACAGGATGACTTTCTTTTAGTTCCACCATCACTGGTATATTTGGTGAGGACACAGAACAGAGCCTTCTTGGTGGTTGCTCCCAGGAATTCTTTCCCACAGGAAGCTAGGTTGGCTTCCTCTCTGCTCTCTTTCTGCCAGCAAGTGAAGATATGTTTGATTATTCAAGTAGAATAAGAGAGCAGAGAGGGAGCCAACCTAGTTTCCATGTGTTAAAATGATAAAAATACAACACGGCCCAGTTAAAAGACCTTCTTAACTGGACTGTGTTGTATTTTTATCATTTTAATAGCCACAGCTATTATTGTTTTTAAATGTTGTGAGCCACCTTGGGTCCCTTCATAGGGAGAAAGGCGGGATATAAATAAATAAAATGTAATAATAATAATGATGATGCTGTTTCAAATTAATGTTTTCCATATGAACATTTAATTGTTTTCTATTTTTGTGTTATCTATTGTTATAACTGTGTTTTTTAAACTTATATTGCAATCCACCTTGGGCACCATATTGGGAGAAAGGATATAAAATAAATGAATAAATATCAGGAAAGATTTCATTTCAAAATCAGCAGACCAATG
This sequence comes from Gambelia wislizenii, assembly GCA_030847615.1. Lineage (NCBI taxonomy): Eukaryota > Metazoa > Chordata > Lepidosauria > Squamata > Crotaphytidae > Gambelia > Gambelia wislizenii. Next base: position 338,169,860 of record JAUMIR010000003.1, read on the forward strand.
TTACCAAAAGATAAAGCTTACTTGACTGATTTTTATTCTGTAACATTCTTGAATCATGTTCCGGAAATACATAGATTGGATACCAAACGGATCCCATTAGACAAACTGTCCAAGAGCTGCCATAAAGTAGTCTTTGTTTCAACAGTGCACACAAAGAATGTATTTTTAATCTCAAACTTAGCACTGAAGAAATGGCCGAAGGAACAGAATGGAGCAAAATGCTGATGGCTTTCACTGCACCCTTCCCTCAACAAGCAGGAACGGAGAGATTGCTAGTCATGGTCTACTCTGACTCTGTCTATATGAGGCCAAAAGAAATGGATTGTTCCACAGTAATAGCAATTTGCAGCAGCTGTGACTTGTCTTAATGGTTTTACAGCCCAAATAAAGTTTGCATGCCCTCTAGTCAAGATGGCGGCTGTGAGTGAATTACTCTTGTTTTTAAATCTGCTGCCACCAAACTTTAAAAAAAAAAACTATTTTCATGGTGCGCATAAGCAATATTTCACCTTAATGGGGTCAGGAGAGGGAAAAAAACCAACACCCCATTTTATCGTCTTAGTGATCGTTGCTAGGGCAAAAATCCAACATGGCAGCTACAAGTGCTTGCCCTGTTAGCAAGCCCTGCCCCCTGCATTTGTCCAGCCAATCAAGTTTGCACTTCCTCTTGTATGGGAAAGCAATTCATATCAAATTGCTTGTTCCAATGAGCGGGAATGTGTATTCCCCTTGTTGTTTTTTTAAAACACCAGGAAAGGCCACAAAAGCACTTGCAGGGCCAACAGTTCCCCACCACTGACACACAAGATAAAGGAATTAGTAAACTTAGTATGACCGCTTAGCTGACCTTTCTTCCATCCTGCTCTCAAATAGGCAAGGAAGAGCCATCTCCATCCCCTCACCTATCCTCTCCCAGGATTGGGTCCATCCAGAGGAAGTGAACAAGCTAATGGAGAGCAAGTGATGGTGACCCACATTGCACTATCACACCAGTTTGATTCCATTTTATGGCTGTGACTCTATCTTATAGAAACCTGGGATTTGTAGTTTGGTGCAGTACTTAGAATTGTCTACTCCACTACCCTGAACTACAGCACTGGAGCTCTCCAGCAGGGAATTAAAGGACCTCTCCAGAATACAGATCCAACATTTCTAAAGGAATTAGCCATGGAAATGACAGTGGCATTAGGCCACTAGTAACGCTGCAGTCTTCATACAGATTGTCCTTGAGAAACTCACCAGGAACTCTTTCACACTTTGCACTTTTTCAGACACTCTAAAAAACCCCACGGAGGTTGGGAGGAGGATGGTGCTTCCAGCAATTGATTTCGCACAACATTGTCCTCCTCCTGTCCTTCATTCGTGCTTCCTCTGTGCTGGAGGGACAAGAAAGGTTTCACTTTTCTCATCCCTCCAGCACGGAGGAAGCATGGGAGGAGGACGGGGTATGCGAAATCGATCGCTGGAAGTGGGACAGGGCTGTCCTCCTCCCGACCTCCGCAGGGTTTTTTTTAGAGCACCTGAAAATCTCCTTTACCATTATAGCACTATGATTCCACTTTAACTGCCACAACAGCTTCCTATGAAGTCCTAGGACTGGCAATTTAGGAGGGGGCATTTAGAATTCTTGGTCAGAGAGTTCTAGTGTTTCACTAAACTACTAACCCCAGGATTCTATATAGGATGTTGCCATGGTAATTAATGTGGGATAATAGCACTACAATTGTGTAGTCCAGTGGCTCTTAACCTTTTCTTTATCATGGACCTCCTTTAAATATCTTTTGTTGTTGCAGACCCACAAGATTTAGCTCAAGATTTAAAACAGTAACAACAAAACCTAAAATAATCATATTCATAATCCAATTACACTCTCCATTAACCTTCCCTCAGAGGCACTGAAGGGAGAGGGAAGACTTTTCTCCTGCTTCTTCCTGCAAGTTTGTGGCTAGAGCAGATTGAATGGCAATATGCAGGCCAAGCCAGCCTTTGCTTTGGCGTCTGTCACGTGGCCACTCCACTACAGGGAGGAAGTGGGCCAAACAACTTTTAAGCCTCCATAGACCCCCTGTGAGGACATGGTAAACCCATGGGGGGGGGTCCCTGGACCCCAGGTTAAGAACCACTGTCCTATGGAGTCCTGGGATTTGCGATTTAGGAGAGGGCATTTTGAATTCTCTCTCAGAGAGTTTTAGTGTTTCACTAAACTGCTAACCCCAGGATTCTATATAGGGTATTGCCAGATAATTAAAGTGGGATAAAAGCATTATGAACTGTGTAGTGCCTTTCTCAATGTTTTTATCCTGGAGGAAACCTTGAAATAATTTTCAGGTCTCAGGGAACCCCTGCATAAACATTATTCTATATACTGTACTGCTATTGCTTCCCCCCCCACACACACTCACAATCTCTTGAGGAACCCCTAGCAACCTCTGGGGGAACCCTAGGGTTGCAGGGAACCCTGGTTGAGAAACCCTGGCAGTGTAAAAGAGCCCTGGCTCAGTCTGAACAGAGTGCAGGAAAGTTCCCCTCTCTCCCTCTGTCTTTATCTCTCTCTACTACAACTCCCAGCATCTCACCCACCGAATTATCCACTGCGGGAGCGAAGTATAAAGCAATTTTGGGGATCAGGATTTTTTAAATTGAAATAAGACCATTCTACTGAAAAATACACCTGACTGCAAAAGGCTGTAACAATCACACACACACACACACGCACACACACAAATATTTTCCTCTTTTCTTACTACCGGTAATCTAAAAATAAAACTATCTATCCTAACACTAAAACATTTTTCCTCTTAATCTAAACACACTATAATCACTCTTTTTCCTTTTCCAACGAACACCTTTATACTAAAATTAGAAGTTACACATTACAATTACAGTTGTCCCTTCATATTTGCTGGAGTTTGGTTCCAGGACCCCCACCCCCACCCCAAGAATACCAAAATCTGTGAATATTCAAGTCCCATTATATGCAGTGGCATAGCAAAATGGTGTCCCTTATATAAGATGGCAAATTGAAGGTTTACTTTTTGGATGATTCTTTTTTAAAGAATATTTTCAAGTTGTGAATACTTAAATCTGTGATATCGAATCTGTGGATATGGAGGGACAACTGCATACATATTTGGAAAAGAAAAAATTAATAAAAATAATAATACAAAAATAATATAAAGGGGTAAGGAAGGGAGGAGGCAGCAAGCGCGTGTCACTAAGCAGCATTATGCAAATGCAAAGGTCTGCACTGCTCCAGCATGGAAGTACAGTAGACCACAAGTTGAACACGAGTCAACAGTGTGATGCGGCAGCTAAAAAGGCCAATGCGATTTTGGGCTGCATCAATAGAAGTATAGTGTCTAGATCAAGGGAAGTAATAGTGCAGCTCTATTCTGCCTTGGTCAGGCCTCACCTAGAAGGCTGTGTCCAGTTCTGGGCACCACAATTCAAAAAGGATATTGACAAATTGGAGCATGTCCAGAGGAGGGCAACTAAAATGGTGAAAGGTCTGGAAACGATGCCTTATGAGGAGTGACTTAGGGAGCTGGGTATGTTTAGCCTGGAAAAAAGACGGTTAAGAGGCGATATGATAGCCCTGTTTAAGTATTTGAAGGGGTGTCACGTTGAGGATGGAGCAGGCTTGTTTTCTGCTGCTCCAGAGACTGGAACACGGAGCAATGGGTGCAAGCTCCAGGAACAGAGATTCCAGCTCAACATTAGGAGGAACTTTTTGACAGTAAGAGCTGTTCGGCAGTGGAACACACTCCCTCCGAGCGTGGTGGGGTCTCCTTCCTTGGAGGTCTTTAAACAGAGGCTGGATGGCCATCTGTCAGGGGTGTTTTGATCATGATTTCCTGCGTGGCAGGGGGTTGGACTGGATGGCCCTCGTGGTCTCTTCCAATTCTATGATTCTATGACACCAGCCTCCCCTACAATCCGTCTTTGGCTTACATATACTGTACTGTACTCTCATCTGCCCCCCCAACTTCCCCCCCTCTGCACAGGACAACAGACTGAGCATGCGCATGGAGAGCCCCCCTGCCTCCCTCCGGGGTCTGGACGCGGAACCCAAAGCCCCGCCAGCAACGCCGGAGAGGCGCCCGGGCGCGGGTGGAGTGACATCTCCGCCGAGCAATCGCTCCTCGCCTCCTCCTAAAGCCGGCCCCCAGTCCATGTGGACTGGCTTAAAGAATGAGCCAGGTAAAAAAAAATGGGCAGTCCGTCGAGGATGACAAGGCTCTTTCGCACCCGGAGAGGCGGTGCTTCTCTTCCTCTGTACTGGGAATCCCTCCTTGGGTCAAACTAGGAAAGGGTGGCAGAAGCGCCCAGCGAACCGCAGCCAAGTCTTGGGAGGTAAGCGGAGAGGGGGAAGGAGAGGACGAGGAGGCTGGTGGTGGCCGGAGATGGCAACCATGGCCAGCAAGTCAGCCTCCTTGCACAGCCCCGGAGAGACAAACGCCTTCAGGGAGGGAACGCGTTCTTTTTTGGTCACCCTGAGTTCCTTTCGGTTTGTTTTCAAACAGCCCGACCTTTAGCTTCCTGTGGGGTTTATTTTTAGCTCTCTGTGTGTGTGTTGCAATATGCATTATTATTATTATTATTATTATTATTATTATTATTATGGTCAATACGACTAGGCTAATGCATATGCATATATTGTATCTATTAGTTTCATTTTTCAGTAATCCTCCCAAACTGTGAAGATTACATTATATTATACAGTTGTTCCTTCATAGACTCTGGGGTTTGGTTCCAGGATCCCCCCCTCCCCTGTGGATACCAAAATCCGTGAATACCCAAGTGCCATTATAAGCAATGGCATAGCAAAATGGTGTCCCTTATATAAAAGGGCAAAATCAAGGTTTGCTTTTGGGATTATAATTTTTTAATAAAGAATATTTTCAAACCATAAATACTTAAATCCATGGATACTGTATATATATTGCAATGCACATTACACAACTGCAGAAAAGACTTGTGTCACTTTTAAAGGCTCATCTTTAAAGGCTCCCCTATTTGGCATAAGGCGGTGGTTCTAATCTTTTCTTTACCAGGGACCCCCTTTAAATATCTTTTGTTGCTGCGGACCCCCAAGACTTAACTCAAGATTTAAAACCCTAATAATAATAATAATAATAATAATAATGCAGTTACATTATCCATTAACCCTTCCCTCAGAGGCACTTAAAGGGGAGGGAAGACTTTTCTTCTGTTTCTTCCTGCAAATTTGTGGCTGGAGCGGATTGAATGGCAATGCACAGGCCAAGCCGGCCAGCCTTTGCCTTGGTTCTTGTCACATGGCCACTCCACTACAGGGAGGAGGTGGGCCAAGCAACTTTCAAGCCTTCACAGACCCCCTTGTGAAGACATTGCAGACCCCTGAGGGTCCCTGGACCACAGGTTAAGAACCACTGGCGTAAGGGTTTGTGACCTGCACTGGGCGTCCAGGAAAGTGGCCAGATCAAACTTCATTCTCAAAACAAATGAACAACAACAACAACAATTCAAGACTTTGTAGTCCTTGTTCTGATGACAGCTGTGCATCAGGTGGAGGGTTGAAGTCAGTAAGAGCTATTCAGAAGTGGAATACACTGCCTCGTAGTGTGGTGGAATCTTCTTTGAAGGTTTTTAAACAGAGGCTAGATGGCCATCTGTCAGGAATGATTTGATTGTTTATTCCTGCATGGCAGGGGGTTGGACTGGATGGCCCTTGTGGTCTCTTCCAACTCTATGATTCTAAGTCAAACACAGTTTTGTACTCCCCCAGTGTCTGGTTGCTGACACATTGCTGTTTTGCTTGCAACAGACTAGGACAACAGTCCAACACACACACAAACTTGCTGCACTATATAGTTGACTTTGTTGACTTTAGCTTCAGATCACCCACAGTGAACTTTAAAATAAGGACAATTTAGAGAAGACACAGTCCAATTCATCCAGTCAAAAGATCTCTAGCCAAAGTTCATCCAGGGTTGTAATTGCACATTTCTAGAGTTGCTCCAGGTAAATAGGTGCTGCTGTATGTTTGATAACCTGAGCTAAAAAGAGAGTTGTTAATGCATTTATGGCCTCTAAAAAAGGAGATGGTTGTGTAACAATCTGTTTCTAAGAAGCAGTTAATATGTATGTCTTCTTCCCATTTTCCTGGGCAAAGTTGCCTACAGAAAGCAGGCCAAAGTTTCTTTTTAGTATTGGTAGCCTATATCATTGTGTTGGCTTGTTTGTTTGCTGAGGAGGAAGTCTGGTGCTGGCTTGGCAGTTCTGGGACTTAAACTGAAAGAGGTTGGCCTCTCCTGACTTAATGTATCTTTGTGCATTTGCTAGTGTTCCTGTGAGAGAAAGAGCTTTTTGGAAACACTAGATCTTAGGAAATGTACCTCGTGGATTACAGTTCCCATAATCTTCTGGGGAATGTGGGATTTGTAGTCAAAAGGGTAAGTTTTTCAAGCTCTAGAAAAAGCATAATCTAAATTCCATAGCTTACAGTTTTGCATAACACACTTTAACACATGATGAGAAGGAACTAGATTTTGCACGGGGGCGGGTGGAGAGGAACCTTTGGTCAAAAATCATATTCTGCCCTCTTGGAGATGCCTTGGCATCATGTCTTCTGGCCCACAGTTTCATTTTTCTGACTATCCCTTTCAGTAGTAAGACCCCCATCTATGTTGGATATAAAGGATCTAAGGTCTTACACCATGAAATAAGCCACTGAAAACATGACTAGATGGTACATCCCTGCCATTAAGAGACTGAGATGCCCAAGCATCATGTCATGCCAAAAGATTCAGTTTTTTCTTATGCCCTTACCTATCACTAATGTATATCAATAAGGATTGCATACTTAGGAACTCTTTGATTAGGTCTTCTAATTTTGCAATAACAAGAAAAGATTTGGAATGTGGTCTATATACACCCATCATAAAAGGATTGTTTTTATGTGTTTGCTCTTATGTCTCCTGACTGATACAAAAAAGAAAATTCTATTACTATTGGATGTTAGCTAATGGGAAACAACAGCAAGACAGATCAAGTATGTTCTCTCCGTTATGTTGGATATGAACCAGTAGGGCAAGGATAGGAGACCTGTGGCCCTCCAGTTCTTATAGGACTGCATAGAATCATAGAAACATAGAGTTGGAAGGGACCCTGAGGACCATCCAGTCCATCCCCCTTCCTTGCAGGAATATACAATCAAAGCACTCCCAACAGATGGCCATCCAGCCTCCAAAAAAGGGGACTTCATTGGCTATGATGGCTAGACCTGACAAGGGCTATAGTGCAATGATGTCTGGAGGGCCACTTCTTCCCCATCTCCATAGTATTAAATCATAAGCTTTTGTGATTTATATCCCACTGTTTGAATGGCATGAAGTATTATCCAGAATTTCAGGTCTACTTACATGTTGGTGTGGGGAATTATAGACAGGGAGGTCTGAAGGGTATTAAGAAAGAGCCAACAGTGACCATTATGTTGTTAATACGGGCCATTCTCAGAATTTTTCTGGATAACACAGATTTCCTAAGCACCAGTTTACACTTATGGGCCACCATCCTGTTATTGACATGCACAAGCATAAGTCCACCATATGCTTATGTATGTATTTCTGTGGTTGTTGTAGAGGCTGGTATTCTCTTCCTACCTCTGCACCATGGAAACCCCCTCCCCGAATCACCACTGTGCTGTAATAGCTGCTTCCGCTGCCCACCCCCCACATGGTCATTCTGTTCCTAGTGGGGAGCAAGGTGATTGGAGAAATGTCTGGCTATGTTCTCATAGTCAGATGCAGACTGATGGTGTCACCCACTGAAACTTCTGGATAGGGTTGCCTGGTGAAATAAGGGGTTGGACTCCTGTCCCTTCAGTGGTTGTGTAGAAGAGGGATCATCAGCAGATGTTACTTGCCGAGCAAGCTGTGTCCCTTATTTCACCTGGTAATTCCACTCTGGTGGCCCCCAGTGGATCCTCAGTCTGCATCTGGCTATGGGGACAGAGCCAGACACTTTGCCAATCTCTTTGCTCTCCACTAGCAATGGAATAGCTGGGTGGGGGGCATGTTGCAGCACAATGCTGGGTCCTGGGGGTGGTGACAGGGGAGCCATAGTGGAGTTTCTACACATGGAACTCTGACATTGTTCTCAACTATCTAGGATCTTGGTCATAACACAGTCAGAAACCTTCATCGTGTTTCAAGCCTCTCGTGGTAGATTGGAACTTCCTTTGAGAAAAGTAACACATTCTTTTTGTCCTTCAATCAAAATTAAAACTTTACACGTTGAAGCATGAAGAAAATACTGGTAGTGGAACCCGTTATTTCCATCTACACGCTTGCATATTCTGTGTCCTCACCCTTGGTACAACAGTATTTGTACAGGAGGCTCTGGGAAGAGACCACCAACTCTACTTTCATAGATAATGACAACATTTCCCATTGTGAAGTGAACCAAAGTGATCCAACTTACTTGAAGCAAAAGGTAAGGTCAAATTGCTCATGAGGTGCAATCCAAACAAAGTGACAGTGCGCCTCTCCTCAGAGGTAAGTCCTATTGAATTATGTGGAGCTTACTTTCAACTCTGTATGGTTCTACATACCCATTTACTGGAACCAAGGCAACTCACACCTGATCAATGTTAGTCACCTATACTAGACTGGGCAGAATGCAGACCAGCATCTACATATAGATCTCTGAACTATCTGCAGTAGATTGGCAAGGTTTTGGCATTTCTAATAGTTTACAAATCACAACAACAAAATTCCTCCCCACATCAAACACTATATATTATTCTGCCTAAACAGGGATGGGCAAAGTGCAGCCTGTGGGCTTCATGCTGCCCATAGGGCCATTTTTGTGGTCCCAGGGCCACCTCTGGTAAAAAAAAAAAAAAAAATTAGGGGGCATAGAGGCATTTCCACCATGTGTTGAAGCCCTCCAGGCCATCTTAGATCCAGGAGAAGCCTTTTTTAGAACAAGAAGTAAGCTGGAAGTGACTTCTGGTCACCTCCTGATTTGAAGAAAGGCCTCTCTTGCGCCTAAAACAGACTAAGGGGCCTTAAAACATGGTGAAACCCACCCCCCCAGCCCCTAGATGGCACTGGGGGACATTTGAGGGCAAACTTATTTTGTTTTGTTTTTTTGTGATGAGATGCAGGGGGTGGAGGCCCCCTAATGTCTCGTAGAGGGATAATAAGGTCACCTAGCCACCCACAGTTGCCAACCCCTGGCCTAAATGAAAAAAGCTTGGGAGGGAGAGAAACTAGGAATGGAGTTTTGTGTGAAATGATGATGACCTCCACTCACTTCTGGTACTAAAAATCAATACTATATCACACCAACTTTCCAGCCTCAGAATTAGTTAGTAGTGTTGTTGGTTGGTTGGTTGCAAGGATAGGAGACCTGTGGCCCTCCAGTTCTACATTAGTCAGTGCAATGTAGTGGTTTGAATTTTGGACTCAGGCTCTGGGAGCTCAGGGTGTGAGTCCCCGCTTGGGTGTGGAAACCCACTGGGAGGTGATCCTGGACAAGTCACACTCTGTCAGGCAATGGCAAATCTCCTCTGAATAAATCTTGCCAAGACTACCCTATGATAGGATCACACTAATTTGAAGTCGACTTGAAAGTACATAAGTAAAGCAACATTGCTTGTGACTCTGGCTAATGGGTCTTGGTGTTCTGATTTTAAAAAGCAAAGAGAAAGAAATTCTACAAGCCTCAAGCCTACCTTTTCTTGTTCCAGATACCTTTGTGCATATCAGAGTGGGAAGTTGCCAGGAGTTGGGGGGGCACACAGTACCCACTGCAAGATCTTGAAAAACTGTGTCTCCAGCAGAATTTTTTTTAATCCCCCATGTTTTTCTACTAAAAATGTTTAGTAATAGCTCTCCATTTATGCAGTTAAAGTGCCACATCCTTCATAATGTTTATATTGTACTGGAGTCTGAAGGTATTCTACTGAACACATTCAAAGCTGTAGATCTTATCAACCAGTGCAGCCAAAATGTCTATGACTTCTAAATCAGTGGGGAACATGTGGCATTCCAGATGTTTTAGACTTCTGTCATCTTTCCAATTGGTTATGATGGCTAGGGATGGTGGGAGTGTTGTTGTTGCTGCTGCTGTTGTGTACCTTCCAAGTCATTTCTGACCTATGGTGACCCTAAAGTGAACCTATCACAGGGTTTTCTTGGCAGAATTGGTTCAGGGGGGTTGCCCTTTCCTTCCACTGAGAGAGTGTGACTTGCCCAAGGTCACCAAGTGGGTTTCCATGGCTAAGCAGGGATTTGAACCCTGGTCTTCAGAGTTGTAGTCCAACACTCAAACCACTATACCACAGTAGGAATTTTAGACCAGCCATATCTAGAAAGCCACACAGTGGCATACGTAAGGGTTGTCTAGATGATTAAAATATTCCTCATAGAATTTGAGGAGAATACCTTTTGTCCCAACACGCTGTGAACGAGATTCACAGCATTCGGGAGGAGCGGGGGCAAAAATGCCATCTACTGCACGGGAAAAGCCTTCACAGTTTTCCATGAGGTTTTTTCGAATAACCTCAAAAATAATGCAGGCTTGAGCATTATCACTTGTCTGGACATCCAGCTTGGGACTCTGCACATTCTCGGTGAGGGCAGAAGTGGAGAGCAGATTGGTCCGACGTGTGCGGGGGGGGGGGCAAGCAAGGGAGTGGCCAGAAGCTCCATTTTCAATTTTTGCATTTTTGAGTGTGCGCTTTTTTGCTGCACTGAAGTGATCAAAAGGAAGCGGAACCTATCATTGCCTTACTCAAGTAAATTCCAGGGGGAAGGGGAGGGAGCTGCTTGCTTTGAGGCAGATTGTGAGTGTCTGCTGATCAATTCACGTGCCTCACAGCTGAGCCCTTCTTCCCTTTTCTGGCACCTCAGTGAGGGAGGGGGGATGAGGAGCTGCCATTGTACCCCCTTATGTTTGGCACCTGGGACAGAGGGCATCCCTGGCCCCCTTTTGGTCCACCACGGGTCACACCTTCATCGTCCCTGAACTGGATGAAAACCAATCCAACTTGGTGTGTCATAAGAGTAGGAAGTTTAATATCATGGGCCTAAATCCATTTGCTAGTTCAATCAAGAGTATATTCATGTTAAGCAGTTGGTTCAATGGATCTACTCTAGGTGGTAAAATTGATTAGATTTAGACCATGGTTAAGCTCTTCTGGAAAAGAGTCCATGAAATCCTATGATGAAGTGGACTCCTGTATGCAGAAACACATGATAGCCCATAAGAATTTTGATAATGTTTTAATAAGAATCTTTGTTGGTTTTACTGAAATAAGTCAACATGGATGTTGGCCTGAAAGTTATGTAGTGAACAGTAATTCTGGAACAGTCTGTAAAAACTGGGAGGATTTGAACCTTCCTTTACTTGGAAATCTGTGATCAGGACGAGTCATTCATTTTGCTGATGGAGCCACAAAGTGTAATGAGTTATGTTCAGGAGGACTTTTTGGTAGAGCATGGATAAGTTACTTTTTGGACTACAAGTGGCTGTGCTGAGTAAAGAATCAAGGAATTGCAGTTCAAAAATGTAACTTTCCACACTCTGTGTTCCTGTTCAATTGTGCTGCAAGAAGCTGGCACCATTTTCCTAACATTTACATTCAAATATCTCTTTTGCTCTGTGTTAGAGTTGGTTTAATGTTTAATGGCAGAGAAGCACAGAATTAAACAGAACTAACTCAGGTGCTTGCTGATCTTCCTGAACTTTATAACTTACCTGAGAAATGTTATGCTATAATATTATTATGCAGGAAGTGCAGGCTTTCTACTCTACTAGGGTGTTTATGTTCTTCAGTTGTGTGACTTCCCATGACTGCTTTCTTCTTTTGTATTGCCTTAGTTGCTCTAGTTCTTAATTCAATCCGTATTTAAGTTATGGACATTTTCATTTCTCTCCATTTAAATTTATATTCTAGAGGTTGATTGAGTTGCGTTATTGTGCTCTAGAGTGAAACTCATGTTCAAATTAATCTTTGGGGGCCAAATGTTTAGCTTCTGTAAAATTGGCCAAATGTAATTGTCTTTGGTAAAAAAGAAAGCTAAATCCAGCAAAGAATCCTACAGAAGATTTTTACATGACGATCTACTAAATATGGCATATGGTTCAGAGCCTCTGTTACATTATTCAACCCTATCTTTGAGTGTGGTTGAAACCCTGGTTAGGTGTAACCCATGCAAAATCAGAGATGCCCGATTTCTGTGAGTTTGGTAATTAACTTCATTCAGGTCTCAATGATTTTCTTCTGGATTTCAGATGAAGTCAAACAGTGAGGCCAGTTTGAATAAGCTGGGGTTCCCAGCTCTGTTCATCTGCCATTTGATTCTATCACTTTCTCCTCCCACTCCATTTCACTACACACAGAAGCATTGTCATGTTCTGATCTGTCTAGAGAAAATAGGAGGAGCAACAACAGATATTGCAAGATAATTTTGAATCTCAGTTCCTGCCTTCAGTCATGTACAGTTGGCCCTCTGTATCCATGGAGTCAGCATCCACTGATTCCACCATCCACAGCTTGAAAATATATATATATATTTTAATTCCAAGAAGCAAACCTTGATTTTGCCATTTTATATAAGGGGCACTGTTTTACTATGCCATTGTATATAATGGGACTTAAGCATCCATGGATTTTGGTATCCACAGAGGGTCCTGGAACCAAACGCCAGCAGATACCAAGGCCCCACTGTATCTAGATTTAGGGATAAATAAATAAATAAATCTCAGTTTTTGCTGTCCCTTATTTCAGAGAATGCATTCTTAAACATAGATGCCTTTTGCAATTTTGATGGGATAATTATTCCACATGCATACATAGGCACATGTTCTAAGTATTTTGCTCTTATTATTGAATGACAGTAACAATTATTTACTGACAAGGATTCTTCGCACAATATCTAAAGAGTCAATGTGTTTTTTTCCTTTTAAAAAAGTGTAGCTAACACATTGGAAGTTGCTTATTGCAGTGTAGATGTGTAAACTGATATTGCTTAAAACAATTTGTAAGCCACTCTGATAGCCTTGTGGCTGAAGAGCGGGGTATAAATAACTAACTAAATAAAAAATAAAATAAATACTGTACATTGTATTCATTGGTTATTCATCTCAGTTTATTTATTACATTTTCATCCTGCCCCTTCCTCCATCTTTTACCCTCACAAATTTGTGAGATAGCTGGTGTAGAAGTAAAGGGCTCTTTCATATTGTACAGTTATAGTGCTACGTTCCACCTTAACTACTATGGCAACATCCTATGGAATCCTGCAGTCTGTAGTTTGAGGAGGCACTACAACAGTAAGAGCTGTTCAGCAGTGGAATGCTGTGCCTTGGACTGTGGTGGAGTCTCCTTTGGAGATTTTTAAGCAGAGGCTGGATGGACATCTGCTGGGAATGCTTTGATTGTGTATTCCTGCATGGCTTTCAAAATGAATAGGAATTGCACAAACATGCCAGGATTGCATCAATATTACACAATGACAGCACTTGTATACCACTGGTCACTGCTTCGTCCTATGGAATCCTGGGATTTGTAGTTTCATGAGGTCCTTAGAATTCCCTGTTAGAGAGTTCTCATAGTGTAGTTCAATAGTGTGGTGGAGCGAATTCTAAGGACCTCATCAAATTCCAGATCACAGGATTCTGTAGAATGGAAGCTTGGGGTAGATAAAGTGACATCAAACTGCTATAATTATGCAAAGTGGATACGCGTCTGTTGCCCCCTCGCATTCATTTCAATGGAGTTCATGCAGGAGAACTTCCCATTAGAATGTGAGCAGATGTTAGCTAACACACATTGGAAACTGCTTAATGCAGTGTAGATGTGTAAATTGCTATTGCTTAAAACAATTTGTAAGCTGTTCTGATAGCCTTGTGGCTCTGATAGCCTTGTGGCTGAAGAGTGGGGTATAAATTAATAATACAGTAATAATAATGGCAGGGGGTCGGACTGGATGGCCCTTGTGGTCTCTTCCAACTCTATGATTCTATGAATTCTCTGGATGGGAATTCTAAATACCCCTCCCTAAAGCTACCATTCCCAGGTGTCCATAGGATGCTGCCATGGCAGGTGAAATAGTACATAGCACTATACCATACCTGTATAGTGCAAAAGGGCCGTAGGTCTACTGAGCCTTAGGAGAGACTTTGCAAGGACGAGGATGGGAATAGGAGGGTGAAACAGGGAGAAGGTGAACAAATGGTTTGGATGGATCCATAGTTAGAAACCATGGCTGGAATTCACTAAGGTAGTTACAAATGCATAACCACCTTAGATACATAGCTATGAAGTGTCTCCCAGCTCAACCCCCCTTCCCATCCTCACTGTGAGCAACAGTGGGCTCCAGTGTGAGGGGGAATTGTGACAGGGACCCTGCTTCTGACCGTTGCACCAGAGATAGCTCATGGGGGGGGGGTATCGATCAGCTGCCTCCCAGTGACAGGGAGCTGATCCTCATTGCTTGCAGCAGCTGCTACCCAGTAAGTGACAACTGGGGGACTTTCATGGTCCTTATGTATTCCCTAAACTAGTGAATATATAGGGATTGTGAATATGAACCAGTCACAAATGCATAATTCTAAGTTACACATTCATAACTGCCTTAGTGAATTCTGGCCATTGTTCGTGCATGTTCATTGCTTCTTTTGCTCTTGGCTTGCTTTTTGGGGGGGTAGTTTCAGAAAAGAATGCATACATCATGTTGGAGTCCTCCACATTCTTATTTGCTTCCAAAGTCTCCAAAAGTGATAGTTTAGAGCTGTTTTGTATATGTGGAATTATCACTGTCTTCTGCAAGACTTTGGCATTGCTCATATGTCTGAAATGACTCTTAACCTTTTCTTTACCAGGGACCCCCTTTAAATATATTTTGCTGCTGTGGCCCCCCAAGACTTAAGTCAAAATCTAAAACCCTAACAACAAGAATAACAATAAATAATAATAATAATAATAATAATAATACACCATTCATTAACCCTTCCCTCAGAGGAACTGGAGGGGAGGGAAGACTTTTCTGCTGTTTTTTCCTGCAAATTTGTGGCTGGAGTGGATTGAACAGCAATGTACAGGTCAAGGCAGCCAGCCAGCCTTTGCCTTGGCTCCTGTCATATGGGCTGAGCAGCCTTCAAGCCTTCATGGAACCCCTATGAGGACATCGTGGCCCCCTGGGGATCCATAGACCACAGGTTAAGAACCACTGATCTACACATCTGGTATTGTATCTGGCAATCAGATTGTACAGCGTCTGGTATTGTATCTCTCCCTTAATATACAGGTGTGTGCACACAGAGATAGGAGAAAAAATTTACAGAGAAAGGCCAGAAATCCTGCAAGATGCATGGTCTGTGTGCGTGCTTATGCAGAGTTCCAACTCATACGAAGATAACCTCTGTGCCTACCTTAAGCTTTATATATCTAAGCTTTGCAGAGAAATATCACAGGCTGTGCCTCCTGCATTTCATTGCCTTTTGGTCCCAAGGTTTATTTTTTATCTTTCGCTGTACCTAAATATAAATGTATACATAGATATACTGCCAATTGACACTTCATAGAGTTGGTGCCAGCCTATCACACTTTATGCCACAATAAATCTGTTAAATCTTCAATATGCCACAAGCCCCTGTTTTGAATCCCAGTGAACTAACAAAACTGCCTCTTTGGAATTTGCTGTGGTATCTTTGTATGCTACTGAGAGAGAGGGAAAGGACCACCTAGGGGTGCATTCAGTGATTGACTTTGCTTCCTCTAGATATGTTTGTTTTCTTCTTCCAGGAAGTCCAAGAAAAAGCCTCTCTTTTGGCCACGAAAGTGGGCTTAAGCTCGGCTATTCCTAGCATTTTGGTGGCATTTGTCCTTGTAGCCAATGGGGAACGCTGTGGACGCAAAATATCCTTGGTTCTGCCTCTGGTGGGGAGTCTCATTTACAACATCTTCTACAGCATTATGTCCTATTACTCTCTGCCTCTCTTTCTACTGTTTCCACTGGCCTTCCTTGATGGATTGTTTGGAAGCATGGCAACCTTTCTTGGAGGCACATTTTCTTACGTGGTTGACCTCTGTGAGACGCAGAAGCAGAAGACCATACGGATCGCTGTGGTTGACTTGATCTTTGGACTTGCATCCGGATTAGGAGGATTGGCCTCAGGCTACATTTTAAAAGGAATTGGTTTTACTTGGACATTTGCGGCAGTTTCTTTTCTTCAGATGGTCAACATTCTCTATGTTTCATGTTGCTTGAGTGATACAAAACAAGTATCAGAGTTCCATCCACAGTCTCTGAAAGAAGGCCTTAAAGAAACCTTTTCTGGAGTATATGTACTCTGTAAATCGTCTTCCTGCAGGAAGCGAACTTCCATCATATTGTTGCTTTGTACATTCATGACTTATTTGTTCACAATGTTTGGTGGGACTTCTCTTTATACACTCTACGAACTGAATGCTCCGCTCTGCTGGAATCCAGTCTACATTGGATATGGCTCAGCAGTATCCACTTGTGTCTCTCTGGCTGGCTTTGTAGGATTATTTTTACTTGCTCGGTTCCTGAGAGACATTTACATGGTTTACATTGGAATCCTTTCATACATCATTGGAACAATCATGGTTGCTTTTGCCACAACTACACTGTTGATGCTTTTAGGTAAGTTTGGTACCAGGCCAAGAAAAATTTCTGAAAGATGGTGATGTGGATGATTTTAAAAATAGGTGGTTACCTACCTTTATGACTAGTAATTTCTGGGTCAAGTCCCAGTTCTGCACTTATAGGAAGCAGCCTTATACCGATGCAAAAGAAATTCACATTAACCAGGATTTTTTTTAAAAAAGGATAAACTTATACTATTCATGATTTGTGATACAATTAATGAAAGTGGATTTGCCTCTATTAGTTTCATTTTTCAGTAATCCTCCCAAACTGTGAGGATTACATTATTATACAGTTGTCCCTTCATATTCGCTGGGGTTTGGTTCCAGGACCCCCTGTGGATACCAAAATCCGTGAATACTCAAGGCCCATTATATGCAATGGCATAGCAAAATGGTGTCCCTTCTCTAAGATGGCAAAATCAAAATTTGCTTTTTGGATTATTATTTTTTAAAGAATATTTTCAAGCTGTGAATACTTAAATGTGTGGATACCAAATCCATGGATACAGAGGGACATTTTAAAAGTGTATGCAAGTAAATGTGTACATTTTAAAAAGTATATACAGTACTTGGAAAATGACTCAACAGGCTTTGACCAGTGGAGAAAATATGTATAAAATAGCATACATTCAGAAAAGTGTTTTTTTTTAATTGCATACATAATTTTTGAAAATGCATTCCACAATACACAATTCTGTTCTGGAATAAAAGAACAAAGTCTTGCAACTTGATACAGAAAGGAGGGGAAGAAAATGCAGGATGGACTGGGTGAAATTGAATAATTAGATGGAGAGATCTTCACATTCCTAACCAGTCTACAGTAGAACCCCCATATCCGTGGGGCATTGGTTCCAGGGGCCCCTATGGATACCGGAAACCATGGAAACCATGAACACCATTGAAAATAATGGGACTTCCAGTTTAAAATACCATAGAGTTGCCTCGGGAGACCTAGAAAATGTCTAGAGAGGATGCCTCTCTAGGCATTTTCTAGGAATACTCTATGGTAGGTGTGCTGTTTTGTGTCCCGCAGATAACTGAATCAGTGGATAATGAATCAGCGGAAAAGGGGGTCCTACTGTATTTGTCTTTGTAGAACAATAGCATCTGCTCTGACTAGTCGTGGCTCACAACTGTCTCAGGCAGAGTCCTTTCACATATCCTGCTACCTCATCTATTTCTCTGGAGATACTGGGGGACTGAACTTTCAGGGAATGTGAGAGATAGTATCGTCTCTCACAAGTAGAGTAATTAGTATTCACAAGTAAAAGATGAACAACAGCCGGTCCCATCCCCACTTAGCATTCTGAGGGTGCATCTACATCGTAGAAATCATAGAATCATAGAATTGCAGAGTTTGACACAGTTTGCAGAGAATTGCAGAGTTTGACACCATTTTAACTGCTATGGCTCCATCGTACAGAATCCTGGGATCTGTAGTTTTGTGAGGATGGAGCTAAAGCACTCAAAGTGGTGTCGAGCGGCATTATTTCTACAGTTTAGATGCACCTTTAGTCTGAGGTATGAAGTAGCTTTATTTACAAGTACTGAAGGTTTCATAACATCTCAGGGTGAGAGGCTCTGTAACATGCCCTTTGAACGTGGAGAAGAACAAGAGAACTGTAGACTATAAAATGGAGGAAGAACAAACTTAGATTAACTATCTGATGCAGACTATCTGATGCCAGTGGATCTGGCCCGTTGCTCCCTCGTTACCTGCACGGAATGGGGTGGAGTCCAGAATGGCACTCTGGCTGGTCTCTGCAGCTGCTAACTGCACTGTCCACATTGCTTTCTCTGTAGCCGGGAAGACCGCCCACAGCACATAAGCAAGGCCCCCTGTATGTGACCAGCTTTGGTCACATGCTGTAGCCCCTTCCTGGCTATAGAAGAGGGAGGCAGATGACTGCTGCAGTGACAGACTGGCATTGCAGTCTGGGCTCCTGCAGTCACACAGATTGGTTTTATTATGGTTGGAGCACATTTTACCATGTATTTTTTTTAAAAGTATAACTTGGCCCTGTCTTTTCCCCAGAGGTCATGAGGCCTGCCCAGGGGCAAAACGAGGCAAACACCCTGCATTGTCTGGACTGCAGGATTCCAAAATGGGGCAAGATGGGGTAAATTGCCAATCTAGACAAGACCTAAGTCCAACAGACAGAATACATGCTGAGTGTAGGTGTGCTAAGGTTGCTACCTCTAACATGAACCTGAATTTGTGAAATCGAGGGCTGAATTATCTGCATGCAGTACTTGAGTTCTGCTACCTAACTTCCTATTACTACTGTTTCCATACTTTGTTCCCACAACCACCACCAGTACAAGGTATGAACAGTTGTAGATTTTTTTTCAGAGAACTGCCCGTTTTGCACCCTTACCTAAATTGTGCCAAGATATGGTGCTCTTATCTCCTGACCTCACCACACCTACAGCATGTGGGAGAGTTTTTATTAAGGCTAACCGTGAGTTCAAATTGAGAAGGAAAAATCCTTGTAAAATGAGTATTGCATTTAAAGTGTAAGTACAAGAAAGTCAATGTAATTTTTGTGTTTAGGGATTACTGATTTTAATATTCCTCTGCATAAGGAATAATATTGCAGTCTGGTGCATGCGTGCAGCAAATTTAAAACACACATACATGGTCATAGTGCATGTCATCTGTTACTTGAAAGAGATACAATACGTCATGTAATACATCATGCAGGGTGACGTTATTGTTTGGCTGTCCCAACTTGGTCACATGTCACAGTAAATCTATGTCTGTTCACATCTTGATCTTGGCCATGGTCCTAGGCCAGGATGGGATTCAGATGGCCCTCGAGCTATCATTAGACTGCAAGTCTCAGCAGGTCCAAACCACATAGCTAATGGTGAGAAGCTCTGGGAGTTGCAATCTGGAAGGTCCCATCATTGTTCCAGGCAGTCACATGTTCAACAGCATTTCAAATAGGAAGCCTAGGGCTTGCCTAAACACGAAGATATAATGTGGATTGGTGCTTAGTAATGCAAACTCAGAACAGTGTTCATTTGTCTCCATGGTTTTTTGACAAAATTGCTGCTATGTGAAGGTATTCATGCTTGATGTTCACATGGAGACATGCCTATGAATCAAGATGGTGGCCGTGAGTGAATTACTCACATTTTTATTCTCCACAAGTTGCCACCATTGAACATTTTTAATCTGTAAACCTAAAGTACGCAAATGTAACCTTCTATCTGTGTTTGATGTTTACATGGAGGCATGTTTGGTTGCCTCAGCACAGTGGAAAAGTGTACAATCACTACTGCAAAAATCCAAAATGGCAGTTCTTGCCACTTCGTTGCCGGCAAGCCTGGCCCCCGCACATATCCGACCAATCAGCTTTCTATTTCCGCAGTCAAATCCACACTAAACAAATAAACTTCTGGTTTATTTGCCATGGCTCCTTCTTATGGAATCCTGGGGTTTATAGTTTGGCGAGGCACCAGCACTCTTTGGCAGAGAAGTCTAAAGGCCTTGTAAAACTACAAGTCCAAAGATTCCATAGAAAGGAGCCATGGCACAGAATCCCATTTGAAACTGGATTATTTGTGTAGTGTGGATTTGACTGCCTATAGATGAAACTGTAGTCTATCACTGTCTGTCTTCATTCTTATCATGTTTTACAGCCAGAGTGCCATCGATGCTACTTTTTGTACCCATTCCAATTCTTCGGGCCATGTTGTCCAAAGTAGTTCTTCCCCAAGAGCAAGGTGAGTTCACGATGCCACAGAATTGCTTGTGGTAGATTTCAAGAAGGAGCTGGCAATATTTTTCAACTAAGCTATATTTTCTCTTCTCCTTTGGAAGTCTTTAAACAGAGCTTGGGAGGCCATTATTCAGGAATGCTTTAGTTGTGTGTTCCTGCATGGCAAGGGGTTGACTACATGGCCCTTGTGGTCCCTTCGAGCTCTATGATTCTATGATGTTTGGTAGATTTTTCAGGTTTATTCCTCCCCTCCCCATGAACTAACAATTAGACAGTGTCAAATTCATGGTAGTTTTTCCATGAATAGTACTGACATCACTCACCACTTTCCACTTGTAACACTGCTGGTACTCATAGTTCCATTTCAATGTCCAGGTTACATCCATGGCATTGGGTGCCTTTCATCAGCATAATTTAGTGCACAAGATCTGGCACACTAAGGTGATGTTGTGGTCAGGTTAGACTACCCATAGTTATCTGTTCCCTGGTAACCTTCAGACTTTGTTGTTGTGTGTCTTCTAGTCAATTCTGACTTATGGAGACCCTAAGGTGAACCTATCACAGGGTTTTCTTAGCACAATTTGTTCAGAGGGGGTTTGCCCTTGCCATCCTCTGAGGCTGAGAGGGTGTGACTTACTCAAGGTCACCCAGTAGGTGAGTAGCTGAGATTCGAACTCTGGTCTCCAAGTGTTCTAGTCAACACTCAGACCACTACATCATGCTGGCTGTAACCTTCAAACTGAGTATTGCAGTGTGTTTTATACATAATGTGGCTTTGATGACTACACAGGGGTTCAGTTGGACTTATGTTTACAAAGAGGGGAGAGACTGTAAACTGACTGGTTCATTAAAGGTAATTATTTCTATTAATGTTAGTTACATCTTAAAAACTTATTGGAATGGTACAAACCATTGGCCTATGGTAGAAAACACACCTAAGCTGTGAGACTGTTACACAGTCTTGTAACTCTAAAAGTAGTTGGAAACAGTTACAGTTATACTGTAAATACAGTGAAGTACATTTGCAATATAACAGTTATGCTTTAGTTATTGCAGAAACAAATTAACTACATCTGACTTGTTGTTTGTAACTAGCTATTCCCATGCCATGCTTACACTAACCCTGTGAGGTAGGTCAGAACGAGAAGCTGATCGGCCAAAGGTGAGCTTCATGGCCCAGTGGAGACTTGAACATGGATCTCTCAAGTCCTACTATACCATACTGGCTCTTTTAATAATTTAACACCAAGTTCAACTACTAAAAGGACGGGGCTTTGGGGCATGGTTAGTTGGGATATTTTGATTTATTATCCCATTTAAACAATAACAGCCCTTTTATACTGTAGTCAGACTCTATGTAAGGCTTGCTAAACTGGCAAAGAAATGCCTTGGATGAGATGTTTGGACTGCACAAACCATACCATTCTGGTACTGCAGCCACAGCGTTGTGAGTTCTATCCCAAGGGCTCCAAGGTTCACTCAGCCTTCCATCCTTTCGTAGGTCAGTAAAATGAGTACCTGGCTTATGGGGGCAATTATCATACAATGGAAACCACTTGGAGAGTGCCTAGTATGCTATAAAAAGTGGTGTAGATGTGGAGGTGCTATTGCTTAACAATTTGTAAACTGCTCTGAGAGCCTTCATGGTTGAACAGCGGGGTATAAATACCTAAATAACTTAATAATGAGAATGTTGTGACCACCTGCATCTTTTCTTATTTTGACAGGAGCCATTTTTGCCTGCATTGCCTGCTTAGAGATCTTGATGGGGATAAGTGCAATTGTTGTTTTTAATACCCTCTATGCAAAAACTGTAGCTTGGTTTCCAGGCTTCACCTTCCTCTTTTCGGGTGCTTTTTGTATAGTGCCACTGAGCTTGCTGAGGTAAGTACAGATCATTCTTCTGTTAAACATAATAGGTGATGCTATTTCATTCTGCTCCAGATGTAACTGAGCTGCAGGTATAGCCTATGGTAAAGAATGCTGGGAGCTGCACTCCAACAACACCTGGAAGACTGCATGGTTATCACTCCTGCTCTTCTGTCTCCACATATGTGTCCCAGTTATAGCTTACATGACTGACAGCTGAACTAGCATTTTATTTTATTTTAGCCATTTGATTTATGGCAAATTGGACAGCTAAAATTATCTCACTGGGGAAGACCCTGCTATGACTATTTAAATGATATATTTGTTTTCATCGTAACACTGAATCCCCTTTTATTCTTCAGTATCCAGGTTTCCTCTGCCCCACTCCCTAGTCTGTGTAGTCAGGGTTTTTTAGAGCTAGATACTCCAGGTAAAGAATTACAATTTTCACTTTATCCACAAACAGCTTGGAGCCTAAATGTTGGAAGATATCTGGCCCTTATTAACTTGTTCATGTATTAATCTTATCAGAGGAAGCCTTTCTGTTCCAAAAATGTGTTCACCATATATAAATAGAAGAGTCTTCATTGTGATGGTTCCCTGACTCTGGAATGCTCACCCATCTCTAAGAAAGTTTGCCTAGAATTGATACACCTTTTTGTGTGTGTGTGTGGGGGGCACCAGAAATTTTTGCTTGCACAGGTATTTAAGCTGGTCAGGTCTTATGCCTTTCACTTTTGTTTCATTTGCCAACTTGGGATTGTTATATTACTGTATACTGGATATTCAGTTCTTATTTTTATCACTCTACAAACCTCTTTGGGATGGAAATGCAGTGTTTTTCAATCTAAATAAAGTTGTTCTTCAGGATCTGTGGGCTCCAAGTTACTCATTCATGATGTAAGACATGATCTTATTTCGAAGAATTACAAGACACAGATGTCAACAAAGAATACTCACAACCATCCTTGCATTAACTCAGTTTAAAATGCATCCTTAAGATATCTGTTTACCACATACATACACACATACAATGTTTGCTACATTTTAAAAAAGCTTAGGTTGACTTGCTGGCAGAATGCCCACTCATTGTGGCTATCTACTCTGCCTGTCACCTAAAGATGAAGGAAATCATCTCAAAATTTTGGCACAAAACAACTCTAGTCTGATCCAACATTTTGCAATTCAGGGGAATCAGTACCCTGAAGATAATCACACGCTCATTACTGCTTTCAGTTTTTGTTTTCATTAATTTTCAGCAAAAGCTCATGTCTTAACTAGTAGAAATTTCACAGCCATAGAGTCAGGGGCCATCTAAACGGTGAAAATACCCCTCATGGAATTCACTGGGAATCCTATCTGTCTAAATGGGATCCAGTGCCAATTCACACTATTTGGAAGGAGGGGTCCCAAAATAGCAAAAACAACAGGGTCAAAGCCTTCGTAGATTTTCCCATACTTTTTCAAAAATCGCGAGGGGGTGCGCATTCCTGCTTGTTTGGACTATCCAACAACACGAAATCCAAAGGGAAGCAAAAAGCTGATTGGCTAGGTGAGAGTGGGGGTGGGGCTTGTTAGCAGGGCAAGCACCCACTGCCACCAGGTTGGATCGCTTGCTAAGGTGTTAAAACAGGATGAATATTTTCTGTTTTGCTTTCCTGTAAAATTGGAAAATCACTCTATCATACCAGCATACCTTGAGATGGCTTTTTTAAAAAAATGGTGGCAGTAAAGAACTAACACAAGTAAATCACTTGTGGCCACCATCAAGAATGCAAGGCTTATGGGGGCTTCCAAGGCCAGAAAAACCATTTAGACATGTCACTCCTGCTGCGAGATGCCAATACTATGAGGTACTTTGGATTCCCCCCCCTCATGTAGATGGGCCCTCAGTTCTTTCACAATTAGCTGTCAGTCTTGCCTTTCCCTTCATGTTTCATGTGGACTTTTTTTCTTTTTAAAAACCAAATTGTGTGTGTTTGTGTATCTATTTATCCTTCCACTCATTAAAACAAAACAACCACAGCTTATAGCTCTCTTTCTGGCTTTTCTTCACAAACGAAGATTCAGGAAGGACTCATCCCGTGCTTTCTAAAAGCGCACTGATGACTGAAAAGGCCATTTAAAAAAAAACAAAAAACAGCTTATATACTTTGAAAATATTTATAGAACTACTGTTCAGAGTGTGAGAAGAAAAGTCTGTTTGCAGTGCTAGCCTACGACATTTTGCTACATAATTATCACTCCTACTTTGACAGAACAAGATGGTGCTTCCTTCCACTTCATGTACAGAATCTGGCTAGACTGTTGTGTCTTCCTTTACCGCTGCCTATTGGATGTGGTCCTCCTCTACTCTTGAGGATATCAGGCCAGCTTATGAGGTGCAGGACAGGCGGTGGGCTTATCTACATGAGCTGGCTCCCCAATGGCATATCCTGGCTGTAGATCAGGTCCATTGGTCCCCCATTACTCCTTCCAAACGGGCTGAAGTCCAGACAGGCACACCAGTGCAGCCACAACCACCATCATTATCACTGCTGCTGCTGCCACCATCTCTTTCTCACTGCTGCTTCCGCCACCAAGGCTGGTCACATGCAGGGGGCCTTGGTCACACATTGCAGCCTTGGTCACATCCTGCGGGACTCCTTCCTACCTTCAGGGAGAGTAAGACAGACTGGCAGCTGCAGTGAGGGTTGGCTTCATGTGGTCTCGCGGGGCCCAATCTGTTTCTTCCTGGCAGAAATGGAGTAAAACAAGTATTATCTTATAATGGTGTATCAGGCCCTACCCCGCCTTCTCCCCATCTCAGCCCTGTATCTGCCTTGGGGGTGATGAAGATTGCCCAGGGGCAGGATGGGGCCAAAGCCCTGCATCGACAGGACTGCAGGGCTCTGAGATGGGTGCAAGATGGGGTTATTTCCCATTATCCTTCCTCCAGGAAAGGGCAAAACCCATGGAACTTAAGGGGGAAAGTAGGGAGACTGGCTTTGCTGTCACCCAGAATCCATTACCTGAGCCTGCCTTACTCTGCCTAATGGTATGGACAGTTCCATCTAACAATAATGTCATGAGTTCTAAAGAATGCATACTTTCTATGTCTGGTTTTTCTCCATCACATCCTAAACCATGCTGAAAATCTCCAGAACTATGATTTTCAATACACATCTTAGGATGGGAACGGTCCCCCCCCCGGCAAGTGAAGGTGTTTTCAAACTGCCTCAGCTGTTTCTAGAATGTTACACCTGTTGTTGCCCTTAATCTAAAGCTGACATGATAGATGGTTCCCCCCACCCGCCGCCACCAGATCAGTGTTACTGGACTATCCATTTCAAGTTGTATAAGGCAGGTATGATTGTTACCTTGCATGTTAGTTACACTCTTTACACTGCAGTGTACAAGAATTTTATGGCTTCTGTGTGCTTTCAGTTGACTTAGTACACTGTGTACTCTGTTTCCACTTAAAAACATCTTATCTCTCTCTTCCAGCTGTCTTATGTTTACTAGTTGGCGTGAAGAGAACTTGGTGCAACTTGTAAATGAAGAAGACTCTTTTGAGGAGATTGCTGACAGCTGAATAGAGAATTCACATAAAGGCTGGTCCTCTCCTGTTTTTCTAGAGTGGCTTAGCCTCTTGATTGTAGTGCCACAGCTAAAGTGCAAGGTGTTGTCTCCATTGCTAGATCTCTACAAGAACCAATTTGCCTAGGTTTGGGGAAGTCCTAGATGGCCTATATAGGATGCCTTGTAAAAAAAGAGTAAAGAGCTGCAAAACTTTCTTGTTTGTTCTTTCCCAAGGATAGTAGGAAGTTACCCTTGCTCGTAGCAATGGTGTCAGACCTGGAATTGGATCGCTGGTGTCTTGATGCAGCAGTACATAGAGTAATCGGCACATACAGTAATAATTAATGTTGCATTGGCTGAAAAGCCTGTTTCTGAACAGAGAGAAAGTAACAAATCTAAAGGAAATTTGGAAAGAAGACTTTCTTCTCTCTGTTTCATAAAACAGATGCTGCTTTTAGGTCTTCCCCTTTGAAGCTAGAATAATGGAAAGCTGTGTATTAACAACTGTAAATTTGTTGAGGTGATGGATTTCTCTCCCCACACACCCTTTTTTAACAAGGAAAAATAAACCTTTTTTATAAAATAAGGGTGTGTTTTTTTAATTAAGTGTCTGTATTTGTTTGAAAGGATTGCCACTTCTCAATAAGTGGATTTTCACAATAATTTTAGCATAGTAATGTCCATGCGAGTTAACCTTTGGGTTATCCTCATGGCTAGACACAGTTTAAAATGATGATTGTTTTCATCCTAATTCAGCTCCTTCTTTAAAAGTTCCTCTCCTCACCCCTGCTCTCAAGCTACTGACCTATCATCTGGATTGGAGCTTGGAAAAGTTAACATTTTTGGACTAGAACTTTCACAATCTCCCAGTCAGAATAGCCAGATTCTGAGACTTACAGTCCCAAACAGTATTTTTTCCATGTTCTGATCTGGGTTCATTTTGGATGATTGGCAAGATCTGTTTACAAAACTGCTAGAAACGATCTATGTGCAATGACATAATTCTATACCAAAAATATTGTGCGAAGCAGCACTGCGTACTATGTAGATGTCTTTCTACTGACCTTGCTTTGTTAAAACAAATACACTCACAGTTATGTAGCTGACATTCTTTGATGCAGATTGCAATGTACATTTTCAAATTCCCCTTCGGCCTATCTCTGTTCAAATTACTTAAGGCAATCCTAGGATCGTACATGCAGTTTGGGACATTTATAGATGAATCCCATCTTGGGAGAAAAGCGAGATATAAATCCAACAAATAAATAAATAAATAAATAAATCCTTTGAATACATTTCCATGATTTCATTGTATAGGACACTACTGCTCAAAGTGGTGGCCGATGGACTGTTTCCAGCCCCTAGCATGTTTCCAGGGTAGAAGTTGTAGCGAATGGACACAAATATGGTACTGGTCCTAGAAACACTGGGGTGAAAAAACCCAGTTCCCAACATCAGAGAGCTTAAAATACATGGGTTTAGGTTATTAAATGTACATTTCTAAATACCCATCCCCTCTTCCCCCGTTTCTGTATTTATTTCAAAATTCCCTGCTTCCTGCTATATTTACCAGTCTCTGGCCAAGCACAGTGCAAGAGGTCGGTACGCAGGACTGTGCTATGGCTCCCCTGTCACCATGCCCAAGGCTCACAGTTCTGCTGCAATAGCCCCCCGCACATGCACACAGCCATTCCATTGCTGGGGGCCACCGAGGCAAACCGCTAGATTCGCCCCTTTCCCCCACGTTCAAGGAAGGTGGAGGAAAGGGGCAAAAATGCCCAGTTTGCCTCATCAGCCCCCTTCCCTCCGTCTTGTCTCTCTTCCAAACCGCCCCCGCTTCCCCCGCCTTGGTCCCCATCGGAAGAGAGCCAAGACGGAGGGAACGGGGCCGCCGAGGCAAACTGGGCATTTCCGCCCCTTTCCCCCACCTTCCTTGAACGTGGGGGAAAGGGATGAATCTAGCGGTTTGCCTCGGTGGCCCTGCTTCCCCCGCCTTGGTCCCCTTCAGAAGAAAGCCAAGATGGAGGGAAGGGGGCCGTCGAGGCAAACTGGGCATTTTTGCCCCTTTCCCCCACGTTCACCCAAAGGGGCGAAACTAGCTGTTTGCCGCGGCTGCCCCCACTTCCCCCGCCTTGGTCCCTTCAGAAGAGAGCCAAGATGGAGGGAAGGGGGCTGCTGAGGCAGACTGGGCATTTTCACCCCTTTCCCCCACCTTCCTTGAAAATGCCCAGTTTGCCTCAGCCTCCCCCCTCCCTCCGTCTTGGCTCTCTTCCGAAGGGGACCAAGGCGGGGGAAGCGGGGGCATCTGCAGCAAACCGCTAGATTCGCCCCTTTCCCCACCTTCAAGGAAGGTGGGGGAAAGGAGCAAAAATGCCCAGTTTGCCTTGGCCACTGAACACACAGGCGATCGAGCAGTGGCCGCGGCAAACCGGAACGTTCACCCCCCCCCCTGTCTTCGGTTGCTCCCCAAAGGGGAAGAAGGCAGAGGAGGGGGGAGAATGAACAGCTAAACACTTTGCCTCACCTCCCCCTGCCCCATCTCCTGCCTCTTCGCTCCGTTTGCGAAGAGGCAGGAGAACCGTAGACGGGTGAAGCAAAGTATATCCGGCGTATAAGACGACCCTCAATTTTGGAGGGTATTTTTGAGTGCTCAAAAGTTGTCTTATACACCAGAATCTATGGTAAATCTAAAGACCTATCTAGCCCAGTGTTTTGTACACACAGTGCCCAACCCGATGCCTGTAGAAAGCACACAAGCAAATGCGATTTCCTGTGGTGCTTCAAAAGAGATTTACCTCTGATACTGCAGGGAAATATATATACACATATATCCATCATGATTAACAGCCACTAATAGTCCAATCCTCCATGAATCTGTCCAGTTCCCTTTTAAAGCCATCCAAGATGTCAGTTATCACTACATTCTGTGGCAGTGAATTCCACAGTTTAACCAAGTGCTGTGTAAAAAGTATATCTTTTCATCAATCCTTGATTGCCCACCACTTAGTTCAGTGAATGACTCTCTCTGACTTTTCTTCCCAAACAAAGATTCAGGAAGGACTCATCCCACGCTTTCTGCAACCACGCTGATGACTAAAAAGGCCAATCGGACTTGAGCACAGATTTGCCGACGGCAATGTGGGGATGGTGGTGTTCGTCCTGTGGTGCAGGCTGGTAAAGAACTTCTGTTTTCTTCAGGTTGACTTCCAGCCCAAACAGCTCTGCAGCTGTTGTGAAGCAGGATGTTAGAAAAATTTTCCCTTTCCCAGTTTTCTCCACACTGTGCATCATTTTATATATTATGCATAATTTTACACACTATACTATGCATAATTTTCTATCACGTCTCCCTTTATTCACCTCTGGAAATCTTATGTAGGTTCCTTTTGATGTTTGTGTGGCCATTATCTCCAAGCTTGTCTCAGCAATCATGATGATAGAAAAGCTTAAGGGGAAATGGGGGTGGGGCTACCCTTATTCTCAGAATAATTATGAGCAAACCTAATCCTGTTTTGCCTGGAGGACAAGCAGGTGCCACATCTGGCCTCATGTTTTATTAGCACTTGACAATCACCCTATGCTAGACCGATGCAATTTATATTGTTCAGCTGTTTCTTAAATCGTTCTCTTGGGCTAATTGGGCTGACCTGATACATTCAAGTGTGGAAGTGATATGATGATTCTGTAGCATTTTTGGAGCTTGGAAAAGTTACCCTTTGGACTACAACTCCCCTGCCAGCTTGGCCACTTTTCCAAGCCCTGCATTTCATAAGTTTGGCACTTTATAGTTGACCATTTGAACAGTACTTATAGCTGGTAATTCTTATAGCACAAGTAAGTTTTTTTAAAAGAAGAAAAAAAAAACTTAAAAATCATTAATGTTACTGTGAACTAGGCAAACTATATTTTGTTTAAATCACTGAGGTGGTGTTTGATATTTTTTAACAGAATTGGTTTATGCAGAAGGGAAGCTATATAAAGACAATGGAAAAATCATGTTTGCCACTGTAGCCATGCCATCTAAAGAGGAGGCAGCAGTAAAGGAGCCAGCATGGCAACAGAGGAGGAAGAAGAGCCATGGGCACTGCCTGGTGTATCTCAGTGCCCATGGCTCCTCTTCCTCAGCAGCCATGCTGACTCTTCTATTGCTGCCTCATCTTCATTTCCTGATGGAGACACCTTTCATTGCTATCCCACCAAATGCGAAACTTCAGTGTTTTTTTTTTTTAAGGATTGATAGTGATGTAAGTTAGTGCAAACCACCAACAGGGTATCAAGTGAAAGATACAACTCTCCACTTCAGGTGAAACTCTTTGAGCCTCTGAGTCCTGAACTGCAGTGTATATTTCTACCAGTGTCTTTTGGCTGCAGTCCAACATGAGTTTAAGCGAAATGGAAATTAATACATTTGAGACTGTAATCTGAAATACACCTGCTAAGGTGAAAGCTCAACTGAACACTGTGGAAATTCTGAGTAATCATGTGTATGTATTTAACTCTGTTGGGCTTGTCCTTCTATGCTTTGTTTTTATAACTATAGAGTGTGTTTGCTGTTAAGAAAGACCACAATCAGTGACTTCTGAAACATTCTGTGATATATTGTGTCTCTTAGTGCATTTCTTTTTGAGTTGCCATGATATCCCACTTTTATGTATGCATTTTTCAAACATATGCTTTTACAAAATCATTCTTGAGTCATATTTTCTCCATCTGGTATGGAAAATCTTCCTAATTTTCTTTTTTTACAACTCTGTTGCACCTGTGTGACTAAACCAAAGCTGTGCATCTAATTGGTTTATAGTTAATGTGCTGCAAAGAGTAATTTTTGTGCCTATATTGCACTTTTAATTGTCTGGGCACTTTGGAAATATGCAAGCCATTAGCATCCTTAGTACTGCTGTGAGGCAGGTACTCATAGCTTACTGACTTTCCACATCTGTGCAAGTGGTCTTAAATATCTGATTTGTCCCAAAGCCATAGAACAGATTAATATTAGGTATTGAGATTATAAAACAGCTTCTGTCACTTTGGTTTATAGGCTCTGTAGCATTATCATGCATAGCATAAGTCAGAGGATACTATTAAGTGATGTTCACGTGTAGCCCCTAGTAAGATTTTCATATCCATAGCTAATTTTTACAAAACTATTTCCCCTCATGTTGGTTATATTTCATTGCAGTCCCAACAGGTGTTGAGGTATATTCATGCAGCTGTTGTTTTTATGAGAGCTCCTTGATTAATTTCCATGTTGCCTCCCAGTATCCCCAGTTCATGTACCTTCTATAGAACAAATTAGATGTTTACAGGAGACTCCTGAGGAACACAATTTGATTAATAAACGTAACTTCAATGAAGAGACAAAGCTCTTTTGACATCTTGCCATTTTTTTTCTGTTCAGTATGTCTTTCCCCTGCTGCTTTTCTCCCCAAGATAGAAAAGATGCAGGGACCCATCTGTGTGGGTGGTTTATCTTCCCCTCCTTCCCTGGTTCTTCCCTTCACTTAATCTGGTCTTGGCTGCTTTTCATTAAATATGGCTGCTTTTCATTAAAAATCAAACTAATAACTATTTTCCCCCTATATGACATCCAGTTTTATCCTAAGATGTTTGTGCTAGCTGATTGTTTGGGATAATTAAATTTTTTGGAAGAGTAAGAAATGAGCACTAGGCCAGGCCCTCTCACAGGTGTAGCTTAACCAACAATCTCTTTCCCCATCTTTTCCTCCCTTTTGTGAGTGTGGGAGTTTGAGATGATACACGATGGAGCAGGAGGGGCATAACACTCCATTCACACAGTTCCATGCCTTCCTCCCCATTATCCCAAACTCTATTCCTCTATCCCAATACTTCCTACTTTCTTCTATAGCCTTGTGTGAGTGCTTGAAGCCTGAATGTATGTGTGCATTCCTCTGATTATTTTTCAATTTCAATTTCAACATAAAAACCATTTTCATGTTATCCCCTGGCTTGGAGTCTTGCCAGTTATTACCGGTATACACAGGTCAAAAGATCCCGCCATTACCTGGTCTCTTGCTGCCACATTTGACCTAATTAACATTCCCCATAGAAATACTGATTTTTGATAGGCACACATGGAATTTCCACGGACCTCAGTAATTCGGGTAACATCAATGACACCAGGAAGATGGTGATGATGATGTTGGAGGAGGAGAAGAAGAAACCACAGCCCCTCATAGGGGTGACAGCTGCCAGACAATGTTTGGAAAGAGCACAAAGGGCTAGAGAATAGCTCCATGTGCCCCACCTAAAAAGAATCATATCTGTCAGTAAAGCCACACTAACAGGATAGTGCCTGAAGTTTTATTACGTGTACAAATCTCTGGCTTTTCTTCGCAAACGAAGATTCAGGAAGGACTCATCCCGCGCTTTCTGCAAGCGCGCTGATGACTAAAAAGGCCAATCCGAGATAAACAAGTCTGGTTGCAAAAAGCACAGCAGAAGGTCTCCTTGGGTGATGTTTTTGGGTTGTGATTCTTTCTGCGTTGTCGTTTCTCTTCAAGACTTGTTCGTCGTGAGTTCTCAAATAAGGCTGCAGCATTGTGGATAGTGCGTCTCCATGCCTCCCGATGTGAGGCCACGGCGGACCACTGTTGGTGATCAATTTGGCCAAGCCTGAGATGTTGTTTCAGGGAGTCTTTGTATCGCTTTTTTGGAGCGCCCCTCTTACGCTGACCCATGGCGAGTTCACCGTAGAGTAGTATTTTTGGGAGGCGATGGTCCTCCATCCTAGAAACGTGCCCTGCCCAGAGCAGCTGTGTTCTCAATATCATGGCCTCAATGCTGGTGATCCCTGCTTGCTCAAGGACAGCAACATTCATATACAACCATATGTACAAATCACTATAAAATGGAGTACAGGGCTGTGGGTGGGATGGGCTAGGGTTTTGGCTTGCTTTGACAGTGAGCTTTTATGATGTACATTAGTTCCAGTCCTCTACTAAAATAATTGGTACAGAGATCTGAGAGGGATGGTAGCAGTTGTGATCTAACATTTACTGTACTTGGGAGATTCAGAGAAGCAGTGAGAATATCATTCTTCCATCTCCAAAGAGTGACATGAGGTGAAATCAGGGCTGGTAAAACTGTAGCCCTCCAGGTGCTCTTGGACTTCCAATTCTGTCAGCCCAACAAATAGTGAAGGATGATGAGAGCAACCATTTGTTAATATCTGGAAGCTAACTGTTGTTGCAGCCCTGAGTGAGAGTTTGACCACTCTCTTCAGAGTAAACATGCCAAAGAACTTGGCATAAGAGAGGGTCTGTTTTTCCTTCACAGCAAAAACATACCCTCCTGCTGTCCCAGTTCAGTAGGGACAGTCTCAATCCTCTGTCATCCCAGTTTTTAAGCTGCTTTTAATATGGCCAGTTTCTCTCCTCTTCCTCCCACTTTCATTTTTTTTTTTGTCTTCAGCTTACTTCAGTTGATGCAAACTGAATTCGGCAAGTAGAGGAAGGGGCAGAATCTTGCCCTTCCCAGTATACAGAGGCAAAAGCAAATTATTGCAGCAGTGCTTCCTCATTAATAACTTTTGCCGTCTTGACCACACTATGATGTTGCTTGGCCACATGTGTCCTGGATCTCATCTGTAAAATGCAAAGAGTGAGTACAAGCTCCCATTTCAGATTTCTCATCCAATGTAAAAGGTCAAGAGAAAGAGAAGTGTCTTTCACTTTGTTGCTTATGGCAACCTGGCAGTGCCTGTTTTGCTCCAATGAGATGGGAGCCAGTTAACTGATCCTCCACCCTTTCACTCTTTTTGTGAGGCTAGCCCTCTCTGAGTAAACATTTTCTTTTAAGTAGTCAGGACTGTTCCCGTGGTGCATGTGTATGTCCAGGAGAGGTTTATAGAGTACTTTGTGTGTAAGAGGCAGTGGCTTTTGCATATAATTTTTATACTGCTGTTTTATCTGTAAATGTGAACATAGTGTTGGGTATACGTAAGTTCATTGAACTTGTCCCCTCAGTCTTCTGCCCAACCCATTACTGGCAGTGGCTGCATTTTTGGACCCAGTTAGTCGCTAATAAAACAACCACCAGGCATGGAATTGTAAGTAGAAACATATGCTACTCTTCATAATAAGGCTATATTCTTTTTTGTAGAAGCAAAAAAATGCAATTAAGATCTCATACATAACTAAAATGTAAATGGATTCTTTTTTCCTTGTATGAAACCCTTTCATAGAGAAGATTATAAAATAACCTTCATAAACACTGGTCTTAGAAACAATAGGGAGAGCTACCCACCCACCCCTGAACAGCAGTAGTAAGGCTGTACACTTGCTACAGACATCCTTCAACTAAACCTGATCTGAATGTAGTGGATGACATGGCAAGTAATATATTTTGACAGTAATTATTTGGGGCAAAGCTGCTTTGTTATAGCTAGAACTTGCCTAGGAAAAATAACAACAGTACCAATTCACTGACAAAGAATTAAGTTGTCTTGTTTTTCCTTCCCAGCTGACGTTACCGGTATTTTATTGTCCTTGACAAGAGCTGTTCTCCACCATAGTCTAGCTCTACAACTGATTTCCCATTGATTCAAAGGAGAAAAGTTATCTCTTCCTTTGGTAACACATGCTAAGTCTTTGAATTGCATTGTATTTTAATTGGTCCAGATATTTAAAATACCAAATGTGAACAAATATGTATTGCTACAAATAAATTTAAAGCACTCTAACACTTCTATGTTAAGAAGTGCTATTTTTAGGACAATTAAGACAAATCTGCAAGTACAAAAGTAAGCCAGAAATTCATTACAAGCCAGAGGTTTATCTATGTTAGAAGCTGGCAAAATGCTTATGTTGCCACTAGTTATGCTGGTTAGACCTGCTGGAAGATGCAAACCACCATCACCTGAAAGGCTTGTTTGCCTACTATTTTAAGGTAACAAGTTAGTTACTGACTGACATATATACATTGTATGCACAAACCTGATTAATACTGTATCCACACAAGAATAATCCTCAGCTGTAAAATTGAACAAATGACCAAAAATCATAGAATCATAGAATTGCAGAGTTGGAAGAGACCACGAGGGCCATCCAGTCCAACCCCCTGCCATGCAGGAAATCACGATCAAAGCATCCCCGACAGATGGCCATCCAGCCTCTGTTTAAAGACCTCCAAGGAAGGAGACCCCACCACGCTCCGAGGGAGTGTGTTCCACTGCCGAACAGCTCTTACTGTCAAAAAGTTCCTCCTCGTGTTGAGGTGGAATCTCTGTTCCTGGAGCTTGCATCCATTGCTCCATGTTCCAGTCTCTGGAGCAGCAGAAAACAAGCCCGCTCCATCCTCAGCATGACACCGCTTCAAATACTTAAACAGGGCTATCATATCACCTCTTAACCATCTTTTTTCCAGGCTAAACATACCCAGCTCCCTAAGTCTCTCCTCATAAGGCATCATTTCCAGACCTTTCACCATTTTAGTTGCCCTTCTCTGGACACGCTCCAATTTGTCAATATCCTTTTTGAATTGTGGTGTCCAGAACTGGACACAGTATTCTAGGTGAGGTCTGACCAAGGCAGAATAGAGCAGCACTATTACTTCCCTTGATCTGGACACTATACTTCTATTGATGCAGCCCAAAATCGCATTGGCCTTTTTAGCTGCCGCATCACACTGTTGACTCATGTTCAACTTGTGGTCTACTAGGACTCCTAGATCCCTTTCACATGTAGTCTCATTCAGCCAGGTCTCCCCCATCCTATATCTATGCATTTCATTTTTTCGCCCTAAGTGCAGTACCTTACACTTCTCCGTATTGAATTTCATTTTGTTAGCTTTGGCCCAGCTCTCCAGTCTATCCAGGTCATTTTGAATTTTGATCCTGTCCTCTAGGGTATTGGCTCCTCCTCCCAACTTGGTGCCATCTGCAAATTTGGTAAGTATGCCTCTAATTCCCTCATCCAAGTCATTGATAAATATGTTGAATAGCATTGGGCCCAGAACAGAACCCTGTGGCACCCCACTGGTCACATCTTTCCAAGATGAAGAGAAGCCATTGCTGAGCACCCTTTGGGTTCGGCCGGTCAACCAATTACAAATCCATTGAACAGTTAACTTGTCTACCCCACATTTTACAGGCTTGCTTGCAAGAATGTCATGGGGAACCTTGTAAAAGGCCTTACTGAAATCAAGGTATATGATATCCACAGCATTCCCTTCATCTACCAAGCTGGTAATTTTATCAAAAAAAGAGATCAGATTAGTCTGGCATGACTTGTTTCTCTGAAACCCATGTTGACTTTTTGTAATTATGGCATTGCCTTCTAAATGTTCACAGACTCTCTGTTTAATGATCTGCTCTAGAATCTTCCCTGGTATTGATGTCAGACTAACTGGACGATAATTGTTGGGATCTTCTTTTTTCCCCTTTTTGAAGATGGGGACAACGTTTGCCCTCCTCCAGTCTGCTGGGACTTCTCCTGTTCTCCAGGAGTTCTCAAAGATTATTGCCAATGGCTCTGAGATTATATTTGCCAGCTCTTTTAATACTCTTGGATGTAGTTCATCTGGTCCTGGAGATTTAAATTCATTTAGATTAAGAAGGTATTCCTGTACTACCTCTTTATTTATTTTGAGCTGGATTTCCCTATTGTGTCCTCTGTTCCATTCTCCTCAGGTTGGTCCTCCTTTTCCTTTTCTGAAAACACTGAGGCAAAGAAGGTGTTGAGTAATTCTGCCTTTTCTCTGTCCCCTGTTAGCATTTTGCCATCTTCTCCACGTAGTGGCCCTATCATTTCCTTCTTCCTCCTTTTGCTGCGGACATACCCCCAAAAAACCCTTTTTATTGTTCTTAACCTCCCTAGCAAGCCTGAGCTCATTCTGCGCTTTAGCTTTTCTGACTTTACTCCTACACGTGTTCGCTATCTGTTTGAATTCTTCTTTGGTGATTTCCCCCCTTTTCCATTTCCTATACATGTTCCGTTTAAAACTTAGCTCTGTTGAAATTTCTTTAGTCATCAGTCCTGGTTTCTTGAGACACCTCCCATTTTTCTTCCTCAATGGTACTGTTTGAAATTGTGCCTTCAGTATCTCCCTTTTGAGAAAGTCCCATCCATCTTGAGGTCTCTTCTCTTTTAGTATTCCTGACCATGGGATCACCCCCAGTATTTCCCTGAGTTTATTGAAATCAGCCCTCCTAAAAGTCAAGAATGCATGTCTGACTATGCCTGGCTTCTCCTTTCCATTGTATAACAAATGTCAGGAGAACATGATCACTCTCACCTAAGGATCCCACCACTTGCACCCCATTAACCAGGTCATCCCTGTTGGTTAGGATCAGATCTAAAATAGCTGACCCCCTTGTTGCCTCTTCCACCTTTTGGACCATGAAATTGT
Organism: Gambelia wislizenii; assembly: GCA_030847615.1. Lineage (NCBI taxonomy): Eukaryota > Metazoa > Chordata > Lepidosauria > Squamata > Crotaphytidae > Gambelia > Gambelia wislizenii. Next base: position 338,207,054 of record JAUMIR010000003.1, read on the forward strand.
CTTCCAGGCAAGTAAGGAATTTGCTAGACCTTGAAGTTTTGGCTGAGTTAGATTGCCAGCAAATATCAGGGTAGTTGAAGTCACCCATCACTACTACATCTCTCCTTTCTGCATGTGTGTTCATCTGTTCTAGAAAGGCATCATCTAATTCCTCCGTCTGACTTGGGGGTCTGTAGTAGAGTCCCACAATAACATCCCTGTTGTTTCCCTCCCCTTTAATTTTTATGCAGATGCTCTCCACCTGGCTTCCAGTATTGATGTCATGGGTCTCTTCACTGGTGTCAATATCCCTGACATATAATGCTATTCCTCCTCCTCTCTTGTTTGGCCTGTTTCTCTTATAAAGGTTATACCCCTCTATTCCTACATTCCAGTCATGAGACTCATCCCACCAGGTTTCAGTAATGCCTATTATATCATACTTGCTTTGTAGTGCTCAGTTCTTTGTAGTGCTCAGTAGGAAGGCCAGAAAATGTATTCAGGAGCTTTTGCACCAACAGCCACATTTCTTGTTTCTGCTCATCACACCAACTGTAATTCATGAAACCTAACAGGCTCCCTTGTTGTGAAATAGGCACACTATACAAGTAGGTTTGCGAAGACTAAAATACTGAACATTTACATAGCACATCCAGATGTTCAAGTTTCCCATATATTGCTCATCTCTATCCTTGTGAGAAACTTGTTATCCAGGGCAGCACATTAACCTGATTTGCTGTATGCTACCTAGGGAGGTCATGACAGAGATGCACTTCAAACCAAGGACTGATTGAATCAGTTAAAGCACTACGCTGTTACAGGCTACATCATCATAAAGAAAAAATGGGCAATGGTATGGGAGAATCAAGAATGGGCAGTTTAATTAGAATCTTGCTACAGATTCACAACCATCCCTTGGGGTTTGTTCCAAATCCCTCTGGTACTACCAAGCCATGCAGAAAATAGGTGGTATCACTAAATGTGCTGCCTCTGGTAATCAAAAGTGAGTCTTCTCCCTCCCTTGAAGATGAGAGACAAGCTAATAAAGTGTGGCACATGTCCAGCAGGTATGCAAGCCCTAGCAAGAAAACATAGCCCCCACACAGAATGGAGTTGCATCACTATGCTCCCAGAACCAAAACTCAATGGAAATGTATCTATAAAATATTCATTTTATATTAAAAATGACTGGTTTAAGTTACCTAGAGAATATCCACACTGCCTGATTATATAGCAGTTTGATGTTACTGTAACTGCCATGGCTGTATCCTACAGATTCCTGGAATCTGCTAGAAAATTTCAGTCTGCTTCTCTGAAACACACGATACAGGTGCACTCCAGCAGAGAATTCTAACTACCTCATATGGATGGAGACATGAGTTAGGGGATGTCTAGATAAGAAGATATAAAGTGGATGGTGCACATTATCCCAAATTTCCATCAGCACTCATTTGTCTCCATGGTCTTTTGGTAAAATCTATTGTATGCAAAGCTATCCATGTTTGAAGTGCACACGCAGCCATGCCTACACATCAAGATGGTGACCAAGAGTACAGCGTGTTGTTAGTCTCCACCGCAGTATTTTTAAAATTTGTAAATCAAAGGTGCACGAGTGCAACCATCCGCTTATAAAAAGCTCTTTGGTCACCTCAGCACAGCAAAAAAGTACACACCCGACAACACAAAACTCAAAAATGGCGCTTCTGGCCACTTCCTTTCCAACAAGCCCGCCCACCACCTGCCAGCCAACCAACACTCTTGCCAATAATGTGCAGCATCTCAAACTGGATGTCCAGACATGCAATAATGTGAAAGCCTGTGCATTATTCAAAAAACCTCAGGGAAATCTGCAAAGGCTTTTCCCTTGCAGTACATGAAGTTTTTTGCCCCCCCTCCTTCCGAATACCGTGAATCTCGTTCACAGCATGTTGGGACAAAGGGTATTCTAGTCAAATTCTATGAGGAGTATTTTTGTTGTCTAGACAACCCCTTAATAATACCAAATTGTAGTGTGGATACAGCTCAGAGCTCCATGACTGAGACTGGACTGAAGGGCAATTTCCCTACTGTTAGACCATTTAATCACCATTGTAGTTGTGTGCCTTCAAGTCATTTCCAACTTATCATAGAATTATAGAATTGTAGAGTTGGAAGAGACTACAAGGGCCATCCAGTCCAACCTCCTGCCTTGCAGGAAATCACAATCAAAGCATCCCTGACACATGGCCATCCAGCCTGTTTAAATACCTCCAAGGAAGGAGACCCTACCACGCTCCGAGGGAGTGAGTTCCACTGCCGAACAGCTCTTACTGTCAAAGTTCCTCCTAAGGCTGAGGTGGAACGGAGCTTGCATCCATTGTTCTGTGTTCTAGTCTCTGGAGCAGCAGAAAACAAGCTTGCTCCATCCTCAATGTGACACCCCTTCAAATACTTAAACAGGACTATCATGTCGCCCCTTAACCATCTTTTTTCGAGGCTAAATATACCCATACCCACCTTATGGTGACCATAAGGTGAACCTACCATGATGTTTTCTTGACAAGATTTGTTCAGAGGTGGTTTGCTTTTGCCTTCCTCTGAGGCTCAGCATGTAACTTGCCTAAGGTCGCCCAGTGTTTTCCATGGCTGAGTGGGGATTCAAGCCCAGGTCTCCAAAGTCCTAGTCCAACATTTAAACCACTGTACCATGCTGGCTCTTTCAAATCATTAGCTAAAAGCCCGGAAAGATAAAGCTGGATGAAAGTGTGTCAGAATGCAACAGCCTGAAGAATGCAAAGGTTCTGCAATAATCATGCTGTTACTGTTGGTGTCTAGCTAGGAAGCTACACTCTGAATCAGATGGCCTGCATTAAAGTCCCAACCACCCTTGCCATTTTCGCCTCATAACTGTTATTTCCTTAACCAAGTCCCCTAAAAACTACTTTTTTAGCAAACTGCTTGCTAAGGGGCCACAAGAGACAAAGCTACCATGGCTTTCACTGAAGGAAAGGGGGTGACTCACATCCTCCCCTTCTAGATATCTGTATACTCAATGAGGGCAAATATGTTTTGACTTGGTCTTGCAGTGGCTCTCGTTCCTTCTCCACTCTGCTGCTGCATTGTCCATTGTCAAACAATGTTTTCTATCCTGCTAGCCTTGTGTCTAATAGTTCCATGTTTGTACTGGACAGCAGAGTGAAAGGCAGGCAAGATTTGTAGCTTTCTCCAAGAATGGGATGTGTGTCTGCTCATTTTGTGCTGCCCTCAGAACTAGGAACTATACCTAATGCCGTCTATGCCTCGTGTCCCAGTTGAATATTTTGTGTGGGAGAAAGAATAAAATCAGCAGTGGACAACTGTAGCAAGTTCAGAGGCCAGTCTTCTGTCCTTGAGGCCTTGGTGGGCTACATGGACTGTCATAAAACAAAACAAAACAAAGGAAAAACCCAACAACCCTAAAACTAGTTTAGAAAACCCATTTTAGTGTTAAACAATGCAGAAGGGTGCTGCAATCTATTTAAATGTGAATGACCTTTCCAGGAGAGTCAATTCACCAGTTTTTTTGCTAGAAAATAGAGAGCCTGAAGAACCTAGTGAGCTTGAAAACGGGGGGGGGGGGGAGCCTTAAGACTACCAACTGGGTTCAATAAAGCACCTCAATGTTCAATCACTGTATGCTCAACAGTGTACAGTCAAACCCCCACATCCACGGGGGGGGGGGGTTCAGTTCCCAGATTTAACACAGGTACCAGAAACCGCAGATAATAGCAAACCCTATTAAAATATAGGACTTCCGGAAAAACATAACATAGAGGACCTAGAAAATGGCTAAGGAGCACACCTTTCTAGGCATTTTCCAGTACATTTTCCAGTGGTATGTATCCCTATTTTGTGTCCCACGGATAACTTAAACCATGGATATTGGTTCCATGGATACAGGGGTCTGACTGTATTATGTAAATATATGATGGAGATGTCCCAACTGTGAGCAACAACACACTTGGGCAGAGGTATTTTGGCACAGACTGAAGAAGCACAAGATCCCAGTTATGTACACCAGTGTTAAATCCAGACTGTGAAAAGAGTAAACAGAGCTATTGTCCAAATGAAAGAGAATGGCCCAGTAACTGAAGCAGGTAACTTCAGAGAGATCACTAAATATTTTGAAAAGCCACAGCATTTGTAGAAAATTTTATTCATTGTTTTAAAAGATGTCATGTGAAGTCATTGAGAACAGAGAAAGATTCAACAGCAAATACCTGGCGTATCAATTGCAAAAGGTTCTTTAACTAATATCTTTAAACCATTTAAAAATTTTCTTGTTGCTATAGACATTTTAATGTATAGACTTCTACAGATGCAGACATGAAACAGCTATAGCCCTGAATATAGAAATGTATTTCCTGATATATTCTTAAATACCCAATTACAAGACATTTATATTGACAGTAAACACAGAACAAATGTCATATACTTCAAGCATTTAATGTGCCATTTCCATCAAGGCAGGTGAGGGATAGTTTATCAAAACAAGCTTGACTATCATTTAATATGTTTTATTTTAATCTGAAGGGAAATAGCCAATGTTTTGTCAACAGAATATTTTTGTGCACAGAACTCTATACGTTATAATAAACCAAGTTTGCGTTCAACCATCAGATGAGGATCTCCCATTACTTCACTTTGTTCTGGGTCTGGAAAAGAAGTATTTTATTAACTCAATATTAATTTGAGAAAACAAATGTAACAACCAAAAAGCAATGAACTAAGTATAGCAGAAAGTTCGGTATTTGCTGTATTACACCACTACTCCATCTCTCACTAACTAAAGAGCATAGTTCTGACCATTTCTTTAAGAAAGGAAGATTCCTGGGAGTAGTCTAACCTACTGCATTGGGCCCAGGGGCAATCTGATCCCAAGATCAAAACACTCCCTTCTTCTTGCCCTATCTAATGCAGCATCTCATTTCCTCACACTAGCCTACGAGGAGTCCGCAAGCAGGACATGAAGGTAATAATCCACTATTGTTCCCAGCAGTGTGGTGGCATGACTCCTGCATAACACATAGAATTGTTCCATGAGGAAGTGACTTTTATATCCCTGAAGTTAATTTATTTATTACATTTACTGTCCAACTAGCAAAAGTCCTCAAGACAATTTAAAATAATTAAAACCCAAGTAATCAGCAACATTACAATCAAAACAATAATATGACTGGCTTCAAACTCTAAAACACTACAAAGAAAGCAACAGAATTAATTTTAATAGTAAAATTAACAAATGAAAAATTAAATGTCAACCAGAAAGTATCTAAGTGTATACAGTGGGTCCCTGGTATCCAATGGGGTTTGGTTCCAGGACCCCCCATGGATACCAAAATCTGCGGATACTCAAGTCCCATTATGTACAATGGCACAGTAAAATGGTGTCCCTTATATAAAATGTAAACAGCAAGGTTTGCTTTTTGGAATTTTAAAAAATATTTTCAAACCGTGAATGGTTGAATCCGTGGACATGAAGGGCTGACTGTACAAAGGGGAAACCAAGCAGACCTCCCTATGGAGGGAACTCCACACATAAAGGGCCATCACAGAAAAGTCTCTGTCCCTAATGGCCGCACTCAGGGCTGGTTTAACCTGTCTGCCAAATCAGCATTGGCGGGGGGGCCCCAAGGTCAAGAGAGGGCCCCGTACTAGCCTCCTTAATCTGACGAAGGAGACAGCCAGTAGGAGCCCCTGCTTACCCTCCTCCTCCAAAAACCTCCCGCTAGCTTTAAAAAAAACATAGCGTCTCACAAACCCAAAGAGAAAGCGAAACAAACAGCAGCCCTCCGTGGCAGAAGCTGGAGGGAGAGGCACGGAGAGGGTGTGTGTGTGTGTGTGTGTGTGTGTGTGAGAGAGAGAGAGAGAGAGAGAGAGAGAGGGGGGGGGAATTTGAGGGTTGTCTCCTTCAGAAAGGATCTTTCTTTCCCTTCCCTTCCCTCCACATAGATCCAGCCCATCTTTCCAGCTGCTCTTAACATGGTTTCCTGGGGTCTCTCCCCTCCCTCCCTCCCTTCACCCCTTGGTCTTCAGCTTCCTCCCCTTGCTGCCAACTGAGTTCAGCCTGCAAAAGGAATTTCTATGTTTGCCCATGTGCCTTCAAGTCATTTCTGACTAAGGCAAACCTACCATGGGGTTTTCTAGGCAAGGTTTGTTCAAAGGGGGTCTGCCTTTGCCTTCCTCTGAGGCTGAGAGAGTGTGACTTAATGCAGCCTAGAATCGCACTGGCAGTTTTTGCTGCTGCATCACACTACTAACTCATGTTTAGCTTGTAGTCCACTCTTTCTTTTCTTTGAGGAAATCTACACCATTACATTAATTGCTAATAAACAAAAAATATTATGTTAGTGCATATAATATAGTTTTTAAACTAAATTATTGGTGGCAAATTATGTAATACAGTAGGCCCCTCTTATCCACTGGTGATTGGTTTGGGGGGTGTGTGGATTCTGAAAACCACGAATAATAGTGAACGCCATTGAAAATAATGGGACTGCTGGTTTAAAATACCATAGAGTTGCCTTGGAGGGCCTAGAAAATGGCTAGGGAGGACACATATTCTAGGAAAACTCTATGGTAGGTGTGCTGTTTTGTGTCCCATGGATAAAGAATCCATGGATACAGGGGGTCCTACTGTAATCTGAACATCCTGTAAGGTGAATAGGTTAGGTTACATTGATCTGAGATAAACATATGGGGCCCCCAAAATAAAGCATTGCAGGGGGCCCCAAAATTCCTTAAACCGGCCCTGGCCACACTACTATTGTGGATGCCGGCACCCAGAGAACAATCTGGGCAAGGACATTTAAGGAAAGCTATTTAAGAGTTTTACACTCAACACCAATACTTTGAAGTCTCTAAAATAGTTGACAAACACTAGACTGGTATGAGGAAAACAGCCAGTCTAAGTGAACAACCTTGCTGTTTTGCATCAAGTGAAGTTTCCACACTGTTTTCAAGGGCACTGCATGATGCAGAATGTGAATGCACCCCAAGTTTAGTTATTTGGAGTACAGTCTGCATTTGGAGTACAGATCTTTCCTGCAACTTGAAAACATTTGACTTCTCCCCAAGGTCTGGAAGGAGCCTTACCATTCAGAATATCCTCAAAACCAATGCAGTCATAGTTGCCTTTCAAAATATCCAGTGAGAGGTTAGAGCTATGAAGGAAAGGGAGACGCTGGACCTAAAAAGTACCACAGGAGGTCAGTGAGTCTGTCATTCAACAAATATAATTAATATTTAATGAACATATGGATAAATTGGACAGTTAGAAGAACTTCTAATTTCATTGTATTTGATAAAGACATTCAATTGCAGCTTAAGCTTCATTTTTGGAAATCTACATAAACATTTTGTATATTTTGAATATGTGTACAACTGTATTTAGTATGACAAAGCTTCTCTTTATATCTCATTATCACTCTTGTCCACCTTGCATAACACGCAAAATAGGAGCACTGCCACTATCTCCCAAAACAAGATGGAGAGCAACAAAGACTGAAGATAATTTTATTGCTCAAGCTATTAAAATTGTAACATGAAACTGACCAACCAATTACTAATTGTCAGTATAACCATTCACAGGTCTATTTGAAAGCGAAACCCATTCATTTCAAAGGGACTTACTTTTAGAAATTAATGAGATAGCAGCTTGTAGCTAAATAAAGTTGCATCTAGTTCACTGTACAATACAAGTGTACCACAGTTTAAAAAGTAGGTGTGTTCCTAGGCATTACTACTTTAACAGAAAACGTGGTGCCAGAGCTAGAAATAACATGGAAAGAATAAGGATAGGTTCCCACACCACAAAAAAAGACCAACATGTTTCAGGACACTTTCTATTCAAAATGAATAAGCTGCACATGTGAAATTAAATCACCAGTTCAGATAAGCCTTGCATATGTAAACAAAATCATTTTGAATTTTCTACAGATCACCTGAAGGCCTCTTCCAAAATAAATCCAGGCCTGACTTTTTCTTTTACCAGTTTATACTTTCCCTATGATTCCCATTTTAGTACCCATATCTATCGATCTATGATTTTGTTAACATGCTGGGGGCAGCTGGTGAGTCAGGCTTATCTGCTGTCACCATTTTTTTTTTTTTGTTCTTCTGTTCATCCATACTCAAGTAAGAAATTGTGGAGGCAGCTGCTGTTTATCTTGTCTGTTGTAGGCAAGAATGTACAGCTACAACAGGACTGACTAGAGCAGAATCCCATTCTTTTCCAGTTAAAGTTTTACTGAATTGTTTACACCAGATATACTACTGCAAACCACACCAACAGTTTGTTTCTCCAGCTTCTTTCACCATCCCCCAATGACAATACTGATTAAAAAACTTCGAACAGGACAGAGGATGAGAAGGGCGACTGGGAGGACATAATAACACTTTGTAAAAAGGAGCTTCACTATCACAGGCTTTGTTATCTAAGATATGCCTATACATTTTTAAAATGTAAAATATTAATGTAATTACTAAATTTAAAAAGCACAATGGCAAGCACCATTGCAGAAAAGATATTTTTCTAATACAATGGTGCCCGCTGTAATGATAAACATTGGTGAACCTGTAGCTCTTCAGACAATTGATCTAACTTTCCTTCAAGCCTGGCCAACATAGTCAACGGTAAGGGATGATGGGAGCTTAGCACCTGGGAGATCGTAGGTTCTCCACACCTGACATATGCTCATCATATAAAAACCAAGCATTTTCTTCTTTAAATCTATTGCTTTATGTGCAAAGATATGCAGAACTGAAAAAAGCCGATACACTTAAATGGGGGATAAAATCCCTTGTATGTTGCCTTGGAAGTTTTCTGTGAGATTTCATCTAAGTAAACATACACATGATTTTAATGTAAGATTCTTTCAGTTAATGACAGATATACTTCTTTCTTGTCATGGAGAAAAACAAATATTTTCTATATTATCCCTACCTGGTTACAATGTCCAATTCCTTTACAGAAAATTTAAGTCTTGGTTACCGAAAACCAGTTTTGAGTAGTCCTAGATATTCAACCAGGACCTTCCAAAAATTAAGCTGAGTTTGAGAAAAGGAATAGAAACAATTGAAAGGCCTACCTGTTTCACTGCTTTGAATTCCATTTGCAGCTTGAGTGGTGCATGCAGTCCTTGAATATTTCTCAGGGTAGAAAAATTCATTTTATCTTGACTTAATGAAAACTAAAAAAGATTGTTAAAATATGATTATTTTCTAAAATAACTGGGGAATATGTTTTTCCTTGTTAAAAATATTTGTAACAGTCCACATAAGCAGATTTTACTAGCTTACTCCAAACATGTCTAGTTTTATTTCCTATTAAGAAAAAATAGAAAGACAACCAGAGAGCACTCTCCTGGAATTTAAAAGCAAGCCCCCACAACATGGGGCTTTGTTATATATTTTTTAATTTTTTGGCAAGCTAAATACATCTGACTCCACCTAGCGGTGAAAGTAAGAGTGCCAAAAAACCCAAACCCTACTTAACTCAATTTCCATGTCTAATGTATTCTTCCTAGCACTGAAAGAATACCTATATATATGGCAAACTTCACTGTCCTATTAGACAGAAATAAACGAAATGTATGGGTAACCAATAAAGGAGCAGTTAGTCAATAGTGTCTTCTTACTGGAAGGAAGCATTATTGTTGTAATAATTATTCAAACTCAAGAACCATGTGTGTAAAGCCAATCCCATGTTTTCTTTCCAGCTGGTTATTTCCTGATTGGTATTATTATACTTTATACTTTATAAAGTATACTTTACATATTATGTAATACTTTACATATTATACTTTAAAAAAAAATCCAAAAATTTCTAATTAAAAAAACCCTGGAAAATGGTTCTATATTTCCTGAAATTTTATATATAAGGGCAATCTAAAATCCCACAGAAATTTAACTATCCACTTTAGTTTTCTGTAAAACTTTCAGCATATCTTTTAAGTTATGTTGACAAATCTTGTATTCTGGAGCAATTGTGCTGGGCCTCTAACACGGACTACTTCTCAAAACCAGAGGCAATTTAATTATTTCTTTCCGGAAACTGAAGTAGCTAAAATTGAATATAGCCAGCTCTCCGTATCCACAGGTTTTGCATCCACAAATTCAACCAACCACAGCTTGAAAATATCTTTTTAAAAGAATTTCCAAAAAGCAAACCATTGTATATAATGGGAATTAAGCATTCACAGCTTTTGGTAACCATGGGGTCAGGATGGAGGCTGGAACCGAAAACCAGTGGATACTGGGGGCACACTGTAATCCAAGAACTGACAGGATATACTGCAAGATTCACTAAGAAAGGAAGACTACTGCAAGATCCTCAGTTATTAAATTATTTTATTAATTTGGGTACAAATGTAAGTGTGCAAACTCAACCACTATTGGAGCAAATGTAATTACAATTCTAGTGAGTCAGTCTTTATGATTCAGCACTGATAGTATTGTTAATAGCAGCCTTTGGTGTCCATCCTATATTTCAAATCTCCACAAAAAGCTCAAACTTGCACCCAATGTCACATTTCTAGTTTTTGTAAGTAAAAAGCTCACTATTCTATTGCATTATCCTCCAACTTCTTTATTCTCTACCATATCAAATCACCTTTCTTCTATGTTCACCGTTGAGCATGCTACTATGCTGTTCCTCATTCTAGGAAAAGAATTCTCCTCCCCTCTATCCTTCAAATATCTCTTAATAACCTTAATGAACAAAGGATTTTAAGAATTGCAGCTACCGTGCCAATCCTATGTTTATCACCCCAGTCATCCATCTTATATGCTACTCCCACGAACTTCTTAATAACTCATGCTCCCTCCAGTCATCTTGACTGTCCTTTCATGTTGGATTCCAAAAGTTCTGGAAAGGGACTATCATCACAGTGCAATCCTACTCCTGTGCAAGAAGATTTAGGATTGCAGAATTAGGTGTTTTGTCTTGTTCCTAATGCACAACTAATTAAACAGTGCAACTGTCCAGTAAGTTTCAGTTGTTTAGATTCATTTCTTTAATCTGTCAACTGCACATGTATACCAACATTTCTTCTTCAACTGCAATGTCTGAAAGGATCAAGTGTAACTGGTATGATGACCGTACTTACATTTTTCTCTGATAGTTCCAAAGGATGAACAGGAAAAAGCTCATTCTTCACATTTGCAAAGCTATAAACACAAAAATAAAGTAGCACATACAACGTTGTCATAAAATCTTGTTTCCTCCACCAAGTTCCTAAAATGTTTTGACAACAACTAAAAATACAGAAATCATGCCTTTCAGTACCTGAAAGTTTTGCCAAACAAAACATTAGGAACTACTTTTTCTTTACTTTTTTCCTTTTGTAACCAACATGAAGAAATTATTCATTATATTTCTTAGTTCGCCTATGTTTAATCTATACTAATGGTTTTTGAACAATATTTCAGGAATCTCTAAAGTTTATCAGTGAAACAAAATCTGCTCTTGTACTTTTTCCTCTTATCCCAGCTATTTTACTGTTCTGTTTTCCAGTTAGTTATCTGTTCGCATGTTTATTTTTATGACCATTCTTATCCTCCTTTTTTCTCTTCTAGTAGTACCTGAGAATTTTAATAAATGAAATAAAGATAAGTCACAGTGCCCAATTTCTCTGAAAGCTTGACCATCTCTCTTTGTGATGTGCAGCTGGTGATTCCAATGCACAATGGGACTGTCTAAAACCTAGAGAGAAAAGTGTAGTCACTAGAACATGTCTTTCTTTGCAACATGATTCCAGCAGAAGCTCAGGTATTCCAAACCATAGCTATGAGGTGGAAATTTTTCCAGTGCTATTATTTTTCCATGTAAAATTTTTCATACTATATATATCTAAGTTTATCCATAGCTGTCTGGACTGTTGTACTATAATCAATCATGTTAAATGAGCTAAATATGTAGTTATTCTTTTTTCTAATTTAGTATTTTATTAATGATTCTGTAACAAAACACATAAATATTAACATCATCAACATACAATAAACAACAGTAACTGTGGGACATTGGGATAATTATATAACAAGTTACAGTATTTATATACATTTTCCTTTCCAGATATGTTTTGGTGATCAAGAGTTTATAGAGAGAACGTGTCTTTCCAAAGGAATTGATGGTCTCCTGAAGACTTTAGCCTCTGTGACTCTTTGTTTACATATTCAATAAAAATCATCCATTCTTCCTGTCATGTTTGGTTTTTGTCTTCTAGCTCTAGCCATACTATAGGAAAGCTTTTCTAATAACCATGTATTCCAAATTCTGGACCACCATTTCGCCATTGTCAGATTCCGTCTTCTAATTCTGAGCCATTTCCATTTTAGCTGCTGTTAACAAGAAGGCAATCAGCCTACGATGCCTCAGGTTTCCATTAGGGCCTCTGTATATGTTAAGTAGAAGCAACACCGGACAAAAGTGTATCTTTTGATTAGTGATCTGAGAAATTTGATGCAAAACGGTGCTCCAGAACTTCTGTGTCTTAATGCAATCAAGCCACATGTGCTTATAAGATCCCGAATTTTAACAACCTCTCCAGCATGCGGGCGGTGTTTTCTTAGTCATCCTAAACAATTGTACAGGAGTTAAATACCATTTATTCACAAGTTTGAGGAACCCTTCCTTAACATTGGCTGATCTAGTTCTAGTTATTCTTCTAAAAAGACAAGTACTATATGGTTCAGAGTAACAGATAAACAAATGAACAAACTGCTAAGCTTGTTTCTGTTTCAAAAATTCCCTTGCTTCTAAATCAGTCACAACTAGTGAAGACTAAATATGACAAGTTGGCTGTGGTCACAGACACATACATTCTTTAATAACATAAAATATTCAACTAGTTGTACTGAACCCTTTTTTTCTCAACTTGAAATGGAACTGAAAAGTAGTGCAGCAAATGAAACTGAAGGTACTACAGTTATGCCTCAGCAAAAGAAAGCTAAACAGTTGATGTAATATATCAGGTAAAGCTCTCTTAAGGTTTTTTCAGGTACAGTCATTTTTGTTAAATATAAGGGAAGGATATGCAGTTCTTTAGATTATTACAAATATTCCAATAAAATAATTTCCACATAAAACTTCGACTGTTCCTGTGTGTAATATACATCAAACAAAAATGCTATGTCATATAACAATTCCTACTTTTCCTTTTCCTGGAAAACTCACATCACTGTTCCAGAGCAATGTGGAAAGGCTCAGTTGAAGGCAGAAAGGCTAAAATCTGCAAATCTATACTACATCCTTATCTTGGTTGCAATAATAACTTGACATTATTGTGGATATTGTTGGTCACATTATTAAGTCAAGTTGATAGTAAATTTAACTTGGGTTGGCTACAGTTTCGTTCACCCTATGCCAATGTTTGATTCGTTAATTGTTATTTGAAAAAGGATCCTAAAGAGATAGCTGTGACTTAGTTAACTAGTCCCCAGATGGTGCTTTTAAATTCAAATCCACTGAGATGTGGTACAGGGGACCAATCTCAATGTTGTTGCCTCCCTCCCTCTCTCTCTCTCTGGCTTTTCTTCACAAACGAAGATTCAGGAAGGACTCATCCCATGCTAGCACTTCATGAAGCTAATGATGTTACTATTCTGGTTAGGCAAAAACGGTTACAGTGCTACCTATTTTTTTAAAAAAACAAAACTTTCTACTGTCAAGCTGAGGGGAAAGAAGTAGACCACACTAGGTTCAGCCTGTTCCCACTGTGTAAAAATGTTGATATTTGCATAGCCCTTTCACTCCAGGAGGTAGGCTACAGAGAAATTGCAGATCTGTCTGCTAATGGAGGAAGGAAAGTTGAGAGCTTTCCACCCAGTTCAAGAGGCTGAACTGCCTTTTACTTCAGACAAGCAGGAAGAACTCTGGAGACCGACATAGAACCTTGGAGGGATCTAGTTTTAGCATCATAATTCTGTGGAAAGTATCTATATTTAAAATTTTAATGACATATAATTTATCAAGACAAAGTAACTGGGTGTAACTTTCAAAGATTGTCTCATCGTTTTAACACAAATATTTTGTAAAATAACATTTTGTAACTAGGGAAGTGCCCAGCCCACGAGGAACAGATAGGTTCCTTCCCTTTTGAAGTCACTAGATACAGAGATGATGGGCAGGGAAAGACTTCTTCACTATCCCAACACTTTACTTAAGGTCAAGGGTGAATAGTTTATGGTCCTACAGATGTTGCTGGATATTAGTTGTCACCATGGTCTATCCTGGGTAGGGCTGGTGTCAGATGGAAGTGGTGTAGATGAACCTGCTCTGCAATCATTTTCTATTCATTTCAAGTTGACCAACAGTCACGGGTAAGACAGGGTGTGCTGTGCAAGAGAGATGATGCTATCGTAGACTGGCTGGCAAACATCTTTTGTGTGTGTGTGGGCGGGGGGAGCCGGAGCTCACCCTCATCCCTTTGCCTTAAGTTAGTCTTGGCCAAACTAGCTCTACACAATCTGTTTTGAAGAAAATTGCATCATGAGCACCTATTAGTCAAGGAGCAGGATGGAAAAAGTATGTCAGAGAGAGAGAGTAATACAAGCAGTCTGCATCTTGTAATCCGTGCATCTATGCTTATATGGTTTTATATCGCTTACCCTCTATGTATCACACCATGGCTTTCAAATGCTCCACCTGCTGAAAAATCAGGAACTGGAATACTATCCTTCAGTTGAGATCCAAGGCCTCTGGTATTCTGAAACCGAGAAAGTCATTATTAGGAAGGAATCACTCAGAGTAGTTTCAAACCAATATATTAAAGCAAGCAAATTAAGTTACATGTAGTTTTGCTTCAGGCCAAAGGTGACCAGCTATGGCCCTCCAGAACGTTTTCACCTACAAATCCCACTAGCCCTAGCTAGCAGAGCAAATTGTGAGGGATTATGGGAGTTGCAATACAAAACCATCTGGAGGACCACAGCTGACCTTCAAGTATTGTAATAATTCGGTGAGTAAAAAGAGGTTCAGAAATAAAGCAACACTGGGAGTTAACAATCACACATGATATAATTTTATAATTTTTACAGAAACCATTGATTTATTACAATTACAAATATGTCCACTTCTTGTGCTAATGTATAATTTGCTATATCCAAAGTATATCGTATTTTACACAACCAAAATAGCTAGTCATCAACATACATTGCTTCCTCATGAGTAATTGATTCAGAAAAAAACTCAGTATTTAGTGCTAACAAAACATCTTAAGGCAGCAATAACAACTAATTTGTACAGTTTCACACAATTAGCATATTCATTAATTCAGCATATATATCATAAATAACAAAACTGTGATTATAAATGTATTGTATCTTTAGTTCTTCAACAAATTATACATTAGCACAAGAAGTGGAGATATTTGTAACTGTAATAAATCAATGGTTTCTGTAAAAATTATAAAATTATATCATACGTAATTGTTAACTCCCAGTATTGCATTAACTTTCAAATAGAGACCTGCCATTTAGTTTGCCAGAAATAAAGCATACACATTTACCAAAACAGATTATTTAATTTGCTAGAAATATTGTTGTTGTTCAATGCCATCAAGTTGGCATTGACTTTTGATAAACCTATGAATGGAAGACCACAAGACACTCTGACATCAACAGCCTTGCTCTGGTCCTGAACTCAGGGTTGCAGCTTCTTTGATGAGTACCGGTATATCCACCTGTAATACAGTCTTCCTCTTTTCCTAGAGATAGTGCAGCAAACTTTAATAGTACTGTAATGTAATTATGCTGGTCTGGGGATAAATGATTAATTATAAGTTATAATATCAAACATGATTTCTCTGGTTTATTCTGTCTTGTGGTAACAACAGATTTATAGTCCCCCAACATAATCTTGAGGTGCCTTACTGGCCCAGGTCTTGGTATTTTTTAACACACTAAACTAATTGCTTCACCCTTTGTGCTATAAAAGAACTCTGGCAGACAACATCTCTACCAAAATTCTAAGAAGGCAAGCCTAGTATCAACTTTGACCTCAATAATTACTTCTTGTGGTGCAGAACGTGAACACCACCAGCACCCCCCCTCCAAGCACCCAGTTAATCAAAATAGAAGAATTTTCCTGATTTGTTTGAGGCCTGTTTAGTACCACATCTCATTCCTGTACACTGGAAGGTCTCCTACCACTCATACAAACCAAGTCATAAGCTCCACAAATGCACTTGCCATTAGCCAATAGTTTTTTAAATGTGGAGATTACCTATATGTCAGCATAAGAAGCCTAGAGTGCAGCAACTGCTGCTGTTTTCAAATGCTTCCACTGTTTACCGCATTACAAATGGGGGGCCCCCCTCCCCTCCTTGGCTTCCTCTTTACCAAATTTGGAAACTTCAAATGGTTCAAAACATGGCAGCCAGATTAGTCACTTAGTACAGATTAGTCAAATTAGTACAACCAGGAGTGATCATATCACACCAATATTAAAATCACTTCACTGGCTGCCAATTAGTTTCTGGGCAAGGTACAAGCCCTACATAGTTTGGGTCCAGGTTACCTATGGGATCACCCAGTCTTACAGATAAGGGTGTTCTTCTTACCCACACCTTTACCATACTCTTAGGTCCTCTGGAAGACATTTGCTCCAGCCAGCTAAGATCAGGTTGGCAACTGTCACCCAGAGGACTTCCTTCAGCTGCCCTAAACTCTGGAACAACCTACCAGAAGAGATACGATAGATAAGTATGTTGTCAGAATTCAAAACAGCATTAAAGACTAGCCTCTTCCAGCAGGCCTATCCAAATGATTTTAAAGTGTGGATTTTAAACTGTGTGTTGAGTATTTTAAAATGTCTTGGTTTTACTTGTTCTTTTAAACTGATATCTGTTTTTAATTGATAAAAAAGGGACAAAGACAAGAAAAAGCATAAATATGGTGACCAAAAATATGCACCCATGGCAAATATCTTTGAGGATTACAACTTCCCTAATGTGTAACAGTAAGATGATGGGCAACCATATACTCCCAAGGCCAGCACCAAAGTCCTGGATAAGTCTCCAGAGTCATTTTCTGGAACACAAGTGGCTAGGGGAATTTCAGCAGTTTCACCAGAAGAAGATAGGATTTAAACCCTTATACTCTACAATTCTATGATTCTATGATTTACTGACTTCTTTAATCTTCCGGCCCTTAGGTGAAAGAGAGAGATGAACAACCTTTGTTAAGTCTTGTGTCTTAGATACACCTGTCTTCCCACCATCACCTTTGATTTCAATAACTTGCCTAAGACAGAACCATATTATAACTTTATGTTAGAGCTAGACAGAGGAACAGAAAACAAGAGCCTGACACTGTTATTAAAAAAATTATAATTGAGCCAGATTCAGAATACAGTTGGCAGCACCCTCTTCATTTTGCAAATCCATCTTTTTCTTCTCCATAAAAGGCATAAAATCCAGACACATTTGGAACTCAGAGCACTTGATTACTATAAATAGCAACACAGTAGATGAAAACCGAGCAAACATCACAAAAATGGTGAGGGGATATAGAACAGACTAATTCATGTGTAGAGATGCAAACTGACGTAATACGGACTACGTACAGGAGACTGGACTGGGAGTCAGGATTTCAACAAGTATAAGCAGCATTTCTGTTTCCTTTCCCACCATCAGCTTTTCTTGTTTATTTAAGTTGCATTGTTTGTGTCTCTTCTTACCAGTCTGTATAGATTTTTGCACCATACACAATCCTGGCTGGAATCTACAGGCGCTTCCTTTACACAAACACTCTCCTCCTTTTTTAAAATATTTGGAGTGCATAAACTGAAAGAAAGCCTAATTATTACAGCACAAGGTCTGAAATGGGATAGATTAAGTAAATAAGAGAGTGAACGACAGGAAACCCCTCCGACAGCGACACTAACACAACTGTGGTATTGCTTCCCTGTGGAAACAAGATGTTTGCAAAGTAAACCAGGCAGAAGCCTTGGGAATGGTCAGAGATGGTGACCTAGCAAAACTGGAAGATGAAGGGTCAGGCCCAGGGGCAGAGGAAATGACTTTTGTCATTCAATGGTTTTTTCATGTCATACCATTCTCAAAGGTATAATGAAGCTGCTAGATATAAATAGCTAGGCAAAGATCACTTCTCTGCCAGCACCACTTTCTACATGAATCTCACCAACCCTTTCCAGCCACTACACCCATGGTGAATCCAAACCAATACCCAGTATATAATATAGCTAACTTTTAAACTCCATGGAGCATTTCATTCTTATATTTCTATGTGTTCCCTGGCCCAACAGCTCCATTGATCATTGTTTCTTTTCTTCAACATTTTATGTTTGTTATGTTCCTCATGGCATCTTGCTGAAGGGCCTGGTGCTAGAAAATTCAGTATGTACAAACATTAAAAGAGTGTACTTCTAACAGTTAGGGTGCAGAGGGGCATGTTTGGCTTGTCTCGCTGATATTTCCCCCTCACACAACTGTCCATGATCAAAAAGAAACTGGAAACAAGTAAGTACCCACTTCGGCACTTATTTGTGTATGGGTTTTTACTGGTCCCTTGACAAAAACCTACCATTCAGAAATGTACCCTGCTGATGAACCCTTTTCTATCACTTATCTCCATGCCAGGAAAAGCTGGACAGAAATTTAACAACAGAGCCTTTTCCTAGAATAGAGATGAAATATTTCCCATTACTTATCACACACACTTCTTTCTTTACACTGTAACATGTAAAGGTCACAGACACCACACCACCCTACCAGAACATTACTTAGTTCTTCCAGTACAGTCCATGTAAACTCTTAAAGTGACTAGATTATACCAGACTGACTAAAGAACAATACTGGGTGGCTTTGTTTAGCAAAACTATATCCTCTCTCCCTCTCTCTCTCTCTATATATATATATATAACACACACACCTACTTTAAACAATGACAATTACATTTTCTGGAAGAAAACAAATTAAGCAGAGGCAGCAAACATCACATCCTTTTCAAAAGAAAAAGTATTGTTAATAACATTGCTAAGAGCAGCCAATGAAGAATCTAAGTTACAAACCGATTTTTGACAAGGTGTTACTCAAAAGGGAAACATGATCATAAAGCAACATCCCTCCGACATGCTCCTATTTCCTACTTCACATGGCTCAAGAGAGGAGACCTCTGAACATCCAAGACTAAAGAAACAAAGGGGGGAAACCTATTTCTCCCAATGCCAAGGCTTGTGAAGGAGGAAGGAAAGGGCCCAAATGGCAAATTAGGTGTTTTAGGTGAATTAATTATTACAGTGGTTCTTAACCTGTGGTCCGTGGACCCCTAGGGCGCTAAGATGTCCTCACAGGGGGTCTGTGTGAAGGCTTGAAGGCTGCTCAGCCCATGTGATAGGAGGCTGGCTTGCTTGGCCTGCACATTGCCATTCAATCCACTCTTGCCACAAATTTGCAGGCAGAAGCAGGAGAAAAATCTTCCCTCCTCCTCCTCCAGTGCCTCTGAGGGAAGGTTTAATGCAGTGGTTCTCAACCTGTGGATCCCCAGATGTTGTTGGACTATAGTTCCCAGGAGCCCTCTAAGGTCTCACCTTAACAGGCAGGTGGTCCTCCCAGTCATTAGTGAGGCTGTGACTTCAATCCTAGACTGGGAGGACCACCTGGCTGTCAAGGTGATACCTTAGAGGGCTCCTGGGAACTGTAGTCCAACAACATCTGGGGACCCACAGGTTGAGAACCACTGATTTAATAGATGGTGTAATTGTATTTATTATTGGTATTATTATTCTTATTAGGGCTTTAAATCTTGAGTTAAGGCTTGGGGGCCCTCGGCAACAAACGATATTTAAAGGGTTATATTATTTAAATAAATGTATTATTTAAAGGTAAAGATATTTAAATAAAAAGCTAAGAGCCACAGAATTATTATTATTAGGAGAGCCGAGAAGAGCAGCTGTGACTGAAAAGCGAAAGAGGAGGCGAGAGCGGGAAGGAGCTCCACCACCTTCGCCAACGGACTTCCCCCCTTTCCTCCTCTCTTCCCTGAGCCGCCAGCTCGCCCACCTTTTGCGGCCAAAGCCCACCGCCAGGCGCGGAGTGTTGTTGTTTTGGGAGAGGACACACTAAAACTCCCCCCCTCCAAGACCCACCAACACTGCTTACCATCTTTGCACCGTCACCAGCAGCGACTTCCTTACGCCTGCGCAAAGAGCGACGGGGCAGAGGCCGGTGACGTCGAGCACGCACGCACCCACGTAAGTCTACGTCCCTCGCGCCGGACGACCCTCTCACGTGACCAGAATTTTCGGCCAGGGGGCCGTTGGGGTGGGGGGAGGGAGAAGCTCTTTAGGTGGGAGAGGGGGGCGGGGCTTGGAATCGGCGAACTTATCTTGTAACGGTCGGCGTGAGGCGGGAAGAGGCGTGTTGTTGTTTGCACGCGCAGCTGTTTTCTCTCACGTTTAAACATGTCTATAGGAAGCCTCTTCCCCATACCTTCAGTTTTATTTCATTTTTAGTAGCCGACGCTTTGTTGAAGGAGCTGAAGCCGGGATATATGATTTGCGTCCCCCCCCCCATTATTTTTAAAAAAGTATTTTTATTGTTATTCACAAAATACAACCTACAGTTATTATACATTACTGGCCTACTTACACTACAAACAAAACTACAAACCACATAAAACATAGACAACCTGAATGACGTGAAGTCGAAGGCTTTCACGGCGGGCATCCATAGATTTTCCTTGGGGTTTTTTTTGGGCTGTGAGGCCGTGTTCTGGAAGAGTTTCTGACGTTTCGCCTGTATCTTCTCTGAAGATGACACCCACAGATGCAGGCGAAACGTCAGAAAAACTATTCCAGAACATGGCCTCACAGCCCTGAGAAAAACCAAAGAAAACCTGAATGACATTAAAAATAGGTACAGCAGTAAGGACTTTACCCTCTGACAAATGACAGCATGTAATCATTAATCATATTTTCTATCTCCTTAACCAAACTAAAAAGACAAAAAATGGCTTATATATTTGGCTTATATCTTTACCCATAATCAGACAGTAATACAGTTGTCCCTCTGTGTCCATGGATTTAAGTATTCACAGCTTGAAAATATTCTTTTAAAAACTATAATAAAAAAAAGCAAACCTTGATTTTGCCATCTTAGATAAGGGATACCATTTTGCTATGCCACTGCGTATAATGGGACTTGAGTATTCATGGATTTTGGTATCCACCAAGGTCCTGGAACCAAACCCTAGCAAATATGAACAGACAACTAATTGTTTTCCTTAAAATACAAGAAATATCATACTTAACAATAACAATTACAAATTCATCTGCTTAGTTCAATTAGCTAACACACATTGGAAACTGCTTAATGCAGTGTAGATGTGTAAATTGCTATTGCTTAAAAAAACAAATTGTAAGCTGCTCTGATAGTCTTTGTAGCTGAAGAGCAGGGTATAAATACCTAATTAAAAATTAACCCTCTCTATTTGAAAAGAAAAAATAAAGAGACATGAATCAACATTATTGCGGATTGTAAATATGGTAATAAAGTATTTTGTCCACCTTTATATAAAACATTTTCCCCCAAGTTTTAATGGCTGGCCCTTTGCTGGAGGAGCTGACGATGGGGTATGTGCTGTTCCGCAGCCTTTATATTTGTACCTGCTTTGTGTGGGAATCAAAAATACATAAATGTAGTTCTGCCAGCTCATTCCAACCCCAAATCTGGAAGCCAAATAACATTTTTATGAGAACTCACCAAAGTATCACAGTCATGAACATTTTGAGTTTTCCAGAACTTTCCATTAGGCTAGATGCTTGTCAGTTTTATATACATACATAAACATATATATATATGTGTGTGTGTGTGTGTGTGTGTGCATGCTGACATGGCTTGTAAGATCACCATAAAACAATCTTGTAAAAACACAGTAATACTGTACTACAATATGAGGAAAAAGTTATAAATATGATATGGCAAGCTGTGGGGGGGGGGGAACGGTTTTCAGTTACAGACAAAAACTTTGGCCTGACATATTGCAGAGGAAGCAGAACACTCCAAAATAATGTTGCTGCAGGAGGAAAAGGAGAAGATAGCACTCTCCTCCCATGTATAAAAGCTAACAAAATTTGCAATTGATTCTTCAACTTTGGTAATGGGTTTGTACTCCCTGCATCTGTGGGTAACTTGGGGGGCCCAGAACAGGCAGCATATACAAGTCAGCCTTTCAGCACCATTAGGGTTGCCACAAGAAATTCCTGGAGATTTTTTTTTTTCCAAACAGAGATTTAATTTCTACATGTTGCCTTGAAGACCAATTTTCACCTCATTAAATTGCCTTCACTGTTTACCCAGGAAATCATAAAAAACTCACTCCCTTTTATATCATTTATCTTATTTTTGTTCTTCTCTAAGTGTGTCATTTTCTTTTGGCATGACTTTTACTAGGAATTGGGGGGGGTACAACAAAAGCCCCTTTAAAAATAAAAAGTGTGTGTGTGTGTTTGTGAGTCAAACTAAACTGCAGGGAGAGTCTCCAAGGGCAACCAGTAGTGGAGGATATTTTATCACTTTCTTAAGTCTGTTCTGTCCTCTGCAGCTAAGAAGTAGCTGTATTTGAGCAGGCCTCCTGTTTCATGCTTTCAAAATGTGTATTTCCGCTCGCCTCCTGCTGGCTTTACCAGAATTGCTTTTGTTTTTTAAATAAATATATAAGGTCTGCACAAGTCATCTGAATGCTCAGTTCATCTTTACAATACTATCACTCTGCCTGCTTCTTTTTTCTTTACAGTTGTGTCATTATACTGAAAACATCATTTTTTTTTCATCAGGCACAGTGCATAAGAGACTAGGGGCTTGTCTACACTAGCCCCCAAAAAGTAGGGCCCTGTAGAAAAAGCAAGTTGCAGCAATTGTGACTTTTATTAATGGTGGTTTTATCCTCAGCAGTCCCCATAAGGTTCACCTCCCAGATGACAGCTAAGGAAGGGAGCAAGCAGGCGTGCAGTGGCAAAACCAAGGGAAAGCTCTTTCACCCTCTTTCCCCTTCCTCGGCCCCATGGGTGGGTGGGCAAGAAAGCGAGGGAGGGGAAAGAGGGCTCTTTTTCCATCTTCCTCGGCCCCATGGACAGGTGGGCGGCAGAGAAACCGGGTGGTCGGGATGGGGAAGGGAACTGGGGAAGGAAGGAGAGAGCCCTCCTCCCTCCTCCTCCCTGGTGGTGGTGGCAGCAATGGGGCTGGGGGTGTGGGAATGACAGCTGCCCACCTCCCTTCCCCATCCCTGATTGCTGGGGGGGGGCAGAATGGTGGCTGCGGACTGCTTGCCTTGCTAGCAAGCCCTGCCCTCTGTGCTTGTCTGCCAATCAGGGGTGTACTTCCTCTCGTTTGGACAAGCAAATCAGATTGACTCACTTGTCCTAACGAGCAGAAATGCACCCCACCTTGTTTTTTTTAAAAAAAAAAAAAGACGAGAAAAGCCATGGAGAGTTTTTTGGCCTTTTTGCCCCCCTCCTTCACAATAGGGCAAAATCACATGGGATGCCATTAGGACAGATAGGATTCTCCTTGCATTCCATGAGGAGTTTTTTTTCCACCGTTTGGACAACCCCGTGTTTCTTTATTTGGTTGCCATTAGCCTCTAACATTTGGCTGAAAATCTCCACCCATCTCTGATCTATGTTCTGCTCCTGGAGATAACCTCCCACGGTGATCATCATGTAGCTTGTCAACATCAATCACAGTGTGGAGTGCTGTTGGAAGAGTCTGTAAAGCTACCGTTTCTCCAGGTATTCAGTGCACTGTGCCAGTATCTTAAGAGCTTCCTCTCTAAATGTTTTTGTTCTCAGCTGGAGACATGTCCAAAATGACTTGGGCTGGTCTTCCATAGATTTGCCTTCTCTTGCGTTTTGATGGTGGCACCACAGACTTCCATGACACCATGGAGTCCTGCCCAGCTGATATTGTTACATTCCAGTTTCTTTGTGGCATCTTGAAAGTTTACCAGCAGATTGTGCAAAAAGTAAACACTGAGTAAATATTATTCAGACTGCAGTCACTCTGAATGGTGAAGGGAAAAGACTAAAAACTAGGGAACATCCAAGAGACATGGCTCATGAAGATGAACAGACAGTCTATTTATTAGTAGAAAACCTGACATTCTTTGGCCTATGCATGTCAAATAACATGATCTGAAATTCTAAAAAAAAGACCTTAGTTCAACCATTTAAATGGCAGACTTACCTTTATGTTACTAACAGTTTATAGAGTTTCACTAAGAAACATTGGTATATAACTCCATACACACCAGGCTGTCAGGATAATCTCTAGATCTTATTTAAAAGAACCAACAACATTAGAGATGTAGTGGTGAGGAGCACATTCAAGGAGCACAAAACAATTATCACAAAACAACTGATGGGTATGACCACATCCAGAGGACACCACCCCTGTAGCCACTGTGTCTATTACATTACACTTTCAAGATGACTGAATTCACAAATCACATTGACGGCCAAAGACATATTTTGCACTAACACTATCAGCTGTAATGGAAGTTTTGTTATTTATGCCATACAATGCAAATGTCAAAAAGTGTGGGGAAAACAACTAGGCCTCTTAAGAACACCTTTCTGTTGTAAGGAACAACATAAGAAAAAATCCTTGGTGAGTCACTTGGAACAACATCATTCCACAACAGATATCAGAGTTGGGGCAATAGAGAGGGGAACACTATTGATGAGAAGGCTCTGATAAAAAAGGAGGTGGAGTTAAAATTAAAATTGATGCTCCCTAGAGGCATGATCGAGGATCTTGATCTCCATCCATACTTGTAAAATCTTTCAACGTTTTCCTTTAGCCCAGATAACTCTCTGTGCCCTTCAATGTTACCTATCCCCCTCTACATCTCCTCATGAGATTTAAAAATCTTCAGCCTTTTTTACTAGTAAACAGACCATGCTATGAGCATCCTGAGACATGCCTTTTGTTTCTTTTGTGGGGTCTCCACTGAAGGGACATTGAAGCTGAAAGCCTGGTACCCCCAGCCCCATACATCATAATAATTGGCAATATTAAATAATTTGGCCTTAATGTGGCCTTCCACAGAAGTTGCAGTGCCAGGGACCCCAGAAAAATCCAAAGAAGACACTTTGTCTGAAGTCATGCATTGCTTTAAGGAGGGACCATGGGAAATTCCAAATTTCAAAACAACACAAAGGTGAAGCCGGACTAAGGAAATATTCTCTGGGCATACCAGATGGCCGACAGTAAAGCCCATCAACTGTAGTTGAGATATCCTTTGTCTGTAGGTAACATCATTCCTGGTTTCCAGGCATAGCTTCTCTCTCTGGCTTTTCTTCGCAAACGAAGATTCAGGAAGGACTCATCCCACGCTTTCTGCAAGAGCGCTGATGACTAAAAAGGCCAATCCGAGATAAACAAGTCCGGTTGCAAAAAGCACAGCAGAAGGTCTCCTTGGGTGATGTTTTTGGGTTTTGATTCTTTCTGCGTTGTCGTTTCTCTTCAAGACTTGTTCGTCGTGAGTTCTCAAATAAGGCTGCAGCTTTGTGGATAGTGCGTCTCCATGCCTCCCGATGTGAGGCCAGGGCGGACCACAGTTGGTGATCAATTTGGCCAAGCCTGAGATGTTGTTTCAGGGAGTCTTTGTATCGCTTTTTTGGAGCGCCCCTCTTACGCTGACCCGTGGCGAGTTCACCGTGGAGTAGTATTTTTGGGAGGCGATGGTCCTCCATCCTAGAAACGTGCCCTGCCCAGCGCAGCTGCGTTCACAATATCATGGCCTCAATGCTGGTGATCCCTGCTTGCTCAAGGACAGCAACATTCGTCACATAGTCAGTCCAGTGTATATTTAGGATTGTGCGTAGACAGCGCTGATGAAAGCGCTTGAGGAGTCGTAGGTGGTGGCGATAGGTGACCCATGTTTCAGATCCATAAAGGAGGATAGACAGTACGATGGCTCTATACACACTGATTTTTGTGCTTTGCCTCAGGTGTTTATTACTCCAGACTCTTTTGTGAAGTCTTCCAAATGCACTATATGCCTTTGCCAATCTGTGATCGATCTCTTTATCAATCTTGGCATCTGAAGAGATGATGCTTCCCAGGTAGGTGAACTGCTGAACGGACTTGAGCACATATTTGCTGACGGCAATGTGGGGATGGTGGTGTTCGTCCTGTGGTGCAGGCTGGTAAAGAACTTCTGTTTTCTTCAGGTTGACTTCTAGCCTAAACAGCTCTGCAGCTGTTGCAAAGCAGGACGTTAGGCGCTGCAGAGCTGCTTCTGTGTGGGCAACAAGGGCAGCATCATCGGCGAAGAGCAGCTCACGGACTAGATAGTTTAGAGTCTTAGCGTGGGCCCTCAGACGGCTTAAGTTAAACAAGCTACCATCAGTACGGTAACGTATATAGATGCCGTCGTCTTCTTCAAGCTCTGCCATAGCCCTTTGGAGCATCGTGCTGAAGAAGATTGTAAATAAAGTTGGTGCAAGAACACAACCTTGCTTCACTCCATTAGTTATTAGAAAGGGCTCTGAAAGAGCATCGCCATATCTGACTTGTCCACGCTGGCCCTCGTGTAGCAAGATAATCATTTTAAGGAATTTAGGGGGACATCCTAGTCTTTCCAGGATCTGCCACAGACCTTTTCTACTTACAGTGTCAAAGGCTTTGGTGAGGTCGACAAATGTTACATAGAGACCCTTGTTCTGCTCCCTACATTTTTCTTGCAGTTGCCTAAGGGCAAATACCATGTCTGTAGTACTCCTATTGGCTCTGAAGCCACATTGGCTTTCAGGGAGAAGTTCTTCTGCAATAGCAGGAACTAATCTGTTCAGGAGTATCCTTGCAAGGATTTTTCCAGCAATAGAGAGCAGTGTTATGCCTCGATAGTTTGAGCAGTCGGATTTTGCTCCTTTTTTCTTGTACAGGGTGATGATGACTGCATCTCGGAGGTCTGATGGCAGTTCCCCTTTTTCCCAGCAATTCACAAGGAATTCGTGGAATTTTTCGTGGAGTGCACGACCTCCGTGTTTCCAAACTTCAGGTGGGATTCCATCAATCCCAGCTGCCTTGCCGTTTTTCATCTGCTGTATGGCCTTAAGGGTCTCTTCCAAAGTGGGAGCTATGTCCAATTCATTTTTTATTGGTTTTTGTATCATATGTTGGATAGCTGAGCCTTGGACTACTTGGTTGGCGCTGAAGAGACTTTGAAAATGTTCAGCCCAACGATTCAGGATGGAGGCTTTATCAGTAATTAATGTTTGACCATCTGTACTGTACAAGGAGCTTTGGACCTGATAAGTAGGTCCAAACACTGCTTTAAGAGCTTCATAAAATCTTCTATGATCACCCAGATCTGCACAGCGTTGTGTCTTTTCTGCTATATTGATCCACCACTTGTTCTGCATGTCTCGGAGTTTTTGTTGTAGTTTACTACATGTGAGGCGGAAAGCTGCTTTTCTTACATGGCAGGTTGGCTAGGTGAGGTATGCCTGGTGAGCAGCTCTCTTCCTTGCCAACAGCTCCTGGATCTCTTGGTTGTTTTCATCAAACCAGTCTTGATTTTTCTTGTGGGAAAACCCGAGGGATTCTTCTGCAGATTGGAGGATACTGTTTTTGATATGTTGCCAAAGCACTGTAGGAGAAGGATCTGTAGGATGGTCTTCAAGTTTCATTTGTAGATTTGCCTGGAAGTTGTCTCTCATGGTAGCTTGTTGAAGATTGTTGACTTGGAGTCTCTTCTTTAGGATGCCACCCCTCTTAGGTTTGGACTTGAGATGAAGATTTAGTTTACATATGACGAGGCGATGATCTGTTTGGCATTCTGAACTGGGCATCACTCGGGTATGACGGACATCACGAATGTCTCTCTGACGGACTAGAACATAGTCAATGAGGTGCCAATGTTTGGATCGGGGATGCATCCAGGTTGTCTTCAAGCTATCTTTCTGCTGAAAGATTGTGTTTGTAATAGTCAGCTGTTGTTCTGCACAGAACTCTAGCAGGAGGTGTCCGTTATCATTGCAATTTCCAACACCATGCTTGCCTAAGACACCTTTCCAGGCTTCAGAGTTCTTTCCTACTCTGGCACTGAAGTCACCAAGGATAATAATTTTATCTTCTACAGGGACTTTTTGTATGAGTTGGCGTAGGTCTGTGTAGAATTTGTATTTCTCTACAGGGTCGGCTTGCATAGTTGGGGCATATATACTAAAGAGAACAACATGTGGGAGGCGTAAGGAAATAATGCGATCAGAGTGTCCTGTTCGCAAGGTTTCGAGTTTGGAGGCAATGGAGTTTTTAATCATAAAGCCTACTCCTGAAAGATGTTTTTCGGTTTTGGGTTTGCCAGACCAGTAAAGTGTGTAGCCGGCGCCATGTTCTTTAAGGCTGCCTTCCTCATGGAAGCGAACTTCACTAAGAGCAGCGATGTCAATATTAAGCCGTGATAGTTCATGGGCTATTAGGGCAGAATGACGCTCAGGCCATCCACTATCTTCAGAGTCTTGCATGGTTCTGATGTTCCAGCATGCAAGTGTCAGTTTATTTACACCTTTGGAGGCCGGTGTGTGCCTTTGTTTGTTTGCCTTGGTTTGACCGCAACAGAAGATTCCCGTTGGCCGCGGCTAGCCAACCAGGTAGTTGGGGATGAGCTTTCGTTAGGCCACCTTTTCTAGGCCCCTCTCCTTATGGAGCAAGCAGTGCTCTCCTTAAAAAAGGCTGCTTGGTCGTTCAGGATGCTGCCGAACAAGACTGTCATCTCCCGGGTCAGCCTCGAGCGACCAATGTCCTGAACCGCCTGCATGCAGGGTTGGGGCTGCGGCTTCCAGTGCATCTTTACACCTGCTGGTTTCGTCCCTCGCCTGTCGCTACAGGGCTTTTTTGGAACTGGATTTGTCCTTCGAGCCTGTGCAATGGATTTTTCTGGTGGAGCGCAGCGTGCACAGAACTGGCCTCACCCTTTAAACCAGAGATTCATCTGCCATGGCCTTGCAAGCATGGACGTGGCAGCGAGGTCCTCGGGCCGTAGGTTTGATTAGAGTTTCCTTCTCTTAGATGGTTGACCTTACAGGGTTGGACGAGCACCATCTGCCCGGGTTTGGGATTAGAGTTTTCCTTCTCCTAGGACGGTTGCCACAAGGCTAGAGAGCCCATCCTGCCCTTTGACGCTCTTTGTCAGACCCTTCGGTTTTGACCTGTCTGGCATGGGAGACCCTACTGGTGGCTATTATACCACCGCCAGCATAGCTCAAAACATCATTAGGGTACGCAAGCCTCTCTCCCACGACAAGGGGGCGTCAATGGAGAGGAGGCATAGCGAATAGCTATAGAAAAAGGTAGTCACTGCTTTCAATTTCAAAGCAACCACTCATCAGTGAGTATTTGACATCTCTGGAGATCCATTGTCAATCATAAAAATCTCCTGAAATGCTTTGTTCTCACTCAAAATCTTATCACCTCAGGGCATGTTTTTGGGTATAAATAGTAGCCCGAAACTGCACCTCAGTGCACACAATTCCATTTCCTGGGGACACTCTGCCCCTCTGCGTAGCCATTCCTGCCTCATCTATCCATGCTGCCAGTCTGCATCGAGACTTCGGACTATAGGACAGGTTGTATAACCCACAGAAATCCTTCTATTCCTTCTATCCAAACACCTTCCATCTTTCTTTAGTTAGCCTTGTGTGAATGCTTCTCTGTATGAATGTGTGCATGATTGGTATTATCATTTTTGAAACGTTAATAAAGATCATTGTAAACTCGTCATATTGTGTGTGTCCATTTAGAGTTAGTAGGGGTAAACATAGGTGTAAAGATCCCATCGTTGCCCCCTCTCACATTGCTAATTGAGTTGCTGCTGATTTCTCCAATTAATTAAAAAAATGATCTTGTGTGGAATTTCCACATCACTAGTAATTTGGGTAGCAACAGTGCCAAAAAGCATTGTTGGTGGTAGGGGATGAGGGGGGGGTAAGGGGCAGGAGAAAGTTGTAGTTGAGAGGAAATCTTGTTAAGTGCTCATAATCTGACTGTTAAAAATGACATTTCCTAGAATCTTTTCTGGTCTTGACATCAAGCTGACCATCAAGCTTGCCAGGTCCTCCCCCTCCCCTCTTTGACGGCAAAAATATTTGCCTACCTCCGTTCTGCAGGGGCATCACTTGTTCTCCAAGAACTCTCAAAGATTATAGACAAATGCTCTGAAATTACATCTGCCAGTTCCTTTGATATACTTGGGTACAGTTTATCTGGCTCTGGGGGCATGTGAGGCTCTAAAGAGTTGTAAGCCATTTAGACATGAAAAATTAGATGCAAAGTACAGTATAGGTTTGTTGACACCTGGCTTGATAGCTATACCTAAGGATCTTAGTAGGTGAGAAACTAAATATAAGGCAACAGAGTGAAGCTGTAGCAAACAAAAGCCAATGCAGTTTGGAATTCATCAACAGAATGACAATGTCCAGATCAAAGGAAGTAGTAGTTCTACCCTATTTTGCTTCTACCAGAGCTCACATGGAGTACTGTGTCCAGTTTTGGACACCACAGTTCAAGATGGTCAGAGGATGGCAACCAAGATGGTAAAGGGCCTGGAAACGAAGCCCTATGAGGAAGGCCTGAGCAGCTTGGAAAAGAGAAGCTTGAGAAGTGATTTGATAGCCATCTTTAAAAGGCTGTATATGGTTTAGTATATGCCTATTCTAGAGATCATCTCATCTGTTATCTCATCTTGTGATGGAATGTAGTGGTTGGTCAATTATAGTATCCTACCTGACATGCTGCAACTTTTGTAATATGAGCAAAAGAAAATCTGAATATCAGATGGCATTAGATCATAATGAAGCTTTATTGAATTGAAAAGTCTTGGGTTTGGGGTACTTTCTAAATGAGTTTTTTAGATATATTTTTAAATTAAGTGTGATTTTGAATGTTTTTTGTAATCTTTTTGCCATTTACGTCTGTACTTATATGAACAGATATTTTGCTGTCTTGTAGTCTGTTTGCAATGGTTTATGGCTAAAAGTAATAGCCATACGTTGGTTTGGCTTTTATAATTTCATACAGGTTGTTTCTTTAAAAGCAAAATAGTATGGGATATACTAACAAAAAACTATGCTAAGTTCCTGTTTAACTGCAATGTCCAGAAAAAAATTCATAATTGTACAGCCTGGAAAAAAAAAACTATGTTACTGAATATATTTATTTACTGAATGTTTGAATTTGTTGATCAGGATATGAAACATTTACATTTCAAAGTTATCCTTGTAGGTGTAGGATATAGACAGGACACCACCACTACACGTACATTATTGACATCATCTTCATGTTTAGGCTGCTTAACATAAAGGAATTTACCGTTGCGGCAAAGATTTGTTTTGCCTTTAAAGGCAGACTTCCATATTAAACTTCTAGACATAAATAGAATAAGATGTTTTGACAACATTTTTCTCCCACACCCACACCAGAGCTTGCTCTTTTGTTTCAGTTGCATTTGTAATTTTAGATGCAGTCCTATCATACTCAATTGGAAGTAAGTTCCACTGAACTCAATGCCCCTCATTTTCAACTCAACACATATGGGATTGTGTTCAAGAACACAAGAACAGAACACCAATAGAGCATAGAAATGGTGTATAGAGCCCAATACTTTGCACATTTTCTAAGAAGTAAATTCTACTAAATTCAATCTGGCATATATATAAACAATTACATTTCCAAATGGAGGTCTTCTCACACTAGCAATTATAAGGCACTAGGCCACTCTTCTGTCATTTAATCAAGAATGGGGTTCCTGCAGTAAGGATAAGAAGAAGAAGAAAAGGTGAAAGAGGTAATGAAAGAACAAGAGAGTATTACAAGTAGAAAACAACAACATCTGAAGCCCCTATAAAATTCATCAAATGAGTCAGGGTTGGATGAAAGTCTAATTTGAAACTGTTTATGTGTGTGTATATAGAGCAGCCAAAACAGTGCTGTTCCACATAGCATTCAGTGTTTGAAATAGCTGGTTTAACTGTTTCAAAACGATTCTAGGGTTGCTTTTAGACTGCTTTTAGAAGGTTTTTTATTTAATAGATTGTCTTAATGTTTTTTTTTAATATCTTTCAATTGTTTTAATTGGTTTTTATTTGTTCATTGCCTTGGGAACCTTTGTGGGCTGGGAGGCAATACAGAAATACTTTAAATAAATTAATAATAATAAATATAGCAGTGATGGGCAAGCAACAGCAATCTGGGGGCCAGTTTTGCTCCCAGGACATGCCATGAGCCACACCTCCTCTAAAAATATTTCCATCACATTTTCCCCCCAAAATGGGAAGTGATTTTGGCAGCTCAATTTATGTTTTGAAAAAAAAAATCCAAACAAACCAGAAGATCCACCACCACAACACACACATGCACTAAAGCAAAGCATCAGAGCCTCTAGCGCAGCCTTTCTCAACCTTTTTACCCCAGAGGAACCCTTGAAATAATTTTCAGGTCTCAGGGAACCCCTGCCTAAAAATTATTATATTTAGAGCTAGATAAATTTATTTTTATCTGTTGTTAGATGTCAGAATAAATATGCCCTGTTCAGAGAATAATGTTACCGAGACTGTGTAATGACCTGAAAGGACTGAGCCATCTTAATAGCAAGGAGTTATTTTGTTTTATTGTAAGTTTTGGTAATGTAGAAATCAAAACAAGGTGAATCTACATCTTCAGTGCCAATTAATGGCCTAGTTCTGATGAAAGCTCTATAGTGTTGTTGTTTTTTTTTGAAGTTTTCTTGTTTTTACCATTCCAATAAAGCAAAAGCCTTTAATTGACTATTATTGTCAAGAGATGTACTACCTTGTTATTGAAGTATTTTTTTCTCACTATAGTTCTCATGGAAGGTATGCTAAAATACTTCCAATTCACTTAACAAGAGTGGGGAATCCTGCAAGTCTTCTACATTCATCTGACCTCTGCAAAAGAAGCCTCTTTTTAGGTATCAAAATAACTTTTCTTTCCAGAGATGGAAGATTTTCTTTCTAATCTACGTAGACCTATGTGAACACATCTAATACCTACATTCAGAAGTCTGCAGTTTTGCTCTTTAGAATGTTTCATGTGTGCTAATTGAAACCATGTGATTAAAGTGTGTACAGAATTTGGGGTTTGAATTTTATTATTATTATTATTATTATTATTTGTAAGAACTGTAGCAATAAATATCATGAAAACAGTCGGGAAGAGTGACGAAGGGAAGGCAGTTCACGAGAGCCTATGACTCTGGGTTTCTGTATTTTCAGCAGACAAAACCTGCATATTTTAAAATATTTTTTCAGTAATAATCCAGAATAGAAACTTGCCTTTTCCCTACCCACTTTTCTGTCTCCACTGGTGATCACAATGTGGTCTCAGGAAAACTATAGCAACTAACCAAAGAGAATTATGTGGTTTTAATAGCTTAGTATGAAAGGAGATCCATTTGTCAAGGGTGTATTGAAAACTGGGATACTTCAACATCTACAAATTGTTCTAATCATGCTGTTTATCAGTGGTTTGAATGTGTACTGAAAAGTTTCACTGTGTTTACTCTCAGGATTGTGAGCTCTGGGATATAAAAGTCAGTCAGTTAAGAGAGTCAATTGGTAAATACTGTACATCTGAATTATCTTAGTCGGTTGTAAGTACATCCATGCATCTGAGGAAGTAGTTCAAGGAGATTATCAGACAGGAACACAAAAAGTGTTCCTGTCCCACAATTTCCAGACCTGTCCCTGTCCCAGCACAATAACCCTCCCCATCAGATTTACTTTCCCTCCCATCCAAAGGCAGCCCAGGAATGAACAGTGCTCTAACGAGCTCTGTTCACTTCCTCGACTGAAATCCCACCCATTCTCATGAGAAGACGCGAGCGCTGGAAATTCAAAAATAAAAAGAAAACTACACACACAAAAAAGTTCAGAAAAGCACGTACACACACTAAAAAAAATAAGAAGTAACCCCAGGAGGGTACAAAAAAAGAGGGTAGCCTACCTGGTTCTCACAATCCCACCTGGAAGTGTTCTGGCAGGACTACCCATTGACGTTGGAATCACAAGACAAAAATGGCATGAGGTTTCAGATACTGGCAATGCCAGAACCAAAACGGAATGGGCAATCCATTTACAGCTTGGGCCCATCAATAAAAAGAAATGCCAGAATAATGACAGCAGAATCAAAAAGGATGACGTTGTGTGATATTGGGTCTTTTTGTGTTCTGCTGTCATTATTCTGGCACCACTTTAGCCACGTCTGATAATCTCCATAGTCTATGAAAGCTTATACTACAGTTTCTTTCTCTCAGTCTCAAAGGTGCTACAAGATCCCCTAGCTTACTCATATTCCAGACTAACACAGATATGTCTGAGTTGTAAATACTATATGTATTTCCAACAAAACTGGTGTTAAAAACCACTTGTTCTAGAGTACGTATTTTGAATTCAGCAGGACTACAGTCAAGTGGATTTAACTTTTCAGCCTTTGAACAGTTAGAATCTAGTAAAAGGAGATCCTCGTTTGCATGGTATTGTAACTTAATAATAAAAAGTTCCTTGTGATTAATGTAATAACTTTGCTATGTCAGTGAACACCCTGTCCCACGTATATAAACCTCTAAGGGAAAAAGCTTTATCCTGTTGGGGAAAGATTTCTTCTACCAAGACTTTGTTAACAGCCATTCATGAACTTCTTAAAGCGAAAGTCCTTTTTTATTTGCTTTCAAGAAATAAAATAAACACATTCTCTTTGATCATTAACCAACTCTTTCTTGTTAATATGCACAGGACTTTTATGTTTCAGTGTTGATTATACTTATAATTATTTGAAAAGTGATCTTGTTTTAAATTTTTTAGTTTTTTCTGACTTTTAGATAAACACAGGCATATTTTTCTAATGAATAAAAATAAATTTCACACAACATTGCAAAACACAGCAAAGATAATAATGTGTAGGCGTCAGTGTGTTCCAAAACAAGACTCTCTGGGGGCCTCTTTTAACACACAGCTACGTTAAAATCATGTTCTGAAAGCCTCAGGAAACCCCTACTCGAACCCACCCTTTCCTGAAACTGGTGAAAGTATTTTTAAAAAGACTGCAGTGAAAAAGATTACTGCAAACATACTGCCAAACCAGACTTTTGGGGGTTACTATTGCCAATTGTTTCAACTTGCCATATATTGATAATGCCAGTGTTGCTAATAATAATGTTTAATGATATGCTAAAGACACCAGAATAAATGTAATGAAGAACATAAGTATTTCCCAGCTAGAGTAGTAACTAGGGCAAATGTGCAACAATATGGTTTAATTGTAAATTGTAAAAGCTTCTGCTTTGAAAAATATTTTGTTACTGTACAAGCTCAGAAACAGAAAGACTGGTATCTAAACTGCACATACATGATGCTGAAACGGAAGCTCTGACAGTTTCAATCAAACAAGGTATCGTACTTAGAGCTGCCAGACCCAGATTATCCTGTTGTTTCAGACCAAAATAATGATACATAAGGATGACCCCTTGTGAAGTTACAGGAAGCAGGCCCCGATGATGTTAGAAGGACAGACCCTTTTGATGTCATTAAATATGATATTAGGCATCAATCACAGTTACACAGTATACCATTCAAATAAAAAAACCCCACCAAGCCTAAATAATAAAGAAAATGTATATATTCATACAGTGCATATATACATATATATGGGTCTTGAGCTCTTGTCTTTTTTCCTGTCTGTGGGTGGGGGCCTGGAACCAAACCCCCATTGATGGAAAGGGCCTTCTACACTTTTCAAGGCACTGGTCTCACCCTGAGATTCTTTCACTGTTGCCCTGAGAACTGGAGAAGAGAGTCCAGGCCCTTGGATCTGGAAACTCTAATTCTACAGGAGCTATCTATAATATCTCAAGATATGAATAATTCTTCAGTTACTTCTTCAACACTGATAGATATTGCCCATAGCATATACTGTACATTCTACATTTTGTACTCTACTATATGTATACTTGCATATCTTTCTTGCTTGCTTTTATTTATTGTACTTTTAGATCACCAGAGTTTTCTGGGCAGTGTGCAACACATTTAATATATATGTACAGTATTTAAAATGATATACAGTAGAAATTATTTTTTTTCATAAGATCATATGTAAGGGATTTATAAATTTAATGTCTTCATTCTAAGGAAGAATTTTATACACATGACTAATAATCCACAGGAACGAGATTCCAGTGCATCGTAGACAGAACAGGGACAAACAAAGTTTATTGTCCTAAAGCAACTATTTGACTACTGAGAAAACAAAATACTGGGAATGTAATAATGATAAACGATCACTAGAGGTTGCTCAGTAGCTAAGCATGCTAAAATGGTGGTGCAGTAAGTGGCCGCTTGAAGTGCCAGCTCTGTTTCAGCATCATGTATGTACAGGTTAGATACTCTTCTTCCTCTTCTTCTTCTTCTTTTTCTTCTTCTTCTTTGAGCCTGCATGGTAGCAATATTTTATCAATGTGAAAATGGTGTAGATTTGGGCATTCAGTTATAGAGTGTCTAAATCAAAAAGTACAGGAAGCATTTCAGGGCCAAATGAAACACGATACGGGAGAGGCATTAATGCATCTTCCGATGTTCTTTTTTCATTTCCTGAAAGCAGCTGTGAGGGCAAGGCCCTGAACTGGATTGGTGCCATGGCTCTGGGGTAGAATATCCTAACCTTCCCACTCACACCACACCATGGCCTCACCCAAATCTCCTTCCACAGAGGGGAGCACGTACACTCATACTGTGCATGGTAAATTTTTCACTATGCAATTAAAAGGGGGCAGCTGGGTTGCTATTTGGATTAAGGCTGCGACACAAGAGGAAGTAATATAACCCTTTCTGATATACAGTTGTCCCTCCATACCCATGGATGTGGCATCCACGGAGGTAAGTATTCACAGCTTGAAAATATTCTTAAAAAAATAATAATCCAAAAAGCAAATCTTGATTTTGCCATCTTATATAAGGGACACCATTTTGCTATGCCATTGAATATAATGGAACTTGAGTATTCATGGATTTTGGTATCCATGGGGGGGTCCTGAAACCAAACCCCAGCGAATATGAAGGGACAACTGTAACCCCTTCTTCTTGCACTACAGCCTTGATCCAAATAACCTTCCCCCCTCCCTGACCCTGGCAGCTTTGTGGAAGTGAAAAATTCCCCTTTGGTCTGGCCCTGCAAGGCTGTAAAAGATAGTAAGCCCCATGAGGAATGGCTTAGGGAGCTGGGTAGGTTTAGCTTGGAGAAGAGAAGACTGAGAGGTGATAAGATAGCCAGCTGTCTTTAAATATTTGAAGGGATGCCATGTTGAAAATGGAGCAAGTGTTTTTTTTTCTGCTGTTCCTGTGATAGGACACAAACCAAATGACAAGAAAAGAGATTCCACCTAAACAATAGGAAGAACTTTGTGATAGTAACAGCTCTTCAGCAGTGGAATAGACTCCCTCCTTCAGACTCTCCTTCTTTGGAGGTCTTTCAACAGAGGTTGGATGATAATCTTTTGGGACTGCTTGTGTTTTCTTGCAGGGCTGGGATTGGACAAGATGGCTCTTGCGGTCCCTTCCAGTTTTATGATTCTATTATTCTGTGACCTCTACAGTGCTTTGCCAATGCGCATAGTGTCTTTTATAAAGTTATAAACTGTTGCATTTTTACTGGTGTGATCACTTGATTCCGTGATATGAAGATGATAGTTTGTGGATGATTTTGTGTTACTTTGACATACTGTTAGTGTGAAATTGCAGAATGCATTATTGGGCCACTGTGCCCATTTGCTATGTGTCAAAGACATAGGCAGAGAGAATAGGTTTGTGCAAGGAAAGCATGGTGAACATTAAAAGTTGCTGTATATTGAGTCAGACTGTTTCCCCATCAAGTCCAGTGTTGTCTTCTGGCCAGATTCTCAGGCACTGGTCTTTTCCACTGCTCCTGACTGAACCCCTTTTAATTGGAGATACCAGGAACAAAATATTTGACTTTCTGGGCTAAATCAACACTAATCCCACTCAGAGTAGAGTCACTGAAATGATTGGGACTTATTAGTCACAATTCACTTATGTCCCACTGATTTCATTGATTCCCTAGATAGGACTAATATTGGATTTAGTCCTCTTTATGCAAAGCATGCAAAGCGTGGCCAGAAGTCCCACCTCCTCCTCCGAAACATCCAGTCAGGGCGGGGAAGGCCCACCTGGATTGGCTGCCTATTTTGCACCCTCTTCCTGGCCTGCAATGCAGGCCGAGGAGAGGGAGAGGAATATGCTGGCCCCCATGCTGGAGGCCATGCGGCCACGGGGTGCTGGCCGGGCTGCAAAAGGCCCACTGGGCGAGTTGGTAGGCCCCCTTATATTGGTTGAACCCTATGTGGCTAATAGTGACATAACATGAATATACAGTTGTCCCTTCATATTTGCTGGGGTTTGGTTCTAGGACCCACCGTGGATACCAAAATCTGTGAATACTCAAGTCCCATTATATGCAATGGCATAGCAAAATGGTGCCCCTTATATAAGATAGCAAAATCAAGGTTTGCTTTTTGGATTATTAGTTTTTTAAGAATATTTTCAAGCTGTGAATACCTAAATCCGTGGATACAGAGGGACAACTGTATATTCTCTACATAGCTTCCATAGTTTTTGTACTTTTTTGTACTATGTTGCTTTTATGATTTTGTTTTGAAATTCACTGTTATATGGTTAATTCTTTGTAAGGCACCCTGATGAAATCTTCTGAAGGGAAGGTTATATACATCACATCAATCAAATCCATAAGATACCATTTTGGTAATGATAGTATACACTGCTATTTTTAAAAATAAATAAATCTGTCCCTGTGATATTTAAGAATGGGGGAGGGGATAAGAGTAAAAACAAGTACATGCTTTTCTTCTTCAACCCCATTTAGAGTGACACCTTTGCATTCAGATCACTTTAAATTGAAAATAATTTGTCAATTAAAACAATTCAATTTTGCTTCTTCAGTATTTCAGCTATTATACTTAAGTTGTAACTGAAGCACTACGTTCATTGGCAATAACAGTATTTATAAGAATGTTCAACAGAGACATATAAATGTTCTCTTGGTTTGTAGTATGGATGCAGCCTGAAACCTAGACACTCTTAACTACAACATAATACATGGAAATAGAATTTGCTATATGTCTGGCAATTTTATTAAGAATTTGTTCCATAGTTTTCTAAGAGTTCTATAAAATTCTCTACATCTGATACTGTTCTAAGCAGAACACATGAAATCCACTTTGGTGGGTCTTTTCCTGGGTTCCCATTCATCTCTGCCAATGCCTCTTAATCCAGACCCACAGCCAACACTGGCTTTCAGTCCTGGATCACCTTCAAAGCATGCTGAAAACTACACACTGCTTGTGAGATAGACATTCATTGTTCATTTTAGACATTCATTTTTCATTACTTGGAGACCACCAGCTCCTTTTTTTTCCTTAATCCAAGCCAGGATCATACTGTGAACGGCTAATGCAATAATTTTCTGTTCACTGTAAACCTTTGCCTTACATTTTGTCTTTTTATATACAGTATTTTTGTCACTTAGCATTTCTGTTTATTCTTTTCTATGTAAAATCCAATGAATGTGCACACATTTATTTAGATTTAACATTTTCAGAACCAGGAACTATTCTATTATTTATTTTATTGGCAAAAATAAATATGGCGCGGCTGCTTCCAAAGCTTCACGGACATGCCATGAAGGATCCCGGAAGAGGGACGGTGGCGTCCGAAAATGACCCCCTGCCACGCAAGAGCGCCGTTCCTCTCCCGGGACCTAATCCCGCGGTAGACACTGTTAAACGCTGTCTGAAAATCTCCTTACAAGTAACCCAAGGAGGGTCATAAAAAGTTTGTCACTTACCTGGGTGTCGCGATCTCATCTGGAAGTGTTCGCGCTGGACCGGCCACTGGCAGGGTAAGTACAGGGGAAAAAAGGATGTGAGGTTTCCCACGCCTGCTATGCCGGCAAAAAAAATGGTAGGGGGGGATCAATTGATGGCTTAAGTCATCAATGAAAAAATATGGGTTTTGGCAGGGACATAACTGGGAAAGGGCGATGTCATCTGATATGCGCAGCCTTTAGCGGTTATTTGGCGTCATTATGACACTGCATTTGATGTGTCTGATAAAGTCCTTAGTCTCTTGCAGCATAAAAAGCAGGAAGGAAGGAAGGAGAAAAAAGAAATGTGGCAGCACCTTTAAGACTAACTGGATTTTATTTTTTGCATGAGTTTCATGGATATAAATCCACTTCATTGATGCAGTACTAAGTGGTTTTAAGGCTTCAGGTATGAAGCATATTTATACAGTTGTGGGAGTGGGTAGAA
The DNA here is from genome assembly GCA_030847615.1 of Gambelia wislizenii. NCBI lineage: Eukaryota > Metazoa > Chordata > Lepidosauria > Squamata > Crotaphytidae > Gambelia > Gambelia wislizenii. The sequence goes on from JAUMIR010000003.1 coordinate 338,247,428, forward strand.
TGTAATAGGATTCAGAAAGATGCAAATCATGACCCTTGCCCTTTTTGAAGGGCTATGTAAGGTGATACAGGTCTTTCAGGGCTTTGGAGCAGTCAGTGCTGATGTTTGAAAGCAATAAATTGGCTTACCAAATATCAGTTTCCAACGGTTCAAAACTCTGAGATTTCTTTTGTTATATGTGCAGCAGTGACTCTTGTATTAATATATATATAGTGTGCCATCTGATAATGGATTGGAATCTGTGAATATAATTCAGTTCAGCAGTTTCTCTTTCTTTGTAATTTCCTTATTAAAGGACCACAACCTGTAAATTCCTTACTGGGTGTCCAGGAAGGTAGAAATGTTCTGCAACTGGCTTTGGGGCATTGCCATTTCTAATGTCAGATTTGTATCTATTATACTGGGTCAAAATAAACTGATCTGGGGAGCTGGTATCAAAAATCTCTGGTCGTGCCAGCAGCTTACAGAAAAAGGTTATGTTCATTCCAGTGTGTAATTCGGGTGGGGTGACTTAGCCAATAGCAGGTAGCAAACAAGTTAGAAACTCCCTTGAAGATGAAAAATACTCAATGGAACCTGCAGATGAATGGGTAATACTGACATTGTATAAGCCTAAGGGACCAATCTTTAGGTCAAATTTGTTGTCATGTATCTCCAAGTCAACTTGGACTTATGTCGACCCTATTCTCTCCCCCGCAATTTATTCAGAGTGGGTTTGCCATTGTTTTCCTTCCTTTAAGGCTGAGAGAGTGTGACTTGCCCAAAGTGGGTTTTGATGGCTGAGCCAGGATTTGAACCTTGGTCTTTCAGTGCCCTAGTCCAACACTCAAACCACTACACTATGCTGGCTTACTTAGGTCAAATACTGGTCAGTTTTTAAATTTAAAAAGATGCATTATCGATCCTGTCCAACAGCAGTTTTTCTGCTCTCTTAACTTTATGACAGTGTGTTGGAAAGGCCCTGTTTTACACTGATAGATATAACAAATGAGTCTTGCAACACCTTAAAGGCTAGCAAGTATTATTTGGCATAAGCTTTCATGGACAGGATCCTACCACATTGCGTATGCATGATGAACTGGGCTACTGTCTACAAAGTCTTACATCAAATTAAACTTTTTACTCTTTCAAGTACCACACAATATTTTGTTGTTTCCTGCAACAGACTAATACGGCTTCCCCACTGGAAAGTGACAAAAGTGTCACAAAAGATATATATTTGGGATAACATGAAAATTAGGGAGGTGATGTGAGATTTGGCAGTTCCGCTGTATCCCTCAGGGTAGGATACCTCTTTTAGCTTTTAGGGTGCAATGCTCGCTTACATTGCTGTATGTAACAGTAGAAATAGGACAAAGCTATAAAAGTTTCTTCATTAGACGTGTCTGTGTTTAAAGATTATTTTTTTGTACCTCAGCTTTCACGGGTCACTTCTCTTTTGTTCTTTCCCATGCTAAAAAGCCAAAGGAAACCATGTAATGCTATTCCTCTCGCTTTTTTACCAAGGCGGTGCGGAGCATTTAAAAAAAAATAATAATAAAAAATAAAAGGGCTGGTTATTAGTCCCCTGTGGATTCTTTGAGATCTACTAGAAGAGTGTTTGGGGTATCTTCTGAATGTTATTTGATAAAAGCTGAGGCTAGATACCCTGCTGTTCTTAAAGAGCATGCTGAGGCAAACCACTGTTAGGATATGCACGAGTGCAGATTTGTTTATTCTTATTTCTCTGCTTGTTTCCCTGAACACATATGGTCAATGTTTTTGTTTTGACTAATTTTGAATTGCTTTTTTTAAAAACGCCACAATGTGAGAAAAGATGTTAAATGACCTAATCTTTGTTTAAGGATTATTTGTGTATGAACGAAGGAAAATATAGACATGCTGAGGGAGTATTCTAACTGTTCACATCCATATTCACTGATACAGCCAGAAGGAAATGGACTTTCTTCACAGATACTCAGTTAACGCTTTTAAGGAACAATGTTTAACTTCAATAGCAGTGCCTATTATAACAACCTTTAAATTCTGCATGGGAAGTAAATATCTTCAAGCAGTAACCAAAACTGTTTACAAAAGACATTCAATCACATATACCCTTCCAGTTCTACATATATAGGTTCTTGTGAAACTCAACCCTTTACTTTCCACCAAGTCTTTTGCAAGATGTAGCTTTCTACTACATTTAGCAGTTTCTCTTTACTCTTGCTAAATTAATATTTGTTACAGTGTGTATTGAGCAAGTCACTCTACTCTCAGCCTCAGAAAATCCCATTATAGGTTCATCTTAACATCGCCATAAGTTGGGAGCAACTTGAAGGCACACAACAACAGCAAATATTGAGAGCCAGCATGGGGTAGTGGTTTGAGTATTGCACTTGGACTTCAGGAAAATGGAGTTTGAATCCCTGCTCAGCCATGGAAACTCACTTTGGGCAAGTCACACTCTGTCAGCCCCAAAGGAAAGCAATGACAAACCTCCTCTGACTAAATCTTGCCAAGAAAACCCTGTGATAGGTTTGCCTTAGGGCTGCCATAAATCAGTAGTGACTTGAAGGCACACAACAATCACAACAACAATAGCAACAACAACTGTGTATATTCCATGCCCAACATGGTGCTATGTCATGAGGGAAGGGAACATGAACAAACGCTTATGTATTTCTTGTACAATATTGTTTTTGTCATATGTCCTGCTAAAATGTGTATTCTTGAAACCAAAATCCACAAAACAGTGAAACCTTTATTGGTCAATCAAAATGTGCAAACACTTCATGCAGGTTTTCGAAACTCCACAGGCTTCTTCATCAGGCAAAAGATGTTTAAAAAATACAGGAGAAGAAAAGAAAAGTGATGGTGTTGTAGTCACAGGTTTATATTTTGTAGCAGATGTTGTTTCTGTTGTAGTTCAGTTGGTCTGGAGGGATCTCAGTGCACTCCTCTTTTTTGGCCATTTTGGGACCAAGACAAAGGACAGCAAAATTTAAACCCCATTAACAGCAGTAAAGTAACTCCTCTTAGAATACAGGGTGTCTCTGTTTCCTGTACAGCCATAGGCCCCATTCCCACACAGAAAATTCTCAGGAAGTCTCTGTACTGTTAAACTTGAAAAAACTTTTAGGTTATGTATAGATAAAACTCATCCAATTACAGTTCTATAGAAAAAGTTTTACCTTTGCTGGTATAACTGAAGGTAAAGGGATTTTCCCACCCCCCACAAGAACAATCTAGACCAAATATTTGGTGGTTCTAGTTTTCAGATGGAATAAAACATGCTTTGATTGTGTATTCTTGCATAATTTAAGTCAAGATGCACAATTCCCACAGTCTTTGTTTTCATGTATGAGGGCCTAGTTTTCAAAGTGCCTGTTCAGCCAAGATCATTTGATAACAGTTGTCACCACTTAAAAATTCCAGAAAAGCATCTTTCTCAACTGGATTTTAAAAAACAATGCCAGTGAAAGTTTACCAGTTTTGAACGTGCTCATAAATACTTCTAAATAAACAGAAACATTTTGTACCAACTGCAAGCTGCCTTCATAAAGCTTTAAATCCACCTCTGATTTAAAGCAATCAATGTGAGGCCAAGAACAATCTGATTGCCAAATAAAAGAATATAGACTTTATTTATACAGTATATATCCTGATCCTTAGAAAGCTTAGGGTGGCTTATGTGGAATTTCCAGGGGTTGTCTAGATGGTGAAAATAATCCTAATAGAATTCGCAGAGAATACCTTTTGTCCCAATGAGGTGCAAAGATTTGCAGTATTCGGAAAGAGGGGGCCAAAACCTCCAAATACTGTGAGGAAAAAGCCTTGACAGCTTTTCCCAAAGTTTTTAAAATAATACGTGGAAATGCACATTACCACTCGTTTGGACATCCAGTTCAGAAAACTGCACATTCATGGCGAAGATGGAAGTTGACAGTGGATTGGTCAGACGTGCAGGTGGAGGGCAGGCTTTCCAGCAAAGAAGGGGCTGGAAGCACCATTTTCACATTTTGTACTATTGATTGTGTGCTTTTTTGCTGCGCCGGGGTGACCAAAGAGCTTTTTGTAAGTGGGAGATCACACTTGCACACCTTTGATTTACAAGTTAAAAAATATATACTGGAAGCAGCGATAACACATGCGGAGAATAATAGTGCGCTGTATGCTCGACCACCATCTTGATTCGCAGGCACGGCTCCATGAGCACTTCAAACGCAGATAGCTTTGCATACACTCAATAGTGCCAAAAAATGTGGAGACAAATGAGCACTGCTGCAAATTTGCAAGAATGCACATCAACCTGCATTATTTCTTCTCGTCTAGACAAGCCCCCAGAATTCCCAGAGTCATCAGGTCTGCATTTGAATGGGGTCAGCAGTGCTATGCATCTGTTTCTTCCACTTTAATTACTGGACCACATTTGGTGTGCTACAATTGATCAGAAGAGCTCCTAAATTTGGTCAAAAGACTCAAGCAATTGGCATTAGAATATTCTGGATGCAGCTCAACGAGATTTGGAGCTAAACAGTTTGATTAATGTTCATTAGAGTAAACAGAACTCCAGGTGAGCAGCAGGAAATAAAAGAGAAATCTTTAGGAAGAGGGATCTTGAGGAAGCTGGAACAAACAGTATAAATTATCTTTTAAATGTGTCACATATTAGGACAGAGAAAGGGGAAGATCTGATTCCAGTCTAGTGCCTGATTGTCAAAAAAGAGATTCCTTTCACTAACAGAAGGCAACAACAATTAAAAAAAAAGGAAAAGTACATCCTCACTGCATGGGTCTTCCAATAAGTCTGTAGCCATGACTGCATCTTCCACTTCTAAAATATTACATGCAAGATATTAAATAATATTTTATGAAATAATGAATGTCAGGAAATCTTTCTTCTCTCATCCATTCTTCACTCTGCTTCCCATTCTGTCCAGTTCCACAAACTGCACTAGATGTTTAAATAAAGTGTGTTTAGATCACTAAATTAAAAAAAAAAAATCCAGCAAAGATTGCTTGCATTTTTCTTGATATTTCTATGTATCACACCCATGGAAAATGCCACATAGAATCATATGTTCCATGCTGTAATAACAAAGACTGCTGTTTCACTTCACTTTAAAGGAAATGGGCCTTTCTCTCATATTGAGTGACTTTATGACCCACCCATCATCCCACACCTCTATATTAGCATGGTGCAACCTCCTGTTAAGTAACTTCCTGGAGATACGGGTGTGGAGGTGTGTGCCTTCAACCGTCATAGAAAGAAAAAGGAATGATCCATTGGTTTGCCCTGGGGGTGGTTGCTCATTTCAAATCTATCTGAAATACTTTTCTGCCATACTTTAACTTTTCTGGATCAATCAGGAAGCTTTTCAGCTCAGTGCATTTATTCCCAGGTTAGCCTCTAGCTTTATGCTAACACAATAAGCTATGTTCCTAGTTATTGCTTTTTTCCCTGTGTCAGCCATCATTTGTTTTATATCCTGTTTTTCTAGGTTGCGTTACTCTAAGAGGTAGGGGGTGATTTAGAGCCCTGCCTGTAATGCCAAAATCTCTATTATTGGATTGGATGGTCCTTGTGGTCTCTTCCAACTCTATGATTCTATGATTAGCTCAGAGGGAAGCCTGTGAGAGGAGGGTAACTTCAGGGATCTTTTCATCTGTGTATACCAGTATTAACTGTAGAGAGTACTCCAGCTAAAAGTGGAATGAAGTAATATTTTATAGGAAAAGACCAAAGTGAACTCATACACCCAACACATGTGCCTAAGGACTTTATCAGACAAGCCATTTTTATGCCAGCAAAAAGAACACCCCCCCCACACTTACCTTCTCTCCTGGCAAAGGCTTCCTCCATTCAGTTCCTCATTCAAAATCCCACAGATTCTTGCGAGAAGACACTCCTGCTGGAAATTCAAAAATAAAAACAAAAATAAGAAAGTTAAACTTTTAAAAAGCACTGGAACACACTTTAAAAGTCCCAAGTAAACTGGGGAGGCTCATAAAAAGTGCATCACTTACCTGGATGTCGCAATCTCATCTGCAAGTATTCTGGCTGGACCGGCCGTTGACACTGCATTCACATGAGTTAAATGGCATGAGGTTTCAGACAATGGCAATACCAGCACTAAAGTGCCACCAAGGATCTATTGACGACTTCAGCCATCAATAAAAAGGTACATGTTTTGGCCAGGACATAAATGTGAAAAGGCGATGTCATCTGATATGTCCCTTTCGCATTTATGTGGCATCATTATGACAGTATATTTAGTGCATCTGATAAAGTCCCAAGAACCCTACAAGGCTATAGTAGAGTAAGACAGAAAGATTAGATACAGGGAGAGATTCGGGAATATAGGGTGATAGTTACTAGTCATGGAGAGAAGAGCTTCGTGCAGTGAAGATACTCAGACAGGCCTTGAGGGTGGCACAGGAGGTTCCTATCTGGGGCTCTCCGAGTAACAGAGTGGCCAGGTTCGTCCGTCATGGCACATCTTTCTATAGTTGGGGGACTAATATTTATACCACATTTCAGATCCTGAAGGGGTACTCTGGTTGTGACAAAGCCTGGAAGGCTTTCCCACTGGATAGATAAATCAAATTAAAACTCAACAATTGCTTTAATGGCCAGGAGACAGAAATTGATGAGTTTACAACAACCTCGCAAGGTACAAAAGGAAGGGGTATTGGAAAGATTTCCATAGGAATAGACTTGGGAATGGTCACTTAATTGTTTGGTTAAATGAATCATTGGTAAGGTACCCAGGGCTGGAAGAAAGGATTAACACATACCTCCTTAATGACTGTGTTTACTAAGGGGTTTCTGCACAATCCTAATATGGTCTTTCTTGCCATACTATTTCTAAGACATATCGCAGGTCATTGTGATCTCCAATTGACCTTTGGCCCCAGCCAACCTGACCCTGAAAAGTGTCCAATATTTCCAATTATGAGATATCGTGAGGAGGGGGTAGTAGGGAATACTGACAGTTGATACCTCCAGCCTCACCTTCTGCTTGCTTTCCTGCTGTTGCATCTCACTAAGCATTTCTGTTTGATAGGGTTGGCTGATTTAAACCAGGGTTGGTTTAAATCAAATGACTTTAAAAAACCAATCCTGGGTTTTAAAAATTGATTATTTATATTCAAGTCTGTGCCATAGTCTCATTTTACCTCAAATTAACATGAGTTAATTAAGAACAAGAACCATAAATAAGAGAATATACAATAATCCAAGCTGCTAATTTTGCTTCATAGTCATAACTTCATTTGGCAAGCCCAAATAATTAGGGGAGAAAAGTATTTGGAAGAGCATTGTAAAATTACATATATAGAGAATTTAGGGATATTCCTTCTTTTGTCACTGAATATTAAAACATCTTTATTAGTATTTTTACCTTTAAAATTTCAGGTTAGATATAAAGATTCCCTTTGTACCTTAATTAGAACAGATAATTGGAATAGGAAATCACTATTGAATACCAATTTATCTACATACATTTTCCTATCAGCCTTTGATGAAGTTGCTGTGAATAAAATAGCAGATGGATGGTGAGAGGCAGTAAACTTTTGAGCCAGTGGTGCATGCCTTGTGGTGCATGCAGTTATATCCCATGTAGATATTACAGGGAGGAAGGAAAGAAAATTAACTGCAAAGATGGAAGCAGAAGGATACATAATTGTCTGCTGCAATGCATGTGTACTATCATAGAATCATAGAACTGTAGAGTTGGAAGAGACCACGAGGGTCATCCAGTCCAACCCTCTGCCACGCAGGAAATCTTAATCAAAGCATCCCCGACAGATGGCAATCCAGCCTCTGTTTAAAGACCTCCAAGGAAGGAGACCCCACCACACTCACCAACTACACCTGCAGCAAGTGCAAATTGGTGGCTCTCTTGGAAGAGAAGGTCAGCGTACTACAACTACTGTACATGTTGAGACTCTTCAGTGCATCAGAGAACATGAGGACTTCCTAGATAGAACACAGGGAGAATTGATCCTACAAAACCAAGAGGAAGAAACTGCCAAGAAGGCCTGCAACAGTGAGCAAACACCTTGGAGGACAGTCACTGTCAGGAAAAGACCATACAGAAGGGATTCAGAACCTCCCCAACTAAGCAGTCACTTCCTACATCTTCAGGAGGAGAGCAGCAGTGAAGATGACAGGGAACCAGGATAGCACAGGCCAAGGAAGGAGTAAAGGTAACCACCAACCACAACAGGAAGAAAAGAAAGGCCCTGGTGGTTGGGGACTTATTGCTTAGGGGGTATAGAGTCACCTGTGTGCCAGACTGACAAGATGAATCAGGAAGTGTGCTGTTGTCCTGGAGCACACATCCAGGATGTCCCTGACAACTTGCCAAAACTCATCAAGAACACAGATCAGGACCTCTTTGTGCTGACATTCTGCAGCAATTTGACATTCTGCAGCAATTTCATCACTTGTGATGAAACCTGGATCTTCCAGGTATCAGTCTCATTATTTACTAGACAGACTCGAACATAGGTCAAAAGGTCCTGCTATCTGTTGCCCCCTCACGCATAGCCAAGCTGAGTATATTAATTCCCCAAATTAATATCAATATTTGAGGGGTCTTCAAGACCTCTGAGCATTTAGGTAACAGAAGCAATTGCCTAGACAGGTGGTGGGGTCTCCTTCTCTGGACATCTTCAAAAAGAGGCTGGACAGCCACTTGCTGGGGATGTTTTAGCTGGTGATCCTGCATTGAGCAGGGGGTTGGGCTCAATGGCCCATGAGACTCCTTCCATTTCTATGATTCTGTGATTCTTGCTGTGCTCACACTATGTGCACTAAATGGTGAAATCTATCATCATCATCATCATCTCACATGTTTACTCTTTCAATCTCTCCTCAAACACAGACTTTACAGTGCCATCCACTCATGTCTACTTAAACATAAGTCTGGCTTGTGGGGGAGGGGTGTCCCAGCAGATGAAGAAATTTTTGACCTAGTACATTTAAGACCACCTCAATCCTACTTTCACCTTTAACACCTCATTTGGGGGTCTTTCACTAATTACCACTGGTGGGAATTCCAATAGCAGTTGATTTACACTCACACACATTTTTTCTGGAGGCATAATTTGGACTTCCAAGGGGAGGCACCTTCTCTCCTCATTGACATAGTTCCTGTTTCCCACCCTCATTGCTCTCTAACAGTTACCAGAAGGGTTTGGGATCTCTTTGTTACATCAAGTTTTTATTTTCAGTGGGAGAAAGGTATCTGTGCAATGGAACAGATTAAATCCTAGAATACTGAAATAATTAAGCATGTCAGCTACACTATCAACAATCTTAATGCCATAGCTGCATGACTCAGGACTTTTTCAAATGGTTGAAAAAGTGCACAAGGAGGTCGGGAGAATAAGTGTAAGTGTGACAGCCCCGTTTCAGAAGAAACACTCTTCGTCCTCCTCACGACCTTCCCCCATGCTGCTCGCGCCATTTTTTTTTTTTACTGATGGAGGTTTTCAGTCAGTAAAAAGTGACCTCCACAGCATGGGGGAAGGTCAGAAGGAGGTTGGGAGGAGGACGGAGGAGGACTACGTTCTTCACATGATATACATTTTCCCAGGTAGAGAATATTTCACATAGGAAAAAGTCTGACAAGAAGTTTTCAGTATCTGAAAATGTTGGCATCACCTCTTGTAGATAATGGATTATTTCCCTTCCATTTTTAGCCATGGAGCACATACCAATTGTGACAATTTGGCAGGGACAATCTCAGTTAATCCTCTGTCTCCTCACTTTTTCAGCTGCTTTTAAAATGTCCCAGTTTCACACACCCCTTTTCCTTGGTTTATTTCAATGGCTGCAAACTCAATTCAAAGTAAGTAACAGCTTACACTTAGTTATCTTAGGAAATTTTCAGATGGGCTGTTTATTCCATGGGAGACATGGAACAGGGTCGGGGGAAAAGTCTTTTCAGAAGACGCTGACCCTTTTCCGTGTCTCCCCTGTTCCTATTCCACATTTCCCCATGATATTTTCATCACAGGGAAACATCATTTTTGGACCACCCGTTCAGTTGTAGTAACAGAATCACGGGTGGTCTGAAAGGTGTCCCGTTCCTCTCCTGCGATGACAGCTGTGGGGGAGAGGTCCATTCTGGACACTTCTGGGCACGAACAGGACACCCAGGTAAGTGGAACCCTTCCCTCCCCTGCTCAGGTTACTTGTTTTTTTTTTAAATGTGTTTTCGTGCTTTGTGTACTATTTTGATGTATATAGTGATGTGGGGGGATATTTTTAAATTTCCCTCATGGCCATTCTCTTGCAAGAATGAGCGGGATTTCAGTTCCCAGTCATAAAGGCAGCCTTACGACAGCTGCATTTACGACTGGCCAGCTTGGGGACAGGGAAGACGTTCCTGCCGTAGAATGAAGGTAAGTGTTTGAACATTTTCCCTCCATTCTGTGGCAGGAACGGGATTGGGGCTTGTGGGGCAGGAACGGGGCATTTGGCCCCGTCTGAAAAAGTCCTTAGTCAGAAGAGAGTAAAGGAAGAGACATAATCTTGTCCTTCCCAGTAGGCTCAGGCAAAAGTAAACTGCTGCATAATCTTCTAACTTTTTCTTCCTTAACCATACTGTGAACTTGTTTGGCCACATGTGTTTCAGTTGTCATCTGTCAGATGTTAGAGGGTATGGGTCTAAAATGCCTATGCCCCTCCCCCACATTTATTTAATTGTCCACCAAGATCTTGTAATAATCCTGAACAAACAAATCTAGCTGTGCCTTGTCATTACGTATCCCAGGAATCCTCTCTTGATTAGAGAGCAATGGCATCAATCCATTGACGGAGCAATGGCGTCAATCCGTTGACAGAGCAATGGATGCAAGCTCCAGAAACAGAGATTCCACCTCAACATGAGGAGGAACTTTTTGACAGTAAGAGCTGTTCGGCAGTGAAACACACTCCCTCAGAGCGTGGTGGGGTCTCCTTCCTTGGAGGTCTTTAAACAGAGGCTGGATGGCCTTTTGTCAGGGATGGATTGATCGTGATTTCCTGCATGGCAGGGGGTTGGACTGGATGGCCCTCATGGTCTCTTCCAACTCTGCAATTCTATGATTCTATGATTAGACGAGAAAAGTGCTACTTCTTAGTATACATCATAGGTGCTTATTCCTCCTTTGACTGGCTATGTGACTCTGGCTTGACTACACCAGTCACAAACCCCCAATCCCCCCTGAATCCAGCCCAATAATGCCGTACAGTGTGTGGCCTTTCCCCTTAATTTGGTGTGATAGTGACACACGCTGTAGTGCCTTACAGCACCAGACTTGTGGAATGCCTCCTTAATCCAGGATTTAGAAAACACAGTTTTCTCTGGAGCTTTTTAGAAACTCCAGAGAAAACTGCCACATGAACAAGCCATCTGAACTGGATTCCGGGGGTTGAGAGGAGAGGAAGGACAAGTGCTGCCTGGGGTGCCGCCATTTTTCTCCTCAGTGCCACTTATTCCAAAGGCAGTGCCCTAGTCGTAGTTGTTCTTTCTGAGGTCAGAACCCCAGCGAGCCCTACAGAGGGGGTTCTGACCCTTCTGTGCTCTGGGAAAAGCAAAGCGCCAGCGGTAGCTGTCCTATCTGGCTTCAGAGAGGCAACTCCCACTGACGCTTTGCTTTTCCCAGGCAATTATGTGCCAGGAAAGCAAACCACCTGTAGGAGTTGCCCAGTCTGAAGGCAGAACATACACCCATCTCACCATTGTAAGTAAGCTGCCCATTTTGCCTTCAGAGAAGGCAACTATCACTAGGGCTTTGATTTTCCTGGAGCTCAGAGCCAAACATAAATGACAAATGAAATGCTGACACAAATTTGGGCTTTGGCATGTATGGCGCTGAAATCTGGGCCAGAATAATCTGAATTTCATGAGCCACAGCTCTGGGCAAAGTAGTCCGAATCACATCTGGATTTTTACCCCCTGGGTAGTCACGCTCTGACTTCAGCTGTACAGAAGGACCAATGCTGCAGGCTTGGAATGTGTGCCATCTTGATCTACATGAAAGAACAGTTCTCTCTGAGGGTATTATACATCCTACTCACAGTCATATCTTACCATATTATCCTCAATGTGGTTTCAAGGAATGTGTGGAATGCCAGTCTATCTGTTAAAAAATATTCCCTGGGTCAGTGATCATACCACAGGATGCACAAAACTGTTGACAGACACAAGCACTAGACATTTCTTAACAGGAAAAGATAAGTAACATCTGAAGAGGAGCCGCAGCTTTCCAAAAAGCAGTTGAGGAGACATTCCTTCCTGTCATGAGCTCCCCCTTCCACTGCTAAAAAGAGAGGTCGCTTTCCTTTAAATACTTAACAAAAGTGTTAAGACCATAGTCTGAATGTATTTCCTTCATATAAAAAAAGCAGCAGACCAAACAACAGTCTTGGAAAGGAAAGGAAAGGAAAGGAAAGGAAAGGAAAAGAAAGCTCAATACGTTTTTGCATGGGCTTTTTTTATATGGTTTCTTTAAATAAACATGGTTGAATCAATTAATTCTTTAATTTGTTACTGATTATTTAGTTACATAGTTGGCTAAATGTCATTGTTTGAACATAACCAAGAATCAGTTTAGGAACACTTCATGGATACTGAGTTCGCAGTAGAATAATGTATAAGGGTGCATCTGCACTGTAGAAATAATGCAGTTTGACACTACTTTAACTGCTATGGCTCCATCCTACAGAATCCTGAGATTTGTAGTTTTGTGAGGCACCAGCATTCTTTGACAGAGAAGGCTAAAGACTTTGTTAAACTACAAATCCTAGGATTCCATAGAACGGACCTATAGAATTTAAAGTGGTATCAAACTGCATTATTTCTACAGTGTAGATGTACTCTAATTTAATAAACAAACGTCACTATCCACCATTAGAAGGAGAACTCACCTCTAATATTTTATTGTTTGTTCCCTGTTATAAGATTAAAGAAGGGACAAGATATTTATAAACAGCAAAAAGGACTGGAAACAGCCAGTATGCGAAAGAGTGGTGTGCAAGAGAGACAAAGTCTCAGGATGTTGAAAAAACAAGACAAATTACAATTTGTAAAATCAATTATAAGTGCAATATCTTGCATCTGGTTAAATATAAATTGTCTTGATTTTAAAAATGTATATTAAGCACAACAAACTTAGGTACAAAACCATACTTATAGCTTTAAAATCAACCTGCAGAGATTCTAAAAAGAATGTCTTCAAAGCTTATGCCTGACAAATGATAGTTTACAGAGTAGTTATTTATAATTGGGTTATTTTGAATGTTTTTTTAAAGAGAACTATTTTCAGCTTCTTGAGACTTTGGTTCTTTTCCACATCACAAAAGATTTATAAACGTGTATCCACTTCCTTTCGCATCCACATTGCATTTAAATTCATACCCATTGATTCATGAGTCTGAACTGAATCAGTTTGAAACATGTTCATAGAGACTAAGAGACTATATGAAGCTGGCAGAGTGTAAAGTTCTGGTAGTGTTCTCAATGCCAAGTTCTTGTTTCTCTACTCACTAGTGGTCCACTGAGAGATACCTGGCACAGCCTGGGGACAAACTAATCCAGGTGTAGCCAAGCAGCAGTACTGCACAGAAGAATGGGCAAAAAGAGTAACTCAGGAACAAAGGCATAGCTAGCAGGCATTTCACTGCTCTGACCCACTTTCACACACAAGAAAAAGACTTACAGGCAGTGAGGGTCAACCAAAAATATCTGGAGGCCTTTATCTTTGGTTGCAGTGTAAACAAACAAAGTATATACACAACAAACCTCATCTTAACAGCAATATCTCCAGCATACACCGACACTCCTTTTCACTAGGACACCAACCCACAAACTGCATCTTGTGGTTCAACTATATAGGAGTGTTTGCCTGTCAGCCCCCTGCCACAGCTGTGACCAAATCCACTGCAGCTATACTAGTATGTGTCCTGTTGCTTCAATATTTTCCTTTGTCCTTAAAGCAATAGTACCCTGACACATTGGTGGTGAGTTCTTCCTGAGTTTATGCTTAGTGAAAGATGTGGATTTTTTTTCCTTAAATGATGTGAGAAATGGCTCTCTAGAATGTGAAATCAAATTAGGAAGGTGAGAGTGGGTTGGAAGATTAAGCACACCAACTCTGAAGGAAGCCCCGCTGGAGTTGGTTGGGCTTATATCTGAGCACACAAGCATAGCTTTGTGTTGTTATTGTTTCTTCTAGTGTATGAGCAGCATAACTTTTGGGGTGTTGTAGCTTCAGATTATGGTGTATCTTCCACTGTGGACTCATAGGGCACACACACTCTTATTCTAGAGATCAAAAGTTCTTTCTTGGTCTATTTTCACAGGCATCCTTTCTTACCATGTCTTTGTTAAAAAGACAATAGATTCTTGTGTCAGTCTTATTGGCACCAGTTTTGTATAATACAGGAAACACCATTTCCTTTTAGTGCTGGAAAATTAACTTGGATCATGCTTTTCCCTTTTTATTGCTAATCAGTACACACCCTGGGAAACCTGGCTTGCTGGTTCTGGAAAAAGAAAAGAAAGGGAAGTAGCACCAACATCCATTCTACATCCTCTTCTATGAAATGATTTACTCTTTTATTAGGATGGTGGGTGACGTGAAGGAAGTAAATTTAACACCCTAGCTCTATGCAATTGGACTTGGAAGTAAGCAGCTTTGCTTATTTAGTTCTATGTCAGTGTGTCCAAGAACATCTTCACACATTACAAATTACCTTCACAGAATGCATACCTGTTTTGACTTCTGCCAACTCTTTATTTTTTAAATTTTTATTTAGAGTATTTATACCCTGCTCTTCAGCCACAAAGGCTCTCAGAGGGGCTTACAAATTGTTAGCAATAGCACTTACACTTCTACACCACTTTATAGCACTAGGCACTCTCTAAGCAGTTTACAATGTGTTAGCTAATTGCTCCGACAAGCTGGGTACTCATTTTACTGCCCTACAAAAGGACAGAAGGCTGAGTCAACCCTGGAGCCCTGTAGTATTAAACTCACAACATTGTGGCTGCAGTACTGGCATTTAACCACTGCACCACCAGAGCTCCAAAAATCATCAACTTCAAGAAGGTTTAGACATAGGAGAAGATGGTAAGCCTTGTGATTCCACCCTGCTCTTCCCACCCCTGCTTATACCTTGAATGGAATTTATCTCATCTGTTCTCCTGCCTTTCCCTTCCATCCCTGCTTAACTGTGCATTGAAATTTATTGGAACTGGTTGTTTAATCTGTTGGGCTTCCTTGAAAGTATTCAGATGCTACAGCTGATGCAAAATGCAGCAGTTTGACTATTTTCAGGTGTGTCCTTTAGAGCAGTGGTGATCTCCCACATGTTTTGGACTTTGTGTCCCAGCAGAATTCCTGACTATTTGCCAAACTGGTTGAGGTTTCTGAAAGCTGACACTTTAAACACTTGGAAGACCAAAGTTTGAGAAACACTGCTTTAGAGAACATGTGTCTACTGGAAACGGAATCTGAATCAAGTTTTCATGGGCTGCTGGCCACTTGATGATGTCTTATAAAAGACTATTATACTGCTTTCTCAAGTATGGGTCTTCATTGCCACAAGATCTTCATTGCCATATTCTAGGAAGGTATATTACATAGGTCAAAAACTCTTAACGGCACCAGATCCCATCTGATCTTGGAAGCTAAGCAGGCTCAGCCCTCATTAGTACTTGGATGGGAGACTGCCAATGGATACCAGGTGCTGTAAGCTATATTTCAGAGGGAGGAACTGGCAAAACCACATCTGAGTATTCCTTACCTAAGAAAACCCCATAAAATTAATGGGGTCACAATTCAGTCAACAGGCGACTTAAAGGCACATAACACACACACACATTCAAAATACACTTATCTGGTAGCAGACGTTCCAGTGTGGCAATACACTGTAGTTTAAGGACAGAGCCTTAGCTCTGAGATCAGGAAGAGGTATTACCTCGAGGAAGGATATGGGGGCTTCCTTCACCAAATGCCTTTCATATGATTTTTCAGATCTGTCTGTTGGGTAAGGGAAAGCAACAGGAGGAGCTGTCGTAATCAGGGTCAGCTACTTTAGTGCATCTCTGGCCACACCAGATTAAGAAGCAGGTTGTTACATTTAGTTTTTCAACACTATTTTAAGATTTAGCCACTTTGTCTGTAAAATGAAAAGGCAAGCCACTGGAAGTTTTAGGGCCAGTCTAGGTGAGGGAATAAAATGTGAATTGGGGCACAGAAATGCCAATTCGCAGCAGCTATCATTTATCTCAACGGTTTTTTGGTAAGATCGCTGGTGTGCGAAGCTCTCCATGTTTCCTGTTCACACGGAGGCATGCCAGTGAATCCAGGTGGCAGCCGTGAGTGAATTACTCGTGGATATGTACTCCCCAACTTGCCCCTGCCAAAGAATATATTTTTTAAAACACTAATTCCAAGATGTGGAAGAATGATCTTCTGTTTTATTGCCTCAGCACACGATCACTACAGCGACAATCCAAAATGGTGGTTCTGCAATCTGCCGTCTTATCAAGCTCTACTCCCTGCACTCATCCAACCAATTAATATCCTTTTCAGCAATATGATGCAATGCGATTCAGTTGTCCTAATAGCTGTGGGTGCACATTTCCATCAGGTTTTTTTTTTTTTAATCTCGGGAAAAGTCCCAGAGGCTTCTGCTGCAAACTTTCCCCGACTTTTGCTTCCCCTCCCTCTGAAAAGGACAGAACACTGCAGGATCCCATTTGGACACATGGGATTCCTCCCCTGCCCTGGATTCTAAGAGGGTTTTTTTCACCATCTGGACTGCCCCTTAGTAAAATCACAGAAGAGTGGGAGCGCATTCCCTCTCCACTTTACAAATGATGCTACTGATTTTTATTTTTACTATAAGCCCATTGTACCATTTGCTATTTAAAGATTTGTTTTCATCCATAAAAGGTCTTGCAGGAAGACAGGGGACATAAACTGGAAAGGGGAGGAATCTGTAACTGTCTTGGGACAATTGCCAAGTGGATGTTGTTTTCCTGGGCTTGAAAGAGACCTTCTGACTCAGCTGGGGGAAATAACTTGATTGTATTATAAGGTAAGGTCCCACTTCCCACTCTAAACCAATACATAATTAGAAGTTACATTCTTGCTATCATCATGAGATGATGCTCTATTTACCCCCACCAAAGGAGGTGGATGTTTTCAAATGAACAAGAAGTTTAAAATAGTTATTTTAGGTTCTCGTGTGTGTGTGTGTGTATGTGTATGTATGTGCATACATGTGTGTGTGCACCTTCAAGTTGTGTCAACTTATGGCAACCCCATGAATTTCACATAGGGTTGCCATATTCCAGGTTCCCAAATCTAGCTGGCCTGACTGGCATGCTATGGAAATAAGGTACATTGTGCAAGCTAAGCACATTAATTTTTCCATTATTTTTCTACCTATTGCATTCAGCCTTGACAATATTTATACAAGACGCAATGAGCGCTGATCTGAGAGGTCCAATAAGGCATAATGTGTAGAGTTGGATTCGAAACATGAAGGCTGATGTTCAGATCTTGACTTTGTTACAAATCTTTACTGGATGATCTTGGTCAGTCACGGCCTCAGTCAAACCTACCTTAAAAGTTGTTGAGATAAATAGAGAGCAGGGAACCACATAAAGCAGTTGTGTACATTGCTAGCTCAGTATTGATGATACTATCAATAATGACAGCTAGATTGCTGTAGTTTCTTTGTTTGTTTTGTTTTTGCAATTAGACTTTTTTAATGGTGCCACCCCACAAAAAAACCCACCTGTATAGATCCATGAAAATCAGGAAACTCCTGTAAGTGACAAGAAAAAGAAAGAAAGAAAAGGCACAAAAATGAGAAGAAAAGTGGAGCTAAACAATAGGAATCTTAATGGGGAAAGCAAGGTACTGTATAGTTTCATCAGAGATACAGATTAACTATTTCATAAAACTAAAAAGGATGCTAGTTTAACTTTCATCCTGCTGTTTGACTTTTCAGCACAATCTGTGCATCGATCAATCACTCTATACTAAGATGTCTGTGTTACTGCCCAACTGCAGTTTCTAATAGCCACCATTAAGTAATAATCAATGTTTTAAAATAATAAGCAACTACTCTACCAAAGCATGTATATAATAATTTGTCTAATGACTCAGTACTGAATGAAGCCAACTGTACTCCCCAAAAGGTTATGCCAAGTAAGTCCTGAAGACTTTTTGTTCTTTTTGCTTCCACAGACAAAATAGCTGCCCCCTTGAAAACTCTGAAAGATGTCCCCTTGTGTAAGAAAAAAATACATGTTTTTTTCATATTATATTACAAAGCAGGTTTCAGCTGTCTGCAAAGGGTTGGCTTCTCCCCAGGGAATTGGGAGAGATGCATCACTACAGCTTTAAACCATTGAGGCCCTTAAAAGTGACAATGATAGTTCTAAGACTTCCTTCATTGGTTAAACACACAGAAAGGCAGTATTATTATTATCTTTTATGTCTGTGGCATGACGGATAGAAACTGGGTAAAACCCAGGCAACCAGTATGACAACCCTAGCTATATAAAACGATGTCAACAAACTGTTAACAGTGTTAACAAATATAGCTTCAAAATAAGTATTTAGAGAACCCAGAAATTTCTTTGAGCCAGAACTGCTGCTAGGATTCCCGTTTGTAATAATTCTGCCTTTTTCTTTCTTTGTGAACATATTTGGTAGTTTGGTAACAGGATGAACCATTTCCCCTATAATTTTTAAAGAGGATCTCCTTTGTTTATTTCCATATTTTCAGTATTAATGAAAGTTTAAATAGATAGGCATCATATAATCACAATAAAACTTCAAAAAAATTTGTACACAAATAAAATGCTGCCATTGCTCACTAGTCTTCAGTAGCTGAATGCCACTACTCATTTTAAGATGTTTATAACACATATTTATGAGGAATTCTTTGTTCACAGTGAAAAATTGCCACCACCACCCCAATCTCCATTTCAAATAGGAAATGACGGCTTGCCACCATCTGTTGGATGTAATGCTAACTGAGATGAATTGAAAACAAAATCAAAGTATTCTGGTCTCCTTGTTGCAAAATCAGAGGAGAGAGAAGCAACCATAAGGAACTTTATTTTTTTCACCCAAACCATATTCTCTAGTTAATCTTAAAGTATGGACTAGGAAAGCAAGCAAGCAAACTTAAAAAAAAAGAAAAGAAAAAGAAAAAGAGTCAACAAGGTTTTACTACGTTGACCTGTTTCAGTAACTCATATGAGGTCTGTCTATTAAATAATGAGACTGTGTTTCAGGGAGAACAATCAGGGAGAACTGATTGTGAATGTTTGAGTGGTAACCTTGAACATGTCTGAACCTGCATGAGAAACATCAACAATCTCGACCATTCCATTAATTGTCAGTTGTTGTTTAAAGGAGCTGTGTTGTCTCTTGTGTGCTGGAAAAATGCTAAGTTTAAAAGTCGAGCAATGTGACATTCTGCAACAACTTGAGGCAGACCCAAACCTTTTTCAAAAAATCATCACTTGGTGATGAAACCGGGATCTTCCACTATGATCCTGAGACAAATGACACTGAATGCACTGGAAAACACCATCATCAACAAGAATTTTAAAAAGCACATCACAGCAAGTCCACATTCAAAGCCATGCTCGTTGTCATTGTTGTTTTGACATTAAGGGCATAATTTTGGCAGAATGGGTTCCAGAAAGCAGAACAATGAACCAGCATTATTATAAGGAATTCTTGATAAAGCTCTCAGAGTCAGGGGAAAAAAGGCCATAACTGTGGGGAAATGGTTTAATTCTTCATCAAGACAATGCACCTACTCACATTGCACTTTCTGTGAAGCAGTTTTTGGCTGATAAACGCATGACTACACTTGAACATCCTCCATATTCACCAGATTTGGCACCATGTGATTTTTTTCTTTTTCCTAAAGTGAAATTGGTGCTTAAAGGAACATATTTTGAGTCAACTGATGTGTAAAAAAGAAAACAGTTGTATTGAAAGAGTTGACAGAAACTGATCTGCTCCACGCCTTTGGCCAGTGGAAAACAAGACTGCATTGGAGTGTGAGTGTGAAGGGGAGTATATTGAAGGGGACAAGCATTAGAATTGTAATACATCTGATGTCTTCCTTGTGACTGTGCCAAAGAAGAGAAGGGAATATGTCCAAATTAGGCTGATGTGTGTCAATTTTATGCAAGCAATGTAGGTCACCCATTGAACCCTACTTGCATTGGAGACTGGGAATAAAACATAGTTAAGAGGTCACTAAGCAGTCTGTCCAGCAGTAAGCAATAGCAAGTGATATTCTTAGATGTCAATTCAACATCTCCTAAGCATAGTGCAAATATCTCCATGTGGACCTATGCTGAGCTGTATACCACTCCCCCACCCCTGAAGCAGCATCACACATCTATCCTGTGCTTCACAACAAGCAGGTAGGATCAGAGAAGGTCTGGCTACTCCCTCATAGCCAAACACACAATGATGACATCAGAGATGAGATCCACAGGGGTTCTCTAAAGGCCTCATTGCTTTTGTAATCCTTGTATACAATTATCAGCTACAATTATCAGACAACATCATTACTCACTTGTTCCCACTGTGTGGCACAGGTGTGAATAAGGCCTCCCTTTTTATTGACAGCTTTTCCCGTCAACAAACAATTTATGCCTTATTCATGCCCATGCCATGCAGCGGGAATGGGTGAGGACACGGGCATCTGATAATTTTGCCCTTTGCGCTATCATCCCATCCTTATGACATTGATTTTGGATACATTTTTTTCCATGTTTCCCTGCATCTGATAAAATCCATACACATGCCTGGATTACAGCCCTAAGTGCCCAGGGCTACATAATCACTATACTAGCCCAGTGCCAAGCTGAATGTTATGTTTATGCTTTTGAAAAAAGATGGTTTAACTGTCCACTTTTATTTTTGAAATAAGGACTCTGCACTGGAATATGTTTCTAATCTAAACCAGGCCCAGTGCCAGTCAGCTGCTGAAACACTCACTCATCCACACTGCTGTTTGCCCCTAAAAGGGTTATATACTACAGATAATGCCTTCAAGGGCAAATAGAAACCATAGAGTGGATATATTTTTCAGCAGAAACTGGTATAGAGCCCCAATCCAGATCAGGAGCACAATTCTCTACTGGAAATCCATGGCTTTATTCCAATTTTAAAAATGGCCAGTTTAAATTAAACTTCTGTTTCTCTGGCTTTTCTTCACAAACGAAGATTCAGGAAGGATTCATCCCACATTTTCTGCAAGCGCGCTGATGACTAAAAAGGCCAATCCAAGATAGACAAGTCTGGTTGCAGAAAGCACAGCAGAAGGTCTCCTTGGGTGATGTTTTTGGGTTGTGATTCTTTCTGCGTTGTTGTTTCTCTTCAAGACTTGTTTGGCGTGAGTTCTCAAATAAGGCTGCAGCATTGTGGATAGTGCGTCTCCATGTCTCCCGATGTGAGGCCAGGGCGGACCATTGTTGGTGATCAATTTGGCCAAGCCTGAGATGTTGTTTCAGGGAGTACTTGTATCCCTTTTTTGGAGCGCCCCTCTTACGCTGACCCGTGGCGAGTTCACCGTAGAGTAGTATTTTTGGGAGGCGATGGTCCTCCATCCTAGAAACGTGCCCTGCCCAGCGCAGCTGCGTTCTCAATATCATGGCCTCAATGCTGGTGATCCCTGCTTGCTCAAGGACAGCAACATTCGTCACATAGTCAGTCCAGTGTATATTTAGGATTGTGCGTAGACAGCGCTGATGAAAGCGTTCGAGGAGTCGTAGGTCGTGGCGATAGGTGACCCATGTTTCAGATCCATAAAGGAGGGTAGACAGTACAATGGCTCTACACACTGATTCTTGTGCTTTGCCTCAGGTGTTTATTGCTCCAGACTCTTTTGTGAAGTCTTCTAAACACAGTATATGCCATTGCTAATCTGTGATCTTCTGTAAATCTTCTGTAGATCTTCTGTAAAAAGATGAATAACATCCATGTGTTCTTTGGCTGCTCTAATCCAATCTGTTCTACCAGCAGGTACAGGTAACTAGCTAGATTTAATTTGTGAATCATCAGGTATATGTTCACTTGAATGAGCAGCTATTTGTCTTCCTTTTGGGTGACATGAAGAACTGCCCAAGAACTGGACAGTCTCCTGTTCTTGTCCTTACTGCCCCAACTGCCTCTTAGATTTCTGCAGTTTCTGAAGATAAGCCTTTCTCACTTTCTAGTTCCGGATGGGAATGGCTTTTGCAATGGATGCTAATCAACCTAAGTTGATTTTAATAGTCTTGGGTTATCTGCAGTGAACGGTGAGTGATCTGCAGTTATCCCTGGATCCTTATCCTCAGGGAAGTCATGAGTCTTGTCAGTTGAGTCCTACAGAAGGAAGTTGGTAAGGGGGTTGGTGTTGGCTTGGGCAATTCATCTGAAAACCTGACTAGCTTGGGTTTGTCCTTTGCTGCTACTCTTACTCATTCTGGTATCTCAGGTTCCTTTTGGGTGACAGAGCCTTATCTGCCATCATTAGAAGAAGGAAACAAGTTTACATGACTTACGTGATGGGGAAGAATGAAATAGAAGACTTTCTAGGTCTGAGAGGGAGGTAACGACATCTGTAGGTTTCCCCAACTACTTTATCAGGTACAGGAATTTTAAGAATAGAGAATAAGAAGGTAACTAACATCAGTAAGGTTAAATTGTTACGAAACTACTGTGTGGCTTCTTCCTCTCAGGCATGTCTTATCAAGGACAGGATATGAAACTAGGTGGATCGTTGGCTAATACTACCATGAGACTGGGAATTTTCTACAATGTCTTCAGGAAACACTCCAACCAATCTTTTTTTAAACCTGGAAAGCTGAATCATTTTGTTGGGTTTTTTTGAAAAAAAAATCATTATGTTCCGTGATGAATTGGTTCACGTACAAGATGGTTTTGTGAGACTCGAGAGATCTTGGTTGTGCTCTTGGCTCCGTCACTAGCTTCCTGTGATGTTAGACCAATTGCTTCGTTTCCGTGTGCCTTCATTTCCTTCTTGGTAAATTGAGGGTCATGATGTTTGCTTACCTACCAGCTGAGTGGTGTGGGAATAGATTCATTAGCATTGATTAATATGTGTTAAAGAAATTTACACAAAGACATCTGGCTAATCTACTGCCATTTGGGGGGAAATACTGAGGCTGGATGTATACTGTATCAAGGATGAGATTTTTGTATTACAAAATATTGTTAATTTTATACCACCTCACTGTAAGGGAATTTTTCAGCAATCCACATTTCACAAGAACTATTGATCCTATTGTTGCTATTGCGTGTCTTCAAGTCGCTTCCGACTTATGGCAACTCTAAGGTGAAACTATATGGGGTTTTCTTGTAGAATTTGTTCAAATTACTAAGGGCACTAAAAGCAATTTAAAAAACGCAATTTAAACAAATTAAAAATGGTACAATTAAAACAGTACAGCACACTCTTCAAATCCTTTGGTTTTGTGAATGACAAATTTGATTTGAAATGTCTAAATATCCTTTCCTCCCTATTGTCCCCTGTAGTCTATTTATTATTTTATTGCCATAGGGCAGGTGTGGAAACTCCTGATGTTCTGGGACTGCAGCTCCCAGCACTCCTCACTATTGGCTATTCTGGCTAGGGATGTGAGGACTTGCAGTTCAACTGAAGGGCAGGATAGTTCCCATCCCTGCCATATGGAAAGACCCAAGGAGAAGGCATATCCCTTAAGCTTGTTTTTATTACTATTTTCTTTTTGTTGTTGTGTGCCTTCCAGTCATTTCTGACTTATGGCAACCCTATCACAGGGTTTTCTTGGCAGAATTTGTTCAGAGGGGGTTTGCCCTTGCCTTCTTTTGAGACTGAGAGAGTATGACTTGCCCAAGGTCACCCAGTAGGTTTCAATGACTGAGTGGGGATTCAAACTCTATTCTCCAGAGCTGTAATTCAATGCTCAAACCACTATACCACACTGGCCCTCATTGATCCTATATGCTATCTCAGTCCTGCAAACTCTGGAAAGAAATATGTGAGGAAATATGCTAAGGAAGCATTTTATGCCTTTAATTGAAGTGAACAAACTACAAATATTGAAGAAATGGCAATACAAAGGTAATAATACATAATTAAAAATAGAAGATGAATTGTTGTGGAAAGAGAAAACACAGCTAAAAACAAATTTCTCTCTATGCTAATGTACAACAAATTTTTGTACTGCTTGAAATTTAGTAATTTCAGGACAATTTGAAGCACATTATTTGAAGCAAACCTCCTCTGGCCATATTTATTATTAGCTGTTATTATTATGGGTTGGATCCATATTTAGTCACAGTTAACATATACCAAAGAAATTACTGGGAGTTAATACATATTTGGCCCATTGATTTCATGGTTGCGTGGTATGACTTGAGACTAAACTTCACACTGTGCAACTAACAAAGTTGGTCTCACTTTCTCTTTTACTTCCAAGTAACTATGTGAGGGTGGCTGTTCTAAATTAGGACCATCCTATGCTTACTTGAAAGGAAAAAAGAAAGTGACATTTGGCCATATCTCATGTATTCCTTAATCCAGTGTTATATTTATATCCCACCTTCCTTTTTCAGTAGAAAACTCAAAGTAGCCAACAAGGGAAATGTCAAGCAGATAGAATCATAAAGCTGAATGAGACCACAAGGGTCATCTAGTCCAACCAAACAGCCCTGTGCTAAAGATTAGTCTAAGGGATAGTGGCTTGCTCAATGGTTTCTAATAAGCTTTGTATCTTCAAGGATTTGACTCTGGTCCTTTCGTATTCAAACTGCACATACGCCAACTAACAGATTAGATTAAATGTGGTCCATAGGATATAAACTATGGGCTCAACAATTACTATTAACATTTGTATCCCCCCGAACTGACTGCTTTCATTCGATCTTATGATACTTTGGGTTTTCAAGGTTCTTGACAAACTCAGCTTGGCATCACACTTCACCTAAGGATATGGGAGAGATAAATTTGCCAAGGTAGGTTTGTAGTGCTGAGCAATGATGCAAACATTCCACTCTCATGAGGTTGAAAAATTACATAGACAGGCCTTTAAAGAAATAGCCATGTTAGTCTGTCGTGGCATAAAAAGAAAAGGGGAGTAGAGGAATCTGATCTATTTTTAGGTTGAGCTTTCATGATTAAGTGGGTTGATATCCATGAATATCAATCCATTTAATCCATGAATGTTCATGCTCTAATAGATCAGCTAGTCTTAAAGATACTGCTAGATTCCTCTTTCCCCTACCCCCTTTTCTTCCTTTTTATAGAGGAAGCCTGATATTCACATCTTTGGTGGGTAACTGTTCATGCACTTTAAAGATATTTCAGCAATGTTAAGCTCTTAAGCTTGTGAAGGCTAAAGGATCTGGAGCAGATCTAGCGAATCTTTGAATGTCCAGCTCTTGATGAATCAATCATCAGTGGCTGCTATCAATTGTCTTTAAATATGTTGGCCAGGGCTGATGGGAAATATAGTAGAACAGCATCTGGAGGGCCACAGTTTCTGCACAATGGCCCAGGAAGTAGTGGGGAAAAGGTTACCATTTCATAGTTATTATTTTGCTGTTTGTTGTCATTATTGTGTGCCTTCAAGTCATTTCCAACTTATGGCACCCCAAGGTGGAACCTATCATGGTTTTGGGATTTTTTTGCAAGATTTGTTCAGATGGGGTTTGCCTTTGCCTTCCTTTGAGGGTGAGAAAGTGTGACTTATCTAGGGTTATCTTGTGGGTTTTCATGGCTGAGCAGGGATTCAGACTCTGGTCTCCAGAGTCATAGTCCAACACTCAAATCACTTCACCATGCTGGCTCACACACTGATTTTATCCCAGGAGATATCTGTCCTCTAGTACTGCAACACCCCCTATCCATTTCAACCTTACCAGTGTAGATTAGCTTTTTTCCCAAAAGAAAAATACTGTACAGTGATTAAAGGTATCACTGGCCCATTGCATGTTGACAGCAAGATCAGATTGGTTTTTCCAAAAGTAAGGTTTGTTGTGTTTAGGCCTGTGATTCCGACCCCTTCCTTTCACTATTTCTGATTGATATTTTGGGACAGGTTTCATTAATTGTTTGCACCAAGTATTTGTGGTATTTTGATGATGAGCAGATCCAGCAGATCTAGTCTCTGCAGATGGCATAACATTTATGTTAGTGTAGTGTGCTTTAATCCACTTCAAGGCATAATGGTTTCTTGTCACCCTACCTAAACCGAAACACTAGTTTTCAGCAGAGCTCATTATACAAAAGGATTTTCCTGATACCTGATCTTACACCCATATCAATGCACTAGACAGAGAATTTCCTCCATTATACATATGCTTATCTGCTTATCTGCACTTGTTTGTAAACCCTGCTTCCCATTTTTGTCCTTTTATAACTACTCTTTACGACCATCATTAAATTGAAACTTATCACCATTTCAACACGTTTTATATTTCAATTACTTTTTACACTCCCTTCCCCGCTTTGTATAGATAGGTCTGTCCACACACACTTTACTCCATCTGATGATGTGGACTGTATCCACAAAACATATGCTAGAAATGTGTTTTTCCTGCTTGGTTTCAAATGTGCTACTGGGCGCCTTTGTCTCTTTTTATGCTAAAGTAAGACTAACATGGCTATCTCCTTGAATATTCATTCAGTTCAGGGCATGGTGGGTGGGAGGTGGCCTTCTGCAAAGAAGTCGGAAGGTCACAGAAACTCTGAGATGCCTTCTTCAATTTCTGTTGGCCAAACACTCAATGTAACGCTGAAGCATCAAGGGAAAGCAGGCCAGGAAGTTGCCCTATGCAAGGCCATCCACATGAATGCAAAAAGGACAGGAAGTGCTCCTTAAAATGGGATCATTCTGTTCTTAGTTCACATGATGACACATGGTAAGAATGAATAAATAATGGTCTGCCCACATTTCACATCAAAGCATCTGGTTCCAAGGGGCTACAGGGTGCATTTTGCAACATGGTAACCTCTGTTTTAAATTACAGGCTGAGCTGTTTTGTTGTTATGGCTTTCCAAGCGTTGCTCCCCATCACACAAAGAAACATACATCCAAAGTGCATTATGACCATGTGTTACCAACACCAGGCCCACATCACAGGGTGTAGCTATGTGGGGGCAAAATGAGAATTGTCCTCCTCAATAAGAACTCTTCCCTCAAAATGAAATTTCCCTTCAGTTCCTACATTTCTAGCATTGTAGTAACTTAAAGTTTCAGCTGAGAATGCCGGGGTTGTCTAAATGGTGAAAATACCCCTCATAGAATTCGCTAGGAATATGACCTGTCTAAATGGGATCCCGCATCAGTCCACTGTGTTCAGAAGGAGGGGGCCCAAAACAGCAAAAACAATGCAGAAAAAGCCTTTGCAGCTTTTCCCGTAGTTTTTAAAAAACAGTGAGGGGTGTATGCATTCCTGTTCATTGGGAGAAGTGATTTGCTTTGATTTGCTTTCCCATAGGAGAGGAAGTGCAAAGCTAACTGCAAGCATGGTGGACAGGGCTTGCTAACAGGGCAAGTGCCTGCTGCTGCCATGTTGGATTTTCTCCTTAGCGAGCGATCACTAAGGCGATAATGCAGGGGTTTTGGGGTTTTTTTGTTTTTTGCTGTCCCGTTTAATCGAAAAATCACTCTATTGCTCTAGTGCACCTTGAACATTGTTATTGTTTTTTTAAAGTTTGGTAGTGGCAAAAAACAAATACAAGTAAATCATTCATGGCCGCCATCTAGCATGCGAAGTTCATGGGGGCAAAAACACTTAAAACAAGTTGCTGTTGCTGCGAATTGCCAATACTGTGAGGTACTCTGTTTTTTGTTTGTTTGTTTGTTTTTTGCCTTGTATAGATGGGGGCCTTGGAAATGCAGTTTAGGCATCCAAAGAAAATGGATAAGCAAAGGTACCCAGAGAATGCAAGCACAGCAAATAGAAGAGTTCTAGGTGTTAATGATTTTCATTGTCTCACTTTGTGCAATGCTAGAAATCTGGAGACTGAAGTGGGGGGAATCATGGTGCAGGAGAGGCAGAATTCTTACTTGGGGGCAACAATGCCCTCATTTTGCCAGCTCTCCTCCAGCTATCAGCCTGCGGCCACGTGCATTTTCATGTCCCACCAGCAGCCCATGTGCCATGCAGAGAAAAATGTTAGCTGCAAAAAGTACCTGTAGTTTTAAAAGTGTTCTCAAGATTGTTTGAAGTCAATGTCTAGTTTCTTACGGATGTTTGACTGCCTTTTACTAGATTGTAATAATGTCATAAGCCACACTGCATCCAACCTTGGGAGAAATATAAACAAATGTTTGGGTGGATCAACTTTAGAGAGGCAGTGTGGTGTAGTGGTTTGTGTGTTGGACTACGACACTGGGAGAACAGGGTTCAAATCTCCAGTTGGCCATAGAAACCTACTGGGCTCCCTTGGGCAAGTCACACTCTCTCAGTCTCAGAAGAAGGCAAGGGCAAATCCCCTCTGAACAAATTCTGAACAAATATGATAGGGTTGCCATAAGTCAGAAATGACATGAAGGCACACAACAACAGAAATAAAACAGCAATAAAAACAAGCTTAAAGGGTGTGCCTTCTTCTTGAGTTTCCATATGGCAGGGATGGGAACTATCCTGCCCTTCAGTGCTTCAGTTGAACTGTGAGTCCTCACATCCCTAGTCAGCATAGCCAATAGGGAGGTATGCCTGGAGCTGTAGTCCAAGAACATCAGGAGTTTCCATACCTGCCCTATGGCAAGAAAATAATAGACCACTGTACTAAGGACAATGGGGAAGAAAGGGTATTTAGATATTACAATTCTAATTTGTCCTTCGCAAGCCAAGCTTATGACAAGAAGATATAATGCTGATGGTTGTGCATTAATGCAAATTCACAGCAGCATTCATTTGTCTCCATGGTTTTTTGGCAAAATGGCTGGTATGCAAAGCTGTCCATGTTTGATGTTCACATGGAGACATCCCTGTGAATCTACTTGCATTAATTTCAACAAGTTGCTAGTGCTGCGCTGTTGTTGTTGTTGTTCTTGTTGTTTTACTGTAAATCTAAGGTGTGCAAGTGTGACATGCCATTTAAAAGGCTGTTTGGTCACTTTAGCGCAGTAAAAAAGCACGCAATTGCTATGGTGAAATTCCAAAATGGTGCTTCTGGCTACTTTGTTGCCAGCAAGCCTGCTCCCCCAACACACATTTGACCAATCAGTTTCTACTTTCTGTGAATGCACAGCAATGCGAGCATAAGTGTGCATTCCCCCTGCATTTTAAAAAAAGTGGGGGGGAAGGCCACCCCCCACCCACCATGCCCTGAAATGAATGTATATTCAAGGAGATAGCCATGTTAGTCTTACTTTAGCATAAAAAGAGGGGAGCTTTTTTTTAAAAATGGGGAGCCCAGATATTTTTGAATTTTTGGCCCCCCTCCTTCCGAATACGACAAATCGCTGGAGGATCTTGTTGGGACCAAAGGTATCCTCCTTGAATTCTATGAGGAACTTTTTCACCATCTTGACCAGTGGTTGTTAACCTGTGGTCTGTGGACCCCCAGGGGACCATGTTGTCCTCACTGGGGGTCCGTGAAGGCTTGAAGGCTGCTCAGCCCTTGTGAGGGGAGCCAAGGCAAAGGCTGGCTGGCTTGGCCTGTGCATTGCTCTTCAATCCACTCTGGCCACAGATTTGCAGGAAGAAGCAGGAGAAAAGTTTTACCTCCCCTCCAGTGCCTCTGAGGGAAGGGTTAATGCATGGTGTAATTGTATTACTATTATTATCAGGTATCATTATTGTTGTTGTTAGGCCTTTAAATCTTGAGTTAAGTCTTGGTGGTCTGCCACAACAAAAGATATTTAAAGGGGGTCCCTGCTAAAGAAAAGGTCACTGGTCTAGACAACCAGCGGCGTCAGCATCTGCAGGGGACCCCATCATTGTGGGGGCCCCCATAGTTTTGCAACCCTTCTCTTACAAAAACATTATTAGTAATAATCTGAATATCCTGGACTGTGAATAACTTAGGTTGAGTTAGGTTACATTGACTTGAGATAAACATATGGGGCCCCCAAAATAAAGCATTGCAGGGGGCCTCAAAATTCCTTAAACCGGTCCTGCTCCCTTCCTTGCTGCTGTCCTTCCATGGATAAGCAGAGTCTGTACTGTTCTAACAGGTTTTTGAAAACCAAAGGTTTTAAAGGAAGGGTTTTGAAGAGTGTGCTGTACTGTTTTATTTTACCATTTTCAATTTGTTTACATTGTATGTTTCAAATTGTTTTTTGTGCCCTTAGTAATTTCATTCTATTTCAGTTCTGATCTTTTTGCCCCATCCATACAAGGGGAAAAAATGGATTGCTCTGGAGTAGTAGCAATTCACAGCAGTTGTGACCTGTCTTAATGATTTTACAGCCCCCATAAACTTCGCATGCCCACTAGCCAAGATGGCAACTGGGAATGAATTACTGTACTTGTGATGTTAAATCTGCCACTGCCATTTTTTTAAAAAAAGGTTTACTATGGTGTACACAAGCAATATTTCACCTTTCCCAAAGAGGAAAAGATCAATATTTTATCGCCTTACCAATCTCTTGCTTAGCTGAAAACCCAACATGGCTGCAACAGGCGCTTTCCTTGTTTGCAAGCCCTGCCCTGTGCTCGTCCAGCCAATCAGCTTGCGCTGCCTCAGCGCAGTAATGCAAATGCAACTGTCTTAACGAGTGGACATTTGCATTCCCTACAAAACTTTTTAAAAACTCCAGAGGCCTATCTAAATGGTGAAAATACCCCTCATGGAACTGGCTGGGAATCCTACCAGTCTAAACAGGATCTAGTGCAAATCCACACTATTTGGAAGAAGGGGGGCCCAAAATGGCAAAACATTGCAGTAAAAACCTTAGCAGATTTCCCCTTACTTTTTCACAAACTGCGAGGCTGGTGCACATTTTTGCTCGTTTGGACTCTCTCTCCTCTCTGGCTTTTCTTTGCAAATGAAGATTCAGGAAGGACTCATCCCACGCTTTCTGCAAGCGCGCTGATGACTAAAAAAAATAAAATAAAATAGTTTGGACTATGGAACAATGATAAACTCTAAGGGAAGCACAAAGCTGATTGGCCAGTTGAGTGGGGGCAGGGCTTGCTAGGAGGCAAGCGCCCGCTGCCACCATGTTGGATTTTCGCGTTAGCGAGCGCTCACTAAGGCAATAAAAAGGATCAATATTTTCTGTTTTGTTTTGGAGAATCACTCTATCGCACCAGTGCACCTTGGGATACTTTAAAAACAAACAAACCCAGCAGGAGTGAAGAACTATTGTGGCCACCATCAGGAATGCAAAGCTTATGGAGGGCTTCCGAGGCCAGAAAAACTGTTTGGACATGTTGCTGGTGCTGTGAGATGCCAATACTACAAGGTATTTCGGATTTTTCCCCCTCATGTAGATGGGCCTCAGGAAAAGCCACAAATGGGGAGTTTATGGTGGATTTGGCTGCCCCCCTTCTGAATACGACACATCCATGCAAATATCCTTTTAGACAGCTCACCTTCCAAGCAAATTCCATGAGGATTAGATTTTCCTTGGGGTTTTCTGGGCTGTGAGGCCGTGTTCTGGAATAGTTTCTTTCTCACGGCCTCACAGCCTAGAAAAAAACCCCAAGGAAAATAGGTATAATTATAATGTGTAAATATAATGTGATTATAGTGTGTTTAGATTAAGAGGAAAAATACATTAGTGTTAGGATAGATAGTTTTATTTTTGTATTAGTAAGAAAAGAGGAAAACAATTATTATTATTTTTGCGTTATTGTTACGGCCTTTTACGGTTGGGTGTATTTTTCAGTAGAATGGTCTTATTCCAATAAAAAATTCCTTTAAAATATTCCTAAAGTCTCTTTTTTAAAATTCAGTGCTACAGTAGGACCTCCGTATCCTCTGGGGATTGGTTTGGGGGGGGGTGGATAATAGTGAACGCTATTGAAAATATTTTTTTATTTTATTTTTTTATTTATACCCCGCTCTTCAGCCACAAGGCTATCAGAGCGGCTTACAAATTGTTTTAAGCAACAGCAATTTACACATCTACACTGCATTAAGCAGTTTCCAATGTGTGTTAGCTAATTGCCCCTACAAGCCGGGTCCTCATTTTACCAACCTACGGAAGGATGGAAGGCTGAGTGAACCTTGGAGCCTGCTGGAATCGAACTTGCAACGTGGTGACTTGCAGTACTGGCATTTAACCACTGGTGTCTGGTTTAAAATACCATAGAGTTGCCTTGGAGGATGTAGAAAATGGCTAGAGAGGACACCTTTTCTCGGAAGACTGAATGGTAAGTGTGCTGTTTTGTGTCCTGTGGATAATTGAATCAGTGGATAATGAATCAGTGGATATGGGGGTTCTACTGTATTTGTTTCGATCTATAAGGATCTATAAGATCTACAGGAGCCCTGGTGGTGCAGTGGTTAAATGCCAGTACTGTGAGTCACCACGTTGCAAGTTCGATTCCAGCGGGCTTCAAGGTTCACTCAGCCTTCCATCCTTTCCTAGGTTGGTAAAATGAGTACCCAGCTTGTGGGGTCAATTAGCTAACACACATTGGAAACTGCTTATTGCAGTGTAGATGTGTAAATAGCTATTGCTTAAAACAATTTGTAGGCTGCTCTGATAGCCTTGTGGCTGAAGAGCAGGGTATAAATACCTAAATAAATAAATAAAATAGCATTATAGACAGACCTTTCAAAAGTTACCTTTTTTTAAAAAAAACAAGGTGCCTTGAGTCTCAAGTGTGTGTGTGTGTTGTTTTTGGGGGGGGGGTTGGAGGGAAGAAGCTGAGATCTATATAGGGATGGTGATGCCCTGGCTGCTTTTGCTTGGTGGTTGGAAAGGAGAGCGAGGCAGTGGTGGGTGATCTCATTCCCGGGGGTGGGGGGTGGGAGAGGCTGCTCACCTGCAATCTCTGCGTGCCGGGCTGTCGTGTCCGGTCCCCCCCCCGCCCTATTGCTGGGACTCTGTTGCAACCGCGGGGGGTCCGAGCCAGTCGTGATGTGTCCTTGCGGTGGGGGGGGGGTCGCTGCTCCCTGAACCGCCTGGGGCTCCGAAGCGCTGCCAGGCCACTGCCCGAGCAAGGCCACTCGCCTCTTCCTCCTCCTCCTCCGCTCCTCGCTCGCTCCCTTTGCTGGGGATTTGCGGAACCACCCGCTCTCGGGAGATAAAGAGAAGTTTCGGTCTCGGATTCCGCGGAAGAGAGGCGGTTGTGCAACCCGGGAGGAGGGGTGGACTCTTCGGCGGCCCCGGAGAAAACTGGAGAAGGAGGGGGGGGGAGATGAGAAGGCACGACCCCCCTGGACGTCCAGGGATCGTTCTTCGTGCGTTTCTCACACTTACTGCCTAGGCAAATCGGGGTCTACAGGGAGGGGAGGGAAACCGCCCGTCTCAGCCTCCTGAAAGACGGGTCTGCCCGATTCACACGGGTGGGGATGCGTGTACGCATCTGACAGCGGGGGAATGGGCTCAGGGCCGGTTTAAGGCACCGGCGGCGTCAGCATCCGCAGGGGGGCCCATCATTGTGGGGGGGCCCGTAATAACCCTCCTCTTGCAAAAACATTATTAGTAATAATCTAAATATCCTGGACTGTGAATAGGCTTAGGTTGAGTTAGGTTACATTGACCTGAGATAAACATATGGGCCCCCCAAAATAAAGCATGGCAGCCCCCCCCCAAAAAAATCCTTAAACCGGTCCTGGATGGGCTTTTCAGACACGCCACTGCCCCTCCCCTTCCCGGTGCAGGAAGCCCTTCCGAGATTTTGTCGTTGCGATTGTATGGAACCTCCATGTTCAGGAGCAGTAAACCACCGCGCACCACTTGCTGGGCGGGAAGTAAGTTGCCCTCCTGCTTCACACACACTCCTTTGGCGATTCTGGGAAACGGGGAGGTGGTGGGGGGTCAAGGGTGATCCCCAAATAGTGGGACTGTCCTGATCAGAACAAAAACTTCCTATTCAGGACTAGAGTTCCCAGAAGCCACGCCAGAGTCTGGGGGATTATGGGATCTGTAGTCCCCAGCGACAACTTTCGGACCAGTTGGAGCCAAAGAACAGTTTCCCCGACCACAACCACAGAAAAGAGCATCTTTCCACCAAGGGGAGGCGAGGGTTTCTTTGCGATCCGCTGAATCGAAGCGCCTCGGAGGGAGGATTGGACTCCGGTTGCTCGCCTTTGGCAGCCCAGGGGACCGGTTTAAGGAATTTTGGGGGGCCCTGCAATGCTTTATTTTGGGGGCCCCATATCTCAGGTCAATGTAACCTTATTCAACCTAAGGTCTTCACAGTCCAGGATATTCAGATTATTACTAATAATGTTTTTGCAAGAGGAGGGTTACTATGGGGGGGGCACAATGATGGGGGGCCCGACAATGATGGGCTCCCCTGCGGATGCTGTCGCCGCCGGTGCCTTAAACCGGCCCTGAGTCCAGCTTTGAGGCTACCTTGAAGGGCGAGCCTTTCCTCTCCCGCCGGGCCACACGCAAAGCTTAGAAGCCCACCGCCTGGCAGAGGCCAACCCCCCCCCCACAAAAAATATCCCCCAATCTGAAGACCTTTCGTGGGCAAAGGGGACAGCCGGACCCCAGACCTCCCCATCCGAGTCAGAAGAGGCATTTTTAGTATTTATTGTGTTTTAAATGTTTAATTATTTAATTGTATTTTAAGGGGTGGGCGGGATTGAGGGGTTGTATGTAGATTTTAAGGTTGTAAGCCACCCTGATTGCATTTTGTAGAGGGGTGGGATATAAATAATAATAATACAGTAATAATAATAATTAAGAGCAGCGCTCCAGGGGCTGGATTGGCTTCGAAGGGACACACACCCTGCCAGCCCAGGGTTGGGGGGGGAGAGGAAAGAAAAGGGGTACCTTGGCATTTGCCCCCCTGCTTCCATCACCCCCCCCCAACCCAGGGATCCGCAGCGGTGCCTCTCTCTCTGCCTGCCTGCCTCTGGCTGAAACCTGCCCTGCTGAGGCTCCCCTCCCCTCCCACGACGGAGTGGCCCGCGGGGGTGCTCCATTGGGAAGCGGGGTGGGAATGGTGGTGGGGGGGTGTGGGGGGGAGAAGCCCAGTGACGTGGAGCCTGCCTGCCTGCCTGCCTGCTGGAGGGTGGGGGGTCTAGCCAGAGAGAGAGAGAGGCGGGAAGGCAAGGGAGGACGTGGGCTGGGGAGGTTATAAAAGGGCTTAGCCCGGGAAGCTCGACGCCTTTTTGGATACTGCCAGGGGCGCGCGGTCCCCATCCGTGGCCGGCGGACGAGGAAGCCGGGGACGGCCGAGAGGCTCCTAAGCGCCCGGGCTCCTTCGAGGACTCCTGCGGAGCGCGGCCCCCTTCCCTGTCTGCCGTTTTCACCGGGCCTCCCCCCCCTCGCTCGACGGCATGCTTGGCTGGAAGCTCGCCGGCCCCCTCCTGGCCGGACTGCTGGGCTCTTGGCTCCTGCTGGCAGGTAAGTGGCCGGGGTGGGTGGGGAAGGGGACCCCAGCTGGCCCCTCCGCTCCGGTTTCCCCCTCAGGACCGGTTTAAGGAATTTGGGGGGGGGGGCTGCCATGCTTTATTTCGGGGGCCCCATATGTTTTTCTCAGGTCAGTGTAACCTGTCAACCTCAGCTATTCACAGTCCAGGATAGTCAGATTATTACTAATAATGTTTTTGCAGGAGGAGGGTTACTAGCCCCCCCCCACAATGATGGGGGCAATGCTTTGTTTGGGGGGACCCTGCAAAGCTTTATTTTGAAGGCCCCATATGTTTATCTCAGGTCAATGTAACCTAACTCAACCTAAGCTATTCACAGTACAGGATAGTCAAATTATTACTAATAACGTTTTTGCAGGAGGAGGGTTACTAGCCCCCCCCACACACACAATGATGGGCCCCCCTGCGGATGCTGGCGCTGTCGGTGCCTTAAACCGGCCCTGCTCCCCCTTCCCGGGCTGCACTCTGGGCCCACGGCCCCGCTTCGCCCTAGCTTCGCCTCGCAGATGGATCGAGGCCATGCCCCCCCTCCTGAAGCCAGGCTCTTTGGCGGCTCCCCTCCCTACTGCTTAAGGTTAAGGGCATCAGGGATGCTCTACGGGATTTAGGGTAGAAATTAAACTAAGTCAGTTTAAATGGCACCAAAGTGTCATTTATATCTCTTTCTTTTTTTTTAAACTAAATGGATTTACATTTATTACATTGTGGCTGAAGAGCGGGGTATAAATAACTAAATAAATAAAAATAAATAAAAATAATAAAAACTTACAATAATATCACGCAGGCCCCCCCCCCTCGTAATCTCGGCCTCCAGCCTAGAGACCTGTCAGCCCCCATGATCAGGGCTTAGGCGGGAGTGGGGTTGGCCGGGATCGAACCGGTCTCTCCCTCCTCCAGCTCCCGGCAGGTTCTCCCCGTGCGTTGGGCTCGAGGGCTTCGGGCTCTCTCCTCCCTGCGCTGGGCTTCACTTGGACGGCGGAGGACGGCCTGCCGGCGGAGGAAAGGGACTCCAGTGCTAAGGCGCCTCAGCCAGGGCTTCCTTCCAGGCACCAACAGCTGGAGCCAGGAAAGACACACACACACACCCCTTGCAAGGATGGGGAGCGCAAATGCTTCAGGATTTGGTTGGAGCCTTTTCTGTAGGACAGCCAAGTATTACAGCAGTGGCTCTTAACCTTTTCTTGACCAAGGACCCTCTTTCAATATCTGTTGTTGCTGAGGTCCCCCAAGATTTAAAACAACAATAGCAACAAGACAATTACACCATCCATGACACCTTCCTTCAGAGGCACTGCGGGGGGGAGAGACTTTTCTCCTGCTTCTTCCTACAAGTTTGTGGCTGGAGCGGATGGAATGGCAATGCGCAGGCTAAGCCAGCCAGCCTTTGCCTTGACCACGCCACTACAGGGAGGAGATGGGCTTTCAAGCCTTGGCGGACCCCCTGTGAGGGCATCGCGGACCCCTTGGGCGGGGGGGGGGCGGACCCCAGGTTAAGAACCACTGCAGTATTACATAGGCTTTGTGAGCCGCCGCCGCTCTGAGAAGCGTTTGTATGTTTCCATGGCTAGAAAAAAGCAAGATGTAAATTAATGACAAGACCCGGCTGGGAGAGTGGCGCATCAAATGTAGCGGGTTTACCCGTAAAAAGAGACTTCCTGTTGTCTAAGGCTTAGGATCGCCCCGCGCGTCCTGACTTGCTTGCCTCCGACGGTCCCTCCAACTCCGGGGATGGTGAGGTTGTAACTGACTTCTTTCCCCCTGGAGATCGGGCTCTAGTCCAGATGTGTTTCCTTCTCTCTGTCGACTAAACGCACGGCGTTCTCACTTCGGTGCAGTGTATGCCATGAAAGATGGGCTGGGGGGAGAGCTCTGGGGTCCCCCTGTGCGTTGAACCGCATTAGAAGGAGGCGCCCACCTTCCAAATAACCCAAAAATCCTATGTTGTATAGCTCGCTTTGACAGGAAGGCTGGACAAATGCGTTTGAACGGGAATCCAGGAGCCTGAAAAAGTTCCTTCACCTCCCGAACCCTTCAGCTTGTGTAGTCCCCCAAAATCACTTTTCCAAGCTCTGCGGGAATTTCATGGCGAGCAAACATTATTCGGAGTCCAAGCAGCAGCTTTCCTCTCGTTCAGAGACGGACAATCAGAAACGTGACTGCTGCCGCGAACAAATACTGAAGTTACACTCGCAGGGAGGCTTGCTTCCAAGGAAAATTGGAACATGTCCCTCCACTTTTGGGGGGAATTACATCGTCCAGGCTCCCCCAGCCAGCACGGTTGGCGTCCATCCTGACTGGGAGAATTCTGAAAGTTTTAGTCGGAAAACTTTTAAAAGTTTCCGACTAAACTTCATTGTGTGCTTACAATGAAAGGTGATTTAGAAGGTGTTGTTCCATCATCACTAGATCATCACAGTTTAAGCAGGAATATTGAATTAAGGCTACATGGTGTTTTACTGCACTGGGGCAAAAACATCTCCATTCTAAATACATTGATTGGAAAGAGTCATTGGTTGAAATCCTGGCGCATGCTTTTGTGGAGAAGGCTGAGGGTCCCACGCATGCTTACTCAGGAGTAAATGCCACTGAACCAAGTAGGCCTTGTTCCTTAGTAAACGTGCATAGATTTGGGGCCAGATGGAAGAGCACTGCCTTTACATAGAGCTGTATATTGAATATTATAGGCGTGTTTGCAAATGACCCTCTTTGCTTGCCTGTTGGATTTCTGAAATCAGTTATTTCTGCTACATGTGCTGCATTGGTCTGCAAGGTCAATATACACTTACAATGGCAGAGATGTGCACTAGATTTTCAAGGTGCTCAGTTCTGATTGGTATCACCCATGCATGAAAAAGTGCAGTGGCACAAGAAGTATAACTCATGCACAAAGGCAGTGCTTCTTCAAAGCTCTGAGGGGCGGGGCCATTCTCTTCTCCAGTACACCATATAGGTGCCCACTGGCTACAACTCTTTCCTTCTTTCCTGGAAACTCACTGAGGACCCAGCAGCCAATAGAGAAACCTGCAGTCATTATGGACCACCAATGGATCACCACTCTGAGTTGTCTGTTCAAAAGCATTTCTCAAAGGCCCGGTGTCCAAATAATGGTAGTTCTGAATGTGTTGTTGATGGAGGTGGAAAAGAAATATGGAAGATTTTAAGATGAGACATATGGGTTTGTTTGTTTTGCCAACATAGGGTTTGTGTTTGAATTGAAAGCTTTCCAGAGCAGGGAAAAACAAATCTAAGCCTCATTTGCAAAAAGTTAAACTGTACTCAGATTTCACATATGCATTATTTGGACTTGATGTTTGTCCCCGAAGTGTTTTTGTGGTAGCCTATTGTGTTCAGAATGGTTATTGAGCAGGTGAAGTCAAGATTGGGCCCCATGTTTCTGACTTGAAAAAACCTGGAAGAAATTCAGAGTCAAATTAGTTCTAGCTGCAGCTCTTCAGACACTCAAGAGTGGATGAAGCATAGGATAGGTGCCAGCCCCAAGATTGTAGTGTTAGCCATAGTTGAGATGATTGTTAGTGAGGAAGGCAACATCTCCAGTTATAATTAGGCAGATATGTTCATACCACATCTCTCTGGCTTTTCTTCGCAAACGAAGATTCAGGAAGCACTCATCCCGTGCTTTCTGCAAGTGTGCTGATGACTGAAAAGGCCAATCTGAGATAAACAAGTCTGGTTGCAGAAAGCACAGCAGAAGGTCTCCTTGGGTGATGTTTCTGGGTTGTGATTCTTTCTGTGTTGTTGTTTCTCTTCAAGACTTGTTCGGCCGTAAGTTCTCAAATAAGGCTGCAGCATTGTGCATAGTGCATCTCCACGCCTGCCGATGTGAGGCCAGGACGGACCATTGTTGGTGATCAATTTGGCCGAGTCTGAGATGTTTCAGGGCGTCCTTGTATCCTTTTTTGGAGCACCCCTCTTACGCTGACCCGTGGCGAGTTCACCATAGAGTACTATTTTTGGGAGGTGATGGTCTTCCATCCTAGAAACATGCCCTGTCCAGCGCAGTTGTATTCTCAATATCATGGCCGCGATGCTGGTGATCCTTGCTTGTATGGGTCCAAATACCATGCTATTTCGAATAGGGGAATTAAGCAACCAGAGGGCAATAAATCTTTCCCACTGAAACCACTGGGAGAGTCTTTTGTCTTGGA
Organism: Gambelia wislizenii; assembly: GCA_030847615.1. Lineage (NCBI taxonomy): Eukaryota > Metazoa > Chordata > Lepidosauria > Squamata > Crotaphytidae > Gambelia > Gambelia wislizenii. The sequence continues at coordinate 338,287,136 of JAUMIR010000003.1, forward strand.
ATTAAATTTCTCACAGCATTTCCTGTGGCAACATGTCAAGTGTGAACATCAAACATCAATTCTCAAAAGACTCTCCCCACTGCCATGTCTAGTCCATTTTTACTTCTGTCCATTGCTATTTTTATGGGCCTGAATCCATCCCTTTAGGAGGGGGTATGTATTATTATTATTCTGGAAGCGTGTGTATTTTTCAAGTTGTATGTGCATCTTGCATGCATGTATGTTTCTGCTGCATTTTTGGATACATTTGAGATGTGCATGTTTTTATATATTTGTTTTTCAAATGTGCATACATTCTTCAGTGTCTGCCCACAGCCATTTGATAATATCTGGATTCTGGTAAGCCAAATGCATCTAGTCCAGATCCAGTTCAGGTAGATCCCTCACACATCCCTAACTAATACAATTAGTTGTCGAGCCTTGCTGAGTATATATTTAGTGGCTAACCTTGGCCTCCAATCATGTTGGGTGATGTATTTAAAAGCAATGTGTAAAAATGTGCAGCTTGTCAGTTTGTGGGGTTCTTTGTAAGCATTACCCTCTGTTTTCAGGGAGAACTTGAATACTTTGTCTTGAATTTTCTTTCTTGGATCCAGAGACCATGGAGACATTTGAGCAGATGCATAAAGTTTCCACTGGTTTTCTATAGGTTGCACAATATTAAGACACCTGTCCTAACCTTCTGTTGAGTTAATTGCATACAAATGACTTCTGAAAGGGAAAATTGCTGCAGCTTCTCCTAACTTGTGTGTTCTTCTTTCATAACTTTTGCCATCTTGACCACACTATGATGTTGCTTGGCTCAGTTTTCATCTGTGAAATGTTGGAGCATTCGAGAGTGCATGATATGTTTCAGTAGTCTTATAGAAGTTACAGCACAGTTCTGCCCACAGCATTAAGTTAGTGCATCACAAGTAAAAGCTTATGTCCCAGCATCAAAAGCAGTGTCCTAGGCAAGGGCAAATAAATTATGGCACTTGTAGGACTAACATTAAGAAGATATGTCCTTGTTACAATTAAAATTTGATGTAATGAAGGAAAGTAGGTGTTGAAGTGGGAGGCAAGGATACACAAGGAAAGAATGGCTGGAATCCTACAGGATTGAGTGTAGCTAAGAGTTCTGCCTGCAGGACTCCAGTATAGCTCCTCATTCACCACCCTGGACTTACCATTGTGCTGTGATAGCCCCCCCCCCAGCCATTCTGTGGCCAGTGGAGTGGGGATAGAGAAGTATCTGGCTATGTCCCAGATGCAGACAAAGGAGATCTTCTGCCAAGATCTGCTGGGGTCCTTTGGAGGTCTCAGTGGTGTCATTGGTCTGCACCTGGCTATCAGGACATCACCAGAAGCTGCTCTGATCCCTTGTGCTCCCCATCAGCCACAGATTGTTCACTTGGGGTTGCTATTGCATCAAAACTGTGAGTCCTCAGAGAGCTTTGGTTGTTGCAGAGGATGCAGAGTGCGTCCTCAGAGAGCTTTGGTTGTTGCAGAGGATGCAGAGTGCTGTGCCGGGTAGGACTACGGTGGACTCTCTTTGTTTGTTTCGGGAAGTGTTCCGACTCAACAAGGAGGGAGCTTGGACTGGTCAAATCCTACAGGTCGACCAGATGAAAGCTTTTGACAGTGTAGATCATACGTTCCTATGGGAAGCTCTCAAGTGGAAAGGGGTGCCAGAGAGATTTATTGCTTTAGTTAAATTGTTTTATAGGGATGCAGAGGTAGTTTTGCAAGTCAATGGTCATAGAGGAAAGAGGATTAAGTTAAATTCTGGGGTGAGGCAAGGTTGTCCCCTAAGCCCTCTTTTGTATGTTATTGCTTTGGATGCTATTCTGTGTAAGATTAGTTTGGACAAGAGCATCTTGGGGATCCAAATTCCGTGTCCGTTGGACAGTTCATGGTTGGTTCGATATGAATCTGTTAAATTTGTTGCCCATGCTGATGATGTGTCCTTCTTGGTTAAGGACAGGATGGAAGTTAGAAAGATTAAAGATGCTTTTGAGGCCTACGGTCGAGTTTCTGGTGCTCGACTTAACATGGAAAAGAGTTTTTTGATCAGGATTTTTGCTGCAGAGGACAAGATGGCAGCTATTCCTCTAAAGGACGTAGTTGGAGAAAAGGAAAGGTGGCAAGCAGAGCAAGAGGCAAAGATGGATAGGGTGAAGATCCTGGGGCTGAATTTTGCGTTGGCTCCAGAGGGATGGAAAGAAAATTGGTATCGCTGGTTGGAAAAAGTGAAAGAGAGGGTGGCCCTCTGGCAGAGATGGAAGCTGACCATTTACCAGAGAGCCGCTTTTGTAAATACCTACCTGCTTCCGGTGGCAGCCAACTTGGTGGCTGTTTTCCCACCTCCAGATTCAGTGATTAAAGAAGCTGATCGGGTTCTCTTCAAGTTTCTTTGGGGAATGGCCACATTCCCCCTGGCAAGGGCAGTGGCTTATGGGCAGGTAGAACAAGGGGGCCTAGACTTCCCAGCCCTGGGACCTAAGTTCATCGCCATCTTTTCTGCTCAAAACTTTGGGAAAGTTTCTCTGTTACAAAAGGGTCAGATTCAACCTCAGGCTTGGCTAGTTTTGTTTTGTGAGTGCTGGATAGGGACTAGATGGGGAAAGACTTGGTGGGAGGAAGGCTCATTAAGTTTTAGGTTTTCTTTACCTGAAAAATTGAAAGCACCAGATTATTTGAAAGACTTTGTTTTTTACATAAAGAAATATAAAATTCATGCTGAGGAGTTGAAGGGGGAAGACAGACCAGGTCAGAGCATCAAGAGGAGTTTGTACAGGAAAATAGTGGAGGAGATTTATGTTAACCCGTTTTTGGAAAAGCGTCAGGCCAAACTAGATTTATCAGAATACCTACATCACCAGACTAACCCAATTGAGTATTTCATGGACAAAAGGGTCCCCAAAAAGTTGTGGGACTTGAGGTGGAGGCTCTATCATCAGGTTCTTAATCTGAGGGGAAAGAGACCATGGACCACAGAGGATGAGCAGACCTGTCTGCGTCTGAAATGTAAAAAGGCTGAGATTTTGAGTGGCGTGGCACAAAAGGAGACGATCAGACATTTTGTCTAGGACTGCCCAAGTGCCCGGGAAACATGGGAGGAGGTGGCCCGGGTCCTGGATTGGCCAGATTTGGCACAACAGGCTTGGGAGACGGTGCTTTCAGGGACTGAACCTCCAGAGGGTGTCAGGGGACCCAGAAAGTCAGTGGGCCAAAAGAGGAAGAGGAAGGAGCCTGGTTCCGCCATGGCTGAGAGGTTTTGGAAAGTGCCCTGGTCCACGGTGCGCTTGGTAAACCTCTATGTGATGTTAGGGTTAGTTTTCCAGAGACAAAAGGAGGTGAAAAGTCAAAATCTGAAGGATGTAAAAGGCACTGCCTATTACGTGAAGAATGTAATTGAAAATTTAGCTCTGAGTGAAAAAGAGAAATTGCCAAGCTATCGTTGGAAAAAGTTTTGGCCGCGGTTTAGTGAGACGACCCCAGCAATAACATAAAATGATATTTTAAATAAATATTTTATTAATTTTGTATTATTTTGTATTATTATTTTTAATTAATATTTTATTGGTTTTCTTTCCATTTCTAAGTAGGTATAATTATAATGTGTAAATATAATGTGATTATAGTGTGTTTAGATTAAAGGGAAAAATACATTAGTGTTAGGATAGATTTACTTTTGTATTAGTAAGAAAAGAGGAAAATAATTAGTATTGTTTTTGTATTATTGTTATGGCCTTTTGCGGTCGGGTGTATTTTTTAGTAGAATGGTCTTACTCCAATAAAAAATTCCCTAAAATTCCCAAAATACATAAGATGGGCTTATACCTGCATGTATCACTAACAGGATCCCAGTATGTGCAGTTCATTTACACCAACCTAGGCTAGTTTAAGAGGGAGATGAGGAGTAAAGATCTGTGAGGAATCTGCCCTGGTGGACTTCAGGTACTCTTGAATAGCATTTATTTTAAATGCCAGAATCTGCTCTTCTATGGGCAGAGCATTTTAAAAGTCAACAGGTGTTAATTCTCCCATTCAAAAGATGCATGAGTGGAAGCTTCTTCACTATATACAATCCTTATATTCAGGTTGTGCCGAGAGTGTTCTTTTTTAAACCAAAAAGAGGAGGAGGTCAATACCAAGCTGTAAATATTTACACACACACACACATTTATCCTAGCAGATTTTCTTTTCCTGACCTCCTGCAGAAAATACTTGGATTAAGAAGAATATCTATAAAATTCTTATCAAAGCGTAGAAAAATGGTTTTAAAGCACAGCTTATCAGAGACTGCAAAAGATATCAATATCTATATGGGGACCATTTTTAATTTGATTTGCAGTAACTTGCAAAAGTTATTGAAACAAGGGTGGGAATCACATAGTTCACATTTCTCTCCACTGGGTGTCCAAAAGTTAGGGCTAGTTGTCCATTTGGACACACAACTGTTACTTAAAAATGCCTTGTCTATGAGATGGCAAGGGATGCTGCTGAAGTGCAAGCAGGCACAAAATGCAACTTTAGTCAGCAGGACTGTATGCAAGCTAGGTGTACAATTTTAACAAATGTGTACTTTTGAGTATATATATATATATATATATATATATATGTATAAAAGTGCAACAGAATTCATGCTGTAAAAAAACAAAGCTCCAAGCCCCAAACAATGGAGCTGGACACAGATCGGATGTGGAAGTGGGGAAAGGAAGAGGTGTGTGGATGCAGACTTTATAGATGTGCACATCCCTAATTATGGCTCAGGAGTTGTGCCAAAAAACTTCACAGAAGAGGCGGGCATTCCATGCATAAGGGGCAGCAAGGGAGCCGTTTGAAGGACCTGGAGACCTTCAAAGAACGGAAGGTGGTGGATCTTGAGCAGCAGAGGTCATGGGCAAAGATGTATCAGGATATGAGAGCCAATTTTGGAGAGCAAGGCCACAGAGGATGTGGAAGGTAAGGGCAAGGAGTTTGTGCTGGAAGCTGGGCAGGGTGCCAGTGCAACACCCTTTGCACAGCATTTTGACATTGTGGCACTTTCCTGTAAATGCAGTTGCCAAGAAGCCCAAGCATTCAGGTGACATAAGTTGTAACAACTACATCAATGTAAATAAAATTCAGCTTTTTAAGAAATAAAACTTATTGTACCCTTGAGAATTTAGTTCAATGTATAATTTTAACTGATGATAAGCAATGAGGTTTGTATTTAAATACTCACTTGAAATGACAGCAAAGAGCTACTGAATTTTCTACTGTCTTCAAAGAAAGATCTGCCTGAGGTAAGGTTGTTATGGTGAACTATGGGACTAGATACTAATGCAATAACAGCCCTCTGTCAAAACAATCCTTGACCCTTCTGCACTCTTGTAGGCTGCTCATTTTGAGGAATTCATTTCTGGTCAGGCTGCAATAGCAAAGGAAGTAAATGAGGTTGAGACAATTGTGAATAGAAAGGCATAAGTAAGCCTTGCAGACCTTGGCTTGAATCTTATTGTTAGTCTCAACTAGAGCAGACCATTAAATCAATCCAATTTACAGAAGTGTTGAGTTACCAAGTTATTATTGGTTCAATGGGTCTACTCTAGTTGCTATTAACATTTCTCCCAGAGTAGAATGTGGAGGTAGGTTTGCTTTTGTTGTTTTTTAACTAAGGAAATAAGGAAAAAAATCAGAAAAGGAGCATATTTGTAGAGACAATTTATAGCTTTTAGCAACATAACCAAAATACATCATCATCATCATCATCATTGCATTTGTATGCCGCTTTTCTCTAAGAATGAGACTCAAGGTGGCTCCCAAAGGCAATCATAAAAACAGAAAACCGTATAAAAACATTTTAAAAACAGGCACAAATTTTAAAAGATAGATGCAGGCTTAGGGCAATGGAATTCAAACAGCAGATGATGATATGGGAAAACATTCCCATAAAAAAGCTCTCCTGTTTAGATGCTAAAAGCCTGCTTGAATAAAAATAGCCTGCCAGCAAAAGGAAAGCAGGGAAAGCAAAAAAAGGCCTGCTGGCAAAAGGAAAACAGGGAGGGGTCCAGCCTAGCCTTCCAAGGAAGGGTGTTCCAGAGGGTGGGAGCAGCCTCTGAGAAGGCACTCACCAAGCAAGTCTGTGGTGGTAGTGGGACCGAGAGAAAGCCTTCTTCTGAAAAGCTTAAAATTTGTATTAGGAGAAATGATCTTTCAGGTAGTCTGGGACCAAGCCATATAGGGCTTTTATAGGTTGTGACTAGCACATTGGACTTTACCAGACTAACATCTAAAAACGCTGTAATTCTGTGATTGAGGAAAGTGGAAACATAGTGGCATTATTACACTGATTATCACATGTCGCTGTAATTGTGAGAAAGAACCATAATGGAATTATTGCACGACCACCACTAACACTTTAAGAATGGGACTTTATTTCCGTGATTTATCATGGGTGAGATTTAGGAGGTTCTTGTGAGAAGATGTGAGCATTCTTAAAACCACATACAAAAAAACTCCACCTTAATTTGCAAAGTAAACGAACACACAAGCACTTAAAATAAACCTTAAAACATGCAAACAAACTGGTACAGTTCATGAAAAGAGTGTCCTGTGGATTGTTTTCATGCTCTCACCCAAAAGTTTTTTCTCCAGGAATGGGGAGGAGGGGGAAGAGGACCACCCATTCACACTGTAATCTCGCGATTACAGCAGGACGTGTTTTCACACTCTCTTCAATACCATGAAAAAAGCGATATTGAGAGCTATTGCCGGCTTGTCCCATCAATTAAAAGCAATGGCTTATTTGTGGCTAGAGCACAGATTGACCACACAAACATGATAACATTGTGCGATAGCAGAAACCATTCACACTACTGTAACGTCATAATCATGTGATTTTTGCCATGTCTGATAAAGTTCTTTGAATTGTGCCTGGAAACAAACTGGCAGCCAGTGGAGCTGTTTTAACAAGGGAGTTATATGCTAGCTATAACCAGCCCTTTACATACAGAGAGCCCCCCAAACAATGATAAGATTGCACAACAGGCCTATGTGGCAATCCTAACTCAAAGATTCACCAGCTGTGGGATGATTAGTATTAGGTGGTCTTGGAGATCAGCCACCAGCAACATGTTCAGCAGAATTGCTCTGCTGGCTAAGATCTGGTGGCAGAAGAGCAAAAAAAAGGGGGGGATAAAGAAGATTCAGGTTGAAGAAGGAGCCCAAGTTATGCCAGATCCAAACCTCCCCTAGTCTATGGACACAGGTGCAACGCAAGCACAAAGTTAGGTCACCCTTGACCATTGGCTGTGCTGGCTGAGACTGATAGGAACTGAAGCCCAATGACTCTGAAGGACCACAAATGCCCTTTCAACAGGATAAAAAAATAGACATTCTGACTGCTTTTTCAGACCAAGGCATAACTGAAATTGATCTTATGTCTGATGAAGAAGACTGTGTCCACAAATGCTTATGACAGAAATTTCTTCTTCCAAGTTAGGAGATTATCAGACACAGCAAATGTAGCGTGATAATGACACCAGAGGAACACAAAAGGCTGCCAATATCAGACTATGTCCTCCTTTTGCGTTCCACTGGCATCACTATGGCATTTCTTTTCATTGATGGGCCAAGCTGTCAATACAATCCTCCATTCCATTTTGGTGCCAGCATTGCCAGCATCTGAAACCTCGTGCCATTGCCCCCTGTGAGTACAGTGTAAATGGGTGGTCCTACCAGAACACTTCAGGTGAGATCGCAAAAACCAGGTAGGCTACACTCTTTTTATGAACCTCCCAAGGTTACTTGTACCGTGTAAAGTGTGTTTCTGTGCTTGTGTGTACTTTTTTGTTTTTATTTAGTTTTTTTTTTAATTGTTGTACTTGCATCTTCTTGTGAGAATTGGCAAGATTTCAAACCAGGAAGTGAACGGAGCTCTGTTAGAGCTCTGTTCATGCCTGGGCTGCCTGTTGATGCTACTTAAGGTAGGTCTGATCATTTTGGTTATTGTGATAGGACAGGGACTGGATTGTTGTTGTTGTTGTTTTTGTAGTGGGATAGGAACGTTTGTGTGTTCCTGTCTGATAATCTCCTTAGTCTCAAAAGTGCTACTGGATTCCTTTATGTCTTTTTATGCTAAAGCAGGAGTAACACAGCTATTTTTTTTTTTATCAAAACAAGAATATCTATCCTTCTTTGGGAGAAGTAAAATTACATCATCTAAATCTAGCTGTGTGGTGACATAAATGTGCTCTTCATCATCATCTGCTGTTTGAATTCCATTGCCCTAAGCCTGTATCTTTGGATGGGTCCTAGACCAAGTCAAGGCTGAATTTTCCCTAAAAATGAAAATGGCTAAACTGAGGCTATAGTACTTTGGGTGTGTCAAGAGAGGACATGACTCATTGGAAAAAAAGATAGTGGTAGAAAAAGTGTGATGCAGTAAGAAAAGGGAAGACCATATTACAGATGGATTGGTTCAATCAAGGAAGCCACTGTCTTGTTTTCGTAAGACCTGAGCAGAGCTGTTGATGATCAGGGCCCTTGGAACTCTTTCATTCATAGGGTTGCCATAGCTCAAAGCTGACTTGATGGCAAATTGCACTCACACAAACCAGCATACAGGTACTCTTCAGCCCATTGGTTTCAATGAGCTTAAGAAGGTCTACCTATGTGTTTATTATAGCCTACATGTATATAGTTTCCTTCATTCCATTCATCTGCCTCTGTGCAGAAGCTGAAACTCACATTGCTGCCAGCCAAGCTTACCTCTTGCAAACAAAGGCCAAATGCAGATATTAGTGGGTGGCACATAAAGTGGTTTTTAAGGTGAACTTTCTGCAGGGTCTGCTGAATGATTCATTGTATTGTATTGTATTGTATTGTTTTAGTTGGGTGAGAGCGGTGAATACTGAGGTCAGGATGACTAACAACAAGTGTGGGAGCTCTTATTGAGAAATTGTTTCTGAAGCAAAATTGCTCTACTGTGAGAGAGAATAATTATGAGAACAGTCCTGCTAGATCAGACCAAAGGACTATCTAGGACAGCAGCTTGTTTTCAACAGGGGACAACCAGATCTCTTTGAGAAGCCCACTAGCAGGACATGAAAACAACTGCCCCCTGCTCTTGCTCTTCCACTGTCTCTTGAGGTTTCCTGAAAGCTGGTTAGCAGAGCTATATAGCTGCAGAATTTATGTCAGTCAGGGGTGGGAATCATGTGTCTTTTCAGATGCTATTGAAATACAAGACCCAGCAGCTCTAGCCAGAATGGCCAATGAGGAAGAATGCTGGGAGCTGCAGCCCAACAATGGAAGGCTGCATTATTCCCATGAAACACACAAAAGGTTCCAAAGTTAAAATAGAACACATATTTATATTCACACGAACATGCATTTACAAAGCTTAAAAACTTGTAAAAAAGCAGTCTGGGCAAAATTCTGTATGTGTGTACATGCAGACACAAACATATAAACCCTAAAAGAGTGATACCTTTATTGGACAACTGAGATGCACAAAACACATCATGCAAGCTTTCAAAACTCCAGTGACTTCTTCATTAGACAAAAGATGTTTAAAAACCATACAGAAGAAAGGGAGGGAAAAGATGATGGCGTTGGAGTCACAGGCCTATATCTTGGATCACGTGTTATCTCTGTTGTTGGTGTGGAGGGATCTCAGTGCAGGTAGAGGCAATTCTCTTCTTGGCCATGTGGGTGCTGAGACAATGAACAGTAGCATTTAAATTTAAAATTTAAGGACTTTAGGGTCTAAAATGTTTGTGCAATTAACAAGGCAGGTGCTAATAAAAACTATGGATGCAATGCCAGTTCTAAAATGATGCCTGTGACACACTTGGATATCACACAAAAAAAGAGCAAGTACTAGTTGTTCGTGTTTTTGTTGTGCACCTTCAAGTTCTTTCTGGCTTATGGTGATAGTGTTTTCTCGGAAAGATTTCTTCAGAGGGAGTTTGCCCTTGACTTCCTCTGATGCTGATCCATATATAAAATTAACTGTTAGCCAATTCATTGATTAAAACCCATAGTATCTAATCTATGACATGGTATCTAGCAGGTTGCATTCAGCCCATCACACTAGCAGGTGATGGGTCTGATGGCAGTCCATGAGTGAATCTGTTGAGACCTATCCCCAAAACCAATTCACCACTTGGGAAGCTTCTTTGAAGTTCAGACTAAAACCTAGAGTAGGTTCTCCACCACTATTGACACTGGAGCTGATAGTTGTCACTGGTCTATCTGTCAATTCACCCATCATCCATCCCTACTATTGCTCACCATTTGGCAAAATCAAATTACATACAGATACATCAGCTCTGAACATGCCTCTGTGATACTGAAACATTTAGTGGAATGATAACCATGGTGAACATCTCTATATATTTCCACAGACCAGTGTGCATATGTTCTCTCAACCTCATGCTTAAAATTTATGAGCCTTGTAGCCAGAAACTTTTTAGAATGATGGCCATTTAGAAAGCATAATTCCAATTAAGAGGTGGTGTTCACCCTCTCACATATATAAGTAGTGCTTCCTAAAGTATAAAATATATCCTCACTTAGGGTTTGTTGGACCGAATTTTTAACAAGGTAATTTTCTAGTGAATTGCTCAATATTACAGATCATATTCCAAGCTGATGTATCTGGATATAATTTGATTTTGCTTAACGGTGAGCTCATTGAATAATGATTGGGGTCTTTGAGGGATGGATGGATGAACAAAAAGCAAGACCACCATGTAGCTACATATTCTCTCTTTCAGATTGCTAAACTCTCACCAGAATACAATTAAATTTGATGACTACAACCACTCTAAGGGTGGAAATATGGTTTACTATCTGGCTACTACGGAGAATCATTTTCAAGTAGAAATGGGCAAAATGCAGGCCACATGTATGCTGCCTCCAACTCCCTGGACTGCCTCCTTTTTGGCCCCTCAAAGGTGAATTGCCTCTTCTGAAAGTTGTCAGAAGCTTCAATTCAGTTTTAAACGGATTTTAATCCCATCCCCTCTGCATTGCTTACTGAGAGCCAGTATCATGTGGTGGCTTGAGCATTGGACTACAACTCTGGAAACCAGAGTTTGAATCCCTGCTCAGCCATGGAAACCCAAAGGATGACCTTGGGCAAGTCACACTTTTTCAGCCTCCAAGGCAAAACCCACTCTGAATAAATCTTGCCAAGAACCATCTGCCTTAGAGTCGCCATAGGTCAGAAATGACTTGAAGACACATGACTAAATGCACTGCTTAATGTATATATTAAAAAATACCTATTTTTCAAAACTAGAAATGGACCAATACATTTGGGTTTTGTTGTTTGGGGTTGGGGTTGGGGGGCATTTTTGGCAGTCTATACAACCCTGGTTGGGTTCTAGGAGCATAAAATTGGCCCTCAATCTATGACAGTTTTTCACCCCTGTTTTAAACACACAGAGAGACTTCCAGTCACCACTGGTCTTGATTTGGCCCATCCATGAGGTTAGATAGGATTTCCTGTGTAAGTTGCTTAGCAACCTGGGGAAATGAGGGCCTGTTAATACTTATCCTATGAGAGGGATGCAAGCCTACAAGCTACTAGATCTTCATTCAGTTGGTACCACCACACATTGTTTTAGTGAGTGGCAGTCATGCAGTACTTTGTGAGCAGAGATTAGGAAGTTGTTTTTTAAAAAGGAATTTCCTACCATTGTAGTTCCAAGACCCAGAAATAATTAGTTGCTATTATAGTTACAACTTCAAAAGCATAATTTACATTCTAGCTGGCCAAAAGTAACTAGAACAGTTAATTTAAACAAACAAACAAACAAACACACCATCTGAATGCTACAAAACACTCCTCCCATTCACCTCACTGTCTCCTCAACACCCACATGAGGCAGCAGTTGAAGCACGTGATATTTCTGCACCACTGTTTGATGAGGCCACACACCTCTGTAACTGTGAAAGTAAAGAAAAGGTATTCAGTGAAAGGAGTGACAGTATCCCTTGTCATAATCTTAAGGAAAGTTTATTGTTATATCTTAATTGTTTTTTGTGGTTGTGGTGAATTTTGCAGTTGTGGTGAATTAAAAACAAACAGCTGTTCCTAAGTTATTCCTGTTTATGAATCCTTTCCCGTCACCAGGGTGTTTGTCACAAGATACAGTATACTTGATATTGCCCCACTACATTCCCAGCCAATACAATATAGCATTTTCCCCATCTGTAGGTAAATTACAAAGTGATTTATAGAGCAGTACTAAGCACATTTATTCATAGAATACAGTAAGTTGCATTGTTTTCTATGGGGTGCACTGTCCCTATGCTAGATAATTGGGTATGGAATTGCAGCCTTGGGTCTGAATCTTGTTCACCATCTCAACTAGAGTAGACCTATTGAATCACTTGTTGTATAGTGTGTCAACACTTACATAAACCCCATTGATTCAAGATTTAGGACTTAGTTTTATGCATACTTATCAATAGTATGATGTTCTTTTGACGGGATGTCATTATGTTTGGATTTTCATTGATTGCATTTAATTGATTACAATCAGAGAGAAAGAGAGAGAGAGAAAGTCCCATTGAGTCAAATAGTTCTTGTTCAAGGTAATAATGACAGCCTAAATGGGTTAGAATTATAAGAGATATCTGCTTGGGGAACTAATAAGAGATAGAATTAATATTCTGCTTGAGTTGTGTCCAGTAACGTTTTTTGATCAGGTGGACTATAACACAGGCAAAAGAAATAAATGACACCATTGTTTTCACTATGGTGGATATTCCTTTAACCAAGTCTGGTCTTCTGGCATTAAAAGAAGAAAAAACAATCAAAATAATCAAGGGGTTGGGCCATTTTCCCTACAAGGAAAGACTAGTATTTGTAGAAGTCTCTCTGGCTTTTCTTCGCAAACGAAGATTCAGGAAGGACTCATCCCGCGCTTTCTGCAAGCGCGCTGATGACTAAAAAGGCCAATCCAAGATAAACAAGTCCGGTTGCAAAAAGCACAGCAGAAGGTCTCCTTGTGTGATGTTTTTGGGTTGTGATTCTTTCTGCGTTGTCATTTCTGTTCAAGACTTGTTCGGCGTGAGTTCTCAAATAAGGCTGCAGCATTGTGGATAGTGCATCTCCATGCCTCCCGATGTGAGGCCAGGGCGGACCACTGTTGGTGATCAATTTGGCTGAGCCTGAGATGTTGTTTCAGGGAGTCTTTGTATCACTTTTTTGGAGCGCCCCTCTTACGCTGATCCGTGGCGAGTTCACCATAGATTACTATTTTTGGGAGGCGATGGTCCTCCATCCTAGAAACATGCCCTGCCCAGCGCAGCTGTGTTCTCAATATCATGGCCTCAATGCTGGTGATCCCTGCTTGCTCAAGGACAGCAACATTCGTCACATAGTCAGTCCAGTGTATTTTTAGGATTGTGCGTAGATATACACTGTAGAAGTCTAGTATAGAAAGAAACATGATAGGAAAAAAACATTTCTGGAGTTAGACTGGTTTTGGTCATGGCTGAATTTGAATTCACCATGAGAAAATGATTTGAACTAGATTCAGAAGAGACAAAAGTGCACCTTCTTAACTCAATGGCTGACGTCATGTCAGTCCCACCTAGAGTAGACCCATTTAATCAATTATTGAATGGTGAATTAACAAGTAGGTAAATCCCACTGATTCAATGTGTTTATTCTAGCCAGGACTAACAACAGGATTTAGGTTTTTATGGATAGTTGTTGTATTTCCCAGCCATGCTATAGGAACACCTATGGGTTTATGTGACTTTACAATGAGATCAGAAAACTATTTAAAAAGTAAGTCTATCAAAGGGAATTAGCTAAATGACACACCAACTTCAGAGGCAACATTCCTCTGGATACCTATTTGCTTGTTTATGTAAAGTGGTTTTGGGCATTCTGTCAAAGAAGCTCCCATAAGAACCTATGTGGGATCAATAACAAAAAAAGGCAGTCCTTGCCCTCAGGTTTACATGACACAAAACCAAAAAGAAATGAGAAGGGGAGAGGAAGACACTCAAGTTCAGACACTCATTCCTAAAGCTTTCCTAACAAACAGCTTAAACTGAAACAGTTCAGGGAGAGGAGGTGGTCAATGAAAGTGGTCTTTCAGCATCTCTCCTTCTACTGCCATCCAGTGCAGATCTTGAAAATGTTAGCTTTTGGAGTGACTGTTCCCAGTGTAGCCTGTGGACCATGCTATCTGGAAGATTCAGAGAGCTGTAAACCAAAAAAGTATTTTTCTTCCCTTCCCAAGCTCTGGCTAGTGCGAGAGGACTGCAGTCTCCTTACTGACTTTGGGAAATTTTCTCTCTTATGAAATTTTGTACTTCTAAAAAAAGAAATGTCAAAAAGTTTGTCTGAACTGAATAAAATTCTTGACCATCTGTGTGGACCAAATCCAGTATGAACAGAAAGGGGCTGAGATCTTGCACTGTGCTTGCATAGTGTAAATTTATACAGTTGGCCCTCTGCCTTTGTGGGTTTAACTTCTGCAGATCTGATTACTCATGGATTATTTGCTGCTGTCCCATGACATTTTTAATAGGGACTGCAAGCCTCTGTACTTACATACTTGGCGGTTGCACTACACCACCCTTTTGCTGAATTATGCATTGTGCATTGTGCAACCAGCTGTGTATTTGCCAACGTGCCTACTTATTGTCCCATTGTGCAATGGGGTATGCACAGTGGCTCTCTCTGCAATCCCAGAAGAAAAAAAGGGGCACATTGAAGGCACCAATAAATACTTATGCATCATCCAAGAATGTTCAACTGCATGGCTGGAATCCTAACTAGAGCAGACCCATTGAATCAACTGTTGAATGGTGACTCAACACATAGATAAGCCCGATTGAGTCACCCAATAGCTCTACTCTGGTTGGGACTAGCAATAGGCTTTTAGTCCCATGTGAGATTGAATTTGTGGGACTTGGCTTATGCAACAATTGATTGAATACACACATTGCACCATGGTAAAAAAGAAGAAGAAAAGAACAACCACATATGTAAGGGAACTAGCACCTGTGTATGACAACAATAGGATTTCATCCTATAGAGTGGAACATGGTGTTTTTGCCTGCCAGGAAAAAAAGAGGTGACAACCCTAATTCAGCACAAGAAACATAGTAAGCCAGATGTTTATGAATTAAGCCCTCTGCCTTGATGGGTCAATCTATCAGGCTTGCTTTCTTGCACAATGGGTATTTTCTTAAACCTCAAGCTCTTTCTTTGAAATTTATGAAGAAACCTTCATGTTTTGGAAGTTTTGTCAAGAAACAAATCAAGGAAAATCGTTGCCCATTCCTAGCAATTACTTGACAATATTCCCTTAATGAAAGATCACAATGACAAACTAGGGCAGATATCAAACAGGAAGAAGGGTAAAGTATAGCATGAAAACAGCATTCCTTCATCCCTTCATATTCCTCCACTAAACACTGTTTCTTCTGAAGCCATTTCTTTTTCTTTTTAAGAAAGTCCACTGGGATTTTGTTACACCTGTTTATGATAGATTTTTCTTTGTATTCTCAGTCTCAGTATCTACTGCTTGCAACAGAAATTCAGTTTCGCAGTACTGAACCATTCATACTCTATAATGAATAGAGCTTGGCTTTATTGGTTTTTAAAGTGAAAATAGTGGTATTATGAAGCCTTGAAATATTATTTTTTTACTTAGTTGCAAAAACCCTATGTAACTGGTTTGAGATGCTTTTTCTTTTGCAGATGCAATGTTGTTAACAGGTGCGATGCTCTTCCTTGCTAATTTAGTCACACATGATTTAGAGTTTTCCTGTTTTGTTTTCACTTTACTACTCAGGATATTTGCTAACACTCTTTAAAAGATTTGAGGCTGAACAATGGATATTTGCTAACACAAACTTGGAGATAATAGAATAAAAGAAAAGCATTATTTTTTTCAAGAATTAATTTACGTACAGTTTTACATACCATTTGTAACAGCTGTTGTTGTGTGCCTTCAAGTCATTTCCAACTTATTGTGACCCTAAGGTGACTCTATCATGGAGGTTTCTTGGCATGATTTGTTCAGATTTGGTTTAGCCATTGACTTCATCTGAGGCTGAGAGGGTGTACCTTGCCCATGGTCACCCAGTGGGTTTCCATGGCCAAGTAGGGAGTCAAATCTTAGGACTTTATCACTCTACACCATTATAGTGCTTTTATTCTACTTTAACTGCTATGGCTGCTGCCTGTAGAATTCTGAGGTTTGTAGTTTAGTGAGGCCTAATAGCTCTCTAGCTGAGAGTTCTAAATGCCCTTCCCTAAACTGCAAATCCTAGGATTCCACAGGAAGCAGCCAGAGCAGTTAAAGTGGAATAATAGCACTATAACAGTGTAGTGTGATAATCTCCATAGTCTCCTGGAGTCTTATTCCACCATTCAGACGACTATGTCATGTTGGCCTTCTTTACATGTTGCATTAGTTATTTATATCGGAAGAAGAAAGCTTTATAGAGGTTCAGGTACACTGGATGAGAAAATGATCAAGACACAGCTATGACAATATTGTCCCAGAAAATGCATTTATCCAGGAAAGCATGCAAATAAACAAGAAAACATGAGCCATTACAGGGGCAAAGCTGCCATTGTTCCAATAGCTTTATTATACTGAAATTAAGATTGAATCCTAAATGTGCTTACTAAGAAGTAAACCCAGTTGAAAACAGTGAGACTTACTTTTGAATAAGCATTCGTAGGATTGCAGTTTTATGCTCACAGCGGGAAGTAAGCCTTGTTGGAACCATTAAACACTTTTGAGCAAGTGTATACTATTCACCTGGTCAAAATGTTTATAGCTATTTGTTGTTGTTGTTAACTGCCATCAAGTTGACTTTGACTTATGGCGACCCAATGAGTGAGAGAATTCCAAGTCACCCTATCATCAACAGCCCTACTCAGAACTTACAGGGCTTGTCTACACTATTAAAACTCCCAAATCCCCCTACAAATTCCCCCAAATCTGTGGTGATCAGGGCACAAGATGTATGGCCTTTCCCCTGAATCTGGGGCAATAGGCCACACGTTGCATGGCCCAAATTTGGGGCATTCTGGGGTATTTTACCTAGATGTGGAGTTTTGATGATTCAGGGTTTTCTCTGCATTTTCATCCACTTTCTTCAAGTGCCTCTTTCTGCGACGGGTGAGCAGAAGAGCAGGCAGAGGCAGCATTGCCTAGCCAGGGGAAGGGAGAAAACCTCTCCCTTCAGCTGGGAACTGCATCCTTAGCTTTAAATTATGGTTGAGGTGGTGGTGGTAGCGGCAGCGGCAGTGGGCAAAACTCCACCGGGACAGTGAAGACAAGGTACCCCATGTCCTTGCAGAAAATAATAATGTGCAGGGCTTCAGGGCAAATGTGGGGCCATGCAGGCAAAACTACATTTGGAGTTTTTGCTCCACATGTAATCAGGCCCACGGACTCAGGGCTGTGACTTCCTCGATTGAGTCTATTCATCTGGAATGTGGTCTTCCTCTTTTCCTACTGCCTTCTACCTTACCAAGTATTATTGTCTTTATTAGTGAGTCATGTCTTCTCATGATATGGCCAAAGCACAACAGTCTCAGTTTAGTCATGTTGGCTTTTAGGGAGAGTTCAGGTTTGATTTGCTCTGGGACCCACTGATTTGTCTTTTGAGCAGTCCACAGTATCCGTAGAATTCTTCTCCAGTACCACATTTCAAAGGAGTTGATTTTCTTCCCATCAGCTTTCTTTACTGTTCAGCTTTGACAAGCATACATAGAAATGGGAAATACGATGGTGTGGACAATCTTAATTTTACTGTTCAATGATATATCTTGACACTTCAGGATCTTGTCTAGTTCTTTCATAGCTGCCCTTCCAAGTCCTAGTCTTCTTCTGATTTCTTGACTTCAGTCTTCATTCTGACTAATAACTGAGCAAAGGTATGGAAAATATTAAACAATTTCAGAGTCTTCATTGTCTCCTTTAAAGTTATGCAAATCATCTTTGGTCATTATTTTTGTTTTCTTACAGCCTTATCACATGAGGGATGGGAAGCGACTGTAAAGCCCAAGAACAGCACATCCCACGTTGCCTTATTGCGTGACATCTACAAGCTTCAACTGTTTTTCTGTTCCAGTCCTGTAGAAGATGGTGGGAAACCCTAGTCTTTTTGCTAACTGGAAAAAACTCATTAGCAGAAAGACTCGCCTTTACCACCATCTCCAATGGGAGAACAGCTGAAGAATACAGATGTCATGCAGTAAGGCAAGGTGGGACATGCTCCTCTTGGTCTTTACTTCTGCTTCCCTTCTCTCGTGTGATAAGCCCCTTAAGGTTCAACTGTAAACCTGCTTTGCACTTTCTTCCTTGACTTTCTTCAGTAATCGTTCCAAGTCTTTGCTATTTTCTGCTACTAGTATGGTATCATCTGCATACCTTAAATTGTTGATGCTCCTTCCTCCAATTCTCATGCCTCCTTCTTCTGTGTCTAATACTGCTTTACGTATGCTTTTTTCAGCATACAAGTCAAACAGATAGGGTGATCAAATTCAGCCTTGTCTGACCCCTTTGCCAATTGAAAACCATTCAATTTCTACATAGTTTGTCCCAGCAGTAGCCTCTTGTTCAGAGCACAAGTTACTATTCAAGACAATCAAATGTTGTGGCACATCAGTTTCTTTAAGAGTGATTCATAGTTTTTCATGATCTACACAATCAAAGTCTTTACTGTAATCTATAAAGCACAGGCTGATTTTATAGCTATATCTCTTTCCATCTTTATCTCTGTTTTTAAAGACAAAGCATTTTTAAAATTTATACTCTACCCTTCCTCCAGTGAGCTGAAAACGGCATACATACCCTCTTCCTCTACCCTCTTCCTCAATTTATCTTTACAACAACCTTGTGAGGGAAAAGTTGGACAAAGGTTACCTAATGAGGTTCATGGGTGAGTGGGAAATTACCCAAATCCTAGTGCAGTACTCTCATTACTAAACCACACATTCTCTAATAAATGTATATGAAATCCCGAGAACCTAAATATGAGATCTCATTTGGTCTGTGACTAGTATATTCACTATATATGTAAAAGTGTCCTGACAATACCCTGAGCCTTGGGAGATGCAGAGCCAACGGCATTCAACTTACCATTGTGTCCATTTTCCCATCAGTTCTGATGTGCTTCTGAATCATCCCTTTAAAAGTACAGTACTATAGTTTATCATACACTGGGCCCAAGAACTGTGGTTACCATGGTTTAATCTTGACTTGTTTCAACCGACCATATTTAAACAAGAGACATGTCTCAAGATGCTCAAAGATGGTCTATTTAGTAGCAGGAAATCCCAACACATTTTGGCCTATGTGTTTTCTAAAGGTTTTCTTCAGGGGGCTGTATAAAATCAAACAAATAATTTATTCATATTTTAAACAAACTGTAGCTAGCCTCTTTTGGAGATAAAAACATAGTGTTATTGCCTTTATCATTTCTTTAGTGTTAAGCTAAATAGTATTTATTATTTATTTGTTAAATTTACATCCTATCTTTTCTCCTGTGAGCTCAGGGTGATGTACATGGTTCTGCCTCCTGACTTTACCCTCACAACAACCTTAAGAAGTAGATCGCTTTGAGAGAGTGAGATTGGCCCAAGATCACACAGTGAGTTTAGTAGCTTAATAGAGATTAGGGAATCTGGATATCAGAAGTTCCAACCCAATACTCTAACCACTATATCACACCACCTTTATGGTTTAATTTTAATTCAGAGCCATGCTAAGAATGATATGTGGAACATACAGGGTACAAATCATTTCTTCTCTCCATTTTAGTAGCACACATAGACTTTGTATTATCTTTATGCTTTGCTTTTTCTGTGTCTCATCCTTGCCCCCTCAGTATTTCATAGCAAGACACCCCCTCATTGCCGATTCCCCACTGATTCTGCATTCATGAGATGATCTGTCCCATATTCTATAGCCTGGGAGTGATATGCTGTTCTTGGCTAAAAAATTTTGCAGACATGATTGAAGAGGAATTTCAGGTTAAACCACAAATGACCTGATTAGAAGCTCCATGAAGCAAATCAGAACACTGTCTTGATTGTAGTGAATTTTAATCAAGTCTTAAATTGAGTAACTCAAGGATTTTGCCCTACATGAATTTCATCCTGACATATTTTTCAAAGCAGCTGCTAAACATCTGAGAGATTGAGATGTTTAATTCAAACTCTTATGAGAGTTTAATGAGTTTAATTTTGCGGTGCCATGTCTTATAAAGTAAAAATGAGCATGAAATAGGCTAGACTTTCAGTGAAAACTGGTATGTGTTACTGTGTAAAACAAATTATACTATTGTGGTTGATATATTTAAAAAAATAGAAAGAATGATGCACTGTGTCAGTGATTACTATGTAAGTCGATAAATCTGGGTGACTCCACAATTCTGGGGGAAACAGTGAAAGGTTACGTGGTACACATGGATAGGTTACCATATTTTGGACAGTTTAGCTTGAAAACAAGGTAATTACTTAGGTGTTATCATTTAAACTGTCTTATTTTAATTTTAATCCCAAATCCTGTATAGCATCTTGTTCCTCTTAACCTTAGCAGTAGGTAGGGTGCCTGCCAAAGATCCTGGCCCGGGGGCCTGCTTGTGGGGGCCATGGTCATGCAGCAGTGTTGATGGAAGACAGACAAATTGTCATTGTCATTGGGAGAGCAAGTCCAAGCAGCCTATTTTTTTAAGTGCCTCCTTCCCAAATGATGTGTCTTCAAATCTTGGATGTTCTAGGGAGGCTGGCTGGCACATTCACCTGTCCCCACAGCACAGGGGAATGTCCAAGACTGTCTTCCCAGAGTACTTAAGCTCTAGAAAGAAGCACTAGAGAAATAGGCTGAACTCAGCCAGGAGCCTTCCCTTACC
Source organism: Gambelia wislizenii (assembly GCA_030847615.1). Taxonomy (NCBI): domain Eukaryota; kingdom Metazoa; phylum Chordata; class Lepidosauria; order Squamata; family Crotaphytidae; genus Gambelia; species Gambelia wislizenii. Next base: position 338,308,025 of record JAUMIR010000003.1, read on the forward strand.
AATTACAGTTTTGTTTGCCTTCCCTCACTGCTGATGCAGCAATGGACTTCTTACTCCACTGTGCACAAGCCTACGCCAGTTTATTTGTTTTGTTTTGTTTTGTTTTGTTTTGTTTTGTTTTGTTTTGTTTTGTTTATATCCCACCTTTCTCCAAAGATGGGATTCATGGTGGCTTAAAATACTTTTTTAAAAAATTAAGACAAAACATTTATTTACAAAACTTAACAAAGAATTAAACAACATTATTTTTAAAAACATGCTTAAAAGCAGTTACAAACACTAAAAACATATTTAAAACATAATTTCTAGTAAAAGATTACAAATACAACACACCACTTTACACACACACTACTGCTTCATACTTAAAATTCAAAGGCCTGCCTGAATAAGAATGTCTTCACTTCCTGATGGAAAGAGAGCAAGATGGGGGTCAACCAGACCTTCTACAGAAGGAAATTCCACAAGTCCTCATAAAACATTCCTGTGAAGGTGTTGGGGCTGAAAGAAAGCCTTCCCCTGCAGATTTTAAAGCCTTCACTGGCTTGTATAAGCAGATACGATATTTCAGATAGTGTGGACCCAAGCCATATAGGGCTTCAAAGGTCAAAAACAGCACTCTGAATTCTGCTTAGAAATGGACCAGTAGCCAGTGGAGCTGTTTCAATAGGGGAGTCATATTCTCCCTTTAACCAGTCCCAGTCAACAGCCTGGCTGCAGCATTTTAGACCTGTTGAAGTTTCCAAACAGTAGTCTAAACGGGATGTAATCAAGGCAGGTATTACTGTAGCCAGATCTGACCTCTCAAGGAATGGGTGCAGCTGGCACACCAGTTTTAATTGGGGAAATGCACTCCTGGCCACAGCTAAATCCTGGGCATCCGACTCAGATCAAAGTCTAGAAGTACACCCAAGCTGCAAACCTGAGATTTCAGGAGGACTGTAACCCCACCCAGCTCAAGCTGAATCCCTGTTCCATGATCTGCTTTCCAACTGACCAGAAACAGTCCTGTCTTTTCTGAATTTGTTCACCCTCATCCAATCATTTATGGACAGCAGACAACAGTGCCCTCAAGCCCCATTCCAGAGAGACAACTCAGAAGGATACCATGGTCGATGATATCGAAAGCTTCTGAGAGGTTCAGCAGAACTAACAGGGACATACTCCCTCTGTCTACTTCCCGGTGTGGGTCATCTACCAAGGCAACCAAAGTTGTCTCTGTCCCATAACCTGGCCTGAAACCAGATTGAAATGGATTTAGAAAACCTGGTCCATAATAAGCATCCGGGAACCACTGGAGCTGAGAGACCATCAGACTCTCCAATACCATGTCCAAAAAAGAGATATTGGAGACTGGCTGTCAGTTCTCCAGTATGGTGGGGTCCAAGGAGGACCCTAGTTGTAGTTACCCAGCTACACTAGTGTAATTACCTAACAGGATCCTGAACTCTCTTTCAGCAATGAATGCAAGCTGTGCTAGAGTTCATGAAGACCTGTGCTCATGGGGAGGGATTTTTTAAAATTTGATTTTATGTTTTTAATTCATGCTGTGTTTTTAATTATGTGGTAATTAATTTAATGATTTTTTAATTTTTGTAAATTTTTATATTTTAGCTGTATTTTTTAAATGATTGTAAGCTGCCTTGAGTCCCATCTTGGGAGAAAGGTGGGGTATAAATCTAATAAATAAATAAATAAATAAATAAGAATGACTGTTCTAGCCTCTTTGTTCATGTGATTTACAAGTACTGTAAAAGGAAATCTGCTTGAGAAGATTCGTTTCTAAGGAAATATATAGTTAAGCATATAATCTCCTTTTCTACTTACCTACATTGTATAATTTTGTAGAAACACATAAGAAAATTGAGCTTGTGTTATTATCTTTGTCTGTGAGTAAGCCTTATCAAAGTTTATCAGAGCACTGACAATTTCATAAAATGTTGTACAAGGTAGCAAATGTTGTACAAGTCAGTATATGGTTGCGCAGATGGACCTGTCTACAACCTTTGTCTTCTCTCTTCTGTTGTTTGCTTAAACCATTTGCTGGTTCTGTGATCTTAACAAGGCTCTATAGGTAGGGGTGGCTGCATGAGACTAAACATGGACATCCTATCCAGTAGAGTGCAGTTGTCATACGCATATAACTAGTGGGGCGATCCTATGGTTCTGGAAAGCTCTCTGGCTGCTATCCAAGGTCTACCATGGCTGTACTATCACGTGTTCTGATGAATGGCTAGCAGCAGAATCAGCAGGATAATACAAGCACAACAAATACAATACAAGTACAACCATGTTTTTGGTCACACAGACACATGCAACTATACTCATGTTCCTTGTGGATCTACAGGGTCCCCTAATTATTACGTGGACAAAATTATTGACCACTATATGGCAGAAATAGTATATGACTAGTCATGTACAGTCCATTAAGTGCGGGTTTATTGACTCATTCTCTCATATAGCCTATATACAAGCTAGGAGGGACTTATGTTGTCCTCCAGGTGTTTGAGCAAAAATCCCAGCAGTCCTACATAGTCAACATTGAAGAATGATGGGTCCAGCAACATCTGGAGGGCCACATGAGTGTCACTCCTGGCCTTCAAGATAAATTTGAGCACATTTATCCACCTGGCATGGAGAAATGCTTTCGTTGTGTCTGCTTTGAATGAATGTGAAAATGAACTGAAGATTGTTTTGACCTTAGCTTAATGTCAGTAGTATTACCTCTTACTACTTTCCTTTGAAATGCATAGACAAATTTTTGAACAGATTTAGATTACCATATATCATGGAATGAGTGCATGCAACTACAATGGGAGTACAGTACTGGGTCTGGCCTTTCACAAGGTAGAGTGAGATGGCCATCTCAGACAGCAGATTTTGGGTTTCATCAAGTGCTGTAAATTGTTTGTTAGTTACAGTTATTTATAGATACTGGCTGGGCAATTTGGGTAGTTGTAAGGCCTAAATACCCTAAAAGCACCAGATCCCATCTGATCTTGGAAGCTAAGCAGGGCCAGCAGGTTAATACTTGGATGGGAGACCACCAACAAACACCAGGTGCTGTAGACTACATTTCAGAGGAAAGCAATGGCAAATCACCTCTGAATATTTATTGCCTAAGAAAACCCTATGAAATTCATTGGGGTTACCATAAGTTGACAGGTGACTTAAAGGCGTGTGTGTGCATGCACGCGCACATACACACCCACACTTCAAAAATATTTCCAAGCTATGGTTAAATGTATATGAATAGAAATGGATATAAAGTCTGGAGTATTTCCTTACAGTTTTAATAAGACTAATTTTTAATTTGTTTTCTAGGCTCTAGTTCAGGGTCCAGATGGAAAGGTCCAAAATTAAATATTACAGGAACACAACATGTCATACAGGAAGGAGATTCTTTAAGCATCATGTGCAGGTAATTAGTTCAGTATGATGGGAGGGGAAACTTTATATAACTGTGGCCTACTGTTAATATACTATTGTTCTAATTTGTCCGCTGGGGTGGGGGTGAGAGCGGGACCTATTGTCAGGAGGGTGAAGGGGGCAGTCATTCAAAAGATCTTTGTGTTTGTGTGTTTTCCTTCTTCATTTCTGTTTTTGCTTATAGAGAATGCTATTACCAAGGGCTCCAGAAATAGCTTGAGGCAGTAAAATGAAGGCATGGGAATTAGTTCTGTATTATTGTAGCATAACCTAATTGTTCGTTGTTGCTTTTGCTTCCTTATCTGCATTTACAGTGGGGAAGTGTCCTATTCATGGTCTCTGCCCGAAAGTCTAAGTAAGGACAGCAAACGGGTGAATATAATTACCAGTACTTGTGGACGGAATGGCAAACAGTTCTGCAGCAGCCTGACCTTGAACAATGCTCAAGCAAGTGACACAGGATATTACAGCTGCAAATATCCATCCTCAAGTGCTCTGAAAAAGAGAACAGTGTCAAAGATATATGTATATATCAATGGTAAGATCCCATTTATTTATTTATTAAAATACTTTTTGTGCCATGATGAATTAGAAGGAGTGAATTATGAACTGTGTATGTCTTGTATAGTTCCACTGTAACTAGTTTGATATTTGTGACTCAACAAAAAGGTACCTGAAGCAGAGCCTGGGAACATTATTGCAAAAGCTATCAAGTTAGTGTTACTTTTGTTGCCCAACCGAAATGCACAAAATACATCATGCAGGCTTTCAAAGCTTCACTGGCTTCTTCATTGAGCAAAAGATGTTAACAAAATGTAGGCCTGTGACTTGGAGTGTGGTCGAGTCTCCTTTTTGGGAGGTTTTTAAACCGAGGGTGGATGGCCATCTGTTGGGAATGCTTTAATTGGACATTCCTGCATGGCAGGGGGTTGGACTAGATGACCCTTGTGGTCTCTTCCAACTCTATGATTCTATGATTTAATGACTCTATCATTGTCACTTCTCTTCTCCTCTATGATTTTTTAACATCTTTTGCCTGATGAAGAAGTCAGTGGCTTCAAAACTTTTTGTGATGTATTTTGTACATTTCGATTGGCCAATAAAGGTATAATTGCTCTTTTGTGGATTTTGGATTTTGCTGCATGGCCAACACAGCTACCTCTGAATAGGTTAGGGTTAGTTTTTTTAAAAAAATGTTGTTGGTTGCTTCTTCCTTATTAGCAATTCTAGGCTTTAAGAAAACTGGTTTCAGAAAACTTAGGGAATTACTGGGGGTGATCCCATGGTCAGGAATACTGAAAGAGAAGGGAGTTCATGAGGGATGGGAGTTTCTTAAAAGTGAGATATTGAAGGCACAACTTCAACATTAAAATGAGGAGGAAAAAGGGGAGGTGTATAAAGAAACCAGGATGGATGTCGAAAGCTAAAGCACAGATGGAGCACGGGTTTGCTAGAGAGGTTAAAAACAATAAAAAGGGCTTTTTTAGTTATGTCCGTAGCAAAAGGAAGAACAAGGAAATGGTGAGGCCACTGCATGGAGAAGATGGTAAAAGGCTAACAGGGGACAGAGAAAAGGCAGAACTACTTAACACTTTCTTTGCTTCAGTCTTCTCCCAAAGGGGGAACTGTGCTCACCATGGGGGAAATGAAGCAGATGATATTGTAGGGGAAATACAGCATAGAATTGGTAAAGAGCTAGTTCAGGAATACCTAGCCAGTATAAATGAGTTCAAGTCTCCAGGGCCAGATGAACTTCATCCAAGGGTATTAAAAGAACTGGCAGAAGTAATCTCAGAACCACTGTCAATAATCTTTGATAATTCCTGGAGAACAGGAGAGGTCCCAGCAGACTGGAAGAGGACAAATGTTGTCCCCATCTTTAAAAAGGGTGGGGGTGGGGAGAACCAAATAATTACTGCCCAGTCAGCCTGACATCAGTACTAGGAAAGATTCTAGAGCAGATCATTAAACAGACAGTCTGTAAGCACTTAGAAAGGAATTCCATGATCACTAAAAGTCAACATGGATTTCTCAAAAACAAGTCGTGCCAGACTAATTTTATCTCTCTTTTTTGATAGTGTTACAACTTGATAGATGAAGAGAATGCAGTCGATGTAGTGTATCTTGATTTCAGTAAGGCTTTTGACAAGGTCCCCCATGATATTCTTGCAAAAAGTTAGTAACCTGTGGGCTAGACAATGCAACTGTTAGGTGGATTTGTAATTGGTTGACTGACCGAACCCAAAGGGCAATCATCAATGGCTCTTCTTCATCCTGAAGACAAGTGACTACTGGGGTGCCACAGGGTTCTGTCCTGGGCCCAGTGCTATTCAACATCTTTATCACTGACTTGGATGAGGGAACAGAGGGTATGCTTAACAAGTTTGCAGATGACACCAAATTAGGAGGGGGAGCTAATACCCCAGAGGACAGGATCAGAATCCAAAATGATCTGAACAGATTAGAAAGCTGGGCCAAAACTAACAAAATGAATGTCAACAGGTAGAAAGATAGGATACTACACTTGCGCAGTAAAAATGAAATGCACAGATATAGGACGGAGGACACTTGGCCTGATGGCAGTACATGTGGGCCTCTAGGAGTCTTAGTGGACCACAAGCTGAACATGAGTCAGCAGTGTGATGCAGCAGCTAAAAAAGCCAATGCGATTCTAGGCTGCATTAATAGGAGTATACTGTCTAGATCAAGGGAAGTAATAGTGCCACTCTATTCTGCTTTGGTCAGACCTCATCTGGAATACTGTGTCCAATTCTGGGCACTACAATTCAGGAAGGATATTGAGAAGCTGGAACATGTCCAGAGGAGCGCGACCAGGATGGTGGAAGGTCTGGAAACGATGCCTTATGAGGAGCAGCTTAGGGAGCTGGGCACAATTAGTCTGGAAAAGAGAAGGTTGAGAGGTGACATGATAGCCATGTTTAAATATTTGAAGGGATGTCATACTGAGGATGGAGCGGGCTTGTTTTCTGTTGTTCCAGAGACTAGGACAAGGAGCAATGGATTCAAACTACAGGAAAAGAGATTCCACCTAAACTTTAGGAAGAACTTCCTGACAGTAAGAGCTGTTCAGAAGTGGAATGCACTGCCTCGAAGTGTGGTGGAGTCTCCTTCTTTGGATGTTTTTAAAAAGAGGCCGGATGACCATCTGTTGGGAAAGATTTGATTGTGTATTTCTGCATGGCAGGGGGTTGGACTGGATGGCCCTTGTGGTCTCTTCCAACTCTATGATTCTATGATTCAATACATTATCAACTCATTACTTTAAAAAATCACAAAAGGTGAAAAATACCCCCAGATTTCCCAAACAACCCTCAGAATCACATTTTGAAAGGTAAACACAACTCATTATTTCACTAGAAAGGTTTATAATATTGATAATCCTTCCATTATTTTCCAAAGTTACATTATTGCCCTCCTGTGGGTAATGTATTACTGAGTATGGGGAACTCTGTCTTGGAGCACAGGGGCCCAAAGCAGCAAGATGCTGGATATCTGTAATTGTTCTTTTTCTTAGTTCCTTCATTGTGGAACATGCTTGATGAGCTACCAGAAAAATGTACAATTGAGGGCCATACTAATGACAAGGTTAGTGATCAGATCTTCCATTAAAAAAACAAAAAACAAACAAACAAAAAAACCTTTAAAGGCAGCTGTACCTTTGCGATGCACTCAAATTAAACTAGGGCAATATGATCCCCCCATATCCACATGGGATACGTTCCCAGACTTACTATGGATACTGGAAACTGCAGATAATAGTGAAGTCTATTAAAATGAATTACTTCCTGCCCAAGCATACCATAGAGTCATGCTGGAGGACCTAGAAAATGCCCAGAGAAATCATAGTTTTTTTCAGATGTGGGTAAGTGAACCTGCAGATATGGGTTCCATGGATATGGGGATCATACTGTAGTGTCAACTTAAGCCTTACCTGTAGTACTTTCTGACCAATTCTGAAGCTACTAGTAGGACCATTGGGGGAGAGGGGAGGCAGGTACAGTAGGACCCCTTTATCCAGGGGGGATTGGTTCCAAGGGGCCTGCGGATAATGAATTCCGTGGATAATAGTGAACACCTCTCCTGTTGCCATTGCCACCATGGAAGCCATCCCATTGGGCGAAGGGAGAAGGGAAGTGAGCTCTCTCCTCCCCTCCTTTCACCGCCACCCCCATCACCATGGCTGCCACAGAAGCCATCCAGAAGCCTCCTCCCCTCCCTCCCTGTCCACCCCCTGCTGTCGCCAACTGCGGATAATTGAAGCGTTTGACGAATCAGCAGACACAGGGGTGCTACTGTATTTGAAAGGCTAATAGCTTTATGTGTGGGTGTGTGGTTTTTAAAAATGCTATTGGCAGATCCAATCATAGATCTCCTCTTGTCAGATGGTAGTACATCAGCTGCAGTGGAGATGAATCAAAACTCAAAGTAAAAGTTAGCATTTGATATGCCAGTCTTGTGTGGGGGCAGAGAACAGGAAAGACGTTGGGCATGTGGAATTTTGTATGCCTTATCTAAAAGGAAGTGGACCAGAAGTGTGTCTACAAAATGATTAGAATATTCCACCCAACAGTATCAAAAATGTACCCAGTAATATTCTTGCTGTAACAATGTTGCTAGGTGTGTGTGTGTGTTCTTAGATAAAGGGTGTGAAATGCCATCATATTGCTGACAGAAAGGACACCAGAATGTCAAAGAACAATGTTATGGAATTTTCAGAAATGATAAAATGATTATCAAGTAAAGTGATGCTTAAGACACATCCATTAACTTATTCTACTACTTGGCTGTGATCTAGGTGATTGTGACCATATGGCTTTTCTATTGTTGCTGAGAAAGAGTGCACAAGAGTGTGGTCAGGTATTTCTCATTTCATGAGTGACAGTGTACCCATATGGAATCAGGACATTGCATTTTATAGACAGGTCGACCCTCAGGTCCATGGGGAATATGTCCCAAGACCCCCCATGGATACCTGAAACCATGGATAATAAGGAATCCTATGATTCTCCATGAAATAAATGCTGGGAAATGATCATAGAATCACATTGGAGGACCTAGAAATGGCTAGAGAGAACATATTTTTTCGGACATGGATAAGTGTAACTGTGGATAATGAATCCATGGATATGGGGGTCAACCTGTACTAATGTTTTTCTCTTATATCCTTTGGGATATCCTCTTCCTTTTAAGTGTAAAAAAAGAATACTGACATTTTATTGTTTGATTAATAATAAGATTGACGTTTGATTAATAATAAGTATAATTGCCCCCACTCCTGTATCCACAGATTCTGCATCCATGGATTCAACCATTCATGGCTTGAAAATATTCCCCCCCCCCCCCGCCAAAAAATACAAAAAGCAAACCTTGATTTTGCCATTTTACATAAGGGGTACCATTTTACTATGCCATTGTATATAAGAGGACTTGAGCATCCACAGATTTTGGTATCCATGGGCGGTCCTGGAAGTAAACCCCAGAGAATACCAAGTGCTCAATGCAGCTTAAATCAAGGGTTCTTGAATACCTATAGCATACCAATCTGATTAACAAACTCTGTAAAATCTTAATTACAAACCATTTGAGTGAACGGCATTCACCTTAAAATATTTGTACCCAAATTTTGCATGACCTGAAACCAAAGCTACACATTACAAGACAAATATGGGTTTATTTTTTCCATCAGTTTCAGGCGGATTGATGTGTTCAAGAAAACCTTGGCCCTGAGTTTGCAAAAACTGAGCAGGCTGTTAATAACAGGGTTTCTTGAAGGATTCCCATTCATATAGGTTCACCATAATTTGAAGCCAAATTGACACAACATTCCCTCAATGCAGGACTTAAGGCAGCTTACCTTATGACTTGAAAGAGATTTCAGCTAAAAGCCCATCAGCTGTAACATTTAAAAAGCAAATTAAGAAACAAACACAAACCAGCTGTCATATTGAAATGAAGCACTAAATTAAAAACAGCAGCCTAGAGGAGAAAAATAGAGCACCTACCATTGAAAGACCCTTCCACAACAGAAAATTAGCAGTGAAATGCCTATCTGAATAGAAAGGGCTCACCTGCCAGTAGAAGGAAAGCAGAATGGCAGTCAGCCTCCACAGCTTGGAGCAGTCACTGAGAAGGCCCTCTCTCATGTGCTCCCCAAAAGTTGCCTGTGGTGGGACTGAGAGAAGGATCTCCACAGAAGATCTCAAAAGTCAGGCAGGCCCATAAGAGGAGGGACAGTCTTTCAGGTAGTCTGGATCCAAACCATAACCAGCACTTTGAATTGTACCTGGAAACAGACCAGTAGCCAGTGAAGTTGTTAAAACAAGGAGTTTCTGTTCTCCACATAACCAACTCTGGACAGCAGTCTCACCGCAGCATCTTGGGCCCGTCAATGTGTCTGAGCACTTTCCAAAGACAGCCTCACATAGAATGTGTTATAGTAATCCAAACAGGATGAGAGCAAGGCATGTATCACTGGCTGGATTTCCAAGAACAAGCACAACTGGTACATCAGCTTTAACTGTGCAAATACGCTCCTGGCCACAGATGGCACTTGGGTATCCTGGCTCAAGGTTGAGTCCAAGATCACCCTTCAAATGTAGAATTTTCAGGGGGAATGTAACCCCATCCACTATAGATTGGTGGAATACATGTCTGGCAACAAAAAAAGAGCTGGACACTCTCTGAACCCCCTCCCCCTGCCTCCACAAGTGAGGCAATAATTGTGTTGGGAAGGTGAAGGAGAACAGGTATCCTCCTCCTCCTCCTCCTCATCTGGCTTTCCCCCCAAAATTGGGACTCAAAGTAGCTCACAATTTAAAAAAGCAATACCATTAAAAACATACAAAACGTAAACATTAAAATAGGATTAAACTACTTACATCAGTGGTTTTTAACCTGTGGTCCAGGAATCCCAGGGATCTGCAATGCCCTCACAGGGGGTCTGCGAAGGCTTGAAGGCTGCTCAGCCCACCTGCCTGCCTGCCTGCAGTGGAGTGGCCACGTGACAGGAACCAAGGCAAAGGCTGGCTGGCTAGCTTGGCCTGTGCGTTGCCATTCAAACTGCTCCAGCCACAAATTTACAGGAAGAAACAGGAGAAAAGTCTTCCCTCGCCCTCCTGTGCCTCTGAAGGAAAGTTTAATAGGTGGTATAATTGAATTATTAGTATCATCAGGTATTATTACTATTATTATTAGGTTTTTAAATCTTGAATTAAGTCTTAGGGGACCACGGCAACAAAAGATATTTAAAGGGGGTCCCTGATAAAGAAAAGGTTAAGAGCCACTGGCTTACAGTATTAAAAGAATACAACACATCAATAAGAGAATAAAATACAATGAAAAAGCTCTAAAGACTGTTCAATTAAAACAGTACAACACCCCTTCACCCATTCTTTAAAAACTTTCCATTTTAAAAACCTGTCTGAATAAAAAGGTTTCAACCTGCAGATGAAAGGACAACAAGGAGGCCATTCTGGCCTCCCTGGGAAGGGAGTTCTCTTGTGTCCCTACCAACCATGTTTTCAATGGTGGCATACCAGGTATCATTGTTCCACTTGACAGTACTTTACGGTACCTCACCCTGCTCTATGATCAGTTCAGGATTAAAGTTATAGGAACCCCATTCTGTATGCAGCCTGGCAATCCTATATGAGATAAACTGCAAGATGGCACAACAATAATAAGCCAGAAGGTGCGTATGGAAAGTGCCATTGTAATTTCTTAGCTCAGAGGCATCAGTGATTTGTAGCAGTCGTACGCTTCAGTCAGGAGAGAATACTGCCCTTTGATGGTATCAGGTTTGCTCATACATGGGGCTATAGAATATGCCAGTCATTATACTCAAGTATCATATTCTGCAGAGAGCCAACATGTGGTAGTGGTTTGAGTATTGGACTAGGACTCTGGGAGCTCAGTTTGAATCTCCATAGCCCAGTTAGGGAAACCCACTGGGCAAATCATACTCTCTCAGCCCCAGAGAAAGGCAATGGCAACCCCTCTGTGAACAAATCTTGCTAAATAAAAGTCACCTTTGGGTCACCGTAAGTCAGAAATGGCTTAAAGGTATACAAAACAAACAACATCATATTCTGCAGTCCACAAATTAGTGGTGTTAGAGGTCTGTTGATTTCCTTCCAGAGGGTGGGTTAAGGTAGGGACCAACAACATGTGGCCCTTCAGCTGTTGTGGGGGTTGCAACTCCCATAATCCCTCACCATTGGCTGTGCTGGCTAGAGCTTATGGGAGTTTCAGTTCAACAACAAGTTGCCCATACCTGAGTTAAAAGATTTCCTTTGTGTGCCTTTTCATGAAGAAAAAGAGTTATTTTCCAGAAACCAGGTGTGTACTAAGTGTAGACCACAAATGTAGCCTTTTGCCTTGGCAATCAGTTTGGAAAATCACAGTGGAAAGTTTGCATGAGTTGAAAACATGTGGATACTGCCTAACAAGCTCAGATGAATAAGAGATGACCCAGACATGAGAGATGTAATAAGATCTGGTCTTCCCTACAAGCAAGAAGTAAAACTTTAAGTGGTGTTGTTTCTTCCCTGGAAAAAAAAAATGCTGAAAGGGAGAAGGATTCTTGAAAGTGCCAACAACGAGGAATCATTGAAACCAATGCAGAAGGTTTCTTTAGAGACAGTTTACAAGGAATTACAAAACTACAATCACTTATATAAACCCAGATTTAAATTACTAAACACTTCCAAAATATGTAACTCTTGAAAAGAATAAAATAATAACCATAATTTCTACCTAAACATTAGGAAGAACTTCCTGACAGTAGTAGTAATAATAATAATAATAATAATAATAATAATAATTTATATCCCACCCCTCTACAAAATGCAATCAGGGCAGCTTACATTTAAAATATACATACAAAACTCTGCATCACACCTCCCCCTTAAAATACAATTAAATAATTAAGCATTTAAAAATACTTAATGAATACTAAAACACACAAACACACACAATAAAATAACTGGGATAGGGATTGGACCAATAAGATTTTTTCTTCTTCTGATGGCTGGGTATCTATTCAGGAAAGGCCTGCCGGAAGAGATCTTTCTTAAGAACGTTTTAAAACCTATTTAAAGTGGTAATGTGATGGATCTTGTCCAGCAGGCCATTCCATAATCTGGGAGCAATAGCAGAAAAGGTCCTCTGGGAGGTCGAGAAAAGCCTAGTTTTTAAAGGTTGCAGCAGATTCCTCCCAGAGGACCTGAGTGCATGAGGAAGATTATATGGAAGGAGGCAGTCCCGAAGATAGCTTGGACCCAAGCCATTTAGGGCTTTAAAGGTGATAACCAACACCTTGTGCTGGACCTGGAAACTAATGGGCAGCCAGTGAAGTGATCTTAGGATTGGTGTTAAATAGTCTCTTCTAGATGCACCTGAGACCAGTCTGGCTGCCATATTCTGTACTGGTTGAAGTTTCCGGACCAAGCATGAGGGTAGCCCCATGTAGAGTGCATTAGAGAAATCAAGACGGGAGGTTACCGGAGCATGTACCACGGTCTCAAGGTCCCTGACTTCCAGGAAAGGGTGCAGCTGGTGGATCAGCCAAAGCTGATAACAGTAAGAGGGATCCCCATATTTACCCACTTCCTGAAGCCTGGAAGGGTGATGGTTCTGGTCCCAGGAAGAGTTCCTCTTGGCCTGGCAGCACAGCCAAGCCTCAACTAAGCCACATGGAACGTGTCCAGAGGAGGGCAACCAAAATGGTGGGAGGTCTGGAAGCCATGCCGTATGAGGGGTGGCTTAGGGAGCTGGGTATGTTTAGCCTGGGGAAGAGAAGGTTAAGAGATGGCATGGTAGCCATGTTTAAATATTTGAAGGTATGTCATACTGAGGATGCATGGGCCCAGCCAGTCAGCCTTTGCCTTAGCTCCTGTCATGTACTCACTCCACTGTGGGGAAGAAGTGGACTGAATAGCATTCGCGGACCCCCTGTGAGGACATTGCGGCCCCCTAGGGGTCCATGGACAACAGGCTAAAAACCACTGGCGTAGTTCATTGGTTCTGATGCTCTGTTGTCTGAGGCAGCCATCTCACTCCACCTAATGCGAGGATTGGCCCTGAATCAAAAGCTGCTACCATGAGGGATGTACATCTTCATCCATTTTATTCTTACTGGCATCAATAAACGGTTTTACAATTTTTCCTCATCACTGTGTGTGTGTGTGTGTGTGTGTGTGTGTGTGTGTTGAAAATTTCAATTTGGGATTTTTCATAGACTATATGTAATTTGAGAATCCCCCCCCCCGTGCATTTGCCATTTTCTGCACAGAAAACAGGTTTCCTGTAAATCTCTGCGAAGAAAATGCTATTTTCTTTGCAGGAAACATGTTGTTTTCTGAGAAGAAAATACTGTTTTATGCACAGAAAACTTGTTTTCTGCACACAAATGCCATTTTCTAAACAAAAAATCCACTTGCCTTTTGAGCATAAAATATGTCCTGAATTGTGAAGATTCTTCCCTGTCTAGGATTCTCCTTATCATGGCTTCCCAATACTCAAGAAACAATTAAAAATGTTTTTCAGATATTTTCAAATATTTTCCCCAACCTTAACCATAACAGGAAACAAAAAGGCATTTCTTCCTGTTGTTGTGTGCCTGCAAATCATTTCCAACTTATGATGACCCTAAGGTGAATCTATCATGAAGTTGTCTTGGCAGGTTTTGTTCAGAGAGGGCTTGCCATTGCCTTCCTCAGAGGCTGAGATTGTGTGACTTGCCCAAGGCCACCAAGTGGGTTTCCATGGCTGAGCAGGGATTTGAACACTGGTCACCCATAGCCTTAGTCCAATGCTCAAACCACTATGCCATAGTGTCTCTCCTGTGCCTTGAGTTTAAACACAGTAGCAGTATTTTTACAGAAGGAAAAAAATGTCTCCACTTTATTTATTTTGAGTAAGCCATCAAACCAATCCCCTGATGAGTTCAGCTTGTAGCAGCAGAAGCCATGTGACTGGACCAACCAATGGTACTGCAGCTAAAACATGGCATAATAGCTGGCCATCTGCCCTGAACCAATAAAGGATCACAGAATAAGCTCAAAAGAAGAGACAATGATGGATAAAACGTTGTGGGAGAAGGATATTTTATTTTCCTTTAAAAAAAAAAATATCCGAAATTACAGCTTCCTGGGAAATAATTTATTTAAAATTGATACTGTGACTACCCTTGGATTGTTTCCTGTGGCAGGATGTTGTGTCAGCCAGAGGTGGCTCTTTCCCATGTTTCAGTGTACTTCATGGGAACAAATATTTACCAATACAGAATCAGGATCTTGGTGATAGAGGAAGTCACCTCTGTGCTTCCTGTACTTAGATTGATCTAGGCTATGAATTAAATAGGAGGCAGGAGAGAGATGTACCAAATCTTTCAGTTCACCAAAAGTGGAAAAGGATAATAATTAAGGAAGACATATTTCCTTTTTTTAAAAAAGCCCATTGACCTTTGATTATTTTTTGGATATTACGATATAGTCACATCTTTGATACATATACACACAGTATTTCTAGCCTGTTCTTAAGATTTCCCAGAATGGCTAATAAATGCATAATAAATTTGAAGCAGCCAAATAAAATTGCAACAAAATAATGGGATGGGTCTGTATTGAGATGTCTTCAACTGCGTTGGTGGAAGTGGATTTCTCAACCCCTCCTCGCACACCAGCTTCTCCAGCCCCTTAAAAAAATGTTACACAGAGAGTAATAGGGTGAGCTATGGTGCAAGTGGTGGGATGTGGGGTGGCAAATCCCTGAAAATGAATAGGGCGGGAGTACTTAAGGTGTGGTCCTTGAACTCTGGATGTACTCTGGGGGTGGGGGTTGAACTGGTTACATAAAGTTTCTTTTTCTCAGTTCTTCTTGTTTAGGCACATTTTTTGGGGAGGGATGGGAGTCCATAGCTTTGGTCATATTCTCAGAGGGAGCTATAACTCCAAAAAGGCTAAGAACCACTGGAATAGAGGAGCAGAGTCATGGAAGACAGATCCTGAATCCAACGTACTGATGTGCAGCATAGCAGGATAGGAGGTTAAAACCAGAGCCAAGCAAAATTAACACAGTTATAGAAACAGCATTTAAAATACATCTAAAAAATGTCTGGACAAATGAAAAATGGTCTTTCCATGATGCTAAAATATTACTTAAGTGATTGCCAGGCAAGAGTTCTCTTTCAGGCACAGATAACGCACTTATTCCCTTTTAAGGTGACCAGAACAGCAGCAACATTTGCCCCATCTGTTTTCTCCCATTGTCTACCTGCCTGATAGCAGAGGTTTTTTTCTCCCCAAACCTAGTATCAAGTTGGTATTCTTTGACAGAAATCCCAGTGATAGAGTTTGGGACTTTATATATATACATTGTATGGTTGTTGTTCTGTGCCTTCAATTCATTTCTGACTGATAGTGACTCTAAGGCAAACCTATCACAGGGTTTTCTTGGCAATAATTGTTCAGAGGGGTTTTGGCTTCCTCTGAGATTGAGAGAGAGTTACCCAATAGGTTTCCCTGGCTGAGTGTGGATTTGAACCCTGGTCTCCAGAGCTTTAGTCCAATGCTCAAACCACTATACCATTAAGCTGTAGCTCCCTCCCCAGTTATCTAGAAGAATGCTGTTTCCTTAGTCTTCAGGAAAAATATAAGAAGAATAAAAGATAATTATAGAATTCTAATGATTATAGGCTGAAGCCAAGAACAGATTGTTAAGGGTGCAAATGGAGGAAATGCTCCAGGGCCATTGGTGACAGGCTGCAGGTGGTGACACACCAGGTACACATATTCTGTCAAGAGAGAGATGCTCCTGGGGAGAACAGGGTGTAGCTCTTGCTCCCACCTCCCTCCTCAAGGTCTGGCAACATTTACTGCCCACTCTGGTCCCCTTCCACAGTTGTGATATGAGAAAATAGGCAAACGGTTCATTGGTGCTGCTCCCTTTGAGACTCTGACCTCATTTGGGCCAGCTGGAACAGAGGCAAGGGGGATGCTCACAGTTACCCACTCCCTGAAGCCTGAAAGGGGGATGGTTCTGGTCCCAGGAAGGTTTCCTCTTGGCCTGGCAGCACAGCTAAGCCTCAGCTAAGCTACGTGGAATATGTCCAGAGAAGGGCAACCAAAATTGTGGGAGGTCTGGAAGCCATGCCCCATGAGGAGTGGCTTAGGGAGCTGGGCATGTTTAGTGTGGAGAAGAGAAGGCTAAGAGGTGACATGATAGCCATGCTTAAACATTTGAAGTGATGTCATACTGAGGATGGAGCAAGCTTGTTTTCTGCTGCTCCAGAGACTAGGGTCTTTTTCAGACAGGACTTACCGTGCAAGAAGACTCTGGAATAGTTACGATGTTGTCACGTGGCAGGGGCTCCGTTTCGGATGACGCTGTCCCTCTCTTGCCACCATCTGTGTCACTTCCGTGTATGATTGGAGGCAACCGCGCCATATTTTACTCACAGACAACTTCTGTGAGTAAAATATGGCGCAGCTGCCTCCAATCATACACGGAAGTGACATGGACGATGCCGAGAGAGGGATGGCATTGTCCGAAACGGACCCCCTGCCGTGCGACAGCGTCATCACTATTCCGGAGTCTTCTTGCGCAGTAAGTCCTGTCTGAAAAAGTCCTAGGACAAGGAGCAATGGACTCAAACTACAGGAAAAGAGATTCTACCTAAACATTGTCAGGAAGAACTTCCTGACAGTAAGAGCTGTTCAGCAGTGGAATGCACTGCTTCAGAGTGTGGTGGAGTCTTCTTCTTTGGAGTTTTTAAAACAGAGGCTGGATGGACATCTGTTGGGAATGATTTAATTGTGTATTCCTGGATGGCAGGGGGCTGGACTGGATGGCCCTTGTGGTCTCTTCCAACTCTATGATTCTATGATCCACCACAGTACAGAGCTAGCCATCTAATGAAAATGCACATATCTTCACATAAGGGGGACTGTTTTGGGAACTGCTCATAAGATCCAGTTATCTCAATTCAGCCTTGAGCAGAGAAAGAGGTGGGACAGGCAGGCACCAGTAGCCATTTTGCTTCTCCTCTCTTCTTGAACCTCCATCAGTTAGCAGCTATGCTACCTGGCTCTAGCAGGGGAAGTGATGGGACAGTGGGGCTCCCCCCTCCATCAGCTGAACTGAGAGACCAGTTGTCATTTGGTTTATTCTCTTTCCCTGAACTGTCCTTATTAGAGAAATGCATAAGCTTAAAAATGAATTACCTGAGTTTACTTGCCTTTCTCTTCCCTACCTACCCTCTTTTCTTTTTATGCTGTATTTTTAAAGACTGTATGCTTGGAGGCTGTGACTATCTTTTTAATGTTTATATGGTATGAAGGGGGAGAATACATGTTGGCCAATAATGATGATGGTGATAAATATGATAAAAATGCACATGTGCACATTCTCTCTCTCTCGTTCTCTGTCTCTCTCTCACACACAAACACACACACACATATGTTAACTGTGACACCCACTTTCTGAATATAGATATATTTTTCTGGTATACATACATTCTGATATACATCTGCTTCCAAGTATAAAAATCTTAAGATGGGAGAGGAAGCGAAATCAAACAAAGGGCTATGGAAAATCTCCAGAGTAATTCAAGTACTCTACTTGAAAATGTCATATATATCCCTTTCAACCAAAAGCAGGAAAACATGTGGAAGGTTTTAGGTTGTACACAGTACCCAAGGCCAATGCCAAGAGCAGAACTTGCTGGTGAAGTCAGTAAAAGTGCTGCATGGGCGAACACACTTGGAAGTAGCATTTTAATAAGTATTAGACACTCAAGTGCATATAACTTGGACATCAAATAAGTACTTACCTATAGAAGGTAAAAGATCCTCCCTACGTGCTAAAAAACCTTCCTTTTGTTTGTCTCCTTTTCTCCCAGTTCAAGCTTCTGCCTCTCTTTGCTGCTCCCCCTACATGTCTGTGTTTTAATAATTCACTGTGTGCTCATTTAACTTGGACATGGGAGGAGTAGCACCCTGTAACTGAATGGTTCTTCTTTTGTAAGAAAAAGCAAAGACAATTACAAAATAATTGAAAGAAATAGAAACAAGCAAGAAAGCAGAAACACTAACGTGGTGCTATCTGGGACACTGTTTTCTCTAAATGTGCAACTGGGAAGGAAGACGCATTTCTGAATGTATACTATTCCCAGTACTGTTGGGTTAAGACAAAATACTACACAGTAGCCTGTGAGTTTCACCTCAGTGTGTGACTGAAGACGGAATATATCCGCTGAAGTGAGAATATTCTTCACATATTGCACCCGTTTCCTGTCACACTCTTTAAATGGGCTGCAAAGCTCATGATGACCCCCATTAGTACATTATTGGCATTGACTGTGGTGACACTCTGTCTGCGGACACTTTAGGGCAGCTCTTCCTCATACTTGTAATGGCCTGCAGGTTATGCATACAGGAAACTGCTCTGCAAAGTTTGCTGGTTTGAGAAAATAGCTTTTAATTTTGTGACAAGGACAGATGAGTCTTGAGGGAGTAGTAACAAGTAAAATTTCACGGGAGATACGAAGAGTGGTGACCCCCCATTTATAACTGCAACCCTTGCAAAACAAAACAAAACAAAAGTGTTTCTTTGACAATAGTATACTCAGGAGAACCTTTTGGTCTTTCCTTGGATCATACTGCAAAGGAAATGTTGTTAAGTTGTTTTGATGCTTGCACATTTTTTGTTCTTCTTTAAAAAATAAATCCTTGGCAATTGTAATAGCTATTTAGCAAATCCAATCAGCTTTTTCCAACTAGTGTGCAATCTTTCTCGGTTCAAATACATTACTTTGTAGGGTGGTTTCATTTTTTCAGATGTGACCCTCTTGAACTCTTTGGACAAAAGCACTGTTATTGTTTGGGCTGGACAAATTCAGGGTGACATCAATAAGCCATCAAAGTGTTTCCATCATCATTTTCCCCACCCAGCTCATGGAAAGAAATGCATGTAACTCAGAAACTGTGGTGTACAGGAAAATAGTTAACTGGACTTTATCACACTACGCTGTTATAGTGCTATTATTCCACTTTAACTGCTCTGGCTGCCTCCTGTAGTATTCTGGGGTTTGTAGTTTAGTGAGGCTTAAGAGCTCTATGGCTGAGAGTTCTAAATGCCCCTCCAAAAACTGCAAATCCCAGCATTCCACAGGAGGCAGCCAGAGCAGTTAAAGTGGAATAATAGTGCAATAACAGTGTGGTGTGATAATCTCCAACATTGATTCAGTGGAATATATTGCTTCAGAAATCACTTAAATGGATAATGTTCCTCTCAAGGCAACTTCATCCTGTTATCTAAATAAAAGTATACTAGCTTAGATAGTTTTTCTGGAATATGGACAGTATATGCAGAACATAACATTTCATAACATGGAAGCAAAGGCATAGCTGTAGAAAGAGAATGATGTATATGTGTCTTTTTTAGACTGGATGAACTTGGAACATTATCATCTTAATGGAAATATTTGAAAAACTCTCTCACAAAATGCAAGTCCTAATGAAAAAAGCAGGAACCATAGCCTACATTTCAAATACAGCTTCAGGGACATTAATGTGATTAATCAATATTGAACATTTGGATAAATGACAATGAGATTTACACAATAGTGTGTTGTGTGAATATGAGCCACATTTCAGCAGGCTTCAGTACATGCAACTCTTTATTGTACGAAGAGCTTGGACAGTTAGGTTTAGAAACTGTTAATATGAAATCTGAAATTAATTTGAATTTTTCAGTTGGTTGAATTATGCTAGTTAATTCATTATGTAAGCTATCAGGGATTTGTAGAAAATGGTGTGTGAAAAGCAGAATGTGGGGTTTGAAGAAGCTAGGAGACAGGAAGCCAAGAGAGGATGAAATCTGGGAAGGGGTGTGTGAAAAAAAAACTTTCACTTAATTACGTATGTGCAATAAACACACTAAGGGAGTAAAAGGGTGGCAGCTCACCTCAAATAGCAATATACATCAGAAAACAGAATAAAATCAATAAAAATTAAAGAACTTGAATTAAGAGTTATAATGCCCTTCCACCATCACCCAGAAACTTCCACACTGGCTGGGTGGTGGTGGTGATGGCATTTGCATTTAGCAAGTCTTGGCATTCAGTCTGGCAGTCTTGGCATTCAGACAGTGCCATGGATGCCCAAGGGTCTCCTCCCAATCAAATAAATAACCTCCCATCTTTGTACTTACCCCCTATAGTATTCCATTGTTCAGATCCAGGGCTTCACTTTGGTCCTGTCTATACGAGGGGGGGAAATATGAACACGTCCGAAAAAGCAGCCATTCGCAATGCTGCGACCTGTCTTAATGTTCAAAAGAGACCCCTAAACTTCGCATGACCCTTAACCAAGATGGCGACCGCAAGTGAATTACTTGTGCTTTTAAATCTGCTGCTGCCAATTTTTTTTTAAAAAAAAAAACAGTTTACCATGGTGCATCCATGTGATATTTTGTATTTACAAAACAAAAAAAGAGAGTATAAGATTGCCATTTTATCAACTTACCGGATGCTCGCTTAGCTGAAAATCCAACATGGCAGCAGCAGGCACGTTCCCTTTTTGCTAGCCCTGCCCCCCATGCCCATCCAGCCAATCAGATTATGCTCCCTGGTCAAACCAACGCAAACATGAGTGTCCACATGATTGCACGTTTGCATGTCATATGGAGCTTTTTTAAAAATCCAGAAGAAACCCCAGAGGCTACCCACATGGAGTTTGTGGTGGATTTGGCTGCCCCCCCTTCCGAATGACAAATAAATTAAATTCAAATTTATTTATGTGATTGTCCATTAGTACAGATTACCTTCCATTTGCATTCCATTAGGATTATTTCCACCATTTAAACAAGCCCTTTGTCCCTCCCTCTTCATTCTCTTGTTTCTTCAGTTCTAATGGTTCTAGATTTCTCCGTCTTCTTCTTCTTTTACTTTTGTTTTTTAATGGCAGCTTCTATGTCTCCCTCCTTCCATTCAAAGAAAGCCATGAGGTAAGAGGGAGTTTGCACATGCAGCAGAACCATCAGCACAGAGCCATGTGATGAACTTCGGCAAATCCAAATCCTCCTTCTCCTGAGGCCCTCTTGTCTTACTGTATCTAACAGAGATAGAGCCACCCCACTCGCTAGCAAATTCCAGTCCCCTAAAACAATTAATTTGTTAAAGTGTAGGAGTAAATTCAGCATAAATCAGGCAATCCATGGATTTTGACTAAGTTGGGAAATAGCAAGTTAACAAATAAATATAACAGGGAGCCCTGGTGATGCAGTGGTTAATGCCGGTACTGCAGCCACAACATTATGAGTTCAGTCCCAGAGAGCTCCAAGGTTGACTCAGCCTTCCATCCTTCCGAGGTCAGTAAATGAGTACCCAGCTTGTTGGAGGCAATTAGCTAACACATTGTAAACCGCTTAGAGAGTGCCTAGCGCTATAAAGTAGTGTATACACTATAAAGTAGTGTATAAAGTAGTGCAAGTGCGATTGCTAACAATTTGTAAGCCGCTCTGAGAGCCTTTGTGGTTGAGGAGCAGGGTATAAATACTCTATATAAATAAATAAATAATACCCACACACACATAAACACCCAAGCTCTTCTTGTACTATAGATCTGCAAAGTGTTTGCACACATCTTTCAGCAGTTATTCATTTGACTTAATTTTCTTTTCTTCTCCTTTTCAAGATACACGCAGACCATTTGTGAAAATGAACAAGGACGTACCAGAAACAATACTTATGATGGATGGGCGAGAGCTTATTATCCCATGCAGAGTCACAGCACCAGATATCCCTGTTAAATTAAAAATGGTACGTTGATTTTTTTTTCTTCCAAAAACTTCATTGCTCATTCTATTAACTCTACGTGTAAATGCAATTAGGTAATGTTTTTATTTTGTTGTTGTGAACTGCTGTCAAGTCGACTTCGACCTATGGTGACCCTATGAATGAGAGACCTTCAGGTGACCCTGTCATCAGTATTATTTAGGCAAATGCAATGAAAATTGCAATCTGTACTGGGAGAAGTATAGTCTAATTTATACAAAATAATTTGGGGGTAACAATGTAGACCTATATTGCCCAGGAAGAACAGCAGCATTACACCACAGATGCAGATGTGAAGATGACAAGGCAAGGCCATTCACAGGCAGAAGTGTTTTTTTATTCTTGATTTGTACAATGTGCACACTGGTTTACAAACTAATGCAAAGAAGACCCCTCCCACAAAGAACCCACACCTCCCCATAGAGCTTATAGTCTAAATTTCATTAAAGTGGGAGACAAAGAAGGAGGGGAGAAGTAAAGGTAAACAGGTGGTGGTAATGTGCACATATTTACTTGACAAACGACAGTTGCCCCTCCACATTCGCAGCTTTCACTTTCGCAGTTCCGATTATTTGTGGTTTGCTCAAGAAGCACCCCATTTAAATCAGCTTCAGCTCTCCAGCCCCATCGTGGCTTTGGGAAGCATGGGGTGGTGGTGGCTGGCAAGCCTCCCCCCGTCCAGCCAGCCACCCCTCCACCCCTCTGCCCTTCCCAAAGCCACGATGGGGATCTCCAGCCCCATCGTGGCTTTGGGAAGCATGGGGGGGGGCTGGCAAGCCTCCCCTTCACCCAGCCAGCTCCATTGAGCTTCAGGAAGGGCAGAGGAGTGGCTGGCCGGACTAGCGGGAAGCTTGCCAGCCGCTCCCTGCACTTCCCAAAGTGGCAAATGGGGTTGAAAAGCCCTGTTGCCACTTTGGAAGGGGGGGGTTGCGACTGGGCAGGGGGAGGCGTATTTTTATTTGTGTTTTTTCACATTTGCGGGGGTCTTGCACCCCAACCCCCGCAAATGTGGAGGGACGCCTGTATTTCACAACTGATCTCATAGTAACAGTCATCCAAACTACTTGCCACCTATTTTCTCAAATTCTGTGCCAAAACTGGGGTGGATGTGCTTTAATGGGTTTCCCTCTCACTTCATTCACTTGTCCGGGAAAGCAGCCAACCAAATGGCTGATAATACTCACAAAATGCAAGGCTTTGCAGCAACACAAAAATAATTCTGAAGCACCGTACCAGTTCAATGTCCAATTAGCAAAACCAATGGGCAAACCAAAGGTCCAGGAATCCAGAGAGCAAGTCAGGGAGTCCAGTCCAGGGTCAAGAGTTCCAGAAAGCAGGTCAGCGAGTCCATTCCAAGGTCAAGAGTTCCAGATCAATCCAAGGTCTAGGAGGCAAGGTTTCAGGCAACAAGGGAGTCCGAGTCAGATACTTTCACCAGGGAACACAGATAGACGAAGAAGCTCAGCATCTCACAGCTGTTTATATTGGCCCAGCTCCTAATCACAGCTATTTGGTGATTGCTGAGCATTTCTCATATAATCTCTGGGATCACCAGAGGCACACCCTTTCTGTCCTTCTCTGGCTGAGGGTAGGTACCTCCTCGTCCTGCTCCTCTATGTCTCCCAGGCCTGGAACCTCTGCTGGGGGCAGGCTAGGCTGCTGAGTCATGGGCTCTGCTGCAGTTGGCATAGTAGAGCTAGGTTCTGGCTCAGTCAGCTCTCCTGGAGCTGGCTCAGCCTCCTCGTCCTCAGCCTGACTGGTCATGACATCACTCCCCAAAACATTAGCATGGTGATCACTTTGATACTTCTCTTTATGCATGTGCTGATGACCAAAGTGTGGGGAAAATAAACATGCACACATACAAGAGTATATGGTTCTGTCCTCTGGTCCAATTCTCCACCTTCAGTCATTATGCACAGATCAGCTCATTTGTGTAGGGCACACATACAAGTAAGCAGAAATTCAGGATGCAAATTACACAGAAAAAGTATACTGCTTTTCTATTCTGGGTGGAAGAGCAGATTAATGCATGCAGAGCAGAATCAGTGGATTCTATATTACGCTGATTCTTAGAGTAGTCATCTGATCATGGCTTTTCCAATGTATGATTAAAAAGCAGCATTTACAAACTGACCTCGTGTGGAGGTAAATTTAAATTTTTTGTTCTGTGACTACCATTCATTTGAATGTAATTGTTTCCCCTAAGGATCAGAGGGTTTTCTCTGAGCCACCTTTCGTTCTTCCCAACAAATATAGTACTTGATAATCTGGAGCCATTTTGATTCTCTTAGGCTTGATTAGCCTTACTCAAAATTGGCATGTGGAAAATTCAGATAGCAAAATGCAATCTTCATAGAGGTTGTATGTTTGAAAACCAGGAAAGCCACACTTTCTATAATTCCCAGTACCATGGGGAAGTGCCAATTCCTATGCATCTTGACCTCTGTAGTTGGTGGAACAGCATAGAATCACCAAACAACAACAATGTTTATTTATAACACCCTTTTCACCAAAGAGTGGAACAGCAAACGTATATAATAAAAAATGAGACAATAAAATACAACATTATAAAATACAACATTATAAAATACTAAAATAACATACTGTACTAATACAGTTGTCCCTTCACATTCGCTGGGGTTTGGTTCCAGGACCCCCCGTGAATATCCAAATCTGTGAATGCTCAAGTCCCATTATATGCAATGGCATAGCAAAAAGGTGTCCCTTATATAAGATGGCAAAATCAAGTTTTGCTTTTTTAATTATTATTTTTTTAAGAATATTTTTAAGCAGTGAATAATTAAAACCGTGAATGCCAAATCCGTGAATGTGGAGGGACAACGGTATACTAAAAACAAAATCCTCATCAGTCGTTACCCATCTTGGCCACCTTAGGCACACTCAGCAGCTTAATCTGACAAATTGAAGAGGAAGGTCTTTAGCCCTTTACAAAAGTGGATAATATCCTCCTCCAGCCAGAGGTACAAAGGAAGAGCATTCCACAAATGCATCTTTAACCTGTTTCACTGAAATTTATTTATCTATTTATTCAATTTCTCCCCTGCTTTTCTACTTCCATACTGACTTTACAATAACTGAAAGTAAAGTAAATGTTTAGAAGTCTTACATGCCATTGAGGAATTGCTTCAAAGGGCCGTGGACACTATGAACACCCCTCTAATCAGAGAGAGCATCCATGTGCTTTACAATAATGCAATTGTCCTCTATCTTAATGCAGCATACCCTCCAACATTTCACAGGTGAAACCTGATGTATGTGTGGCTGAGCAACATCCAAATGTGGTCCAAATGCAAAAAGTCATTAAAAGCCTGGTGAGGCTGTGGCAGTTTGATTTTGCCTGAACCTATTGGGAAGGGCAAGGTTTCACTCCTTCTTTTGCCCTCCCTTCTGCCAAGCTAATGAGTGCAAATTACTTTTGCACTTTGAACTCAGTCTGCAGCAATTGAAATAGGCCAAGGATGAAGGGGGAAAGTGGGACATCTTTCCCAAAGGACCCGGAACATCTTAAAAGCAGCTGAAAAAGTAGGATGACAGAAGATTAATCCAGACTGTCCCTGACAAATCGGGACATTTGGAGGGTGCACTTCTAACCCAAGAGAAGAAAATAGTTCAATACAATTCTGTAATCAGTTAGTACTCCTAAAACATCAAATTGAAGGTAGTTAATCTGCATCTGGACTTCCCATTCATCTTCTTATCAGCCTTTTACCAAGGTTGCTGCAAGACCCCTAGGTCCTTCTGCTTCCACTTCATCCTGTATGACCATCTCCTGTATGACCATCACCAGCACACACTGCATCTCCCTTCTTTTTCCACAGCCATTACTTTTCATTTTGGAGGGAGTGCTCAATGTTGATATTTAGTAGGATTTTTAAAATATATTTCTCTGGCATGCATAGACTGTTGCTGAACTTAATCAATTTTTGAAAACTTGCAAGCTAAAGCCATGTGGCTGAATATCTAAGATCCAGTTTTATTTTGGTCATCATCTAAAGAGACATGCTTAAGGAATGGGGCACATCTAATGATGCTCTTCTTGGCCTCTGCATAGTCCTACATATGGCCCAGCGCCTGCACAGGTTAGAGCTTGGCACTTTCTTAAGCTATGTGACAAAAGAGATTTTCTTTTTTTTAGCAGTGTATAAAAAGCGAAAAGAAAGGAGGAACCTAGCAGTAACTTTAAGACAAACCAAACTGATTGAAAGCATAAGTTTTTGTGTATATCAATCCACTTCTTCAAACCAGGACATCTGAAGAAATGGTTTGATAGCCACAAAATCTTATGCTAAAAAAGATCAGTTAGTCTCAAAGGGGCTGCTAGATTCTGCTGCCCCCCCCCTTTACTTTTTATACTGCAACAGACTATATCTTTGTGAGCACTGTTTAGCTATATCTTTGTGAGCATTGCTCACATGATTTTATTAGCAGAACAAGGATTTACCTGATTTGTTTTATTCTTATCACTTCAGGAGCAATACCAACTAGAACGTTCTGCTCATGACATAAAAACCAAGCATATTCTGCTTTTATGCCATTTTTCTTTTTGTTGGGTTTTAATATCTGCCTTTTAATCCTCCTCTTAAGACTTCTCTTCTCAGTTTACCAAGAAATATCTGTACAGAAGGGGAAAAAATGGGCTGCTTGGTTCTTAACAACTGTGTGGAGCTGACAACTCCTTAAACTGCTTAGGTGAAAGGTGTTAATTTTGCTTGTCTGAACCACAGCCACATTCAGCATTTCGTTAGCAGCTTAACATCCCAAGAACCAAAATTTAGTTGCTATGTGGCACCGTTTAAAAGGAGAGAGCTAGTCTCATTTGGTGGGTTATAATTTAGTTTTGTTTAACTCCTGTTTCTGATTAAGAATAGGTACACTTGAACATTTTGTAACTTTGTAAACTTGTTTTTTTAAAAAACAAACAAACACAAAACCCTATAAATATATATTGACACACAGTTTATCTCACAGGTAGGTTCACATGATTAACCAAGAAAAAAATGTATTTAAGTGCTTGTTCACTGGTTTGGATTGAATTCAGATTTCATGTTCACTGGGTCATATATTTTATAACTAGAGAAGAACATAAAGGGGTAAATAATAAACTGAACTGATCCTTTGCTCCCATTGCATCTCCTCAGTGATGGCTACTAGCTACCACATCAGTGGGGCTGTGACTCTTTACTAGTTTGAACTTTGAAGGAGCTATCCAAGGTGCTGGACCTGTTTTAGGGATACAGTTCAACACCTTGCTTAGCCTCTTTAAAGTCTGGATCAAAACCTGAAACAGATTCACTACTCTGTTGACATGAGAGTAGCCAGCTGCCACAGCGACCATCAGAACTGAACCACCAGTACAAGAAACTGCACTGTATCAAATGAATGCATCCCATTCCATCCCATTACTTCCTGTAGACATTCATGACTGTGGCAGAAATTTTATAGCAGACAGACTCTCCTGAACCAGAAGGTTATGTGTGCTACTTATTGTCAGGGTCTGTATATGCAGTGATGAATCTGTTCAGAGAACAAAAGGGAAATGTTTATATCTGGCAGCAGCAATAGAATCCCTCGAATTCAAGACACTTTAGAATGTCTGCCAGCAGGCTATATAATAACAGACCGCCTTTGTATATGTAGGGCACACTCCTCCCATTATTTCAATGGTTATTATGGCTTCTTAGCAGATGTTGTAAAGATAAGGAAGTATATTCTACTGTGTCCCAGTGGTGCTAAGCTGTGATTGTTGCTTATTCTATGAAAGCATCTTTTCTGTGTGAGGAAATCAGATGGAATGAAGGGAGGTGCTTCCTTTTGCAATTCTGAATGTGAGATGATACAGAAACACTGTATCTATGCAGAATGAAAGGAGGGACCCAGAGGCCTCTTGCTGTGTCAGCACAGATTTCTAGGTTCTGAGGTTCTGACTCAAGGACAGGGATGGGCAACTGCAGCGAAGTTAGGGGATAATTTTTGCTCCTGAATTCTCCCTAGTGGGCTACACTGGCATACCAAAGCCTCCAGACGCCCTAAAAAAATTAAAATGGGGGTGATTTTTTTGCTCTGAAATGGCTCAAAACTGCTGCAAAACACAGTGGTTTGCTCCCCCAAGCCCCACATACTTTAAAAACCTTACCCCCTCCTCCACCCAGAGTTGGCTGAAAAGCAGCTGAAATTGAAAGAGGAAGTGAATGACATCACTTCTGAGTTCCATTTCAGCTGATTCTTCCAGGTTCTAATGGGTTTTTACAGCATGGGGTGTGGCTTGGTGGAGTAAAACCACTGTGTTTTACTTCAGCTTTGAGCTTTGTGGTTGCAGGTGGGATTGGGGATGAAAAATTGCACAATTTTTTTTAGATAGGGTATGTGGGAGTTTGGGGGGTTTTAGTGGGTCATACTTTGTAGCCCCACAGGCTGTATACAACCTGTGGGTTGTATGTCATCCACCCCTGCTCAAAGAGAAGGATTTCATCCAGAAGCACAAGCTGGGTAACCAGTCCCAGCAACCCTATGTGTGCCTCTCATCTACCCCACAATGGAGGATAAGATCAGAGCCTGGAAAAATTACTATTTTGGAAAACATGTTTCAGGTGGCTGGAAGACTCTGGGACCTGTAGACTGACTAGTAATTTTTCCTAGTACCTTGTCTACAATCTTACAATATGAGATCTCAGAAAGTTCTATTTGTTCTGTACATTGTTTAATATCTACACAACATCAAGCGAGAGCTCTCACTGGTATGCTGGGCACTAGGTTTCAGAAACGGATGCCAGAGAACATCTCCAAGGTCCTAAAGGTATTATACTATCAGATCTCAGAAGGTGTTATGTGTCTTCTACATTATTTAGTATCTGCATGACCTCAAGGGGAGAGCTCTCACTGGTATGCTTATAACATACCATTCTGTTTTTCTTTTTTGAGCAGTTTCACGCAGCAGTGGTTGGTGGCTTTTACATCAACAGGGACAGTGAATCTGCCCCAGGTCTTTAGAGGAACTATCCACAGATGCTAAACATCACACCCTCAAATAGATTTAACACCAAGGACAACTCCTTTAAAGTCCAGACTAAAACCCAGAATGGATTCATTTCCCCAGTGACATGGGAGCCACTAGTTGTCACTGCATCCAAGTTAAAATTCTGAATGGGCTTTTGGGACCACTAAATGATACTCTGTAGATATCAATTAACTGCAATTGGATTAGCAGACTCAAGGACTGCTTTCTATCCTGTTCTGGATGGGACTGAAGTTTCCCCATAAAAGAGAGGGCACTTACCCCATTTATTCATTTCTACACAACCAGTGCATGTTTTGTTGCCCTCCATCAAATCATGCTGGATACTGGGGCACCCAAGGGGTCCACCATTATAGGGGCAAATGGATGCCATCCAGATTTTACCAATCCTTCTCCTACAACTGTTCCATGTTGAACTGAAGTTCTGCTGAACTGAAGTTCTGCTGAACTGCCATTTAATTCAGAGCAGTTACAAGAGGAGCAGTGGTAAAATCCAGAGTGGATTCTATGTCCTCACAATGGCAGATCCACCAGTCACCCCCACTGGATATAACAGGGGAGGCAGAGAACCGTGAATACGTGGGGGGATTTATCTAATTCGTCAGTGTCAGTATCATGAACACAGGGGAACCCCTCCCTTTACTGTGAATACTAGCCATTAGTTTTCCCCATTGCAAAAATGGGAACAAATTTCTCAGATTTCCAGTGAAAGGGACCATGAGGTAAAAGTGAACTTGAAACCCATGGGCCCCAGGCACTTTGGATGGAAGCATACTAAACAGTAACATTTTCCCACATTAACCTTTTTTTCATAATACCATTGTGAGTTTGCTAGTAGGGAGGCATTCGACAGAGTGCTGGAGTCACAGGTACAGTTTACAGAGAAGCCACTGGAGTTTAAAATGTCAGGGCAACCTAACCTGCACTTGCTCATTAGTGACTTTGTATCTGTACTATGATCTCACAAGTCTGGCAAATATACATGTCACTACGTGGATAGGGTATATTTCTTCCTTGGAAAGTTAAGTTTTCATTTTCATATCAAAAGTATTTTTTTATTATTATTATTACAAGCTGCTCATAAAAGAAGGTTTATCTCTTGCCTGGAATGACCTGCCATCAACATTAGAAAACACTTCCCCTACACACTTAAAAGCAAAATCACTATTGTGCGATATGATGTGTCTGCTGATGAAAGAAGAACCATTCATTACTAAATCTTCTGATTAGACCAGATTGGTCAACAGGAAGCCAGTAATGTGGGAACTGAGTGTGGGAAGTCCAACTGGTGGTTACTGTGTCATTCTGAATAAGGACATTTTGGAAAAACCCCTAAATAGTAATTTTTAAACTAAGATTTTCTTATGTTACAACACAATGAAGCTGCTAGAAACCTTCAGAGTACTTTATAAAAATAGAATGCTATTACTCTCTCTCTGTGTGTATTTCTAAATTGTTTTGATGCTTATAGTATTAATAGTTTTATTATTCAGCTTGCTCTTGCTGATGTTTATTAGTCTCCTTGAGAGCTTCTTTTTAAAGTGACAAGGTTGATAAAAATGTAATAAAAAGTACAGTATATGTGTTCAGTAATGCATATTGATTAGCATTGGGAAAGGCTTTTATTTTTTAAAAAAATCCTTTATCAATGTTAATACAGAAAGAAGGAGAAGGAAGCACCAAATCAGAAAAAGTACTTAACAAAGAGATAGATTTAATTGTTGTCTAAATAACGAAAATTCTCCTCACAGAATGCAAAGAGAACACTATCTGTCTTAATGGGATTCTGCATCATTTCACCATATTGTAAAGGAAGGATCCCAAAATGCTATATACTCTGCAGAAAAAGCCTTTGTGGCTTTTCCCGTATTTTTTGAAAAACAGCAAGTGGAATGCTCATTCCTGCTTGTTGGGACAAGTGGCCAAATTGATTCACTTTCCCAGTACCAGCAGATGATTGGTCAGATGAGTGCGTGGGGCAGAGCTTGCTAACAAGGCAAGGGCCCAGAACTGCCATGTTGGATTTTCACCTTAGTGAGCAAGCAATAAGGCAATAAATCAGGATGTTGTATTTTCCCCCCGCATTTTTTGTTAAGGTGAAATATTGCTCTTGTGTGCATTGGATATAGGGTTTGTTTGTTTTTTAAAGTTTGGTGGTAACAAATTGAGGTATGTAAAAAAAGGGAGTAATTCACTCAGGGCTACCATCTTGATTTGCAGGCATGCCTGTTTGCACAGCAAAAATGGATAGCTTCGCATGCCTGCAATCTGCAAAAAAACAAAACAAAACAAAAAAACAAAAAACAGTAAGACAAATAGCAGCAGCTGGGAATTGCAATTACCGTGGAACAATCTGTTTTGGTTTTTTTTAACCTCATATAGACAAGCCCTTAATATGTAGTTTTCTTTTCTAGAACCAAGGGGAAAGCATCATTCCTGATGGGAAGACAATAATCTGGGATAGCACCAAGGGATTTATAATACCAAATGCAACATACAAGTTCATAGGCCTTCTCACATGTGAAACAAATATTGATGGGCATGACTATAGAACTAATTACCTCACATTTAGGCAGGGTAAGTATCTTTTAGTTCCTCCACTCATTCGTTTCAGCTACTCAGCCGAACTGATAGCTCATCTGATTCATTCTTCTTTCCTCATGTGTCATGTATAGCCAATGACATCCTTAGTGTCCAGTTAAATGCCTCAAGACCGGTCAAGTTATTAAAAGGACACAACCTTGTTCTTAACTGCACGATCACAGCAGCTTGGAACACAAGAGTGCAGATCACATGGAATTATCCTGGTGAGGTGAGTGAGCTTGATCTGTCTAGAAAAGTCATAACTAAGAAGAAGCACTTCTAATAAGACTTTAGAGCAGATGAGATTCATGTCTTTTACATCTTATTGCAGTGATTCTTATCTCAAGATGGGAAGAATCAGCTTATGATCAAATATTATCTTTTCACATTTCTTTTCCTTTTTCTAACTTATCATTATGAAATCTGCACACAACTGCATTATGTAAGAACTTCTCATTCAATGGAGCAACACTCAGGGAGCGTTCTGCTCCCTGAGTGTTGCTCCATTGAATGAGAAGTTCTTACATAATGCAGTTGTGTGCAGATTTCATAATGATAAGTTAGAAAAAAGAAAAGAAATGTGAAAAGATAATATTTGATCATAAGCTGATTCTTCCCATCTTGATGGATCCCAACTTAGGAGAAAGGCAGGACTTAAATCCAATTAATTAATTCTTATTATCCACTGTTAGCAGAAGCTGTGCCACAGTACAGAAATAATGCAGTTTGACACCACTTTAATGATCAGGGCTCCATCCTATGGAATTTAGGATTTGCAGTTTGTTGTGGCACCAGAGCTCTCTGCCACAGACGGCTAAATATCTCACAAAACAACAAATTCCAGAATTTCATAGCATTGAGCCATGGCAGTTAAAGTTATGTCAAACTCCCTTACTTCTGCAGTGTCTCAGGTGCCTAAGAACTATTTGCTTATTTTTTGTAATTACACAGTTTTTCTTGAAGTAGCAGTCAGGCTCCCACCTCAGCATTACAGGAGGCATTGCATCTCTTTAAAGTTACAAGAGTTGCCTTTTAACAGCTGCAAGCATAATCTTAAAAATCTCTTTTCCCCATGAAACCTGGAGTATCCTCACAAAGATTATTATTTACAAACATCTGTTAGGGATCCATTAAAAAAAAAACACACACTCAATTTTATTATTGGTGATTGTATAGGCAAGTGGCTCATAAATAAGTCTGGTTTATCTGCAAAGAGAATGAAGCCATTATAGCTACTAGCTATAGTTCATCTACTTATTATTTGTCTACTTTTTCTATGTGTCCTTTAGCATGACTCCCAGGTCCCCATAAGCTAGGAACATATAACTGCAAGAATCTCACATTCCTTATCAGAGCAATATAATGATTCTAATTCTTAGGGCACAGCTCACAGAATTCCCCAGTCAGCATGGCCAGTATAATCTTAAAATACAACATTTCCAAGCTCTGCTCTTTATGTGTTTACTCCAGTTTCCATTTCCTTCTCTTTCCTCTCTTGCCTCCCTTGTGTCTGTTTCTAAATTGCAGACCTTTTTAGAGATGAAATGTATCACCTCACTCTTTGTAAAGCGCCATGTATATCAATATGCATGAATAAACAAATGAATGAATGAACAAACACAGAGATAATGATTAAAAAGTAATAGAAAGTTAGCCTGTCTGAGATCTTTTTTTCTCACCCTGAATAATGTGACGAAGCAGAGAAAAATGTTATAAATGCCTTATGATGGCATTTGTTGTGCCAACAATTTTACAGTATACTTTACCTTGTCATGCACCTTGTATTTATACTATGTACAGTATATACTATTTACACTGAATAACAGAAAAATCCAAACCTAGATCTTGGAATACTGGAAGTTGTCACCCAAAGGAGGTAACACTGGTTAATGGAAGCAACTCATTAAATTCAGAGTTTGGAAAACTTTAATTTGGAAAAGTTTCTTTGGTTGGATTACAGCTCCCATGTATTGTTAAAATAATTCTGGTGAAAGTATTAAAAACAAAACTGAGAAAAGTTTGCCCCCCCCTTTTTCAATACAGAGCTTGGAAAAACTTAATTTCTAACCAAAGAAAGAGATTTCTCATTTGGCAAGCATTTATGTTTTTATTTTAATGACATTTTCTGAGCAGCTGTGAATGATATTTCTGAGAGTGGGTTCTGACCCTGCTGAAAAAAACTGTCCTCTCACACCAGCTAGGGTTGAGAAATTTTTGAAAGAACAATATGGAATAGCACTTTCTGTTGCAAGAACTGCTCAAAACTGGCCTGTACACCACTCCACATCTCATGAGAGGAGGGTGTCTTGTTAGAGTTCTAGGATCACACCAGATTAGGGATATCATGGGAGCCCAGAACTTCACAAGACTTGAAGTGGGCCTCACACAGTAGTTGCCCCAGTCACCTGTACATGCAGAGCTGAGATGAGGAGGAAGAGCAAACACCAGACAGATCGACCCCTGTAGCATTTGGCATGTAATTCGAGGCCATTTTTCTGCATACCAGAATGCTTGGGGTCAGTCTGTTGTGAGTGCAGCTTCCCATTCACATTGGATCAAAAAAGAAGGTATTTGGGGCTTCTGTGCCTCAAAGACTAAAATATGAGCAACTTATAGCCTGGACAGTTGGGCCCTGGTAATTTCTACTAGATTCCCTGTACTTATCATGCATAATGATATCAACAAGGTCTACCCCTGTGACATCACCAGAGACATTCCCTAAGTTTCCAGTTTTGGCCCCGAAATCTTGGGATCCAGGATGCTCCTGACCTGGCAGTCCTAAGAGTGAAGCAGTGCCTTTTTTCTTTTGTATATCACTTGGTGCAATTGGCCTGTCTAATACTGAAAAAGATGTTGTCAAGACATACAATCCACATGGACATTGCCAGTGCTAATTGCTTTCCTTTGAGGGTAAATTTCTTTCTCTTGTCTAGGCAAGTAAAAGAGGCACCATTACTAGAAGCATTGTACAAAGGAATGATGAACCCAATCTGTTCTACAGTATTCTTGTTATTGATAAAGTTCGTGATATTGATAAAGGAGAATACACTTGCAATGTAAAGAGTGGCCCATCTCTGAAATCAGTTAATACAACTGTTCATATTTATGGTAAGAAATGCTTTGTCTGTAGAGAATATCTGATTCTTGTTTTCCATACCCTCCAACTGTTCTGATTTGACAGGGACAGTCCCAATTAATCTGTCATCCCAATTTTCAGCTGCTTTTAAATTTTCCCAGTTTCTCTCCCCTCCTTTCGTTTCCCTCCTCTGTCCTTGGCTTACTTCAATTACTGCAAACTGAATGCAAAGTGCAAAAGGATTTTATATTTATTTAGCTCAGCAGAGCAAGAGCATTTAACATTTTAGCATTTATATTTCTATACCGCTTATCAGTGCAATGCACTCCCTAAGCGGTTTAAAATGTGTCAGCTAATTGCCCCCAACAAGCTGGGTACTAATTTTACTGACCTACAGAAGGATGGAAGGCTGAGTCAACCTTGCAGCCCTGTAGCATAGAACTCACAACATGTGGCTACAGTACTGGCATTTAACCACTGTACCACCAGGATAGGATAGAGGATAAGAGAGGGTTGAATCTTACCTTTCCTTGTTGTCTTAGGCAAAATCAAACTGCTGCTGCCTTTCTATATTTGTGTATTCTTCCTCATTAATATGTTCTGTCCGCACTTTGATATTGCTTGGTCACATGTGTCCTGGTACTGTTATAGTATTATTATTGTATTTCTTTATATAGTGCCATCACTGTAGGTGCTGCTTTACCAGTAAAAGAACAACAAAACAGTTCCCTGCCCTCAGGTTTGCAATCTAATTAAGGAGGAAATGGGGATGGCAGTGTGGGAGAGGATTAAGTCCAGCAGATACTGCCTCTCTTCTCTCCCTCAAGGTCACAGTAGTGGCAATTGGGATGGAGGGAGGGCCTTTCACCTGGCTTCTAGAACATCTCCTAAGAGATACCTGGCCATAAACACTCAGAGGGCAAATCCTCTGAGGCCAGATCCTGGAGATTAGACTAGAAATAGGGCCTGTGAGGCCTAGGAAGGCATACTGGTGAGCATGAAAGACCCTGAACCGCAATGAAATGGCCAGGAGCATTCCCCTCAGGCTTGGGAGCTCTATTGGCCATTTTAGTGGGTGGGGTGGGGATAAAGAACTTCTCCCCCTACCATTAGGGCTACCAGAGTGAAAACTGGAGACAGCTCCTGTACCTTTACTGGTTGTGTAAAAAAAAAGGGAGTTTCAGCAGGTGTTGCTTGTTACCTTGCATGACAAACAGCCCCTGTTGAAATTCATTCTTCTACACAACCATTTAAGGTACAGGAGCTGTCTCCAGTTTTCATTCTGGCAATGCAATAATTTGAGTGGGGGGGGGAGGGTAGAGTAAAAATGGGAATGTGTGGCCTTCTAGGGTCCTGCAGGAGGTCAATGCAGTTACCACCCCTGCTTTAAAGGCAGCTCTAAGACCAACTTGTAAAACTGATAAGTAACTTTTTTTTTTTTTAGTTTGCAAGATCAGGTGTGTGGGTTGTTGTTTTTTTAAGTGGGATTGGAACAAACTAAAAAGGAAAACATAAAAAATCAACCAGAAATGGAAATTGCCCAAATTGTCCATCCATATTTTAAATTCATGAGTGGTTTTGACCCAACAGTCATAAGAAGCAGTTAGTTTATTTCCTCATTCACCAAAAGCTTTCTCCCAAAGCCATGGTTTTATCAGGTGCTCAGAAGAAAACAATGATGAAGCCAAGTTGGCTTCATTTTCTCAACAAAGGTGCCACTACCGGCACCTATGGCTTTGATGGATAGAATAAATCATTCCGGACAATTTTTTGTAACAGGCAAAGGTTTCTGCCCTAGGTTGAGTTATAACCATCGGCCTATTGGCTGGGAATGATGGGAGTTGGATCAGGTGTCTTTTATTTATATGCCCAATGCATATTTTATGCTTTTATCTTTGACAGAACCACTTTCTTAAACATATCCTTCCTTCTTTTCTTTCTTTCTTTCTTTCTTTCTTTCTTTCTTTCTTTCTTTCTTTCAGATAAAGCATTCATCACTTTGAAACCTCGAAGAAAAAATGTGCTGGAAGTTCTGTCTGGCAAGAAGTCCTATCGACTTTCTATGAAAGTGAAAGCATTTCCCACACCAGAGGTTGTATGGTAGGATTATAGTTACTTCTGTATACAGAAAGAAGCCACTTACTTGAAAACATAATTTGCTCAGGATTAAATACTTGACCTTCCAAGAAAAAAAAAAAGCTGAATATTCTGAAATGGATTTGGAAACAGTGTACACTATATATTGTGTCCCACACTGGCAGAATATACAACATGGCTGTGTTTGTTTCTGGGCAATTTTGCCTTACATGGTAATGATTCCAGGTGTAATGAGTTTATTCAGCAATATGTCCTGTGGCAGAATGATGAACACTTAAGATTAAGGTCTAGAGATACACCATGAACCTCTGGAATTCTCACTTCAATGTCACATTTGGACATCTTGTTCCTACTTTTAAAATCTTGCTCTTGAGGTGTAAAGTGGAGTGTTGCTGGAAGACATCCAAGGAAAAAGTAGACATTGCCAAGAGCCTGTTGAAGCAGTGCCTGTGTCTTTTCCTGAGGGAGGTCTGTGCATTGATATAGGGAACTTGGATTCCAGAAGAATGCTTAGATTTCAGGGCAGCCAGAGGGAGTCCAGCCCTTTATGAGGCTAAAGAGGGCTATTATCTGGCTAAATTGGAGAGGGTCCAGAATGGTCCTTGTGAATTTCATAATGAGTATATAAGAAGAAACTGTAGAATCAGCCCAAAGCCCCTTTTGGTTCAGTATCCTGTTTGTCCCAGTAGCCAACCATTGTGGAAACCATGCTTCTCTGGATATTGTTCCCCAGCAACTGGTATTCAGAGGTATGCTGCCTCTGATCCTGGAGGTAGTTTATAGCCATTACGGTAGTAGTCACTTGCTAGCCTTGTTATCCCCAAATCTGTGTAATCCTCTTTTAATGAGAACTGAAGAAAAGCTGTAAGATTTCATTAAAGGCCTTCTTGCGTGACTGGAGCACTGTGCGGGAATTTATAATGTAACATGGAAAGCAGCCCAAAGGTTCGAATCCTGCCACCTGCCATTACAAATTTAATTGCTAGGCTGCTCTTTCTTCACAACAGAAGCTGGAAGCGTTTAAGGGGATGTGTCACTCTGTAAGGAATGACCTCTGTCATGAAGGTAGAGCCATTCTCCAGCTGGTGCTCTACAAAAAAATAACTACAGGTGCCATTTGCTGCAGTGGCCTCCTTGGAGGCAAAATGGCAGTGGAAAGACGTCACAGAGGGGAGGAGCAAAGTTGCTTCCCTGTGCCACATTCCCAATCAGGATAAGAGCTTCCCCCATTGCTACCTTTTCACTGTGGGAGGGGGAGTGACAGTCAGATCTAGACATGCTTAATGTCACGTCTAGTTTGACCCTAGGAGATGACATGTTTATCTTTTGAGTGACCCATTGTTTCTTTCTAGAACTTGTTTTATACAACTTCTAGTAGCCGAGATTTGCTTGGCTCCAGTACACTGCATCAAGAAGTCTTGTAAGGAGCTTTTTATATCACTTTCTTATGGGACAATGTTATCAGTTTTGATCTTATTTTTCTCCTTGTTTTTGTTTAAATAATTGTAAATGGCAGGGGCTATGTATGAATTCATTAGTTTTCAACAACAGCTGTGTGACATAGCTGATAAGGAGAATAATTTGCTACAATACTCCTGCAGTGTTAGTTCACAGTATATTTATTGGATGTAATTTATACTCCTGACCTTTACTTTCAAATTTGGGGCTACACTAAAATTCTAAATGGAAAAATATAAAATAAAGGTGGAGGGATAGGAAAAACTAACCGGATGTTGTTGTTGTGTGCCTTCAAGTAATTTCTGACTTAGGGCAACCCTAAGGTGAACCTATCAAGGAGTTTTCTTGGCAAGATTTGTTCAGAGGTGTTTTTGCCTTCTTCTGAGGCTGAGAGTGTATGACTGGCCCAAGGTTACCCAGTAGGTTTCCATGGCCAAATGGGGATTCGAATTCTGGTCTCCAGAATCATAGTCCAGTGCTCAGACCACTATGCCACATTGGCTCTCAAACTGACATTAGCTACTGTTTTCTTAAACTATAAATCTTAACTGGCTGTGGTATTATTTACACAAAGAGCTCTCCAATATTGAATTGCAAGCCAGCTTATTTTACTTGACCATTTAATCTTTGAATTTTTATTTTTATTTTTGGTCTTCTTAGCATCTCTTCACATAGTACAGATTAGTAGTTATACATATTGCATCTTACATGATATGCTTTGCAATTTACCTTGTAAAATGTAAGGGAGATAGTTAAGTTTCTTTCCTTGTCTGAAACCCTACAATGTCAAGTATGTGTTAAGAGTCTTCCACGCTCCCTGTCACCATCTCCAGGACTTACTCTTTTGCTGCAATATATGCCCCCCATGTCCATTCCATTGCTGGTGAAGAGTGGTGTGGGGGATTGGCGAAGCTTCTGGCTGCATTCCCATTCCCAAATGCAGACCCAAGGACATCTTTAGAGATCACCTTCCAAGATCTCAAGAGATGATGTCATTGGTCTACGTCTAACTGTGGAAATGTAGCCAGATGCTTCTCTGATCTTGCCCATTCTCTTCAACAGAGAAGCCATGGGGGTGTTATTGCAGCAAAACAGTGAGTCTGGGAGGGGGGACTTTGGAAGTTGCAGAAGGAGGAAGAGGGAGGAAGTGAATGCACCTTCTGCAATAACCAAAAAGGAATGAATTTGAGCATTAGATGGACTTACACTTGTGTATGTCACTAAAGGAATGTCAGCCCTTGTATATGTGCTGCAGAGAAACGTGATTGTCACCAGTTCCACATTATATGTACACATGCTAAACTAAGCACACAGTATGATCCCCATATCCATGGGGGTTACATTCCTAGACTTACCACGGAAATGTGAAACTGTGGATAATAGTAAACCCTATTAAAATCAATGACTTCCAGCCCAAGCATACCATAGAGTCATGTTGTAGGACCTAGAGATTCCTAGAGAGAATACCTCTCTAGGAACCTCTAGGTCCTCCAGCCTGACTCTGTGGTCAACTTCAGGCAGAAGCATACCATAGAATCATGCTGGAGGACCTAGAAAATGCCTAGAGATAACATATTTTTTTGGATGCAGTTCCACAGATATGAAAGTCATACTGTATACTTACTTATTCCATGCTATGGGTTAGACAGCTTCTCGCATGTTATAGATTACAACCCAGGTAAGCACAGCATATTCACAGCAAACAAATGAAAACTAGTATACCTTAAAGAAAATACCTGTTGCTGGAACAGATTAGTCAGGTTTCCCCAACCTGGTGCCCTCTAGATGTGAATGACTGTACTTCCCAGAATTCCATTGTAGACCTTTGCCTTAGAGCATTAAAAAAAAAAAGTGACACACATTCCTGGGGACACGTATTTTCAACCAACCCACATCCCTTCCTCCACATATACCACTTCCTTGTCGCTGCTCCCATTACAATTGACTGCATTTCCAAAAAAGAGGGCACAGATTTACAGAAAACTTACATAAGCTAACATGCACAAACACACAAACAAACAAATGTAAAAATAATGACTATAATTCAACCATATATATTAATATATGATAAAAATAGAAATCCAGTACATATCAGGAGAAAAGGTTATGACCTACTCAGTTTGCCATCAGGACATTAATTGTTGATGGAAACTTCAAGAGTTGCTCTCCTTTAATGGTTTTCTACCTTTCAGGTAGACTTGAACTGATCTTCATATAAGTCTGTCCTCTGTAAAGTCACTGCAGATCTACCAAGCACCAATTCATTAGGTGCCATTTAGGTATTAGGGAGATGCCACTGGCAGCTGGTGTTTCGCATATTAGTGGCGCATGCTCTGGGTTTTAGACTTAACTCTAAAGGAACTATCCAAGGTCCTGAACTCTGTCACCAAGCTAAGTTCAGCACCTTGGGTAGTTCCTTTAAAGTATGGACTAAGACTTGGAGTGGTTAAGCACTCCACAAACATGGAAGCCATAGCTATCACTGAGAAACACAGAAGGCAACAATGAGATATCATTTTTTTTTAATATTACTGGGGATATGGGTGGGCAGACCATGGATCATTAGTAGATACAGATTTCCCATAACATGTAGTTAGGAACTTGTGTGATAGATCCTTAACACAGTCAAAGTCCAGTGAACTGTGAGTCAGTTTACTATATTTGTTATAACACTGGGACACAATTTGCTCTCCAGACATGGAATGCCTTTAATTGACACTTCATATCACAGACGTAGTACTGTAGTTTACTACACTGACATAGTAAACAGTTATGCATTCTGGTTGTCTTTTAACAGGTTGAAGGATGGGTTACCTGCTGCTGAAATGTGTGCCCGGTATAAAATTAAAGGCTATTCACTCATCATAAAACATGTTTCTGAAGAAGATGCAGGAAACTACACTATATTGTTGAACACCTGGCCATGGAATTTGCATAAAAACTTAACAGTCACACTAAGAATAAATGGTGAGTTATCTGTGTAATTGACATTACTGGCTTAGGCAGCAATCATATACACATTTACCTGGTGTAAATCTCCTTGAACTTCCTGAGACTTACTTCTGAGTAACCATGCATAGAACATACTATGAATGATCAATCCTAGCAGGAAATTTCATTTTGGCAAAGGTGTTCCTAAATAAGAAGGTTTTTTTTAAAAAAAAAAACACTTTTGAGACAAGAAGATGCAAA
This sequence comes from Gambelia wislizenii, assembly GCA_030847615.1. Classification (NCBI taxonomy): domain Eukaryota; kingdom Metazoa; phylum Chordata; class Lepidosauria; order Squamata; family Crotaphytidae; genus Gambelia; species Gambelia wislizenii. The sequence goes on from JAUMIR010000003.1 coordinate 338,349,749, forward strand.
GTGCTTGAACATATATTGCATTTTTATTTCTTTTATTTCTTTTTTTACAGTGAAACCTCAGATTTATGAAAAAGTCTCATCAGTCCCTGGTCCTAATCTCTATCAACTGGGAAGTGAGCAAATCCTAACATGCATTGTTTATGGCATTCCTCGACCTACAGTCAGGTGGACCTGGCATCCCTGTCAACAGAATCATTCTGTGGCAAGGTAGATTATTTTAGTTACTTGCTTCCAGTATCTTACCACTGACCACCTATGTTGTCATTTAAAAAAAACAACAACAAAAAACTTGTTCATAAGATTTGAATTCAAGTTATAAAATCTGTGATTGTTGGAAGATGCCCACCAAGTTTCAAAATAATGGCTTGGCCATTAGGGCTGCTTTGAAGTGCAAAGCTTTTCAAGGAAAGGGCACAGGTGGTTTGATGGTGAAGGTGAAGTTGCTAGGATGTGAAGGCAATGCCTAGTTCCCTTTTTTACTGTGGAAATGAAAAGGCATAATGAGACTTTTACTCCTTACCCATGTTTGCTTCTGAGGTGAAAGGAGGAAAGGCCACACTCTCTCACACTACTTTGATCTTTACTCAGAACTTGAAGAAAGTAACTCTCAGAATCCTTCAGCCAGCAAGACCACTTGGTTTGACCTCCTCCATGACATTTTTTTTTTTAGATGACCACACCATCCAAGCCATTAGAGTTGACACTGACATAGAGCTGGCACTGGCTATGTTCTTCATAATCCTCGAAGAAGAGAAAAACATGTACTGGAGCAGGACCCCCTTCTCTGGCCTATGGATGTTGGTCTCCATTAGCTTCTCCCTGGGAGGCAGGCAGGGGAAGCAGAGCACACACACCCAGTGCCCCTTGATCTTCTGGCTAATGAATGAGGCCGGATTGCAATGCTTGTCATTACTCCCAATCCAAAGCAATTATCTATGCAAGTAGAATACTCTGACTGGGAGGTGACCCAAGCTTCCTATAGATGTGCTTTCTGTGGCCAGTTGACAGGACTTACCCTGCCATTGGGAAACACGAGGCAGCAGTTGCAGGTTGCAGGTGACAGATCCTAGGTGGGTGGGCAGCAGGGCATGTTGTAGGACAGAGATGAGTGTGTTATGCTTGTTGAATGACTGTCCCATTGACAGAATTGAAGATGCATCTGTCACTGAGGGTGTTTTTTCTCTCTCTATCAAATACTGGAGGGGAGCATGTTATCCTTCACCTCAGACAGCAAACTGCTATGGGTGGCCCTGCCAAATGACCAGATCAGGTTGGACCCCTTGCCATAATATTTTGCACAGTGGCAGCTGGTGTCTCCCATGCCAATGAGTTGGTGAATCTTAGTTTTTCATCTGAATTTTAAAGGAGGTGCCCATAAAGCTCAACTCTGTTACCCCAAATATGTTCAGCAATGTAGATAGCCTTTTTAAAGTTCAGACTAAAACTGGAACTAAATTTAATACCCAACTGGCATGGGAGTGAACAGATGCCACTGGTTCTGCCTTCAAAGACATTGGTGAAGTTTGTCTATTGCCTCTGGACTTCTGGCTGATAAACAAGGCCAAACATGCAATGAATTAAATATAGATGTCACCCATAAGGTTGTCACTTTGGTACAAGACCTTGGCTTGGTTGAGGAAAAGGGCACGTGAAAACTTGCACCACTGGGAATCTGGATCTTTATATGAAGTAATTCTAACAGTCATATAATCATTTATTTAGTTATTTAGTTATTATTTAGAATCACAGAAACTTGAGATTAGAAGGGACCATGAGGGCCATGTAGTCCAACCCCTGCCATGCCAGTATATGCTACTAAAGCACTTCTGAAAGATGTCTATCCAACCTCTGTTTAAAGACCTCCAAAGAAGGCGAGTCCATCACCCTTTGTCGAATGGTTCTTTTAGTAAAGAAGTTCTTCCCAATATTTAAATGTAATCTCTTCTCTTGTACATTGAATCCATTAGATCATATTGTAGTCTCTGAAACTGCAGAATGCAATAGTAGTGATGATGATGATGATGTAATAACACAGATTCTGTTCAAGAGACAGAAATTATTTGATTGATCAGATCCATAACTTTATTATGCTTTTCCTTTTGTTCCCAGTGGATAATACATGAAGTTTCATAGAATCATAGGAGATTATCAGATGCTTTAAAAACCTTCCAAGGAGCTCGCAAGAAGGATGTCACTATACCACCAAAGGGTCCCAATATCGCACGGCGTTATTCTCCAGGCATCCTTTCTCCATTCTCCCTCTGTTCTGAGGTGACGAAAAGGGAGCCACTTTTCATTAGTGGAAACTTCCACTAATTAAAAATGGTGCCTTTTTTATCATGCCAGCACGGAGGGAGAATGGAGGAAGGATGCCTGGAGGACAGCGCATGTGATATTGGGACCCTTTGGCAGTACAGTGATATTGTTCTCAGAAGCTCCTTAGGTTTTTTTTAAAAGCATCTGATAATCTTGGTAGAATCATAGAGTTAGAAGAGACCACAAGGGCCATTTAGCCCAACTCCCTGCCATGCAGGAATACCCAATCAAAGCACTCCCGACAGTGGTGATGGTGATTAAGTATGTGGATTTGTATGGGGTAACAGATAGACAGACAGATTTACCCTTTAAATCAAGTATGGGAGTCATGCGACCTTCTGTATGCTGTTGGATTGCAGCTCCCAGCATTCCTTGCCATTAGCTGTTCTGGTATGCCTCAGTCTCTTAACCTGAATCTCACTTTGGTAGCCTCTAATGGAGAGCAATGGCCATTCTATGGAAGTGCTAGCAACGAACACTTAGTTGTTTATAAACTCACTACACATGGCCTCTTGCTAATAATAATCAAGAGAATTAGAACTAACTTCTTTCTGCATACGGTGATGATAAGTTATATTTTCTTGTTCTTGTCATGTTGACATGGTTTAATTGGGTAGTCAGCTGAACCAAGGTCTTTATTAATTAAGTTCTAGTCCTTTGTTGCTTTAAATAAGGAGTGGCAAAAGACTAGCCTGCATAGGCTGCAGGTGGCCTATGGGGTCTCATTTTACAGCCCCTAAGTGACCTTCAAAGTCTCCCAAACCCCCAGTTTTCTTTTCAAAAAAGGGCTAATTTTTTAGCCAAAAAAGCCCCCCATGTGACCCATACAACCACAAAATATGGAGGCATAAGTCCCCTTCTTTCCCCACTATTTCCCTGCTCAAGATGAATCAAAACATGCAGATAGCCACATGAATCCATATCATCACACTAGTCCTAGGAGTTTTCATCTTCATCCAAAGTGGGCCTTTTGTAAAGCTTATGGGTCATAATTGTCCATTCAAGAACAAACCACCCTAAATTAATTTAATTACAATTAGGTAACACCAACCCTAGAAATTTGACAGCCCTTCAAGTGATCATCTGTGCACACCCTGCATGGAGACACACACAAATGACACATAAGCCCACAGATGCTGTGAAAATTTCTTGGAAAATGCAGGAGACTGTCTGCGTGGTGAAGTCCATTATAGCACAAGCAATGAGGGTGTTGAGTTTGGACACATAATCCCATTGCATTAGAAACATTAGGTCACAGATTCGGAAATGAAGGGGCATAACAGCCATAATGAGCTTGGAGAAGTTCCTTGCAGTACCTTTGGCAGGATAAAAAGAAAAAGGAAAAAAAAGGAGCAGTATTTTGCAGGATTCTTGCCAAAGCAACTTGTTCTCATTGTCTGCCAGTGCTGCAATATGTTAGCACTGATTGGGGTGACTAATATGTGTAAATAACTGCTCACAGAAGTCTACTTACACAAGATATGTAATGCCAGATGAGATCCCAAGGAAGATAGCAGCTGATACTTGAATGATAAGAGGTTACCAGATCACTCTGCTCTCAGAAACATTCACTATAGTCTTCTGTGAATGGAACCTCTAACATTTCATTGTTTACATAAATAGACAGCTGAGAAAAGTGGTCATTTTTGCATAACTTTGCAGCTTTGAGTTTGACAATTGATGGTAAGGCTCCCTGCGTCCATATTATTGATTCCTTTAGCCACCAGGAATAGTTTCTCTCTCTCTGGCTTCTCTTCGCAAACGAACATTCAGGAAGGACATATCCCTCGCTTTCTGCAAGCGCGCTGATGACTAAAAAGGCCAATCCGAGATAGACAAGTCTGGTTGCAGAAAGCACAGCAGAAGGTTTCCTTGGGTGATGTTTCCGGGTTATGATTTTTTCTGCGTTGTTTTTTCTCTTCAAGACTTGTTCAGCGTTAGTTCTCAAATAAGGCTGCAGCATTGTGGATAGTGTGTCTCCATGTCTCCCGATGTGAGGCCAGGGCGGACCATTGTTGGTGATCAATTTGGCCGAGCCTGAGGTGTTGTTTCAGGGAGTCCTTGTATCGCTTTTTTGGAGCGCCCCTCTTACGCTGACCCGTGGCAAGTTCACCGTAGAATACTATTTTGGGGAGGCAATGGTCCTCCATCCTAGAAACATGCCCTGCCCAGCTGGGCAGGGCTGGGCACCAGGAATAGTACAGGACATGAATTAAAAAGAAGTCTCAGTCCGATCTTATATATGTCTACTCAGAAATAATTCCAACTGAGTTCAAGGGGGCTTAGGTTTCAGTGGGTATAGCACTGCTGTCTACATCTAATACTCATCATTTTGTTCATTGCTGTCATTAACTACATGCTTCTTGGTGTGTATGTGTGTGGGCAATATTCTACATAGTGCAACCTATACTGTTTGCACCTGGGGTGGACAGAAAGTAGACTAGGATGTACTAGAAGATCTCTTGATGATTTTCAATAGATTGTCAAGGGTTTTTGCTCACCTACTGTTTAATGAGAAAACTGCTTTTCCCACCTAAATTAGACAGCTGAAATGAAGAACACTGGGAGGCCTCAGGAGTGTAGTTTTTTTATGAAGGAACTATGAGTTCAGGTCAGATCAGGGGCCCATTCACACTACACTGTTATAGCACTATGATTCCACTTTAACTCCCCACGCACACACACCTATGTTTGACAAAGCTGTCTTTTTCTAGGCCTTTCAAATGTCCTTCAATGTGAAGTACATCTGATATTTATTTTTCTATTTGAAGCTATCCAGCCTGTCCAAGACTGATAATGAAATATGCCATCTCATAATTTCAAAAAGCTCATAACCTCTATATACTTGGATAATTAGTAGAATATTTCCAAATGTTTGTTGCAATAAACAGCATTTCAGGAAAACAGTATAAAGTTTATTCATCACTCCTTTTCTAGCAGCTGGTGTCACATTTTATATTTCCTGTTATTGGTTTGTGCACATGTATCTGTTTGGAGTATATTAGAAATCTTTTATTAAGAAGAGACCATCTGTGTCTCTCAGATTCATAGAAGATAATAGCGATTGTCTAAGAATGATTGAGTTCCACAGCATTCAGTACATCAAAACCTTGCCTACTTTTGACTTTTTAAAAAAAAATCCAGTAAAATATGAAGCATGTAATGATAGTCCATACTGGAGGCAGTACTTTGCCTGTCACCCAGCCTTATTCAGAAATGTACACCTATAGCTTAGTTCTAATAAAAAGTACTCATTCCAATCAAGAAGTTGGTTTGTAATTTGAATCCACAAACACTGAGGTGACACGTAGTAAACTCTTAGCCTGGAAAACTTCCCTATCCATAGTTATAAATATATCATGCTATTATGCTTGGCAAGCTGTAAGCAAATGGAGGTAAGATCTCATTAAGGGAGCAAGCTGCAGAGTAGCAAGAGGACAGTGTGAAGCTAAGGGTGATAACAGTGGCCTTGTCCATGGGAGTTTTCTTATCTCACTTAGGCAGGAGGTGCTGGAGGCTTCCTGTGCGAAATTAGGAGCATACGCTGCTTTCCTCTTGTTGTTTGGCTTCCTTCTCACTATAAGACGGTTCCCAGCATAGTGATTATCTTTGCATCTTCAAACATGGCACAGTCTTAACTTCCTTAAGAGCTTGATGTGTCCTTAAGAGTCGAGCTTGCTTTTCTTTTCCTATCTCCTCTTGTGTACCAGATTCTATTTGAAGAGATTTCCACAATGTCCTAGGTGCATCCAACCTTTAAGGCTCAGTGATATGTAAAATGCACATGCAGATTTATAAGGCCAAAGCATTGTACCTTTGCCCTTTGTGTGTTGGAAAATTATAACTGTCAGAACAGAACAACAGCACATAGCAAGTGCCCGTGAGTCCTGGTGTGTCAGATTTATTGCTCTGACCGCTCCTTCCCCTTCCTTGAGATGTCTGTGGAACTCTAAATTAGAATTCATGACTTCTGGTTTCCAAAAGTGATTGTTTGTTTTCCAAACATTTTGCCATTTAACATTTTATGGATCCCTAAGTATTCATATGTGGCGTGCGCACTAGTGCATGTGCATGGGCACTGCAAAACTCTTCATAGTAAGAAGGGGATTTGTGAGTCACACTTGCTGTGACTATCCACTCTGTGAATTGGTAAGTATGTGGCAGGGCTGTTGAAGGCATAACAATTAGCTTGGAGATATTCAGTTATCACCAGGAACATTAATTTTAGTTTTCCAGGCCTAGCCTTAGAACAGTGGGTCCGTCTATATGAGGGAAGGAAAATGGAGTACCTTGTAGTAATGGCATTTCGCAGCAGCAGCAACTTGTCTTGATGGTGGTTTGGCCCCCGAAGCCCCCAGAAGCTTTGCATGCCATATGGCAGCTGTGAGTGATTTACTCGCATTAGTATTTTGCCCACAACAATCTTTTTTTTTAAAAAACAACTTTGTCTAAGGTGCTCTGGAACAATAGGGCAATTTTCCGAACTAAAAAGACAGCAAAAGCAAACACCCAATTTTATCACTTTAGTGATTGCTCGCTAAGGTGAAAATCCAACATGGCTGCAATGGGCGCTCACCTGGCCAATCAGCTTTGCACATCCACTTGTATGGGAAAGCGATTCAAAGCTTGTCCTAACAAGCAGGAATGCACACCCCCTCACTGTTAAAAAAAAAAAAAAACTACAGGAAAAGCTGCAAAGGCTTTTCCAGCCTTGTTTTTGCTATCTTGCCCCCCCCCACACACTCCTTCTGAATACCGTGGATTGATATGGGATCCCATTGAGACAGGTAGGATTCCCAATGAATTCCATGAGGTTTATTTTTACCATTTAGACAACCCCAGGTTTGGTGTTCTGGGTAAATTAAGGCCAATATTTTATTAATTACAGTTGCATTGGCCAGGCACAAGACAATGGATCTAGAAATTGGACAACCTGTCCGATATGACCTGCCTTCTGGCGGGGGGGGGGGGGGGAGCCATGAAATGACACCACGGAATCTTGTGCATCAGCCACTGTGGAGTTTCCATGGCAACTGAGTATGAGGCAGGTTGAAAGCCCTGAGCTAGGCCCAACTGCTGCTCTGTAACCCCCAAGATTCCTTGAAGGGACCCTCATAAAGGAGGGCTCTCAGACCCCTTCTTCCCAAAACTGTATCCAACCCCATGCCATACTGCCACACTGGTAAATTATGCCCAAATAAGAAATCAGTGTACAATCAACCATAAGCCAAAGAATCATGAGAGCAATCCTGCAAGTTTCGATTATGGAGTGGATGGTTGGGAGGGCATTGTAAGCCAGTCTGCTGGAGCAGCTCCAGGCGTCCCTATTTTATTCCTCTCATTGAAGCACACTGGAATGAAGCCTGGTTTCACAAAGTCCCGCCTCTCACCTGCTGACTGGCCAGCTATGCAGAGCCCCACAAAAACAACACATGGGTTGCTGGGAGCAAGAAGCCAGCACACTGAGGAAGATGACATGACCCTACTGCCCATGCAGCTGGGGACCCACATATGAGCCAGGAGGCTTCTGCTTCTTGTAAGAACCTGAGTCTCATGAATATTTAGCCTTGATAGCAATGCTCTTTTAAGTCTTGGATACTTTCCAAGCAGGAGAGTACTTCTGATTAGCAAACAGGATGGTCCATTTGTTTTTCCTGGTGAATGGACTGAAATGATTGACAGTGTTAAATGCCACAATGAATGCATTGCTGAAATGTTACCAGGTGACTCATAGTGAAACTGCAACACAGTCAAAGCCATGACAGATTTTACATTTTCAGTGACTACGTCTCCTCCTTTCCATACGTTTATCTGCAACTAAAAACAACTTTTTCCACAAATGAAAAAAAAATTGAAAGAATTAGTAGTGATTCCCAGGATCGGTTTAAGGAATTTTGGGGAACCCTGCAATGCTTTTATTTTGGGGGCCCCTTATGTTTATCTCAGGTCAGTGTAACCTAACCTATTCACAATACAGGATGTATGACTAATAATGTTTTTGCAGGAGGAGGGTTACTAAAGGCTCCCCCACAATGACAGGGCCCCCTGCAGCTGCAGGTGCTGCGGGGCCCTTAAACCGGCCCTGGTGATTCCTTCCTGTTGCCCATCTCTCTTACCATGTCTGCAAGGTTAAATAGCAGCCTTAGGAAACTGCACTGGAAAGAACAAGGTTAAAATCTGAACACGTTAATGAGAGCTGGCACAGGATAGTGGCTAAGCAACTTGGCAAGAAAATCCATTGTTTAAATCTTGCTGTATGATGTAGCCACAACCTGCAGGGTCAAAGTGCTGGGAATTTTTTATTATCAGGTACATTAACATTATCTGGGATGAACTGATTTTTATTTTATTTTTTGGCAAGAATATATTGCTCTCTCTGTTTTAGTGCAAGGTATTTTCAGATGACTTGATTTTGACTGGACAGTTACAACTCATATGTTTTACAAAAAACTGCTAATGGTGGAAATAGAAACTACTACAATGGATTTGTTGATGTGGGTAAACATAGGACTTTATCAGATGTGGCAAATATGGTGTCATAATGACACCTAATGATCGTGAAAGGGCATGCCTTTCACAATCAGTTTTATTTTATTGATGACCCAAGCCATCAATAGATCTCCCCTGCCGCTTTGTTGCTGTCATTGCTGGTGTTTGAATCCTTGCCCCATTGTGCGCACATGAATACGGCGTCAATGACAGAACACTTCTGGTGAGATTGTGACAGCCAGGTAGGGGATGCTCTTTTTACAAACCCTCCTGATTTACTTGTAATTTTTTAAGTGTGCTTCTGTGCTTATATCTACATTATATGTATTTGTATTGCTTAACTTTTTGAATTTGCCACGCTTGCATCTTCTCACGAGAATCTGCAAGATCTCAACCCCGAAAGTAAACGGAGCTCTGTTCATGCTCCGTTTATGCCGGGGATGCCTCATTGCTTCTGTTCAAGGTAGGTCTGGTAGGGGTGTTCTTTTGCCGGCATAAAACACCACAAAATATGCCAGCAAAAGAACATTAATGGGGGATAATCTGATAAAGTCCATAGCTGCTGGTGGATTCTCCTGGGAAGGGGGTCTATGGGGGCTGTCATGGCAAGTGTCTGCACTTCAAAAAATTACCACTACCCCATAGGCTGTGAGTTCCCTAAGTGATCTTAGAGAATTCAGCCCTAATATGCTGCATATTCATATATACAGTATATTACTTAATAATTCATTCATTCATTCATTAATATATGCAGTATCTTAGTATTGATAGTAAGAGCTGCACTTCGCCGATGATGCTGCCCTTGTTGCCCACACAGAAGCAGCTCTGCAGCGCCTAACATCCTGCTTTGCAACAGCTGCAGAGCTGTTTGGGCTAGAAGTCAACCTGAAGAAAACAGAAGTTCTTTACCAGCCTGCACCACAGGACGAACACCACCATCCCCACATTGCCGTCGGCAAATCAGTGCTCAAGTCCGTTCAGCAGTTCACCTACCTGGGAAGCATCATCTCCTCAGATGCCAAGATTGACAAAGAGATCAATCACAGATTAGCAAAGGCATATAGTGCATTTGGAAGACTTCACAAAAGAGTCTGGAGCAATAAACACCTGAGGCAAAGCACAAAAATCAGTGTGTATAGAGCCATCGTACTGTCTATCCTCCTTTATGGATCTGAAACATGGGTCACCTATCGCCACCACCTACGACTCCTCGAGCGCTTTCATCAGCGCTGTCTACGCACAATCCTAAATATACACTGGACTGACTATGTGACGAATGTTGCTGTCCTTGAGCAAGCAGGGATCACCAGCATTGAGGCCATGATATTGAGAACACAGCTGCGCTGGGCAGGGCACGTTTCTAGAATGGAGGACCATCGCCTCCCAAAAATACTACTCTACGGTGAACTCACCACGGGTCAGCGTAAGAGGGGCACTCCAAAAAAGCGATACAAAGACTCCTTGAAACAACATCTCAGGCTTGGCCAAATTGATCACCAACAGTGGTCCGCCCTGGCCTCACATCGGGAGGCATGGAGACGCACTATCCACAATGCTGCAGCCTTATTTGAGAACTCACGACGAACAAGTCTTGAAGAGAAACGACAACGCAGAAAGAATCACAACCCAAAAACATCACCCAAGGAGACCTTCTGCTGTGCTTTTTGCAACCGGACTTGTTTATCTCGGATTGGCCTTTTTAGTCATCAGCGCGCTTGCAGAAAGCGCGGGATGAGTCCTTCCTGGATCTTCGTTTGCGAAGAAAAGCCAGAGATCTTAGTATTGGTAGTATTAATATATGTCAGGAAAGAATCACATCTTCCCTATGCAAGTGCAGTTTGGGGCTCAGATTTTTGGAAGGGGGTGGGAGGTAGGGGGACTTAAAGTTTGTTGCCCAGGGTCCCTGTCACACTACATAATTGTAGCACAATGATTCCACTTTATTTTTTATTTTATTTTTTTTTATTGATAGTTTTTATGCTGTTACATTTATCTTTGTGTTTTGGTATAACATTATCTTTCTGAAGTCTGAATTTCAATGTAACTTTTTACAGGATAATAAAATAAGCGAAAATAATAGTAGTTAACTTATTACATAAAGAGTTTCCGCAACATATTACACGTATTCTTAGAGTACTCTAACATCTCTTATTTACCTTCTTTTCTATACATAATTTTAGAATCCTTTACCCTTTATTCCTTTTCCCTTACCAATACCTCCCAGATCTTACAAACTTTTCCCTTTGAACTAATAATTACAGAATGCCTCTAACTTAAATTTCATCTGAATTCTACTAATCTAATCAGAACCTTAGTGTTAACTTGGACCTGTACATTTCTAAGTTTGTGTTATTTACAAAACATTCCAGAGGTCCAAGTTGACCAGATTTTTCCATTTTATCTCCCAATATTTTTGCATCGGCAGCCATTTTTTCTCTACTTTAAATGTCTTTTTTCTATCCTATGGAATCTGGGAATTTGCATTTGCATGGGGTATATAGAATTCTTTTTTAAAAAATTAGGTATTTATACCCCGCCCTTCAGCCACAATGGCTATCAGAGCAGCTTACAAATTGTTTTTAAGCAATAGCAGTTTACACATCTACACTGCATTAAGCAGTTTCCAATGCATTAGCTAATTGCCCCCACAAGCCAGGTACTCATTTTACCAAGCTACGAAAGGATGGAAGGCTGAGTGAACCTTGGAGCCCTCTGGAATCAACCTTGCAATGTGGTGGCTTGTCTCACCAAACTACAAACCCTAGGATTGCATGCAGGCTGTTGTCACCAGACTTCCAACAGAAGACTAAAGGTGATAGGCACCTTTGTTGTAAAGAACACAAAGAGGTGAATTAGAACACTGAAGATACCTCAGTTGGAAGGGACCTCATAGATCATCTAGTTTAGCCCACTTGATCCAGGAAATCCACTTCTGCCACATTGCTGACAGGTGGCAAATTCAGCCCCCACTTAAGAACTAGCCAAGGAGAATCCACCACCTCTGGAAACAATCTGTTCCATTGAGACAAATCAGACACCATGTATTTATTTATTTTCCTGCCTTTTTTTTCTGTATATGGTACAGTATGTGGTGGTGGGTCAGGTGTTTTTATACAAAAGTAAGTACTGGGGAGGGAGCTGCTTCCCCCTTCCTGTGTCTTATCTTGCTGCAAGCCTTGCATGAAGGAGATTTCTCTGAGACCAATTCCAGTACTGGAAGTCAGCCAGACTGAGGAGAAAATGTTGGAACAATGGAGATGTAAAGGAGGGTGAAAAGGCAGGCTTTAGTTGTCATCACCTATGTGGTCTTTTTTGGATAAAACACACACACTGTACACCAGAAAAATAATAATAATAAAATAATAAAATTTATTTTTATCCTGCCCCTCTGTTAAAACAATTGGGGCAGCTTACAAAAATTAAAATACCAATACAATTTAAAATCCCCAAACACCACCCACCCCCCACCCTCCACCATAAAAAGATATTAAACCAAATGCATTTAAACAATTGATATAAAATCACATTAAAATAATAAATAATAAATAGCCAGCAGACTAAAAAGAGCCAGGAGCCCCTGAGGCCGGGAACTAATCAGGAAAGGCCTGCCGACAGAGATCGGTCTTTAATGCTTTTTTAAAGCTACTCAGGCTCGTCATCTGACAGATCTCGTTTGATTACCGGGCGATTACCGAAAAGGCCCTCTGGGAGGTTGCAGATAGCCTAGATTTTTGTGGCTGAAGCAAATTCCTCCCAGAGGACCGGAGTGCACAGGGAGGATTATATGGGAGGTAAACGGTCACATTTAGGGTGGTTCTAAAGTAAAGTAAAGTAAAGTAAAGTATGTGGTTTACTTTAAACTCTCCAAAATGGATTCCCCTTCTTTTGCAAAGGCCAGGTTCTCAACCACTCCAGATCTTATGTTTATTACAACAGCAGCAGCAACAACAGCAACAATGATACAACAACCCAGGGAGGCTGGCATGCTACACAGTGATCATGCATCCAGTTCTAACTTTTCTCTCCTCCATAAAAATTCCTTTAACTCTATGTAGACCCAGAAGCATTGTTTAGAAAATAAAAATGGTGGACAGTGCTTTATTTTGGAGTACTCCCCCCAAAAGAAGGGGTAAACAGAGATAGAGAGCATAACCGAGGCCTAGGAGTTAAACAGAATATTCAGTGGGGTGCCATCCTGGCAAGTATGGGGAGGCTGGGAGTAAGAGGCGTGTGTTTTGCCTGTCCTCTCTGTGTGTTTTCCCTGTTTTTTTCTTTTCTTTTAGTGCAATGTGTGTTTTGCCTGGGATTTATGTGTGTGGTGTAACTGAATGTTTGGCCTCTGTGTGTTTCGCCTGGCATAATCAGTTTACCCGTTATAGAATGGTTATTTTGTTATGTTTTGTAAGGGAAAATAACATGATTTGATAGTTGAATCCCAGACCTCTTCTCTGCCTTTTATTCATTTGCTTGAACATGTTATTTGTCTCTGACCCTCACCAGTTTGCATTTTGTGAGATAAAAACTGAAACAAAACAAAACCAAACCAGTGAATTGGAAGACCACCTCACCCCATCCTCTATAGTCAGATTTTGACATGGATTACTTTTAACAATCCTCATCAGTTTGTTTTCCTTCTGGACAATGGGTGTTTCATGTTACTGGCAATGCCCACCATGGCAGCCACTTTGTGAGAAGATCTACAACACTTTCTTCAAATTGAAATGTGCTTATGCCCCCAAACAGTTGGAGACCTTTGCTCTATAAATATTCAATATTAATACGGATATGCTTAGCTCATAGTCCTTTCAAATAATATCTCTGAAAAATGCCACTTCCAGATGCTTTTAAGGAGGGAAGGTGAAAATTCCATTCACTCCTGTTACAGCTTCTATCAACTTTCTGGATCTGTTTGAAATATATAAAAGAACACATATGTCGTCTAAAAGCCTGTTTAAAAACCTTAAACCAGGAGAATGTGTAATATGGCCATTTTAATACTAGTTGGTAATCTTATCTGACAGTTGCTCTTTTCTGAAAGCAGTGATGTGGTGATAGGAGGTAATATTGTTCTGGGGCAACCAATCTCAAAACACAATTAGGCTGAAAAAGCAGGCTATTATTATTATGTTGAACAAATCTTTCAGTTTCATTTGTTCTTGAAAGCACTGCATATTAATTTTACAGATGTCTCTGTTTCATTTGTTCTCAAAAGCATTGCATATTAATTTTGCAGATGTCTCTTGACTTTTTGTGTGAAGTATAACAACAACACTGTCCTTGTCTATACTCAGAATTCCATCATAACTTTTCTAGGCTCCCTATTTCCAGGGTTTTCTATCCTTGTCCATACAGGTTGAATGAAACAGCCTCCCCCCACCCCGTTCCCATGCCCAGCTGTCCAGACGTGACAGGGTTCTAGTCCGAACTGTCCAGGTGACATCCGGGCAGTTCCAACTAGAAACTTGTGGGGAAAAAACCCTTAAAACAGCTTTTAAAAATATCTGGCAAAATCCAGTTCTTGCCCTGGGCATATTGAAGTACTCAAGAAGGAGCTTTTGGAACCCAGTTCTTGGGTTTTGTTTTTCTTATTTTAGATTATATTTTGAGATAGGTGTTAGATTTGGTTCATGTGGTTACATTTCCATATGATCAGGGGGAAAATATCCTAAAAACCTAAGTAAATAAACTGTGCATACATAGTGTATGTGTCTTCTGTTGATTAATGTTATATAGGCACATAAATCCAATTGTTACTTCCAACTAAGGGGTGACTATTACTATTTTTTAATTTTTTATAAAAATTTAATACAGTATCAAAAAAAGTTAGCAATGTACATACATACAGAAAAAAGAATATAAATGATTTAAGTACAATAATTGATTCTCAAAAAAGATGCTACTTCCATGAGCAATCATCTAGCTAATATCACAACAATTCTATTGCATGTAGTATCATTGCATATTACTTCCTTTCCTCTATTTTCCAGAACCTGGTTCTAGCTATGTTAAAACTAACCTCTTCAATATCTTATGCTATATTATTGAATTGTTTGCTTATTTTCATATTCTAATTATGTCAGGAGATGATAAAAATGAATATCAAAGTATATCAAACTATAACTTCTAACTTAACTGTATTTCAGAAGCTTAATAGAGCAAGCTTCCCCCATTTTTCTTCCCACATGGGTAGAACATATTCCTATTCTTCCTTAAATCTGTTTACTGATTTGTCATTTAACAAAGGTGTTAATTTATCCATTTCAACTGCTTCATGTAATTGTATTAACCATTCTTCAATTGAAGGTATCTCTGATCTTTTCCAATATTTGGTGTATACAGTCCTTGCTGTTGTGATCATATATAAAAGGAGCCGCCAATATTTTCTTTCTATTTGATTATCTGACTCATCCAGCATATTCAATAAATACATTTCAGGCTGGATTGGAAAAATTGATTTAAAAATTTCTATTATTACCCTGTGTACTTGTCCCCAATATTTTTTCACCTTTGAACATTGCCACAACATATGGAAGGATGAACCAATATTCTCATCACATTCCAGCATTTGTTTTTAACAGTTTTATACATCTTAGCAATTTTATCTGGCATTCAGTGCCATCTATAAACCATTTTATAATAGTTCTCCTTCAAATTGTAATTCTTGGTAAATTTCAAATTTCTATTCCATATCTTATCCCATTGGCTTAGTTGTGGGGAATATCCAATATTTAAAGCCCATTTAACCATGTTATCTTTAACTTTTTCACTTTCCATTTCCAATTTTATGAGTAATTTATAAATTTTAGCTATTATGTTTTTCTTTCTGGCATGCAGTAATAATTCCAACTTGGTATTGTTTTTTTTTCTGTTCTTTCCAGTTTTGTGTTTCATGTGGAGATCAAATAATAATATCATTTGTGTCTGATTGAGCTGGATGCATCATGCTAAAACAATTGTTTTTGAAATAATTTTTTAAACTTTTATTTTTTAAAAAATATTCATATTGGATGTTTGAACTATTTTGGGTACATGCAAGCAAAGTCTGAATGGCCATAGGAAGCCTAGGTTTGAAAAATAAGCCTGTAATCCTTAGATTGGACAGCTCTGGGTTCCAATGCCAGAATTCTTATAGAGATAAAATAAGATAACTCACTGTATAGGAAGGGCAGGTTGCAAATGAGGTGGTACTAACCATATCCCATGCTGACTTTTTAATCAATCTGGTGAAAAATACAGTTACTGTACAGTTGTCCCTCTGTATCCACAGATTTGGTATCCACAGATTAAAGTATTCATGGCTTGAAAATATTCTTTTAAAAAAACTCACATTATTTGTGATCTTCTTTTGGATGAGGATGCCAACCTGGCCTGCTTCACAGAAACCTGGCTGGAAGAGGATAGCGCTGTCACATGGATGCAGGCCCTCTCAGCCGGGTATTCTATCAGTGAGAGGTGAGGGGAAGTGGGCAGGGGGGCGGATTGACTCTGCTTTATAAGAACAATCTGACTTTGACCAGGATATCTGTCCAGAACACAGTCTACTTCAAGGGCATGTACCTTAGCCTGAGGACCAGGGATAGTTTGGGGATTCTGCTAGTATACCAACCACCTTGTTGTCTAGCAGACTCCCTAACCGAGCTGACATAGCTGGTCTCAGAGTTGCTGTTGGAGTTGCCCAGACTTTTAGTTTTGGGTGACTTCAACATTCCACTCAAGACCAGCTTGACAAATCTGACTGGTGTGGCTCGGGAGTTCATGGAAACCATGATAAACATAGGCCTATCCCAATTGGTCATCAGGCCCACACATTGTGCGGGTCATACCTTCAATGTGGTCTTTAGTATGGAACAGCAATATCTGTGGGCAGAGGTTATTAAAGCCACCGCATTATCATGGATGGATCATTTCCTGGTCAAGACTGAACTAAGAGTCTCTTCCTGCCCCACTGGGGGTGGCGGACCCATTAGAAGGGTCCGCCCTCGAAGCCTAATGGAACCAATAGGATTCCAGAAAGCCTTGGAGGGTTTAATGGTTGGTAAGGCCGGAGACCCTGTTGAAGCTTTGGTTAATACCTGGAACACTGACCTTACCAAGGCTATCGACACGATCGCTCCCAAGCGTCCTTTCCAACCCACTGCAAACCGTAGGCCATGGTATATATCAGAGCTTAGGAAAATGAAGCGGGTTGGACAACAACTAGAGTGCAATTGGCAGAAAACTCGACTCTTATCCAACAGGACTCATCATAGGAACTTTCTTTGGTCCTATCGAGAGGCAATACATGCAGTGCAGAGATCCTTCTCCTCTGCACATATTGCGTCTGCAGAGTCCCGTCCAGCAGAGCTGTTTAGATTGGTAAGTGAGATGACGCAGGTTATACCTGTGCAGAACCCATTGCTTAACCCAACAACGACCTGTTGTGATGTGTTTAACAACTTCTTTGCAGATAAAATCTCTCGGATAAGAGCCGACTAAGATGCCACTATTTTGACAGAAACAATTGATGAGGTGTCCAGCAACTCCGTTGATGTAAATTTACTGGATCATTTTCAATCATTGAATACTGAGGACATGGACAAGCTACTTGGTAGAGTGAGGAAGACGACCAGCCCTCTTGATCCTTGCCCTTCATGACTGGTCATATGGAGGGGGGTGCCTTGATGGTGTTCCTTAAGGACATCATCAATGCATCCCTCAGGGAAGGGTGTGTTCCATCCTGTTTAAAGGAAGCGGCCGTTAGGCCACTCCTGAAAAAACATTCCCTGGACCCCCTGGATATGAACAACTATAGGCCGGTTTCTATGTTACCATTCTTTAGCAAAGTGATTGAGAGGGCGGTTGCTCTTCAACTCCAAGTGGTCTTCGATGAAACCATGCCTTATGAGGAGAGACTTAGGGAGCTGGGTATGTTTAGCCTGGAAAAAAGATGGTTAAGAGGCGATATGATAGCCCTGTTTAAGTATTTGAAGGGGTGTCACGTTGAGGATGGAGCAGGCTTGTTTTCTGCTGCTTCAGAGACTGGAACATGGAGCAATGGATGCAAGCTCCAGGAACAGAGATTCCACCTCAACATTAGGAGGAACTTTTTGACAGTAAGAGCTGTTCGGCAGTGGAACACACTCCCTTGGAGCGTGGTGGGGTCTCCTACCTTGGAGGTCTTTAAACAGAGGCTGGATGGCCATCTGTCGGGGATGCTTTGATCATGATTTCCTGCGTGGCAGGGGGTTGGACTGGATGGCCCTCATGGTCTCTTCCAACTCTACAATTCTATGATTCTATGATTGTATAAATCTTCCCATTATGTAATTCCATCATCGACTGCAGGTCTACTACTCTAGCTGAGATTTACAATCAGATTTAGGCTAGAGATATTAACAGCTACTTAATTCTCATCTGTTCAAACTAAAAGGATTAAACAGTGCTTAATTTTTATTTTACTCTATCTGTTTTGTTTTGTTTTGTTTTGTTGCTTTTAGGGATTTTTTTCATTTTTGTTTTTGTTTTGCTTTTTGCCAACTTCAGTGCATTGCACAGGTGTTCATATGTTTGTTTTTGTTTGTTAAATGTGTTTGAATCTATTGAGTTGCTGCTGCATTTGAGTGGGTGTACTATTTAAAAAGTATGAGCATTCATATGTGACTGTTCCAGGAGTCTTCCGCAGTTAAATCAGCATCTTGTCTTTGTTAACAACACAACCTGACCTTTCATACATTAAAGATGTTCTTCATCAGGCTGTGCTTTATTTGAAGATATAAGCTGATTTATTAGTACATCAGAGCATTTGGCCATTTAGCCCAGTAATGTATGCTTTGGTTACTTCCAGATGGGTATCTCCTAGTGCAACATTGGAGATCGGCAATTGTGGGAGGCTAGGATATCTCATGAGCCCCCTATGAGACCTTGGAGGGCTGCACCCCCCCCACACACACACAGTTACCCAATCATTGCCTTTTTGCTAACTATGAATGGAATTATAATTGACATTCCACAGTATTGCATTTTATCTATGGGCACTGTCCAGCCATAGGACTTTTTCGGACGACAGTTTACAATGCTAGCAGCCTCGTCCCCGTTGCAAGGCTGCAGCGCTGCAGAGCATCCCTTTCGGATGACGCTCTGCCCTGCTGTCCCTCTTGCAGTACTGTTGCGTAACCGCGGGGGCGCAGCAGCGTTATATTTGGCATTTTTCTACTCACGAAAGTTGATCGTGAGTAGAAAAATGCCAAATATAACACTGCTGCGTCCCCGCGGTTATGCAACAGTACCGCAAGAGGGACAGCAGGGCAGAGCGTCATCTGAAAGGGACGCTCTGCAGCGCTGCAGCCTCGCAACGGGGACGAGGCTGCTAGCGTTGTAAACTGTTGTCCGAAAAAGTCCTTCATGTTCTGCTGATGAAATGGTTGGATCCATTTTATTTCAAGTGGAAGGTGAAAATTCTCCTCCCTTCTGTAGCCCCCATGCACTCATATAACCATCTCTAGAGGGTTGGGATACCCTCTATAGCCAGTTTTTAGGTGGCAATGAGGGCTGAAGCAAGAAGTGAGGAAAGGTCTGCAATGATCACCACTAGAACATTGGATTTAGTCCTGTGTGTCTATCGTACTATGTCCTGACCACACCAGTGGACATAAGTAGGGTTGCCAGGCAAAAACTGTTGGGGTTCCTGCACCATGCATGACTAATAACACCTGCTGAAATTTCCTCTTAGTTGTTGCTGTTGTGTGCCTTCAAGTACAATTTTTTAGCATCCACATTTCACAAGAGTTATTAATCCTATTGTTGCTGTTATGTGCCCTGAAGTAATTTCCAGCTTATGGCAGTACTAAAACTATCACTGTTTTTTGTTGTTGTTGTTTTGTTTTGTTTTTTTGGCAAGATTTGTTCAGAGGGAGTTTGGCATTGCTTTCATATGGGACTAAGAGATTATAACTCACCTAAAATAACCCAGTGGGTTTCCAAGGCCAAGTGAGCATTTGAACCCTGGTCTCCAGAGTCGTAGTCCAATGCTCAGACCACTGCACCCCACTGGTTTGCAGTCTCATCTGTACAACCATTAAAGGTATAGGAGCCTTGTCCTGTTTTTTTTACCTGGCAATCCAAAACATAGCTGCCATGGGTGGAACCATTTAAAGCTCAACTCATTTATGACCCTCATTATTGTTTTTAAATTAAACTTTTAATTATCACTAAAACACTTCCCAGCTAGAAACTTTTTTCTAATTAAAGAGGGTTTTTTTGTGTGTGCCTTCAAGTCATTTCCAACTAATGGTGATCTTAAGGAGAATCTATCACAGGGTTTTCTTGGCAAGATTTGTTCAGCGGGGGGGGGGGGGGTGCCTTTACCTTTCTCTGAGGCTGAGATAATGTGGCTTGCCTAAGGTCATCCAGTGGTTTTCCATGGCCAAGTGGAAGATTTGAACCCTGATCTTCAGAGTTGTAGTCCATCACTCAAACTGCTACATCATGCTGGCTCTTAAAGATAGGTACAGCACTATACTACCCATAATGTTATTTAGCCCGGTATTAGTGCTATGATCATGCTCTAATACAGTAGTCATCATTTTGTTAAAAAAGGATTGAGACAAATAAAAAAAAATCATTGAGTGCCATAACGTGGGGTATTTTCTGACCACAATAAGAATTCTAATGTATTTGGGGGAGTAAAAATGCCCATGCCCACAGGAGTGTTTCTGCATGCAGAATAAAAGGCATTGCTTCCAAACACTGGTAGCCAAGTTCACAAGGACGAGATGCTTTGTTCTGCAGAGCTATCAAACCTCCCTTCTTGCAAAAACATACTCATAACCAGCCAAACATAAAAGATTGGTTAGGATAATTTTTGTCCCAAATGTTTTTGATTATTCTAAGAAATGGGTGAAACTCAAGCCTTGCCTAGACAGGCCAAATGAAACGGCCTCCCCCTGTTTTTATCAGCAAAAATGGTAAGTTCTGTTACCATAATGGGGATGGTGTCTGCCCATGTAGCCCGCTCTGTGCCTGGCACAGCCATTTCCTTATTGGGGTGCACGTGTCACATCTGCTGAGGTCACTGTGGGATGCCCAGTCATGTGACCATGGCCAGGCACCTCATTCCTGGCCTCACAAGACAGGACCAGCACCAGTTCGTGTGTGGTCTGCGGGTGTGAGGACACCCCTCTGTTGCTGCAACAGAAGGGCAGGTAATGGGATCGGGGGGAGCCACGGGCCTGGGGCTGGAATACACTAGCTGGAACATGGGGTATTCTGGCAGGTACAGACAAGCCCAACGTGACACTGTTTGGGTGATAACGCTGTAAAACGCCTACTTGTAGATTTCATTCTTGTGAATTCTACAACAGAACATGAATATGAACCTGGTATACCTTGTCTAACTGGATGAGGGTTTTCCTTGGGTTTTTTCCAGGCTGTGAGGCCATGTTCTGGAATAGTTTCTTTTGGACATATCGCCTGCATCTGTGGCTGGCATCCTCAGACAATGGTTGGGTAGGAGTGTGTCTGGAGTTTATATGCTGTGAACCCCTGTTGGGGACTATATGTAAATTTGTGTTGTTGAATGGTGAGTTTCTGGGTATAGAAATGCAAGGCTCGTTAGTGTCTGTTTGGCTGATGGTTGGTTGATGGGCCATTATCTGCTGGAAATCCCCCTGTCCCTGGGTGGAATTCCTTTGTAAGTGTTGAGTTTTAATTCTATTCTATTTCAAAACTGGGAGCCAGATTTTGTTTACTTTTAAGGTCTTTCCTGTTGAAGTTGTCCAGGTGTTTGTGGATTTCAATAGCTTCTCTGTGCATTCTGACATGATAGTTGTTGGCCTGGTCCAGAATTTATGTGTTTTTAAATAACATTTTGTGTCCATGTTGGTTTATAACATGTTCTGCTACTGCTGATTTTTCTGGTTGGCCCAGTCTGCAGTGTCTCTCATGTTCCTTGATTCGTGTTTGCACACTGCATTTTGTGGTCCCTATGTGAACTTGTCCACAGCTGCATGGTATGCGGTAAACTCTTGCAGCTGTGAGAGGGTCTCTTTGTCCTTCGCTGAGTGTAACATTTCTTGGATTTTTCTGGTTGGTCTATAGATTGTTTGGAGGTTGTGTTTCCTCATTAGTTTCCCTATTCTGTCTGTGACTCCTTTGATGTATGGTAAAATACCTTCCCTTTGGCTCATTGAACATCTCTACGGATGAGGGTTGTTTTGTTTTACACTCATAAAGAAAAAACCTTTCAAATAATTGCTATGTTGACAGTGACCAGAAAGGTTTTTAAAATCTTTAATGTTTGACTGTTATAGTATTATGCCTCTTTTTTATATTAAAAAAAATAGCTAGAAAGTATTTTACCAAGAATTAGAAGACTGATATAAAGGACACAGCTCCTACCACATAGGTTATAATGTATGTGTGCTATGAGGTATGTTATGATAAGGTCACTTACCTGGTGTATCACTGTTCACATCAAAATGCTACCCTTAAAAAAAAAGGAACCAGTGGTGATAACGGCATCTCTGCCTATGAAAATCGTGCTCCTCTCTCTTATTTATTTGAAAGTCAGACTATGTGTGGTCTGAGAAAAGTTGGAAAGACCAAGAGGAAAATAAAAGATGACAGTGGTTCAGTTATGGCATGTGTGGATGCCTCATGAAAGGGGAGCGAGCAAAGCTTGGCATGCTGTCAGTACTTTTTTCCTAGCTCACTAACATTTTACTTGGTTATGCTGGAAATGAACTGGAGACATTTTGCAGGAAGAGCCTATGGCTCATTCCCTCTTTAGCGGTCATCAGTATGAATTAATTTCAGTTTTAGTAGTCCCTGGGCCTTCTGGTTGTACATTTCTTTGTGAAACAGACCTTTAAAGGGCATTTCTGTTCTTTTATGTACTGCACCTGATCCTTGCTTGGATCAGTCTAAGAAAATCTGTAGATCAGCCTTCCCCATCCTCGCACTTTCTTCACCTGTAAGGCTACTGCGGCCAAAGGCCATGCTGGCCAATTCATTTAATGGGCCAATGATGCTGCTGGTGCCATTTGTGGTGCAAGGCATCAGGAGAACATCAGGTTGGAGAAAAACACTGTAGATCATTCTGTTACTTATAAAAGCAGTGCATGAACACAATGATGCAATAATAACCAAGCCGGGGGTGGGTGGGTTAGTGTGTCAGAGCTGCTCATACTTTCAATTGTTCTGTTTGTGTGAATTTGTAATGACTGTTCTCCTTCATAAAACAAAATATTTCCCTTCTATACATGATTAGCACTATAAGAAATGAGGAAAATGGTGCTAGTTTTCATTTTTACAGAATTTTGACTTTTTGAAGGTTGGCATTGGAGAATAAAATTACACATCTTAATCCAAAAAAATTGATATTTTGTTGGATTACATTGGTGTATGTGTGTATGTAGTATTCTTTCATTTATATTGGTATATATGTATATACACACACACATATACACATACACATACATACAATGGGCCCTTGGCATCCACTGGGCTTTGCTTCCAGGACCCACCACCACCAGTGGATACCAAAATCTGTGGATGTTCAAGCCCCATTATATACAATGGCATAGTTAAAATGATGTCCTTTATGTAAAATGTCAAAATCAAGGTTTGCTTTTTTGAAATTTTTGCAGGGAAAGGGGATATTTTCAACCTGTAGATGTTTGGATCTGTGGATGCAGAATCCGTAGATCCAGAGGGCTAACTGTATAGTCCTTGTGTTTATACCACTGGGTACTGTGTTCCCACCTTTTTCAGCATAGTAAATGTATGTATCATAAGATGGATAAAATCATTTTAATTTTTGGTTGTTAGGCATAATGGCAGTCCTGAAATAAAATTTTAAGATTTTCAAAAGTAAAAGGCAGACACGGCTATGAACCTTGATGAAAACTATAGCTTTTGAAATTGACAGAGTTGCTCACATGTGCATCACATAATTCATTTATGGAACTCTTTGTCATGCAATGTGGCTGTAGGCACTAACTCAGAATCAAAAGAAACATGACATTTATGACTTTTTTTTACAACCAGTATATCCCCCCTCCCCAATTAAATAGCCATGAGGCAGGGGACAGTAGGCTTGGGACATGGTAAGCAGAGAAGGGTTTTTCAGCATCTCTCCATACCATGTTCCTTCCCTGAATCTCTCTGCCACAGAAACTTCTGTAAGCTGGGCACTAAAGGCAGCTTTCTTCCAGGGGCTTACGGTTCTTGTCTTTAATGTAGAAAACAGGTGTATC
The DNA here is from genome assembly GCA_030847615.1 of Gambelia wislizenii. Lineage (NCBI taxonomy): Eukaryota > Metazoa > Chordata > Lepidosauria > Squamata > Crotaphytidae > Gambelia > Gambelia wislizenii. The sequence continues at coordinate 338,373,787 of JAUMIR010000003.1, forward strand.
ACTGGCTATTAGTCATTATTACTGTGTCTGAACTTTGTGTTCAGAGACAGTGGTGTCTCCAAATAATAATTGTTGAGGAGCCACAGAGGGGGAAAATGGTTTCCTTCATGTGCTGGTTTCTTATGGCTTCCTAAAAGCATCTGGCTAGCCATTGTGGGAAGCAGGATGTTGGACTTCATAGGCTTTTGTTCTAATTCAGCAGCACTCTTTTTCACATTGTACAGCACTGATCAAGGCATTTTGCTGCCAGGTTTGATGTGTTAAATTCCTTATGAAAATAGAGGTTGTTCCAGAGATGTGCATTATATCCATTGCCTTTTCCAGCTTCCATTACCATATAGCCCATAGCACCAGGAGCTGATAGATTTTGTGGGTTGCTGGTGTTTCCCAATACCCCTGATTACTGAGTGGAAAGTCCAGTATCATGGGAATGTAGGATGCTACCTTGTACCAAGTCAAGTTACTAGTCCATCTAGCCCAGTATTGTTGATACTGGTAAACTATGGCTCCCCAGAGTTTCAGGCAGGATTATTTCATAGCCTTACATGGAAATGTACGGGACTGAATCTGAGACCTTTTGGCATGAAAAGTGTGTACTCAACTGTTGAGCTACAACCCCTCTTTCTGAGTATTGATGGTTAGATATTAAGAGTGCATGTAAGCAACAGGTTGGGACATTTTAGCATATGTGGTGTACATGTGGGAAGGCTAAGAATTTTTGAAATCAAATACACTGTTTGATACTGAAGATTTTGAATGTTACTATTCTATTGAAACTGGTACTGTTTTTATTGGAACTGATGGATAACCAGACGGAGAAGAAATATGGAAATTATTACATTATATGACCATGGCAGCAAAATTATTGTGTGCACAGAAATGGAAAAATACAGTAATGAGGACTGGCTGTTGAAAATGACTTATCTAGCTGAAATGGGCAAACTATATTTGGCCCTGCACATTTGCAGATTTAACCTACATGGCTTTGATTATTTGCAATTATTTGCCACTTCATCAGCTGCTGCCCTATGCCACTTTTAACAGGGATTTCGATAATACCAGTATCCCTTTTGAGCTGTGTTCAGTTAAGTCAGGCTTAGTCAGTGGTCAAATCTTTAGTCACTGGGAGGAAATCAAAGTGGTGGGGTGGCTGGGCCCGGCTGTACGGCTGTACGTGTGTTCCCTCACCTACTCACTCAGCCAGGTGGGAGGAGGAAAGGGGATGGGATGGGGGAGCAGGAGGAGGGAAGGTGGGTGTGTGGGTCTCAGGGATGGACGGAAGCAGAAAGATGGGGAAGGGAAGACGAGAGAGCCAGGGGGAGTGGAAGGGGGAGGGGAGGGGTGGGATGGGGCTGCGGCAGCTGCTTTTATGGTTGAGGCCTTGGCAGGTCTGGGCTTAACAAGAGCTTATAAGTCTTGCCTCTAAGGCCAAACTCCCCCGAGGCCCACACTATTATAGCTGCTGCCAGAGCCCCTTGCTACTGCTCTTGTCCTCCGGCTGCTGCTGCCGTCCTGCCCACCCACCCCGGTTCTCTCCTCCTCTCCTCCCCTTTCTACTCCCTCTTCTGCCCTGGAGATCTGTACTCACCCTCCCTCCTCCTGCTCCACCATCCTGTCCCTTACACCTTTCCCACCCAGGTGAGTGATTGGTGAGGGAATGCATGGGCAGCAGTGGATGCAGTGGCAAATAATCTGCAGATTGTACATATCCTTTTTGGTGTGGGGTGAAATAGAGTTTGGGAGAGCCTAGAGATATTCATGTTTTTTCCTCTTTCACAGAGGTCCTACAGCATTTACTCCCATAAATGTGGCGGGATGACTGTATCTACTTTGATTAGAGAAAAACCATTGGCAACATTTTTGAAGGATTGGGACCCTTTGATTCTCTTTTTGTAGAAAAATGAGAAGCATATGTTCATTGTAGGTTTTGATAATTAATATGTTTGGTCAAATGGAATAAGTATATCTTTTAGCTTGATAAGTAATCTTATATATGCAACCATTGGTAAGAAAATTGGAAGTCATTGTAAATTTTTATGTTTATCTGTTTTTCTCCTGTTTTCTCTCTCTCTCTCTCTCTTTCTGCTTGCTTTTTCTTTTTTCTTGGTTTGTATATTTTTCTTCTTTTAATGTATTGGAAAGTTTCTAATAATAATAATAATAATAAAGAAATTAAGAGTGTATGCCATTAGAAAAAAATTCAGGACTTTCTTAAATTATCATGGACTCTAAAACTTAAGAAGTTTAAATTACTTTCAAATGAGTTAATATACAGGGTAGTTGGAGGAGGGGTTAGTGTGTCATGCACAACAATCAGATGTTCTTCTTATCCAATGACATAAACAAATGAAAAAATTACATTGTTAGGAAGGGATTGATGCTTGTTTGATCTGTGATCAGTGCCAGCTATTTGAACAAAAGCTTATGGTTTAAATCCCGTGTTGCTCAAGAGATTTACATAGGGAAATAACTTACTAATGAGGGAATTTAGTTCACTTCTTTGAAGACATTTGATGTATATTAACACCCATATTTTGAGAAAGATGTTTCATCAAGGGTCAAAACTCTACCATTCAAAATGGATCTGATCACCTGGTTGTGGAACAAAAATAAGAATTCTTCCAAAAAGAATATGAAAAGATAGACATGATGTAACAAGCATTCCACTGAGTTTATTTCCATATGTATCAAATTAGGCTTGGGAAAAGAAATTAGTCCCATCAAGGCTGCAGCTGAAAACTGATTAAGAACCAGACAGTGTAATACTAAACAGAGGGTTTTTTTTCTTTTTGAAATTTTCACTGATTGAATTGATATAATTTTGCATCACTTTCCCTCCCCTTGACAAAATTAAAGAAGTTGGATGTTTTGATTTAAATTTATATGTTTTACATTTTATCCCAAGTCTAGTAAACTAAGGAATACATTCTCGTGTTAGTTTCTTAAACTGTGGCATAGAGATAGGTGTGTGATTTTTTAAAAAAACATAAATAAATGAACCTGTAGTGGTGATGGCAGTGGAGGGCAATACGGTCTTGATTTAATTTTACTTTTAGCTTCAAAATCTAGTGTTTGGTGCTTTTTAGATTTTTCATAAATTACACAAACATTTCCAGTTGGATTCTACTTGATGCAGAGGCTACTAAAATGTGAATTACAGACAAGAGTTGAATTTTAACTACAGATGCTGAGTTTCATAACTTGGGTATTGCATTTTTAAAATATGACATTTCATACTGATGCATTTATCTCATTTATATATCCAGCTGTACTGCTACAGACTCACAACTGCAGCCAGTTTAATTTTTAAAATACTGTTAATAGTTTTATACTTAAGGGGCTCATAATCTAAAGATTGATTCCAAATTTATTTGTGTATTTATTTATTTTATATTTGGTCTTTCTTCCCATCTGCAACTCACGTTAAATTTTATTTCACTTCTGCCATAAAGAGAGCATGATTCAAAAGAAAACATGTGGAATTCTTGTCCATGCATGGGATTTCTATTCATTTGGCAATGCTTCAGTGGGATTTATGTTGGAGCATGTCTTCAAGTGACTAACGCTAATAACCAAATCATTTCACATTGTCAAATTTCATGAGAACATTTGTTAAATTAAGACCATACTGTCCTCCACTGCCATATTATGTGTGTGTATGTGCCTCCAAGTTGCCTGTCAAATTATGGCTGTTGCCTGTCAAATTATCAAATATTACTAATAGTACTAACTAATAATACTAATTGATAATTAATGTTAAAATTATTAAATAATTATTAATTATTACACTAGATTGTATAATATAGTATATAGTTTACTATACTATAATAATTATACTTGTTATTATGACTGTGGTGGTGGTGGTGCTGCTGCTGCTGATACAAGGGTAGATCTAGGAACTGTCTTCTATGGACAGAAAAGCTCCATTCACAAAAGGTGCCCCTGCCTCATTCCCCGCTATACAGTGCACACCATTCTGTAGAGGCTCCCTCAAATAGCATTTTAAGAATGATGATGGAGCTTTTGTGGGAATGAGGGGGTGGCCAAGTCCTCTTTCATCATCTTAGTTGCATATGCCTCCATCTGGATTCAATCCATAGAGCTTTTTGAATGTTAAAAGCACATCCCATTCTCAGTTACCTTCATTAATGGTGCTGATTGTGAGCAGAAATGCATGGTGGAACCATGTTTTCAAGTAGAATCCTGCAAGTCAGGGTATGAGTGCAATTCACCTCAACAGATGGAAATAGCAGTTTGCACAAAATTTTATTTGATCTCTGGTCAGCCCGAGGATTTTGAAGAAGCATGACCTGTTGCTGAAATTACTTAAATGGTTTTTTCCTAATTATTAGAGCTACATGTTATGTTATGGTGAATTTTAGATCCTGATGATCCATGTATTGTACTTTCTCTCAGCATGCTCAAATGGGTGTAAGATAAAATAAAATTCAGAATATGAATGTTATGCTTAAATTCAGGATGGAAAATGTGTGATGCTGGACATGCAACAGCTGGCTAGGGCAACTCTCATCAGCCTACTCTTTCCTTACTTTTATATAATTCTGTATAATTGTTGAAAGCACAGTCCTAGCATGTGTACTGTAAAGTAAACTCCACTGTATTTAATAAGTTTTTAATAGGCTCTTGGGAAAGTACATATAGTATTACAGCCTATACCAGGGAATTTGACTACAACCCATTACTAGCAATGGGTTAGACTACAACCCATTACTAGCAGCAGTTCTGGTTGGTGGACACTTAAGTATATCATTATACTGTGGTATTGACTCTCGCAAGAAATGTTTTTTTTATGCCTTATAACATAAGATTCTTGCTTCACTCTTATTTATCCTGTCATAGGTATGACTTTTGCTCCAGTCCAGAGAGATCTTTCATCTTGAAATCTGGGAGCTCTACAGGAAACAAAATCAAAAGCATCACACAAAGAACAGCAATAATAGAGGGGAAGAATAAGGTATAGTAAAAAAAAAAAAATCAGCTTTGGGCTTTCTAACTCTAAACTGCTGCTAAGGTTGGATGACCACTTATCAGATAAATAAGCTACTGATAAAATTAACCTCACACCAACCCTAAAGGGTTGATAATACTGAAAACAGTATTGTGGCCTGGGGTGTTCGGTAAGCTTCACAGCTGAATGGAAATTTGGACTTGGGTCATACCTATTCACAATCAATCCCCATAGTATTACTGCTGCAGTCTTTTCATCATAGTAGATACATGTGCAAATACATCTTCTTTTTCAGCTTTGTGAAAATTGCTCATGCTATCCATGCAAATAATTGCTGGCAGATTGGTCCCTTTATGATAGTGTGCATTCAGTCATTTACCATGTATTCTTCAGGGCCTGTTAACAATTAGCTGTAGAAGCCTCTTTGGATGCTAAATTCTAATTAGGAACGGAGAGAACAAAATATTATATGTCAAATGGGATAAAGTATTAAGTGATATTAAAATTTCATCATTGATACCAGATAATGTTGACTGACAAACCATACACCATTTCATGCCATTTGTGTCATTTCCTTATGTCTTGAAAGCGTTTTCCACATGGCTGGTTTTCAAGTAAATTTATGAAGACTTTTGATGCTCATTGGACTTTATACGATGTCTAGGTTTGGTGCTGTTTGGGGCTGTTCTGGTTGCAGCGCTCTGTTTCTCACACCCCCTTCCTTCTCCTGATCTCCCATCATCTTCCCTCCGTCCTGCTTCCATTTCCCTCCTGCTGTTTTTAATAACAAAAGTTCTTCGTTAGTAAAAAATTGTGGAACGTACCAGGAGGGAAGCAGGAGGGAGGGAGGATGATGGGGGATCAGGAGAAGGAAGGGGGCATGTGGAACGGAGCGCTGCAACCAGAACAGCCCTGTTTCTCTCTCAATCTCCCTGGGGTTTTTTTCACCCGTGTGAAAATCTCTTGAGATTCACGTTAGGCAAGTCACATTCTCTCAGCCACAGAGGAAGGCAAAGCCAAACCTTCTCTAAACAAATCTTGCCAAGAAATCCCTGTGATAAGTTCACCTTAGGGTTGCTATAAGTTGGAAATGACTTGAAGTCAAACAACAACAAACATAAGGGAGCATTTTGTAGTGCAGTTTTCAATGTTATATTCTGCTGGAAGTGTTAGAAGCTGTATTATCTGATCCTACCCTATAAAGCCCTGTATGGGTTTGGTCTAGGCTATCTGGAGGACCATATATCCCTATATATATGAGCATCCCTAGGCTCTAAAATCTTAAGGGGAGGCCCTTCTCTAAGTCCAACCACCTTTCTGGGAAAGTTTTATGGGAACATGGGAGAGGGCCTTCTCAGTGACTTCTCTGAGGCTTTTGAACTCCCTCCCTGGGAAGGGTAGAGTGTCTCTCTCCTTACTTTATTTCTGCTGGCAAATGAAAAAAGTTCTGTTTCAACAGGATTTTGATGATGATGATGATACAACATAAAATAATTTAAACACACAGATAAAAACAAATAGGATGAAAACAAACATTACATTAAAATAATTCATAAACTTAAAATACCAATTTAAAATTCACACATTAAAATCAACTGGGTAGGCCTGATGGAAGAGATAGATCTTGAGTGCTGTTTTAAATTTAGACAGCTTGTTTAGCTGTCAAATCTCTTCTGGCAAATCATTCCATAGTCTTGGGGCAGCAGACAACAAGGTCCTCTTGGTGACAATTGCAAGCCTAGTCCTGGCTGGCTGAAGTAAATTTTCCCCAGAGGACCTGAGTGTATTGGGCGGATTGTATGGGAGGAGGTGATCCTGAAGGTAATCTGGACCCAAACCATGTAGGGCTTTAATGGTAATAACCAACAATTTGGTCTTTGCCCAGAAACTAATTGACAGCCAATGGAGTGATCTTAATATTGGTGTAATGTGCTTTCTCCTGGATGTACCTGTAACCAATCTGGCTGCCATATTTTGAACTAACTGGAGTGTCTGAACTTGGTACAGAGATTGCCCAATGTACAGCTCATTGTAGAAGTCCAGCCTTGAGGTTACCAGTATGTAAACTACCATCTTCAGGTCTTCCAGTTCTAGGAAGGGGTACAGCTGAGTATCAGCTGAAACTGATAAGCACTCCTGACCATCACATCTATCTGAGCTGACATTTGGAGAGACAGATCCAAGAGCACTCCCAAGCTGTGAACATAGTCTTTCAGAGAGAGTGTAACCCCATCCAAAACTGGTTGACACACCTCCATCCCCACATTAGGATCCTTAGTAGTAAGCACGTTTGTGTTGTTGAGGCTCAGTTTCAATTTATTTTTCTTCATCCAGCCCATTACCTCCTCCATGCATTCATTCAGAGGAGACACATTATCCTTAGTTAAAGCTGTTTTTGAAGGCATGGAGATATATATTTGGGTGTTATAAGCATACTGATACCATCCTGCCCCATGGCTTTGGATGATCTCCTTCAGCGTTTTCATGTAGAAGTTAAAAAGCATTGGGGATAGAATGGCACCTTATGGGATGCCATATAATAGCTCTTTTTTTGAGGAGCAGCTATCCCCAAGTACCACCATCTGGAACCTGCCTGAGAGGTAGGACTGGAACCACTGCAACATAGCACCTCTGATTCCCAATCTCCGCCCCCAGGCATTCCAGAAGGATACCATGATCAATGGTATCAAACACCGCTGAGAGGTCTAAAAGCACCAACAGGGACACACTCCCCCTGTCAGTGTATTAAGACAGAGATAATCCACTAAGGTGACCATAGCAGTCTCAACTCTGTAGCCTGCTCTGAAGCCAATTTGAAATGGGTCGAGGAATTGTGTGTCATCCAAGACCACTTGGAGTTGGAAGGCAACTGCCTTCTTGATCATCTTCATCAACTTTTAGTGATTCACTTCAAGGGCTTTTAATGGTGTGCTGCTTGAATGGTGTTTTGTTTTGCTGAATTTTCTCTCTTGTCTTTAAATCAATCTGTTTTAAAGGGTTTTAATTGTATGGATGATTAATTCTATTTTAACAATAACTTTTTATATATTTGTACTTACATCTTTGTAAATGCTTTTAACTGTATTTTAATTTTTGTACACTGTCTCAAGTCCCATTACTGGGGAAAGGGTGGGATATAAGTAAAATAATAAGGGAGGGAGGATATATTAACTGTGTAAGGAGTCTCCCTACCAGCATGCATCTAGTAGAGGTTTGGACTATAGCTCCCAGAATTCCCTAGCTAGTATTTCAGTGACCCTTCTGACTGTGGGATTGTAGCAGTGTCAGTCACACAAATAACTTTTTCAACCTCAAGAATCTATGGAGATTATCAGACACCCTTAATATGGCATTACATGAATGCCAGGAGATCACCAGGAGATCGCCAAAGGGCTTACCTATCAGACGGTATCGTCTTCTTCCCGTACTGGCCCTGTTTTGCCCTCATTTCTTCTTATTCATGGCTTAAGCTGTGAATAGATTGCCTGTTCCGTTCCTGTCATGGAACAATTGGCGAGCAAAAAGGAGCCCAGTTATTCTGGCGTGATACCAGTCACAGTGGGAGGTCCCTGCCAAACATTTACGGGTGCAATCGGGATGAGGAGTTAAGTGACAGCTTTCCCCCATTCCCCGGTTTACTTGGGGTTTCTTAAGTCTGTTTTTGTGCTTGCTGTCATTTTAAAAGCTTTCTTTCTTTTTTTATTTTTGAATTTCCTGCACACTCGTTCTCTTGTGAGAACAGCCAGGAACTCAAACCAGGAAGTGAATAGGGCTCTTCTCAAGCTCTATTCACTCCTGGCTGCCAAGGGGAGGGGCAGTTGCACGATTAAGGTAAGTGCAAAACAGGGGGGGGGGTGATCATGCCAGGACGGGAGGGGATGGAATATAGTATAGCAAGACAGGGGACATTTTCAGATGCCCCTTACCATGCAAGCAGCCTCCGGAGCAGTAACGAGGCTTCTGCGCGGCAGGGGGTCAATTTCGGATGACGGCGTCCCTCTCTTGGCGGCGTCCGTGACTGTTCCGGCTAGCATTGAAGGTGGCCGCACTATTTTTTACTCACGGACAACTTCTGTGAGTGAAAAATAGCACGGGCACCTTCAATGCTAACCGGAACAGTCATGGACAACGCCGAGAGAGGGACGGCGTCATCCGAAATTGACCCCCTGCCGTGCAGCAGCCTCATTACTGCTCCGTAGGCTGCTTGTGCAGTAAGGGCCGTCTGAAAATGTACAGGGACACTTTTTTGGTCCCAGTCTGATAATCTCCTATATATTTGTAGGGCTGGGTTGAGGTATCCTAAGAGAAAGGATTAGACAAAATTGGTAGTTTGGCAAAGCAAGATCAGGTCAGTTCCAAAAGGCAATCCAGACAGATAAGGCAGGTATAGAGAGAGATGCAGGTGAGAGGGCTCAGGCAATGGAGTAAGAAAGAGAAGACTGTAGGGCTCGGAAATGAACAAAGCACAGACAGCAAAGTCTGTGAGTGGGGTGCATGAGCTACTTTGTTGCACGGTCTTCTGTCATTATGATATGAAAGTAGAAATCATCCTTCCTTTAAAAAATGACTATGAGAAGCAAACCATCTTTAAAAAAATGCCACCATGTGACATATTTTTATGTTTTGCTGAATAAAGTTTTGCTGAATATCTCACCTTGAAAATATTTGTCCATTTGCTACTCAGTTCAAAACTCAGATGTGTCAAACCTGGTCTAAAATATTTCTGTGTACCTGGACACCTTTTGAGAAGTGTTTTTTACCATTTAAAATTAATTAAACTGAATATCATTTTTTAAAAAAATCACTTTGAGACTTCGAAGGCTTTCATTGGTTTTCTGTGTGTGTGTTTTTTCCTGGGCTATGAGGCTGTGTTCTGGAAGAGTTTATTCCTGACGTTTTGCCTGCATCTGTGGCTGGCATCTTGATAGTGGGAAGTGCCTCAAAAATGAATGAATGAATGAATAAGTGAATGAATGAATGCATGACACTGGCAGTGGCCGAAGAAGCCCCTGCCAATATACTGCAGCACCCGTGTGTGGACAGCTGCCCATTCCCAAAATGAAATGCTCTGTTTTTTTCTCTGAAGGAACCAAGTTTTACGAGGTTTTTTAAAAGCTGTTTTCAAGGGGTGTTGCCCCGATTTCCACTCAGAACTGTGTGGATGTTGTCTGGACAGTTCAGACTAGAATTGGGGCCAAACCCCTGCATTGTCCCTGCATGAAAACGTGGGGGCTATTTCATTCAGCCTCTGCAGATAAGGCCTAGGTGTGTTTAGTTCTGCAGGTAATTACAGGGCTAGTCAGAACATTTTTTCATACATGACACTAAAAAGCACCTTTGAGACATTTGTGCCATGGCTGACTGTTGTCAAATGGACCTTCTTTGCAATAGCATTATTGGATTCAGACAGAAAATTTAATCCTCACGTCTTAAAACTACATTATAATTTCTATGTTAATGCCTGCATAGAGCAAATCAGAATATGAAATTCATTTTTCTAGCAAATTTCTGTGCTCAGATGTTCACTTTTTGTAGTGTCTCATGATACTAGAATTAGACTCATGCAGGCAAGAGTCTATTTTGCTTATACCGCAACAGACCAGTGTGATGCTAGGGTGTTTTGTTTTGAGTTGATTTGATTTTTTTTTCTTGTGTAGACTGGCAGGGCTCTCCAAACATGATGGGAATGAATCCTATCAGAGCATTGACATGTTCTGCCTTATAGGTACAACTGTTTTCTTTACATAGGATGTGCTACATTATGTTTTGTTTTGTTTTGAGATGACAGAATGAGGGGTGGGCTGAAATGTCAGACTGACTTCCACATAAATCCCCACTGGAAATATTGGATGATAATGAAATCTTCATTCATAGTTCCAGGTTGTATTTTAAAATTTCAGCAGGCTGCCATTTAAAAGAAAGAATAAAGCCTGCCCATAAAAGTGAAGAAAAGGGTGATTCTTTATGGCATGGAGCTGAGCATCTCATGAAAAAAATAATTACTTTCTTTGTTCATCTGTGGTTGGTTCCAACAAGGACTAAATTTTGCTTTATAAGCAAGATTTCAGAGTCAAGAGTGAGATCTCTCCTCTAGGGTATATCCAGATTATTTGATCAAACTGTGCCACACATCTTAGCCTTTGAGAATTAGCAAGTTGATACAACAGCTCCATTTAGGAAAAGAGGACTGATTGATCCCTTGCCCCATTTTTCAGACAACATGTGGTCCTTTTTATGGACTTGCTACAGATGTCATTTTGCTTAAGAAATAATGTTAATAACCAAGAATCATCTTGGGTTGTCCAAGCACAACAGATGCTCTGAAAAATGCACAACTTTAAGTCTTAACTTTCCCCCCAACATCAAGAAAAGTTGCCAGTTAAAACATACAGTCGACATTATTCCTTTGCAACGGTATCTAATATCTAAGCCCAAAATGCAAAAAGTAGGAAAAAGAGCCACCACCCTGTGTCTGCCCCTTCTTGACTCAACAGATTAACCTGTTTCAAATGGGAGCCAGATTTTCCAGTATTATCCTTGCCAACTGCTTTCACTGACTGAGTGACCTTTGGGTGGCCTGCAGGGTAGAGCTTTTGGTGCCACACCTCATTTATTGTAACTTGTCATCAGTACATCACAGGCATGAGATAAATCAATTATAAATCCTCCTCCGCATAATCAGAATGTAATGACTCTGAGAATGTACAGGACCCCTGGGAAAGTTGTTTTCCTGTTATTTTCCCATTATTTCCATGGTTTTACACTGGTCCTTACACTGCTACTCTCCCTTTCACTGAATGAATGGAACAACTGCATCATATTGATGACAGTATTTAGAAAGATCAATGAGAAACAGTTCTTTTGGCCTTGTAAAAACTAATACTATTCTTTCTTCACAGACTGCTAGCATATTGACTGTGGCTGAATCCAAGTCTTCCGGAAGCTACAGCTGCATAGCTTCCAATAAAGTCGGGAGTGATGAAAGAAGCATCAGTTATTT